>JAZKJV010007610.1:0-668971 GCA_037367405.1 Ottelia alismoides | reverse complement strand
TAAGTTAGGTGGATTAAGATCTTAATCAAGCTCCATTTCTCAATTTGATTCCAAGCTAGTTTAAATGTCAACTATCATCCAGAAAAACCTATATACATATATAAAAAAATGCTATTTACACAAATTTTACAAACATGCAAAATTTTTGAAAAATGTTTCGAAATCATGAATGGATGATGCATGAAGTGCAAGTTTTGCAAAAAGATATTCACACAAATTTACACAAGATTTTTGCAAACTTTTGATTTTCAAAATATTTTGGAAAATTTTGTACTATATACATAATTTTGATACAAAAATATTTACACAAGCTTTACACAAAAGATTTTTGAAACATTTTTACAAAAAATAGTTTGTACACTAGCTATTTATGTGCAAATAAAAGAAGTTTATGTACATGAAAATTTTTAATTTTTGTGATTTTTAGCCATTTTATTTATTAACACACTCACACAAAGTACGAGTTATGGCTAAAGTATATATGAAATATATACACACCCCCCTATACTTAGCTCGAACGATGTCCTCAGAGTCAAGAGCGATGAAGAAGACATAACTCGTGCTAGGTATAGGGAAGTGAAAAGAAAGGATATATACAAAGACGAAGATAGAAAAGTCAAGAGGATCTCGGGTCTTCCCCCTTTACTTAGGATCAAGTAATCCTAAGTATAACAGGCTGTATACTAAGGGAAAACCGAGAGGAGAATGTACAGGGTCTACCCCCCCTATACTTAGGGTGAGATATCCCTAAGTATAGGCAGCAACACAGGGGTAGCAAGACACGAAGAAAATGACGAATATATACAAGAAGGAGGACATCACTCCCCTATACTTAAGGTGAAGAACCTTAAGTATAGGCAACAACAGAAGTGATGGAACAGAACGAAGAACAACCCGGTGTTTTCACCCCCCTATACTTAGGATGAGCAATATCCTAAGTATATCAAAGATAATCCTAAGCGAGACCTGGGGTGAAAACAAGAACGGAAGAAAGAAAGATCAAAACAAGACGAAACACGTATATACAAAAGAGTACAGTGTTGAGGTGCCTCTCAACAAGCGCTAGATTTTACGCCCCTAGCTGGGCGCAAAGGCTAGGATAATGCAGTATCAAGGTTCAGGACGGCATCGGTAAGGCGAATGCCGTACTGTCGTCGCAGTCTCGGTATGAGAACAGCGACGAAGTCAACAGTGTAAACAAAGACACCCAGGTAAGCAATCAAGCGGGTGTCTGCTACCGACCAGTGATATGGAAAGAAGTGATCGGGATCCGGTAGCACAAAAGAAATCAGCGGCTGTGGGTCAGACTGGAGTGAGAGTATAGAGCCAAAGAAATCAAACGTGGAGAAGGATGGATCAGTAGTAGAATCCTCCACGTCAATCAGTGTCTCAAAAAGGTGTGGATAATCAGGGTCAGGAGACTCTCTAAACAGACGGATATCCGATGAATAGAATAGAAGAAGATCAGGCAAATCATCGAATATCTACAGAATGGGCTCATCCTCGCGAGGGTCGTCGAGGTGAGAAGACTCAGAATCAGAATGATCTAAAGAATTGGTTTCGTGTTCCGCCAGATCGGAAACACTCTCAGAAGGTGAAACCGAGTACTCATCATGTGCTGCGTTCTCCCGCAGATAACCCTCGGGGAGAAATGCAAGATCAGAAGTGACAAGAAGAGGATCAGGATCTAGATGGGCATCTGCACTGCTATCAAGTATCCACTCAGTGCACCAGGCTGCATCATCATCGGAAGTGTAAGTCTCGGCAAACTGGAAACAGGAGAAGGTACTAGTCAACACCGCAGAAGCTGGCAAAGTGGCTGCGGCTGATCCTCGCTCTGCGGCTATGCTGGTTGTCAGCTGGTCCTCAGGAAGTGTATCTATCTCAACAAAGTGGAGGACAAAAAACTCGAAGACGGGACTCTCGGTGTCTGTGCTCTCAAAGTGCTGTCCCTCCTCAAGCTGTGGCTGCTGGGCTGAGTCCTGGTAACTGTCTGCATCCAAGAAGTGTCTCTGCAGGAAGGAAACTGACTCCTCCGGGACTGGAAACTGAAGTAGCTGAGTCAATGGCTGCAAAAGCTGGGGCTCCTCCAGCTTCTGGAGTATCAGAATATCTGATATCCAAGACTCGTCGACTGGAAACTCTGGGGATGCCTCGAACTCCAGCTGGAAAACCAACGGGAACTCAAGTAGACTTTGGGTCCGAACCTCTGCTGTGGCAGTTATCTCCTCTGTCAGTGGTGCTGTCTGCTCCAAGTCCTCAGGCTGGTGTGTAGAAGCTGACTCATTATGTAAAGTGACACACCTCACTGGTACTACATCGTTCGCATGTGTTGTCCCGACCAAGGCATCTCGTAGAGAAGAACTCTGTGAAAGTAGACTCGAGACGGTGTCCAGGAAGTGAATGTCGGAACTGCGGTGTGAACCGCCACATGTGGTAATCACCAGTGCAAGCTGCTTTGCGGTCATCCCTCGCATGGAGATCTCTATCAAGTCTGTAAGTGGAAGTCTGTGCTCAGGAAATCTCCTCAAGAGGTCAAGAAACCTCGGCCATGCCTCGTGCAATGGCTCCAGGGGGTCAACTGAAAAGTCCATGATCAAAGACCGCATAAACTCTGCTCTACGTGGGGGAAAGTATCTCTGTAGGAACTCTCGGCGTATCTCTCCCCATGTCTCGAATGTCCTCCCCAATCGTCGGTGCCATCTCATGGCTCTGTCGTGAAGGGTGAAGGGGAAGGTCCTTCTCATCAGCTCCTCTGCAGTGACATCTGAATATCTCTGAGCTCTGCAAAATTCCTCGAAAGCGGACAGGTGAAGATACGGCTCCTCGTGCGCCTCTCCTGAAAATGTCGGCAGTCGCTGAATGTAATCCAAATCCAAGATGAATGGACCAAGTGTAGAAGCTGGCTGAGCTCCATGTACTATCTGTTTAACCCGGAAATCGGTGATGTTAAGTTCTACACAAGGCGGGAACTCAGTCGCTGAATCGACCACACGAAATTCGGATTAAAACAACAATTAACCCACAACAGATAAATCAAGCAATGAAAATAAATGTGCGGAGTTAAAATTTATTATAACTCTACAACAAGATGTGTATAGTGCAAGTATGTGTAGAGGTCGAACACAGGGAGCAGAAAGGCTAGATCGGGGCAAAATTGCACAAAAGTGTACTTGTGTGTGAATGTGGTCAAGTGTCTACTAAGCTATTTTTTTGTGGGTTTTTAATTTTATATTTTTTATTTAATTTTTAATTTTATATTTTTGTATTTTGATTTCTAATTTTCTGATTTTATATTTTCTTTTTATATTTTATATTTTTTTATTTTCTTTTTCAATATTGGAATATAAAAGCAATGTAATAAAAGGCAAGCTAGAGTATTTATAAAAATAGATAAAAATATTCAAAAATAAGCAAACAAAGTCTTTTTGGTCTTTTTATAATTTTTTTACTGTTTTTGTGATTTTTGAGAATTTTTAAGGATGTTTTTGGTATTTTTAATGAGCAAAATAAAGCAAACAGTGGCAAAAATGCAAGGCTGAAACTAAAATGGAGAAATAAAATAGCAAACACTAACAAAAATTCTCCAAATTAATTTTCACTTAAAGATAATAAAACAAAGAAAATTCAGGAAAAGAAAACATTATTTTTGGATTTTTTATGAATTTTATAAATTTTTATGAAGGTTTTTAGAGTTTTGCAATTTTTAGGAGTTTGGTTTTGTATTTTTTAATGATTTTTGGCTGGGAGCTAAAAACAAACTAAAAGACACAAAATATATTTTTTGGAATTTTTCTGAGAAGTTTTTATATTTTTTATGGATTTTATAAGCTAGACAGTGCACAAAAGGGCTATTTTTGAATTTTTATAAATATAAAAATGCAATAAATATGAAAAGTAAAAATATGGTGATAAACTACAATGCAGCAGGAGCATAAACTGATTTTTGGGGATTTTTTTGGATTTTATAGACACATGCAAAAATTAGAGAAAACAAAAAGGAAGGGCACACGTACAGGGGTTTTAATGTCATATTAGGACAGTCTGGGGGCCTTGGCGCAATAATCAAAAAGACTGAGGTCTCTTTTACAAAATTCCAGAAGTTTTTATACCACAGACCAATGTATTAGCGTTAAAGAACACACAAGCAAAAAGCCAGGGGGGTAGCCTACAAAAAACGCCAAGGCTCACGCGTGAAGCACGTGAGCTGGCGGGGACCTGTTCACCATGACGAAAAAGGTTGAGGTCCTACTCAAAATTATTACAAAACTCAGATGCCTGCAAATGAAAGCTTTAATTTAAATGCTAAATACAAAAACGGCTGGGGAATAATCGCAGTTTACCCAAGCCTTGGCGCGGGTGGACGGTCGAACGTGCGCCACTAACACACGTGGCAGCGCCACAGGGGCCGATACCCCTTCATCTGTACGGTGTAGATTATATCCTGCTCCACGATCTGACGGTGGCTTTGGTCGGGGATCGAACGGTGGCTGAACTGTAGCAAGAACGCAGCAGATCCAACGGTGCGCGGCGACTCTGGAAGAACAGGACCAAAGCTCGGCTCCTCCAAGCTTCGATTGGCAAGGGAGCACGCGTTAGACCGCCATTCCTCCTGCAAACAGCCCCCGGGGCTTCCTGGAGAGTCCTCCGAGCGGGCGGCGGCGTCAAAATGGGGGGAGAACCGCCGGTCGGCCGCCGCTGCGTCGAAGAGAAGTTGCGGGCCCAGGCACCACGGGTGTCGCAAAAACTCAGCTCCAGAAGGGGTCGATGAGCTCCTGACCCTGCAAGTAAGCTCAAGCAGACAAAAAAAACGGGCTCGGGGCTCTTATTGGCAACGTGAAGCGGCGGGTGGAAGTGGCATAGAAGCTCGCCGGAACACGCTCCGGCGAGATGGCGGGTGACAGCGGTAATATGGGTTTCAATCGAGATGGAAAACAGGAGGTGGACTCTAATGCTATGGGCAAGAAAAAGTATGAAAGAAAACATAATACAACTACAAACCTCAAGCCCAAAAGAAAGGGGCGAGATGGGTACCTCACGACCTATGCCGGAGATGGGGTTGGAGCCACTCCTTGGCCTCATCAAACGCCGCGCAACTCGGCCGGAGGCTCGCCTGTCACACTTACCAGTCCAGGGCACGAGTCGGAGAGGCGCGGTTTGATCAAAAGAGGGTTCAAAATGGCAAAGGAGGTTTTTGGGTTGTTTTTGAAACAAGGCCGAGGGGCGATCTTCGAGGAGGTATCACGGGTGAGCCAACGACCCAAAGGTCGAAAAAATGACTGGGCGAGTATGATCAGTCATAGGGCTATATTTCTTGTGAAGACCTCGACCTCATTCGGTGAAAGGAACGGTCTACAAAAAGCTGCGAAGTCGAGGAAAAATGCAGTCTGACAACCGCCAGACCTCGGTCAGAGAGTTGACCGAGGTCAACCAAGGAAGAGATCTGGTTGGTCCACGTGGACCAACCAGAAAAAACCTTGGCAAAAATGCTTATAAATTCAATAAAAAATAGAAAATGATTTATTTAAATTTTGGTTATAAAATAAAAAATGTTTATTTTTTATAAATTATTTTATTATGATTTTTATTTATTTTTATGAGACGTATTTTTACAAGTTTGCATTTATGCCCTTTATAGTATATATATCTATATATTGGAGTCTTTTATTTTTAATTGTATATATTTGATTTATTTATTTTTGATTATTATTTTATAAAATTATAAAATACTTTTATATACACAAATATATTTTTATTTTATTTTTATGAGGTGTTTTGTATATTAAATAAAATATAAAGGTATAATGTATAGGTATGTGTATCAGTAATGTATCTATGTATTGAATATATGTTCATTTTTATTTTTATTTTTCTTTGCATTTGTATTCTGATTTTAATGCACATAATTATTATAAGTAATATTTACAACATTATAAAAATATAAAAATATAAAAATAATGAATAAATAATAAATTGAATATTTTAATATGTACAATTATACAATGTGGGTCCAAAACTCAACTTTCAAACCGTAGCTCCGCCAAATGCGAAACCACCACCATTGGATAGATTATTTTCTTCTATATACAATTAAAGGTGAGTATGCGGCATTTGGAGTTTTTATTTGTGAGATACGGGTCTGGGAAGTTGGGATTCTGGATTTTTATTCAGACCATAACTTTTTATCTGTACATTATTTTTCTTTGAAATCAATTTTGTATTATTCTTTATAAAATTAGCTACAACTTTCATGTACAAAGTTTCTTTATTTGATGTATAAAAAGTGGAACCAAAAATAGGTCCCAAAATGAATAAAGAATGAATAAAATGAAAGGGATTTTATTGGTATTTTTGGCCCTTATCTCCCCCTACTTTATTCCTTGTCGACCTATTCATCAAGATGCCTAGGTCTCGGGGTTTCGGGTCATAAAATATTTACAATATTTTATTCTTTTTCTTTTCTTTTCTTTATTCTATAATTTTGGCTTTAAAAAACGCATTTTATACAATATTTACACACATATGCATGAATGCTAAAATGCCTATATTAAGCCTATCTACACGCATTTACTAGGGTTTTTAAGGCCAAAATGATAGAATAAAGATGATGAAACGTAGATTCATCATCCCCCTATACTTGCCTTTGCTAGTCCCTAGCAAACACTTATGCAATAAGTGCAGAAAAGAAAAACATAGAAAAGAAAAAGAAGAAAGATGGATTAAGTTTAACTATCAAACTTGTCTTCACAAAATCAAAGTTTGGAGCTTAAGTCGGACTTTTGAAATTTTAGTGCGGGCGGAACCTTATTGAGAACCGAATTTGAAATCCAACAGTCCCTGAGAATCCCAAAACTCTGTCCAAGTCTCCTCAATAGCCAGGTCAGAAATATCTCAATTCATACGCAAACCCTTACGACTATGAATCTGACTCGTACAGTGTAAGTGATGGTGGCTCTCCCCAACTAGAATGACAAAGAAACTGACTTCTTCGGTACGACAACCCAATGATTCCCCAATCCAGCAACTCCATCCTCGAGGAGCGGGGTATTCCCTTCTAAGTTCAAGTGGCAACCAGCTCAAGAGGAGGGGGTGAAGAGAAGAATGGACAGTAGTCAGTGTAGCTACCTATCCTTGGATGCAAGACCAGTGTAGTCACGTCATCCTGCTGCAGGCTCACATATATGACTTTGGAACTCAAGCTTGCTTATTGACTTTACAACACATGTACATACTTGCAGGCTTTTTATTTTTGAACATGCCTGAACTTTTCTTTTTTTTTTTCTTTTTTTTTTGAAATACTATATACAGCAGCATTTACATAAGGAGTTTTTCCTCTTGAGCTAGTAGACTATCCCTCTTTTGAAGCTTTATCGCAACCCACAACCTCCTGTCTTTAGACTTCCTAATCACTGGACGGGTTGGGGTGCACTTCCCTCCCTAGAGGAGGACAAGTGTTTCCACTTGTGTGCGTCTCATACCGGCAAATCCAATCCCCTCACCACTCCAACTGAGTTGAGCCATGTGAAAGGTGCGGGTGTCCAAGTTAGGTCATTATCAACAAGAATCGTGCGTGTGCTCCGAAATACTCTACTTAGGCAGTCAAGAATCCATTGAACCAAGTCCCGTGATCCTCAAAGAATTAAGTGAACTAGACCTGAAGTACCTCAAACCCAGTTCCTATAAGGTTCCTGTTATTAGGTAGATTTTAAGGTCCAATCAAGCTCCAATCTCCGGATTTTACTTAGACTTGTTCAACTATCAAACTCAATCCGAAAAATGCTCATGCTATGCAATGCAATGCGGAAAATATATTTGTGATGCAATTTTCAAGATTTTGAACTTTTTATGGATTTTTGAAAAGATGATGCATGCAGATGCAATTTTTTGTATTTTTCAAAGAAATTTTTCAAATGTTTTTTTGGATTTTAATTTTGCAAATGTTTTTGGGATTTTTGAAAACAAAAAAGTTTTGGCTAAAAACTAGGTAAAAAATATGTACACGGGAGTGCTTATTATATTTACAAGAAGTGGATTTTAGAAATTTACAGGGTAAGTGATCAATTTTATACATATATAAATATAGCGGATTTTGGTGTGATGTATGTAATCCTCAAACTTATTTGAAAACAATTTACACACAATTTTTGAAAACTATTGTCCAAAATAATTTTTACAAACATTTTACAAACATTTACACACATTTGAAAATCATTTTGCAAAGGCTTTTCAAACAGTATATATAGATTTTTCAAAATATTTTTGCAACCATTTTTCAAACCATTTGCAAATTATATTTCAAACATTTTATTTCACACAAAGAGAAGAAATTTTACAAACCACACATTTTTACACAGGTTGAAAACATGTAACAAAATATTTTCAAAATAGTTTTCAATAGATGTTCACAAAGTTTTTCAAACTATTTTTCAAACATTTTGCAAAAAACATTTTCACCTGATTTATTAATCAGTAAATACAAAAAGAATTTGAGGAATAACCACATCTTTTTATTAAGGATTTTTAATGAATTTTAAAGAATGACTAGCCATATTATTAGGAAAATACGAAAGTACGAGTTATGGCTAAAGTATATACATAGTATATACGACCCCCCTATACTTAGCTTGAGCTATGTCCTCATAGATCGGAGAGAAAAGAGAAGACATAACCCGTACTAAGTATAGACAAGTCTTAAAGAATAAATGAATGAATCAATGAATGAGAAGTTGACCGTCCCCCCTATACTTAGGATCAAATAATCCTAAGTATAGCAGACTGTACACAAAGCAGGGAGGGTCAAGGGTGGGAATGAACAGATCATACTCCCGTTGTCTCCCCCTATACTTAGGGTAAAATATCCCTAAGTATAGACAAGAAGAGGAGACAATGGAGAGGATCGACAAGAATAGAGGAACTCGGGGTGCACACCCCCCTATACTTAGGACAAAGTACGTCCTAAGTATGGAAAACTGTCTACAAGGGCGGCACCTTTTTGATAGATGAAGAAGATAGAAAATGAAAAGAAGAAAAGAAGAAAAGAAGAAAAGAGATCTGAAGATAGAAGGATAGATCAGAGGATATACGCACCACTCCCCCTATACTTAGGGTAAAAGAAGCCCTAAGTATAGGCAACAACAGGAATGATGACACTGAACGACAAAAGAGCACTCGGCTCGTCCACCCCTCCTACACGTAGGACAAAGTGCATCCTAAGCGAGGCAAACACGAGAATGGATGGACGAGCAATTGATGAATCCACATTTCATCATCTTTATTCTATCATTTTGGCACCAAAAACCCTAGCAAATGCCTGTAAATACCTTTAAATAGAGCATCTTAGCATTCATGCATGTGCATTCAGATAATGTATAAATCACTGTAATTAAGGCCAAAATTATAGAATAAATAAAGAAAAGAAAAAGAATAAAATATTGTAAATATTTTATGACCCAAAACCCCCGAGACCTAGGCATCTTGATGAATAGGTCGACAAGGAATAAAGTAGGGGGAGATAAGGTCAGAAACACAGATATAATACCTATACTTCCTGTTCATTCTTTATTCATTTTGGGACCTATTTTTGGTTCCACTTTTTATACATCAAATAAGGAAACTTTGTACATGAAAGTTGTAGATAATTTAATAAAGAAAAATACAAAATTGATTTCACAGAAAAATAATGTACAGATATAAGTTATGGTCTGAATAAAAATCCAGAATCCCAACTTCCCAGACCCGTATCTCACAAACGACAACTCCAAATGCATCAAACTCACCTTTAATTGTATATAGAATAAAATAATCTGTCCATTGGCGGTGGTTTCGCATTTGGCGGAGCTACAGTTTGAAAGTTGAGTTTTGGACCCCTATTGTATAGCTATACTGATTAAAATATTCAATTTATTATTTATTCATTATTTTTATATTTTTAATTTTGTGAATGTTACTTATAATATATATGTGCATTAAAATTGAAATAAAATGCAAAGAAAAATAAAAATAAAAAATACTTGTATAAAGACTACATAGGTATACTGCATATACTTACACCTGTATAAAATACCTTTATATTTTATTTAATATACAAAATAAATCAGAAAAATAAAATAAAAATATATTTGTGTAAATAAAAGTATTCTATAATTTTATAAAATACTAAATAAAAATAATAATAAAAATAAAATACCTAAATAAAAATAAAATACTAAAATACATAGGTATTATACCTATATAAGGTTAAAAAGGCAACTTGTAAAAATAAATCTCCTAAAAATAAATAAAAATCAGAATAAAATACTACATAAAATTCTAAGCATTTTTTATTTTATAACTTTTATTAGATTCGGCCTTTTTCTATTTTTTATTGAATTTATAAAACATTTAGGCGGGGTTTTTCCTGATTGGTCCACGTGGACCAATCAGGAGACGGCCCCAGTTGACCCAGGTCAACTGGTCGTCCTCCCCACCTACCCTTGTCAGACGACCTAGTTTTTGGCGTTATTGGCGAATTTTTCTAGGTCGATTCTTGCACTATCTCGTCTCGATTTCTTCTGTGATCCTCTTCCTCGTTCATCCCTCATGCCCGCCGAGTGTTTACATCGGGCTATGGATCAATGAGGTGTTCCAGACCTCTTGGTCTTTGGACCCCTGTCACCTCGGGTCAACCCACTTAAAACCAACTCCCCCTCTTCCATTTCGAATTCGAGTCCCCTTGGTCCATCCTTCAGCGCCACCTTCGTGCTCCTGAGCTCCTTGGAGGTGACAGCTCCATCGCCAGCTCCTCATCCAAGGCGTTCGAAGTCGAGGGAGCCTCCACCACCTCCGCCAACAGCCGGCGTCGAGGTACCTTTCTTCCCTCTGGCTCCGGCCATCGAGGGCTCGCCCCGCTCATTTCTTTCTTGCATTCAATTCCTGTTAGCCTTAGGATCAATATCCCCCAAAAAATCAAAGCTCCATCATCTGATTCGCTCGATCACCCACTTTGGCCGGAGCGCACCTCCGGCCCTTCGCCGCCACCTCGTTGCACACATCCCCACGCCTCCGCGAGGCCCAGGCAATTTGCCCTGGGTCTTTTCACCACTTTTTGCAGGTCAAAGACCCCTGAACGAACCTGGAGAGCCATTTTGATTCCTCGCCGTAGATACCTGGAGCGTAAAGCTCCGCCGCCTTCACGCCAGCACCTCGACGCTTCTCCGGCGAATCCGAGCCATCCAGTCCACAGAGGGACCTTCCAGGAGTCTGCAGCTCCATTTTGGGGCCCATCCATCGCCTGAGGAGCGAGATCGGAGTTGGGGAAGCACGCCTCCGCCGGCCTTCATCCCTGTTCTTCCTCTTCGCTTCCCCACCGTCTGATCGAGCCGCAGCTCCAGATCGCGCGTCGACCGTCCGATCTTCCACGCCCAGCCACCGTTGGATCTCTTTTTGAGATCTAATCTCAGACGTCGACGCCAACCGTCATCGGACGCCCTCGTGCTGCCACGTGGATAAGTGGCTCGCTCCCCGCCGTTGGATCGCGCACCGCCGCCAGCCGTTGGATTCGCGCCACGCGTCGTCGTCGGAGCGCCCGAGCGTGGGTATTTTGCATCTCAACCCTCGCACTTTTTGTATTTAGTATTTAGTACTCAAACTTTCGTCTGTAGTGTAAAAATTTTGTAATATTTGCATAAAGACCCTCGAACTTTGTTTATTTGCATCTAGGTCCTTCGCCACGTCACCTCACGTGACCTGTACACGTGAGGGGGTGGGCATTTTGCAAGGATACCCTCAGTTATTTATGTATTTCGTTTTAGTCCTGAAACTTTCGTATCAAGTGTAAACTTTTTGGATAATTTGCAAGTAGGCCCCCAGGGTTTCGTGATATTACATTCCAGTCCTCGCCAGGCGCGTGCAAGTCACGCGCCCTGGTGGGAAAATTGCGAAGAGGCCCAGGCGGCTTTTGTAATTGCATTTTGGTGCTAAAAATTGAATATACAGTGTTTATTTTTGTGGAAAATTGCATGTATGCCCCTGGATGTTTGATATTTTGCACATATACCCCTGCCAGGATTGTTTGATGTTTGGATGTTTGCTCTAATTATTTGACCTACCATTTTAACTCCAAAATTTCTCAAATTTTGAACTTAAGCTACTGGACATGTGCACTTTGACGTCACATATTTAGTTTTTGATTTTATTTTATTTTCATATTTATTAAAAATCAAAAACATGCTATTTGTGCACTGTCTAGCTTAGAAAATACCAAAAAAATATTAAAACACCTCTAAAAATTCCAAAAAAAATACCTAGTGTCCATTGTATTCTATTTTAGTGTCAGTCCAAAAATCATTAAAAATCTCAAAAGAAAAACACTAAAAATTTAAAAACACTCAAAAACTTCAAAAAAAATATATAAAATAGTAGAAAAATCCAAAAATGGCAAACTCAATTCCTATTTGTTCCTTAGTTTGTCCTTTTTATTAGAAAAATAGTGTGAAACATTTTGAGTACTGGTTGCTATTTTTAAATCCCATTTTAGTCACAGCCAGGCCTATTTCCACTATTTTGCCTTAATTCAGTAATTAAAAATACCAAAAACACCTTGAAAAATCCCCAAAAATCACAAAAACAGTAGAAAATTATAGAAATATCAAAAACATTTTATTTCTGAATTTTTGGTTATTTTGGCACATTTTTATACATATTTTACCTTGCCTTTAATTATATTGCCTTTACTTTCCAATATTGAAAAAAAAGAAATAAAAAAATATATAAAATATAAAATATAAAAATTAGAAAATGAAAAATCAAAATACAAAATTAAGAATTAAATTAAAATAAAAAAATTTAAAAATTAAAAACCCACAAAAAATTCATTTGCTTGCTTAGTGTAGACACATCACACACATTCACTTGAGCACATCTTTGTGAATTACCCTGCTTGTTCCCTGTGTTCGAACTCTCTGCATACTTAACACTATACACCATTTGTGCAGAGTTAAAAATAAATTTTAACTCCACATTAGTTCTAATTTATTGATCTTTATTGTGGGTTAATTGTTGATTTTAGTTCAGAGTTCATTGTGAGTCATCACAGCGACGGTTGTCTCCGCCTTGTGTGAGACACCACTTTTAGACTCCGTGAATTTTGGCTTAATCAGCAATACGGAAGAGACAGAGATGAACAAAGGAGAATGTACAACAGAGGTGGATGTACATATGATCAAGAAGGTAGAAAGCGAACCTTCTTACGGGACCGCGGAGGAATAGATCTAGTGTGGTGCAGGTCGACATCGGGGTCCACAGTGGACGGAATCCGATCAGGGTCGACAGGGTGTAAGTCCTCGGGGGCCCTAGGGTGTAAAGGCACAGACGGTGTAGTGGAAGAAGTACGGCTAGGTCCGGCCTTGGGAGTCTCGCTGATATCAAAGTGGAATGGGACGAACTCATCATCATCGGAAGTAGTGTACTCAGAGTCATCCTGCGAGGAGTCATCCAGGTCAAAACCAAAAGGCATGAACTCATTGGTGGAAGTAGTCGAACTCTGTTCGTCCTCTATAATCTCAACTGGATCATCTTTTTCATCAAAAGGTCCGAATCTCTGAAGAAAAGCAACTAAATCAAATTCGGCCTTAGTCTCATCAGTATCTACATGGACAGGAGCGGACTCATCAGTGGAAGTAGTCAGAGCATGCCCGTCCTGTATAGTCTCTAAATCTGACCTCCGCTCAATGGTGTCAATCGTGTAGATCCCGCGGATGTCATCAACACATCGCCAATCACAGGAAGCGGAAACACCAAGGTCTATGCTTTCCGAGCTTTCCTCCTTGGAGAGGAATTCTCGGGTCTCATCATCGGTCATAAAGAATGTCTCTCTGATATCCTCATATAGATCATAGTCCTCGGGGTCAGCCAAGATAGGTGAAGTCACATCAGGTGCGGGTCTCTGGTCAGCAGTGGGTGCGGTGATCACTGCTTCGCCCTCGTCAGCAGGACGGAAGCGAATCTCTCCTGATCCGTAATCAATAACGACTCTCGCAGAGGCGAGGAACGGTCGTCCCAGGATGATTGGAGAGTGCTCCCCAGTGGAGGTCTCCATGGGCAATACGACAAAATCAACCATGTGGCTCATGCCCTGAATCGAGATGACGGCGTTTTCAAGGATACCCTTCGGCCTCTTTATTGATCCATCAGCAAACTGTACGATCATCCTGGTCTTCTTGAGAGGCCCTAAGTGAAGAAACTGTACCAGCGAGAAGGGTATGATACTAATCGAAGCACCGCCGTCTAGGAGAGTGTGATCACATGTGTGGTCAGAGATGGTGCAACTAATGAAAGGTGTGGCAGTGTTCTTTTTCCTAGGAATGGGACGGTGTGTGATGGCGTGGGCAGTGGCCATAGTCAAGATGTAACACTCAGATCTGCTCCTCCGCTTTCTCTTCTTGGGAAGAGGGGCAGATAAATGGGTCATGGCCTGCTGAAGTGGGGCACGGATAATCTCATGAATAGTAGCCACCACTTCGGGTTCAGATAACATTTTTTTGAATTTTTGGACTTCCTCCATACAAGGGAGGAAGTCGAAATCAGCATATACACGAGGTATGCCAAGAGCAGTCTGTATAGCGGCATCCTCGGGGTCAAAGGTGGGACCGGGTGTGAAAGGCTGTGTGGTCAAAGGGTCTGGCAAGTGGTACCTCTCCTCACAGTCTGGCTCGATCATGTGTCTCCCGAACTCTTTTTGTATTTTTAAAATTTTCTCATTTTTTTGTATTTTTGGCGATTGCAAGCTCTCATGGAAATCCTCGAGTGAACCCATATCATCAAATGGTGGAATATCATGGTCGCTCTTATTGGTACTAGTGAGGGTGTCAATCCTCTGTCTCATATGATCCATCATCTGGGTCAAGTGCTCAAGGGTGGACTCCATGAAAGGTGACTCCAGCAGCTCAGTCTCGGGTGGATGTGAAGGTGGAGGAGGATAATATACAGGTGGAGGTGGAGGTGGGTGTGGGTAGAAATCCGAGGTCTGATACTGTGGCTGAGGCGGATATGTACAAAAGTCAGGAGCAAAGTCCTCCTGGAAAAAAGGAGGTGGACCAGCTGGAGTGAGCGAATGATCCGCAAAATCCGGATAAAATACGCTCCAGTTGGCCATCTCGAAAACAAAAGGAAAATGATTCGGGGGAGCACGAAGGTCAAGTCAAAAGAGTGAGGAAAAAGGCGTAAATGCGCAGAGATGATCTAGGACACACAAAAACAATCACAAACGAAAAATGAAAATAAATCAAACCCTCAATTCACCTACTCAACTCGGTAGAGACCGCAAGAACGGTCTTTTTATCTTGTCTGTTTTAGAGTTAGGTGAGAAGTCCAAAATTGCGCAAACACTTAGGGGGCTAAATATGGGATTTGGGCACTAACCTTAGTGTGTGCGCGAGCAAGTAAAACGAAGACAATGAGGGGATTACTCGCCCCAAGACAATATTTTCTTTTTGATTGATTTTAGGGTCGAGTAATGTTAGCAGTCCCAATTTTATTGATTATCACTTTTTTTTTGGATTTTTAATAAGAATGCACGATCCTATCGGGGATTCAATTCCTTTAAGATCCTAGGTTGGCAAAATCAGAGGTAGAGAGGCGGAAAAGCAATGCAAGCGACCAAAAAGATGATGGATGCTAAAGCGTAAATGCTCACCTTGCCTCCAGCACTCTACATGCAAGGATGCTCAGCAGAATTGAAACCTATCTATATGCAAATGCAAAAGCCGATGAAATCGCCCTAAGTTCAGAAATTGCTATTAGCGGGAAGAACCACAAGTTAACCACCAGTCCTCAACCCTAGAGTCCGGTCTAGGCTCACCCCTCCTCTGCTCAACAAATTGAGGGTAGGAGAAAGCGCTTTGCGGGGAGAGCTCGCGGCGCGACGGATTGAAGATGATGAATCAACTGTTTAAATTTGACTAAGTCCAAACGAGACTATAGGTGCATGCAAAATATTAGGTGTTTTGCCTTAGTCTATCGCAAGCAATCCTAGAACTAGGGGCTCAATCACACAAAATAAAGAAAATCGAAAATCGAAAAACAAAGTAAAAAAAATGCGATGAAAACCGTCAAAACTGCGGTGAGCCCCCAAGTGAACAATCACTTGGAAATTAGGCTCGAATGTCCAAGTTCGGTGGTACCTGTATTATTACAAATATAGAGGTCTCTCTCTCACAAAAATTACAAAAATAAATGCAGGAAATAAATTCTACGACTAAAGGTGGAGCTCGGTCTTCAAAATTTCCTCTTCGTCTCGTCGGTGCTCGACTGGCAGATGCCGGCTTCACGTGGGTGCGTAGGCGCCTAGGGTGGAGCGCCTCCCTCGATCCGCGGTTCCTCGCAGAAAGTCAACAAAAGAGAAGGTTAGACCGATCAAGAGATATATCAAAAATAAAGAAAATAAAATAGCGAAAAATAAAAACCGCGAAATAGACAATAAATCACAAACACAAACAAGACCCGAACTAAGCGCTGTTGCTCCCCGGCAACGGCGCCATTTGTTTAACCCGGAAATCGGTGATCTTAAGTTCCACACAAGGCGGGAACTCAGTCGCTGAATCGACCACGCGAAATTCGGATTAAAACAACAATTAACCCACAACAGATAAATCAAGCAATGAAAATAAATGTGCGGAGTTAAAATTTATTATAACTCTACAACAAGATGTGTATAGTGCAAGTATGTGTAGAGGTCAAACACAGGGAGCAGAAAGGCTAGATCGGGGCAAAATTGCACAAAAGTGTACTTGTGTGTGAATGTGGTCAAGTGTCTACTAAGCTATTTTTTTTGTGGGTTTTTAATTTTATATTTTTTATTTAATTTTTAATTTTATATTTTTGTATTTTGATTTCTAATTTTCTGATTTTATATTTTCTTTTTATATTTTATATTTTTTTATTTTCTTTTTCAATATTGGAATATAAAAGCAATGTAATAAAAGGCAAGCTAGAGTATTTATAAAAATAGATAAAAATATTCAAAAATAAGCAAACAAAGTCTTTTTGGTCTTTTTATAATTTTTTACTGTTTTTGTGATTTTTGAGAATTTTTAAGGATGTTTTTGGTATTTTTAATGAGCAAAATAAAGCAAACAGTGGCAAAAATGCAAGGCTGAAACTAAAATGGAGAAATAAAATAGCAAACACTAACAAAAATTCTCCAAATTAATTTTCACTTAAAGATAATAAAACAAAGAAAATTCAGGAAAAGAAAACACTATTTTTGGATTTTTTATGAATTTTATAAATTTTTATGAAGGTTTTTAGAGTTTTGCAATTTTTAGGAGTCTGGTTTTGTATTTTTTAATGATTTTTGGCTGGGAGCTAAAAACAAACTAAAAGACACAAAATATATTTTTTTTTGGGATTTTTCTGAGAAGTTTTTATATTTTTTATGGATTTTATAAGCTAGACAGTGCACAAAAGGGCTATTTTTGAATTTTTATAAATATAAAAATGCAATAAATATGAAAAGTAAAAATATGTTGATAAACTACAATGCAGCATGAGCTTAAACTGATTTTTGGGGATTTTTTTGGATTTTATAGACACATGCAAAAATTAGAGAAAACAAAAAGGAAGGGCACACGTGCATGGGTTTTAATGTCATATTAGGACAGTCTGGGGGCCTTGGCGCAATAATAAAAAAGACTGAGGTCTCTTTTACAAAATTCCAGAAGTTTTTATACCACAGACCAATGTTTTAGCGTTAAAGAACACACAAGCAAAAAGCCAGGGGGGTAGCCTACAAAAAACGCCAAGGCTCACGCGTGAAGCACGTGAGCTGACGGGGACCTGTTCGCCATTACGAAAAAGGTTGAGGTCCTACTCAAAATTATTACAAAACTCAGATGCCTGCAAATGAAAGCTTTAATTTAAATGCTAAATACAAAAACGGCTGGGGAATAATCGCAGTTTACCTAAGCCTTGGCGCGGGTGGACGGTCGAACGTGCGCCACTAACACACGTGGCAGCGCCACAGGGGCCGATACCCCTTCATCTGTGCGGTGTAGATTATATCCTGCTCCACGATCTGACGGTGGCTTTGGTCGGGGATCGAACGGTGGCTGAACTGCAGCAAGAACGCAACAGATCCAACGGTGCGCGGTGACTCTGGAAGAACAGGACCAAAGCTCGGCTCCTCCAAGCTTCGATTGGCAAGGGAGCACGCGTTAGACCGCCATTCCTCCTGCAAACAGCCCCCGGGGCTTCCTGGAGAGTCCTCCGAGCGGGCGGCGGCGTCAAAATGGGGGGAGAACCGCCGGTCGGCCGCCGCTGCGTCGAAGAGAAGTTGCGGGCCCAGGCACCACGGGTGTCGCAAAAACTCAGCTCCAGAAGGGGCCGATGAGCTCCTGACCCTGCAAGTAAGCTCAAGCAGACAAAAAAACGGGCTCGGGGCTCTTATTGGCAACGTGAAGCGGCGGGTGGAAGTGGCATAGAAGCTCGCCGGAACACGCTCCGGCGAGATGGCGGGTGACAGCGGTAATATGGGTTTCAATCGAGATGGAAAACAGGAGGTGGACTCTAATGCTATGGGCAAGAAAAAGTATGAAAGAAAACAGAATACAACTACAAACCTCAAGCCCAAAAGAAAGGGGCGAGATGGGTACCTCACGGCCTATGCCGGAGATGGGGTTGGAGCCACTCCTTGGCCTCACCAAATGCCGCGCAACTCGGCCGGAGGCTCGCCTGTCACACTTGCCAGTCCAGGGCACGAGTCGGAGAGGCGCAGTTTGATCAAAAGAGGGTTCAAAATGGCAAAGGAGGTTTTTGGGTTGTTTTTGAAACAAGGCCGAGGGGCGATCTTCGAGGAGGTATCACGGGTGAGCCAACGACCCAAAGGTCGAAAAAATGACTGGGCGAGTATGATCAGTCATAGGGCTATATTTCTTGTGAAGACCTCGACCTCATTCGGTGAAAGGAACGGTCTACAAAAAGCCGCGAAGTCGAGGAAAAATGCAGTCTGACAACCGCCAGACCTCGGTCAGAGAGTTGACTGAGGTCAACCAAGGAAGAGATCTGGTTGGTCCACGTGGACCAACCAGAAAAAACCTTGGCAAAAATGCTTATAAATTCAATAAAAAATAGAAAATGATTTATTTAAATTTTGGTTATAATATAAAAAATGTTTATTTTTTTATAAATTATTTTATTATGATTTTTATTTATTTTTATGAGACGTATTTTTACAAGTTTGCATTTATGCCCTTTATAGTATATATATCTATATATTGGAGTCTTTTATTTTTAATTGTATATATTTGATTTATTTATTTTTGATTATTAATTTATAAAATTATAAAATACTTTTATATACACAAATATACTTTTATTTTATTTTTATGAGGGTGTTTTGTATATTAAATAAAATATAAAGGTATAATGTATAGGTATGTGTATCAGTAATGTATCTATGTATTGAATATATGTTCATTTTTATTTTTATTTTTCTTTGCATTTTTATTCTGATTTTAATGCACATAATTATTATAAGTAATATTTACAACATTATAAAAATATAAAAATATAAAAATAATGAATAAATAATAAATTGAATATTTTAATATGTACAATTATACAATGTGGGTCCAAAACTCAACTTTCAAACCGTAGCTCCGCCAAATGTGAAACCACCACCATTGGATAGATTATTTTCTTCTATATACAATTAAAGGTGAGTATGCAGCATTTGGAGTTTTTATTTGTGAGATACGGGTCTGGGAAGTTGGGATTCTGGATTTTTATTCAGACCATAACTTTTTATCTGTACATTATTTTTCTGTGAAATCAATTTTGTATTCTTCTTAATAAAATTAGCTACAACTTTCATGTACAAAGTTTCTTTATTTTATGTATAAAAAGTGGAACCAAAAATAGGTCCCAAAATGAATAAAGAATGAATAAAATGAAAGGGATTTTATTGGTATTTTTGGCCCTTATCTCCCCCTACTTTATTCCTTGTCGACCTATTCATCAAGATGCCTAGGTCTCGGGGTTTCGGGTCATAAAATATTTACAATATTTTATTCTTTTTCTTTTCTTTTCTTTATTCTATAATTTTGGCTTTAAAAACCACATTTTATACAATATTTACACACATATGTCTGAATGCTAAAATGCCTATATTAAGCCTATCTACACGCATTTACTAGGGTTTTTAAGGCCAAAATGATAGAATAAAGATGATGAAACGTAGATTCATCACTATCTGCTCCTCCATCGCTCCGAAATGGGATCTATCTGCTGATCTCCACTGCTCTCTGTGATCATCAATGGAGTACGCTCTCAACTCAGCAACAGCATCATCCGGGTCTCGCATCTGCTCTATCTGATATCCTCGGACGTCTCGCACAGCATGCCCAGAGTGGTGAGATGAAAGGGAGGGAGGGAGCGGGAGGTTGGTCGGAGATCCAACCTCCCTAGAAGGTGGACTGGATTGATGGTCAGATAGCGAAGAAAAAGCCGCAAGAGTCGGCTCACAGTGAGGGGGATCCATCATCCAGGGGAAAAAGAGAAGAGAAGAGGAAGACTGAAGGGAGGTGAGGGTGGGAAAAGCAGATGGATCGAGAAGAGGATGGGGAAGATCGAAGGGATCTGGCAATCACACAAGATGAACAAGCAAACCCCCAATTTCACCTACGCACACAAAGCTGAAGACCGAAGGGATCGGTCAATTATCTTGTCGATTTTATTTTAGGTGATCATCCAGTCTATCAGAGCGATTACGTGAGGTAAATAGGTATCCAGATCTTTCTCAACCGACTGTTGATAACAACACCCAAAACCCACTAAGACCCGGGTGAAGGTAATGAAACAAGGGTCGTTGCGACCCGGATCTCAGAGACGGTGTGTATCAAGAAAAATCGAACCGCGAAATGAGTCAAAAATCAAACAAGGCAAAACAAGCGGTCCTAGCTATGATATTAACCTGGTATAGCTCCCAGGGTCGAACACAAGGAGCACGGATTGGCCTAGGGCCTACGAAGTAGTGAAAATGAAATAAAAATAAAAGAAAATGTTTTTTAGAGGTTTTTATGAATTTTTATATTTTTTTTATTTTTAAATTATAAAGAAAATAAAAGAAAGTAAAATCTAGGCAACTTCAACAATTTATTAAACACACCAAAAATAATGCAAAAATTAAGGAAAAATTGTTTTTATGTTTTTTAAGTTTTTAAGTGTTTTTGGTGAATTTTTGAGATTTTTCTAATGGGTAAATTATTTTCTAAAAATCAAACAGTCTGAAAAATGAAAGGTACTGTCCAGCAAGGCTTAAGACCCAAAAATAAAATATTTAAGGATCTCAAAAAGCCCTGGAGGTAATTTTCCTATAATCTAGAGAGAATAAGGAAAATTTAGGCACCTTAATTATTGTTTTTGGATTTTTAAATTAATTATTATGATTTTTATGGGTTTTTAAGGGTTTTTCAATTTTTAAGGTTTTTAAGTGATGAAAAATAGCCAAACTTGGCTAGAAAATCAAACAGCAAGCAAACAAAATTATCTAATTTTTTTAGAATTTTTGGAGGTGATTTTATATTTTTTTTGGTATTTTCAAACCTAGACAGTAGCTAAAAAGTAGGTTTTTGAATTTTTAAAAATACTAAACGAAATCAGAAATGTCCTCAAAAATCACTGAAATTCCTACACCATGGCAGGAGCCATGTGTCAAAATCTCATTGGATTTGGAGGTGATTTGATATTTTATTCAAAAATAACAAGTGGGCACTGTGCACAGGGACGAATGTGCAAATACCCGGAAGTCTGGGGGCCTTGGTGCAAAATTCCCAGCAAGTCACGCGCGTGGCGCGTGGCTGGGGCACTCAGGGGCCTTTTGGTAATAAAAACCAAGTTTCTGGACCTTTTGGTAACTCGTACCAAAAGTCCAGGGGCTTGGATGCAAAAATCCCACTAAAATCCGCACATGCGCATAAACAACACTCATAGGGGCATAAATGCAATTACCAAAAAGTTATCATTCATTTCAAAACAACCCAGATCTACAGGATAAAAGATGTAAAAAGCCCAGCTAAACACGTGACGAAGCACGTGGTCACATACACACAGGGGCATACATGCAATTAAAACTAAGCACAGGGTCCACAATGCAATTTACCCTACGTAAATAAAGTTCTAAAAATATTTACAGGACTAGAAATAAAACGACAAACTAAGAGGGGGCCCTAAGTAGTTTACCCCTTTATTCGTCGACGGCCAGATGCGCGCCACGTGGAAGATCGGTCGGCTCTGGTGCGTTGGCGCTCTTCCTCTTCTTCTCTCGGGCCGAATCGACGCTCCAGAAGGAGCCACGTGGAGGATCGGACGGGTCAAGTCTCAGGTGGCTCCCTCTCTCTGCTCTACGGTCCTGATCAGCCCCTCCAGGTGATCGACGGTAGCTGCTCCACGATGAACGGACGGCTGGGATTAAAACTGGAGCGGAGGAGCTATCGGACGGTGCTGGAGGCTCCTCGAAGAACAGGTGGCTGGCGAGGTTCGCCGGCCTCGTGCACGAGCTTGGGACCTCCTCAGCTGCCTCTGAAGATCGGAGCAGGTCCGCCTTGGTATGCCGCAGCTGTGGGTGCTATCCGATGGCCCAACCGAGCCCTGGAGGGGCTCCGGCGAGGCTGGCGGCGCGAAGGAGCTGGCTGGAATGTAAGGGGGTCTCAGACGACTCCCTTTGGACCTGCAAAGCAAACCAACAGCTTCGCGGGTCGAGGGCAAAATGCCTCGACCCAAAGAAGCGAAGTGGGGGTGATCGGTGCGGCGGGGCGAAGGAGCTCCGGCGAGCGACAGGTGGTGGAGCTCGACTCCCAGCTCCGGGGCGAGCTGGGTTGAGTGGGAGTGCGAAGAACGTGCGTGAGGAAGTGGCGAAGGTGATGGGGTGCTCCGATGATCGAGATATTAAGCGAGATGGCCGGAATCAGGGAAGCACGTCGGAGAGTGGATTTGGGCGAAATCTGAAATTACACTAAATGGCGGAGCGAAATGGATACCTGGATGATGCGGGAGACTGGGCTGGAGCTTAGCTAGCTCCTGGTCCTTGCCTCAAGGGTCGTCAACGCCCGAGGCTCGAGCTCCGGTTGAATGTCGGAGCACGGCGGCGCAAGGCAGCCGGATCGATGGTCCAAGCACCTCCTCCTCGCTGCGACACCGGTGGATGCAAGCTGTCACCTTGCTGGTTGCGATGGAGCTCACTGGAGAGAGAATGGGGAGCCAAAGATGGATTGAGAGTGCGGCGGAGCTCGGAATATATATGCGTGCAGGTCCGGAAAGGAGGTGGCGGGTAGGGCGAGCTGATGCGCGGATCTCGAGGCCAAAGCTCCGGCGCGCTTCTCGGATGTGACATGGTCATTGCGGACCCGGATTTGGGGTGGATGGAAATCGGGTCATCAAGAGAAAAATCCGAGAAGGCGGGTCGAATGAACAGACCCGGGCTCTGGTGGTCCTGGGGGAGGTGTTGACCGGGGGTCAACAATCCCCCGTGGACCAATCAGAGCCCGCCAATTATTGAAATTTTACTTGATTTTTTTGGGGCCTTAAATGGCCGAATTTTCAAAAACTTAAAACATGAAAAATGTTTGTTTTAATTTTTTCTATTTTTTTGTGATTTTTAATTAATTTTTGGAAATTAAAAATAAGGTATATACATAGTAGCTATACATAGGTATATATACACTATATTGATTTTTGATTTTTGATTTTTAATTAGTTATTTTTATACATTTTTATTCCCATTTTATATTTTATTTATTTATAAGATAAAATGAGGAATAAAAGGCTATTTTTATTTTATTTTTATTGTTTATATACATAGGGGAAATAATTATTTATGCACAATTATATACATGGTATATATACAAGATATTTTTGTATTTTTAATTTTGTAATTTTTATTTGATTTTTGTTTTAATTCTTTTTATTTATTTTATTTACAAAACATAAAAAGGAATATTTACAAAAAGTGTTGGAAATAAAGAAATTTATTTACAAGGTGAAATAAATATGAGATAGGGGTTTATGTACATGGTGAAAGGTTCTTTTTGGTATTTTTGATTTTTAGATTTTTATCTTGTTTTTAATAGGCTATAAATATGTACAAATATTTACAAAATATTTACAACATATTTTTGGTTGAGGAAAATATTTAATTTATTTATTTACAAATATATACATAAGTGAGCCCCTATCTCCCTCTACTTGGCTTTTATGCGGTCAGGCCCATGCTGAGCCCTCCCTTGGGTTAGGTTGCTCAATATTTATTCTAAATATTTCCCTCTTTTTCTTTTTCATCTTTATTCTTTTATTTTTGCACAAAAACATGCTAATTATCTAATTTTACAAACATGCATGCTTTTGCTAACTTTTCCTATTTACACATATCTACATGCATTTGCATAGGTTTTTGTAGCTAAAATATAAGAATAAAGAGTGATGAATGGGTATTCATCACCCCCCTATACTATACTTTACTAGTCCCTTAGCAAACACTTTTGAAAAAGAAGTGAAAAAGAAAGAAAAAGAAAAAGAAAAAGAGAATGTACATGGATCAAGGTTGATTATTAAACTTGCCTTCATTAAATTGAGGTATGGAGCTTAATCAGATCTTTGGATTATTGATGTGTCGGAACCTTATTTAGCCTTAAGCTTAAAACCTAACAGCCTCCAAGTTCCACTATTCTATAACCAAGACTCCTCAATGCTCCAGGTCAGAACAAGTCATCAATCACAAACCCTGAAGATCATGAATCTTTTCCTGTCCTGTGAAAGTGAGGTCTAAGCTCTCCACCTCAGAAATGGCAACTTGACAACCCTCCCCAACAAGGTAACTCTATGACCTCAATCTGGCCACTCTTTCCTCGAGGAGCGGGGTATTCCCTTCTAAGTTCAAGTACAACCGGCTCAAGAAGAGGGGGAAGAAGAGAATGGGTCAAGGCCAGTGTAGCCAAGTACCCTTGGGAGCTTGACCAGTGTAGCCAAGTCTCCCTGCTGCAAGCTACAACAGGTGGATCATGAAACCAAGCTTTGCTTATTGCACTTATATACATACTCCGGTGGGATTATCATTTTCTCTCAGACCCACCACTTTTTTGGAGTTCTTTTCTTTTTCACATTTTTTTTCGAGTGCATCTATACAACATGTACATGTGCAGCATATATACAAGGAGTTTTTCCTCTTGAGCCAGTAGACTATCCCTCTTTTGAAGCTTTATTGCAACCCACAACTCCCGTCGTTAGACTTCATGGCGACCAGACCAAGTTGAGACGCACTTCCTTCACTAAATGAAGAAGAGAGGTTCCGCCTAGAAGTACTACCCTCATATGCTACCCCAAGTCAAGGAAGACTGCCTCCTCACCACCTCATCCATAGAGAGCTCGGTGCATAGTGCGGTTGTCCAAGTAAAGCCATAATCTATATGAGTCATGTGTTGTTGTTAAGTGCTCTACTTAGGCTCATTGAGATGACATGTGATCATAGCCTAGTGGACTCAAAGAATTAAGTCACCATGGACCTGAAAAGCCTTAAACCTAAGCCCTATAAGGTTCCTCTTAGAGTTAGGTGGATTAAGATCTTAATCATGCTCCATTTCTCAATTTGAATTCCAGGCTAGTTTAAATGTCAACTATCATCCAAGGAAAACTATATACATATGTACAAAAAGATGCATATTTACACAAATTTTACAATCATGCAAAATTTTTGAAAAATGTTTTGAAATCATGAATGATGATGCATGAAGTGCAAGTTTTGCAAAAAGATATTTACACACATTTACACAAGATTTTTGCAAACTTTTGATTTTCAAAACATTTTGGAAAAATTTTGTACTATATACATAATTGTGATACAGAAAATATTTACACAAGCTTTACACAAACGATTTTTGAAATCATTTTTATAAAAATAATTTGTACACTAGCTATGTATGTGCAAATAAAAGAAGATTATGTACATGAAAATTTTTAATTTTTGTGGTTTTTAGCCATTTTTATTTATTAACACACTCACACAAAGTACGAGTTATGGCTAAAGTATATATGAAATATATACACACCCCCCTATACTTAGCTCGAACGATGTCCTCAGAGTCAAGAGCGATGAAGAAGACATAACTCGTGCTATGTATAGGGAAGTGAAAAGAAAGGCTATACAAAAGGAAATGAAAAATCAAAAGGGACTCGGGTCTTCCCCCTATACTTAGGATCAAGTAATCCTAAATATAGCAGGCTGTACACGAAGGGAAAACCGAGTGGAGAATGTACAGGGTCTACCCCCCCTATACTTAGGGTGAAATATCCCTAAGTATAGGCAGCAAAATAGGGGTAGGAAGACACGAAGAAAGTGACGAATATATACAAGAAGGAGGACATCACTCCCCCTATACTTAAGGTGAAGGACCTTAAGTATAGGCAACAACAGGAGTGATGGAACAGAACGAAGAACAACCCGGTGTTTTCACCCCCCTATACTTAGGATGAGGAATATCCTAAGTATAGCAAAGATAATCCTAAGCGAGACCTGGGGTGAAAACAAGAGCGGAAGAAAGAAGGATCAAAATAAGACGAAACACGTATATACAAAAGAGTACAATGTTGAGGTGCCTCTCAACAAGCGCTAGATTTTACGCCCCTAGCTGGGCGCAAAGGCTAGGATAATGCAGTATCAAGGTTCAGGACGGCATCGGTAAGGCGAATGCCATACTGTCGCCGCAGTCTCGGTGTGAGAACAACGACGAACTCAGTAGTGTAAAGTAAGACACCCAGGTATGCAATCAAGCGGGTGTCTGCTACCGGCCAAGGATATGGAAATACGTGATCGGGGTCCGGTAGCACAAAAGAAATCGTCGGCTCTGGATCAGACTGGAGTGAGAGTGTGGAGCCGAAGAAATCGAACGTGGAGAAAGATGGATCAGTAATAGAATCCTCCACGTCAATCAGTGTCTCAAGCAGGTAAGGATAATCAAGATCAGGAGATTCTCTAAGCAGACTGATATCCGATGAATGAAATGGAAGAAGATCAGGCAGATCATCGAATATCTCCAGGATGGGCTCATCCTCGCGAGGGTCGTCGAGGTGAGAAGACTCAGAATCAGAATGATCTAAAGACTCGGTTCCGTGTTCCGCCAGATCGGAAACACTCTCAGCAGGTGAAACCGAGTACTCATCGAGTGCGGCATCCTCCCGCAGATAACCCTCGGGGAGAGATGCAGGATCAGAAGTGAGAAGAAGAGGATCAGGATCTAGATGGGCATCTGCGCTGCTATCAAGTATCCACTCAGTGCACCAGGCTGCATCATCATCTGAAGTGTAAGTCTCGGCAATCTGGAAGCAGGAGAAGGTACTAGTCAACATCGCGGAAGCTGGCAAAGTGTCTGCAGCTGATCCTCGCTCTGCGGCTATGCTGGCTGTCAGCTGGTCCTCAGCAAATGTATCTGTCTCAACAAAGTGGAGGGCAAAAGGCTCGAAGACGGGACTCTCTATGTCTGTACTCTCAAAGTGCTGTCTCTCCTCAAGCTTTGGCTGTTGGGCTGAGTCCTGGTGACTGTCTGCATCCGAGAAGTGTCTCTGCAGGAAGGAGACTGACTCCTCCGGGACTGGAAACTGAAGTGTCTGAATCAATGGCTGCAACAGCTGGGGCTCCTCCGGCTCCTGGAGTATCAGAAGATCTGATATCCAAGACTCGTCGACTGGAAACTCTGGAACTAACTCGAACTCCAACTGGAAGGCCAACAGGAACTCAAGTAGACTCTGGGTACGAACCTCTGCTATCGCGGTCATCTCCTCTGTCGATGATATGGTATCATCCAAATCCTCGGGTTGGTGTGTAGAAACTGTCTCATCATGCAAAGTGACACACCGCACTGGTACCGCATCGTCCGCATGTGTTGTCCCGACCATGGCATCTCGCGAAGAAGATCTCTGTGAAAGTAACCTCGAGATGGTATCCAGGAAGTGAATGTCAGAACTGCGGTGTGAACCGCCACATGTGGTAATCACCAGTGCTATCTGCTCTGCGGTCATCCCCCGCATGGAGATCTCTATCAAGTCTGTCAGTGGAAGTCCGTGCTCAGGGAATCTCCTCAAGAGGTCAAGAAACCTCGGCCATGCCTCGTGCAATGACTCCTGGGGGTCAACTGAAAAGTCCATGATCAAAGACCGCATAAACTCTGCTCTACGTGGAGGGAAGTATCTCTGCAAGAACTCTCGGCGTATCTCTCCCCACGTCTCGAATGTCCTCCCCAATCGTCGGTGCCATCTCATGGCTCTGTCGTGAAGCGTGAATGGGAAGGTCCTGGTCATCAGCTCCTCTGCAGTGACGTCTGAATATCTCTGTGCTCTGCAAAACTCCTCAAAAGCTGACAGGTGAAGATAAGGCTCCTCGTGCGCCTCTCCTGAAAATGTCGGCAGTCGCTGAACGTAATCCAACTCCAAGACGAATGGACCTAATGTAGAAGCTGACTGAGCTCCATATGCTATCTGCTCCTCCATCTCTCTGGAGTAGGATGTGTCTGCTGATCTCCACTGCTCTCTCTGGTCACGAACGGAGTGCGCTCTCAACTCAGCAACGGCATCGTCCGGGTCTCGCATCTGCTCTGTCTGATCTCCTCGGACGTCTAGCACAGCATGCCCAGAGTGATGAGATGAAAGGGAGGGAGGGAGCGGGAGGTTGGTCGGAGATCCGACCTCCCTAGAAGGTGGACTGGAGTGATGGTCAGAGGATGGAGAAGAAGCCGTGAGAGTCGGCTCGAAGTGAGGGGGATCCATCATCCAGGGGTCAAGGGGAAGAGAATGAAATGAAGGGAGGAGAGGGTGGGGAAATAGAAGGAGAAAGGATCGAAGGGATCTGGCAATCAAACAAGATGAGCAAGCAAACCCCCAATTCACCTACGCACACAAAGCTGAAGACCGAAGGGATCGGTCAAGTATCTTGTCCATTTTATTTTAGGTGATCATCCAATCTATCAGAGCGGTTACGTGAGGTCAATAGGTATCCAAATCTCTCTCAACCGACTGTCCCGTACTGAAAGCCGGTAATCAGTCAAGAAAAGACCGGAGGCTCTATCCTAATGTGCGGATCACTCTCTCGCTCATCCAAACCAGACAAGGAGGGGGTTACTCTCCCCAAGACAGATTTTTCGGTGAAGTGTCTTTTAGGTCAAGTAAGATCAGCAGTCCCGATTTTATTGTTTTTGTTTTTAGGTATTTTTCAAATAAAAAGAAACGCCTAACGAATTTTTCGGTTTCTCCTGATTATTAAGTCCAAAATCAGGGGGAGAAGACGAAAAAGCCGATGCACGAGAAATCAATGATGCATGCAAAGTCAGAAATGCGTACCTGCCTCCAGCACTCTACATGCAAAATGATCCGCGCATAAAATAAAGACAGAAAATAAACTAAGCTATATGATGCAACAGTAAAAATCGGCCTTAGACAAGCAACTTCTATTGATCGTGAAGAACAATAGTTAGTTAACCGAATCGAGTCCGGAGTCCGATCTTGGGAGTCACTCGGTGCCCGCCACAACGGGTCCTGCCAGCGCTGTATGTGACTCCTAACGGCACGTGGTCTCAAATCCAATTAAACTAACTTTTTTAGTGAATTTTAGTAAGGTCCAATTACGTTCTATAGGAACAGATATTCTATTAAGTGTTGGGCCTTAGAAATCTTACGTCACAATCAACAAAAAATCCTATGTCTAGGGGCTCGAGCAAAACCGTGAAAAATTCGGAAAATGACAGTAAGAAATAAAAAGAAAACCGCGTAAAAAGCCGCGAAAAACCGAGGGGTCCTAATGGGTCCCCCGAGCACGCCGGTGCTCGGCGAAACAGACCCGCTACGATCTAAGTCTAACAGTCCAAGTCCACAGTTAGAGGCCTGTATTATTACAATTAATAATAAATGAATGAATAAAACTATCCTACTACCTCACTCCACTCAACTCTCTCCTCTCGCTCTCTCCTGCGGCTTCGTAGAGAAGGAAGCCGCCTCCGAGTCTCGCGGCTGCACCGGCTCCTCGAAAGTTGCCTCCGCGGTCCTCGGGCCCTCGCAAGAAAAGAAAGAAAGTGGTCAGACCAATAAAATAATCAAATAATAAATGAAAAATAAAAATGAGGATATATGTGCAAAAATGGAAATAAAATAACCACACAAAAAATAAAACAAAAATAAAAAGAAAAGAAAATCAAAATAAAACAAAATAAAACAAAAAGAAAATAAATACAAAAGCCGCGAAAAGCCGCGAGCTCCGAAGAGCCGCGAAAAACCGCGAAAACAAAAACGAAAATCAAAACTAAAACACTACTAAGCCGTGCTCCCCGGCAACGGCGCCATTCTGATGGACAACACCCAAAACCCACTAAGACCCGGGTGAAGGTAATGAAACAAGGGTCGTTGCGACCCGGATCTCAGAGACGGTGTGTATCAAGAAAAATCGAACCGCGAAATGAGTCAAAAATCAAACAAGGCAAAACAAGCGGTCCTAGCTATGATATTAACCTGGTATAGATCCCAGGGTCGAACACAAGGAGCACGGATTGGCCTAGGGCCTACGAAGTAGTGAAAATGAAATAAAAATAAAAGAAAATGTTTTTTAGAGGTTTTTATGAATTTTTATATTTTTTTTTTATTTTTAAATTATAAAGAAAATAAAAGAAAGTAAAATCTAGGCAACTTCAACAATTTATTAAACACACCAAAAATAATGCAAAAATTAAGGAAAAATTGTTTTTATGTTTTTTAAGTTTTTAAGTGTTTTTGGTGAATTTTTGAGATTTTTCTAATGGGTAAATTATTTTCTAAAAATCAAACAGTGCGAAAAATGAAAGGTACTGTCCAGCAAGGCTTAAGACCCAAAAATAAAATATTTAAGGAGGTAATTTTCCTATAATCTAGAGAGAATAAGGAAAATTTAGGCACCTTAATTATTGTTTTTGGATTTTTAAATTAATTATTATGATTTTTATGGGTTTTTAAGGGTTTTTCAATTTTTAAGGTTTTTAAGTGATGAAAAATAGCCAAACTTGGCTAGAAAATCAAACAGCAAGCAAACAACAGTATCTAATTTTTTTAGAATTTTTGGAGGTGATTTTATATTTTTTTTGGTATTTTCAAACCTAGACAGTAGCTAAAAAGTAGGTTTTTGAATTTTTAAAAATACTAAACGAAATCAGAAATGTCCTCAAAAATCACTGAAATTCCTACACCATGGCAGGAGCCATGTGTCAAAATCTCATTGGATTTGGAGGTGATTTGATATTTTATTCAAAAATAACAAGTGGGCACTGTGCACAGGGACGAATGTGCAAATACCCGGAAGTCTGGGGGCCTTGGTGCAAAATTCCCAGCAAGTCACGCGCGTGGCGCGTGGCTGGGGCACTCAGGGGCCTTTTGGTAATAAAAACCAAGTTTCTGGACCTTTTGGTAACTCGTACCAACAGTCCAGGGGCTTGGATGCAAAAATCCCACTAAAATCCGCACATGCGCATAAACAACACTCACAGGGGCATAAATGCAATTACCAAAAAAGTTATCATTCATTTCAGAACAACCCAGATCTACAGGATAAAAGATGTAAAAAGCCCAGCTAAACACGTGACGAAGCACGTGGTCACATACACACAGGGGCATACATGCAATTAAAACTAAGCACAGGGTCCACAATGCAATTTACCCTACGTAAATAAAGTTCTAAAAATATTTACAGGACTAGAAATAAAACGACAAACTAAGAGGGGGCCCTAAGTAGTTTACCCCTTTATTCGTCGACGGCCAGATGCGCGCCACGTGGAAGATCGGTCGGCTCTGGTGCGTTGGCGCTCTTCCTCTTCTTCTCTCGGGCCGAATCGACGCTCCAGAAGGAGCCACGTGGAGGATCGGACGGGTCAAGTCTCAGGTGGCTCCCTCTCTCTGCTCTACGGTCCTGATCAGCCCCTCCAGGTGATCGACGGTAGCTGCTCCACGATGAACGGACGGCTGGGATTAAAACTGGAGCGGAGGAGCTATCGGACGGTGCTGGAGGCTCCTCGAAGAACAGGTGGCTGGTGAGGTTCGCCGGCCTCGTGCACGAGCTTGGGACCTCCTCAGCTGCCTCTGAAGATCGGAGCAGGTCCGCCTTGGTATGCCGCAGCTGTGGGTGCTATCCGATGGCCCAACCGAGCCCTGGAGGGGCTCCGGCGAGGCTGGCGGCGTGAAGGAGCTGGCTGGAATGTAAGGGGGTCTCAGACGACTCCCTTTGGACCTGCAAAGCAAACCAACAGCTTCGCGGGTCGAGGGCAAAATGCCTCGACCCAAAGAAGCGAAGTGGGGGTGATCGGTGCGGCGGGGCGAAGGAGCTCCGGCGAGCGACAGGTGGTGGAGCTCGACTCCCAGCTCCGGGGCGAGCTGGGTTGAGTGGGAGTGCGAAGAACGTGCGTGAGGAAGTGGCGAAGGTGATGGGGTGCTCCGATGATCGAGATATTAAGCGAGATGGCCGGAATCAGGGAAGCACGTCGGAGAGTGGATTTGGGCGAAATCTGAAATTACACTAAATGGCGGAGCGAAATGGATACCTGGATGATGCGGGAGACTGGGCTGGAGCTTAGCTAGCTCCTGGTCCTTGCCTCAAGGGTCGTCAACGCCCGAGGCTCGAGCTCCGGTTGAACGTCGGAGCACGGCGGCGCAAGGCAGCCGGATCGATGGTCCAAGCACCTCCTCCTCGCTGCGACACCGGTGGATGCAAGCTGTCACCTTGCTGGTTGCGATGGAGCTCACTGGAGAGAGAATGGGGAGCCAAAGATGGATTGAGAGTGCGGCGGAGCTCGGAATATATATGCGTGCAGGTCCGGAAAGGAGGTGGCGGGTAGGGCGAGCTGATGCGCGGATCTCGAGGCCAAAGCTCCGGCGCGCTTCTCGGATGTGACATGGTCATTGCGGACCCGGATTTGGGGTGGATGGAAATCGGGTCATCAAGAGAAAAATCCGAGAAGGCGGGTCGAATGAACAGACCCGGGCTCTGGTGGTCCTGGGGGAGGTGTTGACCGGGGGTCAACAATCCCCCGTGGACCAATCAGAGCCCGCCAATTATTGAAATTTTACTTGATTTTTTTGGGGCCTTAAATGGCCGAATTTTCAAAAACTTAAAACATGAAAAATGTTTGTTTTAATTTTTTCTATTTTTTTGTGATTTTTAATTAATTTTTGGAAATTAAAAATAAGGTATATACATAGTAGCTATACATAGGTATATATACACTATATTGATTTTTGATTTTTGATTTTTAATTAGTTATTTTTATACATTTTTATTCCCATTTTATATTTTATTTATTTATAAGATAAAATGAGGAATAAAAGGCTATTTTTATTGTTTATATACATAGGGGAAATAATTATTTATGCACAATTATATACATGGTATATATACAAGATATTTTTGTATTTTTAATTTTGTAATTTTTATTTGATTTTTGTTTTAATTATTTTTATTTATTTTATTTACAAAACATAAAAAGGAATATTTACAAAAAGTGTTGGAAATAAAGAAATTTATTTACAAGGTGAAATAAATATGAGATAGGGGTTTATGTACATGGTGAAAGGTTCTTTTTGGTATTTTTGATTTTTAGATTTTTATCTTGTTTTTAATAGGCTATAAATATGTACAAATATTTACAAAATATTTACAACATATTTTTGGTTGAGGAAAATATTTAATTTATTTATTTACAAATATATACATAAGTGAGCCCCTATCTCCCTCTACTTGGCTTTTATGCGGTCAGGCCCATGCTGAGCCCTCCCTTGGGTTAGGTTGCTCAATATTTATTCTAAATATTTCCCTCTTTTTCTTTTTCATCTTTATTCTTTTATTTTTGCACAAAAACATGCTAATTATCTAATTTTACAAACATGCATGCTTTTGCTAACTTTTCCTATTTACACATATCTACATGCATTTGCATAGGTTTTTGTAGCTAAAATATAAGAATAAAGAGTGATGAATGGGTATTCATCAACTGTCCCGTACTGAAAGCCGGTAATCAGTCAAGAAAAGATCGGAGGCTCTATCCTAATGTGCGGGTCACTCTCTCGTTCATCCAAACCAAACAAGGAGGGGGTTGCTCTCCCCAAGATAGATTTTTAGTGAAGTATCTTTTAGGTCAAATGTGATTTGCAGTCCCGATTTTATTGTTTTTGAATTTTAGATATTTTTCAATAAAAAGAAACGCCTAACGAATTTTTCGATTCTCCTGATTATTAGGTCAAAAACAAGGGGGAGAAGATGAAAAAGCCGATGCGCGATAAATCAATGATGCATGCAAAGTCAGAAATGCGTACCTGCCTCCAGCACTCTACATGCAATATGATCCGCGCATAAATGAAAAGACAGGAAATAAACTACCTATATAATGCAGCAGTGAAAACCGAGTCCTAGATGAGCAAGTCTACTCGCAGAACCGTCTAACCGATCACCGACCTCCAAGGCAAAGGGTCCGGTCTTGGCCTACCCCTCCTCTGCCCGACAAATCGGGGGTAGGAGAAAGCGCTTTACGGGGCAGGCTGCGGCACGTAGGCTATGAAGGAGATGAATCAGTTATTTTTATTAATTGATTATTAGTAGGTCCAATTAAGCGCACTATAGGAACATGCAGATAATTAGGTGTGGGGACCCTACTAATTACGGCACAAGCAAGCAGAAAATCCTAAGTCTAGGGGCTCGATGAAAAACCGCGTAAACACTGGAAAAGGCAGCTAAAAATCAAAACCACGAAAAAGCCGCGGAAATCACCTAAGGGTCCCCCGAGCACACCAGTGCTCGGCGAAACAGACCCGCTAGTCAATCAAGTCCAAGAGTCTCTGAGTACTTGTATTATTACAATAATAGTCAAATAAAAGAAAAAATAAAACCTAACTAAACCTCTCCCACTCAACTCTCTCTCGCTCTCTCCTGCGGCTCCGTACAGAAGGGAGCCGCCTCCAAGTTCCTCAGTTGCGTCGGCTTCTCGAAATCGGCCGCCTCGGTCCTCGGGCCCTCGCAAGAAAAAGAGACAAGTGGTCAGACCAAAATAATCAAATAATAATAATAAGAAAAATAAATGAAAATGAAATAAGGGTATATATGCAAAAATGCAAAATAAAATAAACAAACAAAAACAAATCAAAGCAAAAATAAAATAAAATAAAATAAAATAAAATAACGCAAAAATCAAATATAGACAAAAAGCCGCGAAAAGCCGCAGGCTCTGAAAGAGCCGCGAAAAGCCGCGAAATCAAAAACGAAAATAAAATGAAAACTACTAAGCCGTGCTCCCCGGCAACGGCGCCATTCTGATGACACGAAATCCCGAGCGACTAAGGTAATCAGGTATCTCTACGATGGTCGTTGCGACCTCGGTCACTCGATCGTGTCGATCAAGAAAAATAGACCACCAAATAGATGAAAATCAATCAAAATACGAAATAGCGGTCTTGCTATTAATTTAACCTGGTATAGCGACTAGGGTCGAACACAAGGAGCACGGATTGGCCTTGCGGCCTACGAAGTAGTCAAAAAGGAAATAAAATAAAAGAAGAAAATATTTTTTGGTGGTTTTTAATTATTTTTTATTTTTTGGATTTTTAGTGAATTAAGAAAATAATAAAAGCTAAGGAACTACACACTTTAATCAAATTATTAAATACACTAAAAATCAACCAAAAATTCAAACAAAAATATTTTTATGTGTTTTATAATTTTTAGTGTTTTTGGTGAATTTTTGGGATTTTTCTGATATTTATTTAATTTCCTAAAAATCAAACAGTGACTGAAAATGTAGGTACTGTCCAACCGAGCTAAAAGGACCTAGATAAAATATCTAAAGGCCCCAAATTAGCTGGGAGGTAATTTTCCTGTAAAGAGAATAAGACAAGGAAAATTTAGGCACCTAGATTATTATTTTTGGATTTTTAATTTATTTACTAGAATTTTTTAAAAGATTTTGAGTGTTTTTCAATTTTTAGGGGTTTTCAGTAATGAAAAATAGCCAAAATTGGCTAGAAAATCAAGCAAGTATAAACAAACAATAGACAATTTTTTTGTAATTTTTAAATGAGTTTTAATATTTTTTTGGGGTTTTTAAAGTTAGATAGTGACAAAATAGAGGTTTTTGAATTTTTAAAATATCAAATCAACTCAGAAATGTCTCCAAAAATCCTCGAAAATTTTATACTATGGCGGGAGCCATGTGTCCAATTTCTGTTGGATTTGGAGTAGTTTTGCTATTTTATTCCAAAATAAAGAGGGGGCACTGTGCACAGGGACCTACGTGCAAACATAACAAAGTTTTGGGTCCCTGGAACAACAACCCTGGAAAGTATAGGGGTAGGAATGCAAATTACCCTCCGGGCCACGCACGATACACGTGACTCAGGCCTGGAGGGACCTGATTGCAATTCCTATTTTTTAAAATATAAAACGTAACAGGGAGGAAAAGCAGGGCCAAAGATGCAAATACACCAAAATATCACATGTCGATGCACGTGTCCACAACTGGCTGGGGTATAAATGCAAATCACATAAACATGAAGGTCCAAAATGCAATTTTCACAAAAAGTAAACAACTACACTACGTATTTACAGGACTAAAACTAAATGCAGAAAATGAAGGGGGCCTAAGGACAATTTACCCCTTATTTATTATCCGAGGAGCTGGATGCGCGGCGCGTGGCAGATCGGACGGTGAGGACGGCGCGACGCACGAATGAAGAAGCCTCAGCTCTGATCGGACGGTTGAGGCTCTCCCACGTGGAGGATCCAACAGCTGTGGTGCAACGTGGGTGAACGAGTGGCCTCTACTCTGATCGGACGGTCGGGGTAGTGCCATGTAGCGAATCTGACGTCTGTGCGGTGGTATGGCTAACCCTCGATGATCCGACGGTCGAGATCCTGCCTCTGGTGATCGAACGATTGCTGCTGCTCCTCAAACCAAGGGTCGAGATCACATCTGGAGCGGCGAGGCTGGATGGACGGTTGGGGAGGATGCACCAAGAACAGGTCACCGGCGATGTTCGCCGGCCTACAACTCGCGCTGTGCGTCTCCTCAGCTGCTGCTAGGATGCGGATGAGCTCCGCCAAGAAGTTCCGCAGCTGATGGCGGCCTCCGATGAGTCGGAGAACCACCAGAATGGCCCCGCGACGGCGGTGGCCTGAGGCTGCTGTGCTGAAGCCTTGGACCTCCAGATGAGGTCCTTCTGACGATCTAACCTGCACAAGCAAAACAAGGGGTCGAGGGCAAACTGCCTCAACCCGTCAGAGCAAGAAAAGAATGGCTGGTGGGTCAAGATGATGGGCCTCCGGTGAGCGGCGGAAGGGGAGACCCAATATCCTGCTCCGGGGCGAGACAGGAGGAATGGCTGTGTGGAGAAGGTGGAGGGAAGTCTGGTGGACGTGGTGGCGGTGTCGGTTGGGTGAAAGGGTGGTCGGAGACGAAGGATGGACGCGGCAGAGCTACAGCTACCTGAATCTAAAGGTCCTATTCTACGCTAAACTAGAGGCTAAGAAGGGTACCTAGCGGGTGCAGTCGACTGGGCTGAAGCTCGGCGAGCTTCCGGTCGTTGCCTGCAAGGGGCCGTCGACTCCCCGAGGCTGGGCGCGCACGCGGCGGCGCACGGCGGAGTTAACCACTGGATCAGTGGCTCCCGGCTTCCCGGGCCTCGCTGCTACTCCGAAGGACGCTGCTGTCACTCAAGAACTCCGGAGGAGGTCACAGGCGCCGAGGGGAAGATCCAAAGATGAAAGATTAGGTCGCCGGTGACGACAATATATATGCTCGGAGATCCGGAAAGATGATGGTCGGGTGAGTAGCGCGGAACTCGGATCTATCAAACCCACCCCGGGCGGAACTCCAAAAAAATTATAGAGCATTCATTTCATTATATTTTACATTGTGGCCAAGTTTCATATTTTTCGGACATTGTTTGACTGAAATTTACATTCTAGTCCCTAAAATAGGCTGAATTTGCATTGTGCATCCCTTATTGCATTAAAAATTTCCAAAAAGAAACCGCATCGAAAACCGAACCTGAAATTGGATAGACATTAATCTAGGTTGTTCCTTTGCCTCCTTGTGATCGACCTTGGGACTTTCCCAAGTAAAATAAACATAAAACCACTCGTTTAAAATTGCTTAAAATTTTGTGGTTATCTCTTGACTGTTTCCGATCGCCGCCTACAACGAACGACTTTAATTGTTTTCATGAACGAACATTAAAAACAACTCCTTAACGTGGCTTTTCTGGACTCGTCAGTGACTCACTATTGTGTTGAGCATCGACCTTGTCCGAAGTATCGAGCATATACCACGCCTTCACAGGTGTGTGTGTCTCATCGTCTTGCGTCCGAGTAGGATCTTGTACGCTCACGGGTGATTCCGTTGCGAGCAATATCCGAGTATCGGTTTCGCCTATCGGCTTCCTCCCTCTTTTCTTTGGCTGAGTAGGGATCCAGGAAGGGTTACAAGGACCTTAAAAAGCGCAGGCTACAGGTTACACAGGAGGAGGACAAGTACGGGAATACTTTTCCGGCAGTACTCTCTCTCCTATAGGCGTAGCGCTCTAAGGACTCGTTGAAAGATAACTTCCTGAATTCAAGCTAAAAACTACAAAGATAAAAGCCGAACCTTCACGGCTTCACGCGTTGATTTGGTGAATCCCCTTGTTTTGTGTTTGATTGCTAGTCGCATTTAGGTCAAGATCAAAAACACCGCACAATTATGCGCAATTTTGCCCTCCTTATTCTTCTTCATTTACCTTGCTCTTCTCAATAATCAAGATGATAGGACGGATATCTCTTAGGCTGACTTTGTCGGCACCGCTATCCAGCACTCCTCCCTATTCATCTAGGACGACCTCGGAGAGTCCAGACCCACTCTCCGAGCCTGAGTTCACTTCCACCCTGTTCACCCTCGACCACCCTTCTCATTCTCCTTCCATCAGTCCAAGAGTTTTAGAATTTAGTGCATCACAGAGCTCAGAGCATTTGACAGAACCTGAGATGGATTCTTTTGCCTTTTCAGAGAATCCAGAGATGGCAGACCGAAGAGAGCACCCAGATGAGAATGAGCACCCTCCATTTCTGTATGATCAAGCCGCTATCAACAATTCACTTCTAGCATCCCTGGAGACCATGCAGAGACAGATCCGGGACCAGGGAGTCTTCATGGGTGACCTCATGAGAGAGATCACGTAGATGCGAGAGAACAGACCTGGGGGTGGTGGCGGTGGAGGTGATATACCAGCAGCAGAGGAGGGAGGAGAACCGAATCAGGAGCGGCCGCCACAAACCATCATGAGAGAATTGCACAATCCAGTCGCATCCCTTACGCATCGATGGATCAGACTCCCTCCCATCCATGGAGACTTCGAGCTTCGCCCACACACTATCCAGCTACTTCCTAAATTTCATGGGCTGGCGACCGAAGAGCCACACCTCCATTTACAAGAATTTGAAATGATCTGCAGTACAATTCACGACAGGCTGGTGACTGAGGACACCATCAAGATGACAGCCTTCCCCTTCTCTTTGGTTGATAGAGCCGCATACTGGCTCAAACATTTGGGGAGGTTCGCCGATACTTGGGCAGATCTCCGGACCGCTTACTTGAATAAGTATTATCCTCTCGGCCGGATGAACGCATCCAGAGCTATGATCAGCAATTTCATAATGATCCCGAATGAACAATTCCATGAAGCTTGGGATCTATTCAGAGAGCTCATTGACTGGTGTCCACACCATGATATATCCAAGCTCAATCTGGTTCAGAGTTTCTTTTGTCAGTCTTGTATGCAAGTCAGGACTCTGAGAACTCTTCTTCCATTCTCTCGTCACTAATGGCTAAAACTTGCAAAATCACTAACTTTGGCCTCAATTAATCTAACTATCGAGAAAAGCGTCAGACCACGCAAAAAAAGGAAGATGAAAAGAGAAATCCGGATGTTATTTGTCTTTTTCCCATTCTATAATGATATAGATTTGATCGGGGGTTCTCACTTCGATGCCCGGATATATAGTACGAGTTGGCGACTAAATCGCCCTTTCCCTTTCTTTGAATGCTAGAAACTGATTAGACCATTACCTAGGGCCTCGAGGTTTTGTCTGATTTTCTCATCTCATATTGATTCGTGATAGCCCGACTCAAGACTTGGAGGAGGCGCGGAAAAAGATCAATTTCATGTCAAACCCCTTGGAGAATACAGGGGGAATGGCGGCCTCAGCACCGCCTGTGGAATCAGCATCCTTGGTGGCATCAGTACCACCGTCATCATCTCTAGCGGCCTCAGTACCGCTCTCCTCCTCCTCGTCAGGCGCTCTGGGTGGATCCTCATGATGTGGCTCAGATGAGGCGCCGCCTACTGGCATCCTACCGCTCCTAAGTGTGACAAAATCAGCATCAAACAGATATCTAGTCATATCACCAAGTGCATCACTAGGAGTGGTATACTCAGTACAAGCTACCTGCTCAGATTTCTGCTTCAGGCTGTTGGGGTTCGACTCGATCTGGGCAGGGATGACGGCCTTCCCTCTCACAATGTCCCGCATCTCCTGGCGGAACTCGTCCATCTCCCATCGAAAGGTAGCCTGCTGATCCGTGAGGAGGCGGGCTATATCATCCAAGGCGGGGCTCTCGTGGGAGCCCGACGGGTAGCCTCTCTGGTAATGAGGCTGCTGGAACTGCTGCTGGTGCTGAGAGGGGTATGGGGGGTGCTGCTGCTGGTGAGGCTGATCTTGCCTCCAAGACTGTCCCTGTTGATAGGGACGAGGACCATAGGACGACTGCTGCTGCTGTGGTGGGTACACTGGGGCTGCTGCTGCGGCTGGTGCTCTCTCTGATGGCCGTACTGGCCTCCCTGACCTGACGGCTGCTGCTGGGGCTGGGTACCTCCGGTCCCCCACCGGAATCCGGGATGGTCTCGTCGGATACCGGGCTGAGGGCGGTCATACCAAATCCCGTTGACATCCATCAACGGCTCTGCATCGTACTGGGCTGGCGGGAGTACTGCCAGAGGCTGATCCGGCTGGTATACCACCATCTGCAAGTCTGGAGATGGTGGTGACTGGTAGGTGGGTTGCGGCTGCTGGTACGGCTCCGCCTGTACAAGGTGAACCTGTCTAGGCTGCTGGTGTGAGCAGGAGCGCTGGGACGAGCTGCTGCTGCTGCCGTGATCGCCTCGCGACTGAAGACGGGGCTGGGGAGCCGTCTGTGCCTCCTGGAGACACATGAGCTGGGTCTTCATGTCGCTCAGAGTCTGTGCCATCTGCTCCATCTGAGTGATGCCCTGGCACTGCTTCTTCTCAATCAGCTCCATCCGATCCAACTTCTCGCTAATGATGTCCATGTTCGCAGCTGATGACTCTGCCTGTGTTGCTGCTACTGCGGACGAACTGGAAGGACCGGCGTCGACCCGTGCTATCCTCTGGTACTGCACGGGTCCTGGCTGCTGGGGTCTACCCTGAGTGTACAACTGGGTCTGGGACATCACCATGTAGTTCTCGGCCATCTCCTCGTAGATGGCCCAGACCTGGTCGTGATCCTTGGCGAAGTAAGACCTGCCACAAGAAGCATTCACCAAGCCCTGAAGCTCTGGTGTCAGCCCGCTGAAAAAGCTCTGCACAAGGTTGGGCTTGGAAATGTCATGGTGCGGGCATCTATCAGTCAGTTCTCTGAACCTCTCCCATGCCTCATGGAATTGCTCGTTGGGGAGCATGGAGAAGTTGCTGATCAGGGCTCTCGCGGCATTGGTCCGCCCGAGTGGATAGTACTTATGCAAGTACTCGGTGCGGAGCTGCCTCTGTCTGCCAAAGAGAAGGGGAATGCAATCATCCTGATGGTGTCCTGGTCCACCTAACGATCGTGGACAGTACTGCAAATCATCAAAAACTCCTGAAGGTGGAGATGGGGCTCCTCAGTGGCGAGCCCGTGGAAACGGGGAAGAAGCTGCAAGGTGTTCGGGGGGAACTTGAAGTCCCCCACGATAGCTGATAGCACAACCCAGTGATGCATCAGTGTCGATCTAGGGTTGTGCACCTCCCGCATCGGTCTCGGTGGCTCTCCTGCTCCTGTCGCGGCGGCTGCGGCTGCGGCTGCTGCGGCTGCTGCTGCTGCATCCTCTGGGATCCTCGGCCCGTCTCTCCGCTGCTCTCTCTCTGCTCTCATCTCCTCCATCTCTCTCCTCATATCCAACATGAACGCTCCCTGGTCCCTCAACTGTTGCTGTACCGTCTCGAGTTAGGCGATCAGGGTGGAGTTGATCGCACCCTGGTCTAGAACAAAGTGCTCGGGCTGTGGACCTCTACTGCGATCATCAGAACTGCTGGCCATGGTGTCCGTAAAACCAAACGATCCAAACTCAGGTGCCGATAAATCTGCTAATCTCTCCTCTGGCACTGGTCTCTCGGAACCGAAAGAAAGGGGGTCGAGGGGGAACAGGGCGGAATCATACTCGGGCTCGGAGAGCTGGTCTCGGCTCTCGCGAGCCAACCTAGATGAACGGGTAGATGCGCCCGAAAGCGGTGCAGCCAGAGGCTGCCTAAGAGATCGTCTGCCCATCATCTTGATGTGGCGAGTAAGGCGGATGAGATCTGGAGAAACTATGATCACAAACAAACCCCTCAGTTCACCAACGCAACGCGAGCTGAAGACCGTAAAGGCTCGATCAAATTATCTTGTCGATTTTATTTTGGTGAACAAACAAAATATCAGAGCGATTACGTGACCTGCTGGGATACCCGATACTCTCCCAACTGACTGTCCTGCACAGAAGAGTCGGTAATCAGTCGGGAGTAGCACCGGAGGGCTCTACCTAGTGTACGGGTCACTCTCCCGTACAATCAAACCAACCAATGAGGGGTTTGCTCTCCCCAAGACAAGTCTTTAAATCAGGTGTCTTTTAGGGTCAATAGTTTAAACAGTCCCAATTTTATGGTTTTTCTTTTTAATCTTTTTCAATAAAAACAAAAGGCCTAACGAATTTTTCGGTTCTCCTGGTTATTAAGTCAAAAACAGGAGGAGAAGACGAAAAAGCCGATGCGCGATGAAATCAATGATGCATGCAAAGATAGAAAGGCGTACCTGTCTCCAGCACTCTACATGCAATATGATCCGCGCAGAAATGTAAAGACTGAAAAGAAACTACCTATATGGTGCAACGGGAAAAACCGAGTCTTAAGCAGGCAACTTCTACTCGAAAGAGTCGTCTAACTGGTCACAGGTCATTCGATCCAAGGAGTCCGGTCTCGGTCTACCCCTCCTCCTCCCGACACATCGGGTTCAGGAGCAGCGCATGGCAGGGAAGGCTACGGCACGTAGGCTCGAAGGGAGTGAGTCAGTTATTTTTATTATCCTTTTATTAGTAGGTCCAATTAACAATCTATAGGTGCAGGCAGTCTATTAGGTGTTTGGATCCTACTCAGTTACGGCACAGTCAAACAGAAAGTCATAAATCTAGGAGCTCGAGAAAAATCACGTAAAACCGTAAAAGGCAGCGAAAAACCAAAAAGTCGCGAAGAAAACTGCGAAAAACCTAAGGGTCCCCCGAGCACACCGGTGCTCGGCGAAACAGACCCGCTAAAAAGTCCAAGTCCAAGTATACACTGAGTGTCCCTGTATTATTACAACAGTTCTAATGATAAAAATAAAAGTCTAAGCTACTCCTCGCCCACTCAGTCTCTCTCTCATGCTCTCATGCGACCCCGTGCAGAAGGGAGCCGCCTCTGAATCCTGCGGTTGCGCCGACTTCTCGAAAGTCACCGCCTCGGTCCTCGGGACCTCGCAAGAAAGAAGACACGTGTCACACCAAGAATAATAATCAAATAATAGCAGAAAAGCTAAACATGGGTATATGTGCAAAATGACAAATAAAATAAATAAGCAAAAATCAAACAAAAACCAAAAATAAAATAAAATAAAATAAAACAAAACTAAAGAAAAACAAAAGGCCGCGAACTCAGAAAAAGCCGCGGAAAGCCGTGAAAAAGAAAATGAAAAACAAAGAAAAACTACTAAGCCGTGCTCCCCGGCAACGGCACCATTCTGATGACACGAAAAATCCCGAGCAACTAAGGATGAAGAAATAACAAAGGTCGTTGTGACCTCAGTAGCTCAAGAGATCACTCGATCGATCAAGAAAATGAGGTTCATACCACCAAAATCAAGTAAAAAACAAATGAAAATGATAGCGGTCCTGGCTATTAGATTAGCCTGGTATAGCGACCAAGGTCGGACTCAGGGAGCACGTGATGGCCTTGCGGCCTACAAAGTAGTCTAAAAAAAGAATAAAATAAAATCAAAGTGTTTTTGGTGGATTTTTAATTTTTATAATTTTTTTGGATTTTTAATTAATTAAGAAAATAAGAAAACAAGTGAATAAGCCAAATACAAACAATTATTAAAGCACTCAAAAATCAACCAAAAATACAAATAAAAATGTTTTTATTGAATTTTCTAAAAATAAAACAAGGCAAGAAAACAAGCACAATGTCCAGCCAAGCTTGGGGGACTTAGATAAAATATCTAAAAGTCCCTAAAAAGCCTGGAGGTAATTTTCCTGTAAAGAAGAAAATTCAAGGAAAATTCAGCCACTGGAATTATTATTTTTGGTTTTTTAATTAATTAAGAGAATTTTTATAGAGTTTTTAGTGTTTTTTAATTTTTATGAGTTTTATATAATGAAAAATGACCAAAATTGGTCAGAAAATCAAACAAGGTAAAATGACTAATGCCTATTTTTTGTGAATTTTAAAGGTGTTTTAATAATTTTTGTGAATTTTTAAGTTGAACAATAAGGAAAATGCGTGTTTTTGATTTTTTTAAAAATATCAAATGAAATAAAAAATGTCTCCAAAAATAGGAGAAAATTTCACTATGGCAGGAGCCATGTATCCAATTTTCATCCTATTTGAAGTTGGTTTGATATTTTATTACAATTCAAAACTAAGGTACAGTGCATAGGGGTCTGTACGCAATTTGTAGAAGTTCCAGGGGGTCCGGTGCAAAATTTCCAAGAAAACACGCACGAGGCGCGTGACTTGGGCACTCAGGGACCTAATTGCAAAGAAACTATGGTTTCTGAACTATTTAATAACATGTATTAAAAGTCAAGGGACCTCGGTGTAAAATACCCAAAATATAACGCACATGCACAAATTCAACACACACAGGGGTATATATGCAATTAGCTAAAAAGTTTCATTCATTCATTAACACTCTAGAAATACAAGGCTAAACATGCAAATATCCCAACAAAACACGTGTCTACGCACGTGATCCACTATAGGCAGGGGCATACATGTAAATAAACTAAGTACGAGGTCCTTAATGCAAAAATACCAAAATAAAAACAACTGGTTACGATATTTACAGGACTAAACACGAAATAAAACAAACAGAGGGGCCTAAGAGCAATTACCCCTTTTATTAATGCGAGGGACGGATGGCTGCCACGTGGTGTATCGGACGGCGGAGCAACGGGTGGCGCCTCAGCACGGGTTCCTCGGCGCTGATCGACGGCTGAGACCTCACCACATGGTAGATCGGACGACAGGGGAGGCCTGTGGCTAAGCCTCGCTGAGCCGACGGTCTGGATCACTCCTCCAAGGATCGAGCACTGCTGATGGCTCCTCAGATGGACGGTGGAGATGTAAACTGGAGCTAGGAGACGATCCGACGGTATCTGGAGGTCGAGGAAGAATTGATGGCCGGCGACCTTTGCCGGCTCACTGCGTGCGCTCCCGACCTCCTCGCGGGCCACTGATGATCGGAGAAGAAGCTCCTTGGCCTTCCGCATCTAATGCCACCCTCCGATGACTCGACAGAGCTCTAGGGAGCTCAGGCGAGTCCGGCGGAGGTCGAGCTGCTGCTTCGAATGGTCCAGGCCCTCAGATGGGATCGGATGTCCCTGCAAAACACACCAGCAGACTCGCGGGTCGAGGGCAAGTTGCCTCGATCCAGTAAGCGGGGGTGAAAGTGGTCTGTGCGGCGGTGCGGTCGAGCTCCGACGAGGTGTCGGTGGTGGAACTCGAAACCCCAGCTCCTGTGCGAGCTGGGTTGAATGGAGGGGCGGAGAACGTGCGCGGGGAGAAGGCGAACGTGATAGGATGGTCCGATGATCGCGACGAGGGCGGAGATGGCCGGAATCGAAGGGGAACATCGATGGGTCGATTTGGGGCAAAACTGAAATTCGAGAAATAGAAAGGGAAAGAGAGCTACCTGGGTGGATGGTTCGACTGGGCGTGAGCTGTGGAAGCTCTGGGTCGTCGCCTCGCGGGTCGTCGAGGCCCGAGGCTCGAGCTCAACCTTCAGGCGGAGCACGGCGGTGCTAAGTCGCCGGATCTGAGGTCCGAGCACCTTATCCTCTCTGCAACATGGCCAACGGCGAGCTGTTACCTCGAGGGTGGCAATGGAGGTCACTGGGTGGAGTGCAAATGAGCGAAAGATCGGGAAAAAGGAGGCGGAGCTCGGATTTAATACAGTCAGGGGTCCGGCTAAAGACGATCGGGTAGGGCAGCTCAGAGCGCGGACCCCGAGGCGTGCATCACGGCGAGGGTGTCGGATCTGGCACGAACGAGAAGGACCCGGGGTTTGGGTAGACGGAGGTCGGGTCGTGATGCGAAAAATCTGAGAAATCGGGTCGGGCGTCACGACCCGTGGGAAGTGGTCCACAGGGGGGAGTTGACCGGGGGGGTCAACATCCCCCGTGGACCAATGGGAATCAACCACCTAGAAAATACTTGAATATTCATTTAAAAATAGCAAATGGCCGATTTAATAAACACTTAAAACATGAAAAATATTTGTTTTATTTTTTTCTATTTTTTTGTGATTTTTAATTAATTTTTCAAAATAAAAATAGGGTATTTACATAATAGGGTTATATATAGGTATATATACAATATAGGTTTTTTATTTTTGATTTTTAATTAGTTATTTTTGTGCATTTTTATTCCTATTTTATATTTTATTTATTTATGGCATAAAATTAGGAATAAAAGGGTATTTTTATTATTTATATCCAAGGGTTAAATAAATAGCTATATACATATATATACATGGTATATATACAATGTTATTTTTGGTTTTTAATTTTGTTCTTTTTATTTTGTTTTTGTTGTTTTTATTTTATTTATTTACACCATAAAAGATAGAGTGTATACAAAATTTTTGGGAATTTTAATTTATTTATTTATAGGGTGAAATAAATATAGATGTGTATTTATATACATGGTGAATATGTACAAGGTGAATGTTTTTATTTTCTTTTTAATTTTTCAATTTTTATTTGGATTTTATATTTATAAATATATACAAATATGTACAAGCACATTTTATTCTATTTTTGGAGGAAAATATTTTTGTGATATTTATAGGTATATTTACACACATGAGCTCCCTATCTCCCTCTACTTTGGCTTTTATGCGGTCAGGCCCATGCTGAGCCCTCCCTTGGGTTAGGTTGCTCAATATTTATTCTAAATATTTCCTCTTTTTCTTTTTAATCTTTATTCTTTTATTTTTGCATAAAAACATGCTAATTATTACTTTTTACACCATGCATGCTTTTGGTAATTATTTGTATTTACAAACATATACATGCATTTGCAAAGGTTTTTGTAGCTAAAATATAAGAATAAAGAGTGACGAATGAGTATTCATCAGCGGTCATTAACACGAGTACAGCAAGTTGACCCTTTAGGCCCACTTCTTTTTTCTCTAGCATTACACCCACTTATTCATGAGACCAGAGACAATTGTAAACTCCTACTCCATGCTTGGTATCTAGATGATGGGACGATCATTGGGGATACATTAGAGGTGGCCAAGACACTTGACATTATTCAACGCAGGGGTCCAGAGATGGGGCTTATTCTGAATATAAAAAAATAGAGCTTTTCTGGCCTTCATGTGATGGTCAGAAGATCCGCAAAGGGTTGTTTCCCGTAGATATTGGGAGGTCGGTGCTATGTGTGAAGTTACTTGGAGGAGCAGTGAGCAGGGATAAAGACTTTATTGAAGATTTGGCTATGACGATGGCCACCAAAGCTGTTGACTTAATGCATTTACTTCCTCAATTGGATGATCCACAAAGTGAGCTACTTCTATTACGATCTTGTATGGGTACTACCAAGCTTATGCTCGGCTTACGGGCATGTCAACCCGCATACATGGAACGGGCTGCTACGTGGTTCAACAAAGGGTTATATAGAGCTATTGAGGATATTGCGGATTGTGGAGGTCCTTTCTTTGGTGACCTTCAATGGCGAGTGGCATCACTACCCATCAGACTCGGTGGTTTAGGTCTGTACTTGGCTATTGAGGCTTCTTCATATGCTTTTGTATCCTCCAGAGCTCAATCCTGGATGCTCCAAGATCACATGCTATAAGATAACATGATACATGGTATGGATTTTGATTTTCTTAATGTTTTGGAAGGCCTGCATGTCACACTTACATATCTTGATCTTAAATATTTTGCTAGTAAGGATATCGTCCCCCCTAAATCCCAGAATACTTTGGCGCGTTCTTTAAATTTTTAGCAAAATCGTAAAAGAAATGTAAGTTGATTTTGACATGACTGCTAGACAAAAAGCAATTTTCTGATGTTTTATAAGTTGAACCTGCTCAAGATTTCCTTCTTGTCATTCCTATTGAAGGGCTTGCAATGCATATGTCACCCTTGAATATCGTACTATTCTCAAGTACCGGCTCATGATTCCTCTATTCTCAGCAAATGAGGCTTGCCCAGTATGCCACGAATCTTGCTTAGATACTTTTGGGGAGCATGTCGTTCATTGTCACGAACTTCAAGGTTTTAAATATAGACATAATTTTTTCAGGGATGTCCTTTTTGATTGACTCAGACATGCGGGGTTGCTTCAAAAAAAGAAGTACCGGTGAATTTTTTGACTGATCCACATGAGGAGAGATCGACACTTAGACCGGTAGATGTTTTAATATTTAGATGGTTTGGAGGAAAGCATGCATATGTTGATTTGACTGAGTTTCTACATTGGTGGGTCCGATAAAGAGTTATTTTGTTACGGGATATGCTGCACAAAAAGCTGCATCAGCTAAAGTGACTAAGCATGAGAAAGCCTTTATTGTTCTTGACCATGGATGCAATTAGAAGCACTAAAAACTATATACATATATTTGTAAAATTAATGAATATTTTTTTTATAACCAGTTAAAAAAAAGTTATGAGAACGCTTCATAAGCGCTTATACATATCAGGCATGAGGTGCTTGTTTCATTCCCTCGAAAACCTTTTTTGAGATGACATGCATAGTCCAGAAAAGTCAAAGAACAAAATATATAAGGTTTTCTTACATAAACTTCCTCTTCAATGAAGCCATTCGTAAAACATTCTTAACATTTACATGAAAAAGGAATCTAATTATATCTAGTCGGGCAACGTGTGCACATATCTTATGTAAGATATTTTTTTCTTCTTAATTCTACCATTGGGTCGCTTAGCTTACTTTTACTAATAAAGAACACACATGATACATTTTGGAATGGTCTTCCTACTATGGTACTACTCCCAAACATTGTTCTCGTTTAACTGGTGGAGTTTAGATTGTACACATATTTTGTATTTTGTTATTTGATACATTAATAAATGGTTATTAGTATTCATCATATGTATTGTTAATCAAATGACTGATCAATTTTGACAATTTTGTCTAAAAAAGAAATGAAGAGTTTTTCACAGTGTATGTTTCCTTAGAAAACTCAATAAAATTTAGATTAATTTGAATACCGATAAGTATAACTTTAATGTTTTTCAAATCAAAATTATCTAGTATACCTTTAGTATTCAAAATAAAATGCATGAAGAAAAAAATAAAGTAGAACATCTTAGCTACGTTATCATGGTAAAGTTTGAAATGAATTTTCTATAGAGTTTGTCATAAAGGAACTTGATTTAAAACAAAACAACATTTGTTAACCACCTCAATCTAAATATATACCTAAGGATGAGTAAATGAACAAGCATCGCTTGAATGCATTCTTTTAGGATTTTGAATTTCCGTTCTGTTATCCCATTTTGTTGAGCTTCTCTTGGAAATGAACACTTATACCAATTATCAAAATTTGCCACCATGATAAATGCACATTCTAGAGATGGAAAATCCCATTTATTGATTTATTTGATCTACAAAGTTTCAAAAATTCTTTAAGAATTTATCTCTCAAACATAAAAGATCTAAGTAAATAATGAGTAATCCTTGATGATTACAAAATAGTTATGACCACTCTTGCTTTTGGTACGATTAAAGTAGTTTAGCTGCAAAAGGTCGAGAAGTATTCTGGAAGAAATCGATTTTTTCCTTAAATAATTCTCTTATTAGTTTACTTAATCAGTTTACTTAATCACATGCATAACAAACAATATGTTCAGAAAAGCTAATTTTGGAAAAAATCTACTAAGTTATTCTTAATTATTTTCCTTAATGATAAAAAAATTTGCATGACTGTCTCTAAAATAAGATTTCTTCATTAGCTAAAATTTAAAAATATAAGGAAACATTTTATCAAAAAAGTAAAGTGTATATTTCATCATTTTGTTTCCTTAGAAGAGAATCTTATCGACGCTTTCTTTAAAATTCAACAAAAGATTTTAAAAAGTTTGCCTTACAACCTATATCATAGATTTCACTTATTCTTACGAGGTTGTACTTCAAATCATATACCATGAGACATTATATATTTTCTTTTGAGAGTCATTGATAGTATCTTCCTATTATATAGCATGGCTAATTATTGTATCCATCTTGGATATCCTTCAATTGGATAAAGAGCTTGAACTTGTTCATTATGTGATATGAAGTTTCATTGCCAATTACCTTCTTGGGTCCTTTGCTGATTTTAAATGTATCCCCGAGAGATTTTTTTTCGGTACTCACTAGATTTTTGACTTGAAAAGTAATGCATGGTTAGTAAAAGGTCTTCATTGTATTTTAATGTGCATAAAACATGTTTTGGTATAGTTTTCTTTCATGATTTTTTAGGTACATGTTTTATTTCATATTTAGTAGATTTAGAAATTTGCATGAATTAATAATGATAGTTGTTCTAAGTTCTTGGTACCATTACTTTACTTAAGTGAATCATTTACTAATCTATTTGTGTTTGATTCTGCCTACTGATTGATTTTATTATAAAAGTTAGCTATTTCTTCTACCGAAGTCTCATTTTCTTTTTTATTCTTCTATGAGAAAAGGCTTGAACATGTCAATGTTTTTCTCACTTAAAAACTCTTTTCCTAGTCCTTCGAATAAACTGACAATGCTTGTATTCTTGTGTTCAAATCCTTGACATGTTCGTTCAATCTCACCACGATCGATTCTTTCAAATATTGTGCTCAAATCCTTGTTGAGGTTATAACATCTATCTAACATGCGGTCCTCACATTCTCATTAGCAAACATGCAAGGGCGAACGTTCAGTGATGGCTGGCCCAATATCTATAACATACGACAATATTACTTGTTACATCATTCGAAACAAGATCATTCTCTCATTTACATTTTTCTTACTGAATTTCTACCTAACCAACCAAGGATACAATATTCGTCGCATGAAGTTGTAATTCATGATCATTATAAACTCACGACATATCCACAACCAATCCTTCACCTTATCAAATCACATCACTTAACATAGAAGCACACACCACCTTGAGTTACACCAAAAGCTTCCCTTACCTACTAGGTCATCTCTTTACAAAACTATCACTTATAAGTGGGTACAAAAGTGTACCATGGTGGTGTGATGCAATGCCATATATGCCAAGGGAGGGTCACTCCATGTGAGCTAGTAACCATGTAAAGGAGCCCCCACCAACCATCACCATCACCACACCCTCCCCCACCCAAACCCTTACTATGCATAACAAGCATTAAGCACACCCTCCCCCTCTTCCTACTTGCTGCCACCTCATGTGGACAATGAAGTGAAATGAGCAGGGGCTGCTGATATATATCTTGTTGTTTGCTAATTAGTTAATGAGGTTTGGTATGATGGGGTTGGGGGGTCTCCATTAATTGAGATGAACAGTTCCCTTTGCTCCTGTTCTCCATGTGCTTGTCCTTGTCCACACACCACACAGCACTGCAGCAGCATTCAGCTGCTTGAATTGGGTATTCATGAGGGTTTGCCATTGGGTACCTTCCAATTCCATTCCCATCTATTGATCCATGTCATCCCTTCCTATCATATATATCGTGCCCTTGTTTTGTTGCGCTGTGTGTTTTCATCAACCAAACCCTAGTCAACAATATGTATAGTGTATGCCTTCCTCTACACGTATTAGATGTTCATCTCTCTCTCTCTCTCTATATATATATAGAGAGAGAGAGAGAGGCCGGGAAAGCTGTTTTGAGTAATAGCCAACATGGCTGTTACACAAGGCAATTTTCCCAATATTTTTTTTTTATTTTTTTCAAAAATTCCACCATGTATATTCATCTACATATCCCTCCTACATGTCATTCAAATTTCATTAGAAATGAAGACTCCTATGCCCTCCATCTAGAACAGGTAGGTTAAAACAAATTTCAGACCGTTAAAAATTACTTGTTCTAGATGGAGGGTTTAGGAGTCTTTGTTTCTCATGAAATTTGAATGACATGTAGGAGGGATATGTAGATGAATATACATGGTGGAATTTTTGAAAAAAAAATAAAAAATATTGGGGAAACTGCCAAAACAGCTTCCCTTTTCACATATGAGGCTAGGGAAGCTATTTTGAGTAATAGCCAAGATGGTTGTTACACAAGGCAATTTCCCTAATATTTTTTATTTTTTTTCAAAAATTTCACCATGTATATTCATCTACATATCCCTCCTACATGTCATTCAAATTTCATGAGAAACGAAGACTCCTATGCCCTCCATCTAGAACAGGTAGATTACAGCAAATTTCATACCGTTAAAAATTACTTGTTCTAGATGGAGCGTTAGGAGTCTTTGTTCTCATGAAATTTGAATGACATGTAGGAGGGATATGTAGATAAATATACATGGTAGAATTTTTGGAAAAAAATAAAAAAAATATTAGGGAAACTGCCTTATGTAACAGCCATCTTGGCTGTTACTCAAAACAGCTTCCCTTTTCACATATGAAGCCGGGGAATCTGTTTTGAGTAATAGCCAAGATGGCTGTTACACAAGGCAGTTTCCCAATATTTTTTTATTTTTTTCAAAAATTCCACCATGTATATTCATCTACATATCCCTCCTACATGTCATTCAAATTTCATGAGAAACGAAGACTCCTATGCCCTCCATCTAAAACAGGTAGATTACAGCAAATTTCAGACCGTTAAAAATTACTTGTTCTAGATAGAGGGTCATAGGAGTCTCTGTTTCACATCATACCTGAATGACATAATATAGAGATAAAGTGATGAATTTTCAGAGATTCATTTTTTAAAAAGTTAAAAACGAAAAAATGTGACGGAAAACCAAGTTAGCTCTACGAAGAAACAACCTCATTTACCCATATATATATATATATATATAGAGGGCTTATCCAGAGGGCACTGTGCCGATTTGAGTCGTGGTGAGCACCAAACGTGAGCTCGCCACGTGTATGTGTCGGTTCTATTTGGAAGGGGACGGTTTTGGCAATAACAATGTGCATGCATTATTAACATAATAAGAATTCGAATTAAATAATTTCCTTAAAAATAGGTGGTCGGTTTTAGTAAGATAAAAAATACGCATTTAAATTATTGTCGGCACATATTCTATTTATGGAATGATCATTCCACGTTTGGATTAAGAAAGATAAATTACTGATTATAATTATTGATTACGTCAATTACTAATGTCCATACAATAATTACCTATTACAAATATACATATTACTGAACGCATTATGATTGTTACTGAATCTATAGTTATTTTACATCTGTAATATTACATTGTACAGAGATCAGTAATTCATTCATGTTACTCAAGTAATACATATTCAGTTCTCAAGTAACTATTGTTGTGGGATCAGTAATTAAGTATGTGAATTACTAATGTCCATACAATAAGTACTGATTACAAATGTACATTTTACTGAAGTCGTTTTGATTGTTACTAATGTTATAGTTACTCAATACTTTGAGTCTTACTGAAGCACCTCTTATTTACTTATATAACATTTTTAATTACTTATAATGTATCGACTGTTACTGATAGCAATACATAAGTTACTGGTTACGTGATTTTTTATACTTATTCCAACTTACTTATTCCATTACCTTCTTTTATCTACAATTTATTATATGTTACTGATGCTTCTATGTATCTTACTTGTTTTATTCTTTGTTTTGAATTACTATCGAATCACACATTCTTTACTTATGTAGCCTATTTAATTACTTGTAATACATCAAGTGTTACCGAAAGTCACACATAAATTACTTAATTATAGTTATATGGTGAACATCCAAATGTCAACTGTCTTCTAGTTCATTTAGATGATGTTGTTTTGCTCTCGCTCCTCGGCATAACAACAGCTTCTTTAAGACACCAAATTGTGCATTGTTCTGCAAGAAACAATAAGTTAATTTATATCCGTGAATAGTAAGAATTGTATAAAGAAAAGTAATTCAGCAATATACTCACTTCAGTAAGAATCATTGAATGACAAGTAACTTGTAATGAATTGTTAGTAACATTTATTATATGACAAGTAACTTGTAATGATTGTTAGTAACTCAGCAATATACTCGCTTCAGTAAGAATCATTCAATGACAAGTAACTTGTAATGAAATGTTAGTAACGTTTGATTATTGACAAGTAACTTGTAATGAATTGTTAGTAACTCAACATTATAGTCAGTATATCTTCAAAGTAACACATTAAAAGTAACAATTTTGATAGTAGTAGTAACATAAAATATCTTATAAGTAAAATAAGTAGATATATCAGTAACTCAGTATATATTCAAAGTAAAACATTAAAAGTAACAATTGTGTTATCATTAGTAACATAAAATATCTTATAAGTAAATTACTTAAATACATCAGTAACTCGGTATATTTTCAAAGTAACACATTAAAAGTAATAAGTTTGTTAGCATTAGTAACATAAATATATCTTGTAAGTAAATTACTTAAATACGTCAGTAACTTTTTATTGTATGAAATCAAAATACCTTCGAAAAGATTCAATAGACTACAAATCGTGTATCAAATTCAATCAGATTCAAATCAGTCATAAAAATACGATTCAAATCGTGTATCAAATTCAAATCAGATTCAATGGACTACAAATCGTGTATCAAATTCAATCAGATTCAAATCAGATTCAATGGACTACAAATCGTGTATCAACTCATGATCCAGAAACATAAAAAAAATCAAAATATGGTCTATAATCAGTCAGATTCAAATCAAAATATCCAAAAAAAATTCTTTCTACATATTATAAGATTCAAATCAAAATGCGAAAAATAAAAATCTAATCGAAATACAATACCTTGCATTAGATAAAAAACGATCGCCTCTCTTTACATGATTCATCGCCTCACTTTGCAAATCGCTAGATCGAAAAATGCGAGATCAACCGCCTCTCGTTGATCTATCAACACACGTTTCCATAAACGTATACTAATTTAAGAATTGCTTAATATTTCCAATTAGCTTCTCTTTCCATTTTGGTTATGGTTCCTATTTTTAAGGGATTGAGAGATACAAATCTGACGGTTGGAATTAGAGGCTCACCACGACCCAAATCGGCACAGTGCCCTCTGGATAAATTTCCTATATATATATATATATATATATATATATATATATATATATTGCTAAGAAGCATCACCACGGAACGAATGCTTTGTCTCCCAACCACTGCCCATTGGTTACTGGCCTCCTTTGTTTTCTTTCTCAAATGCCATTGTTGTCTATTTCATACTTTTTTTTCATGATAAGATTGTTTATCCACTTGTGTATTTCCATCAAGAAAAGGTCCCGGCCTTCCTTGAATACCTTTCCCTTTTTACATGTAAATAAAAAATAATAAAGATAATAATGTAAGATGAGGAGAGCAAAGCTTTAAATTTGACCGTCTGATTTGCGATAAAAAAACCAGCTTCCGAAACTTTTCCCATTGCCCACAACATACAAACAACCATTCCATATTAAGAGACCCATACTCTCTTTTTTAATATATTAAATAGATCACTTCTCTTTCATCCATTACACCAAAAAATAATATATTATATCATCTCATATTATGTAAAAAATATAAAATACTCAACTTCTATATACTTTTTCAAACTTCAATACAATCGCTTCACAACAACTACTCACTTTTTCAACTTCAATCCAATAACATCATAGTAAACCCTCTCAACCTCAAGACCCCTATCCAAACACAAAAACAAAAAAACAGGTTACCCTCCTCCAGATAACGCGACAACAAACACACTCTTATATAACTATGTCATAGTCGTGTGTGTTTCAACTTCATGTCTAAGTTTCACTCACTCAACAATCTTTGTTCTCGTTACTATAAGGGGATGTTTAGTTCGGGAATAAGCATAAATAAGGATGGGGAATAAGGGTCGATTCTCTGTTCGGTTGGAAAGATAGGAATAAGGAGAATAATGTGGAACAAGGGGGTAAGATGAGATGAATATGAGTGGAATAAGGTGCAACAATGAAATGTAGACGGGAATAATCGTATTCTTAGAGGCTGTGCGTTTTGGAAATAAGGAGGAATAAGGAGAATAAGAGTCGGCTGGAAAGATGGGAATAAGGAGAATAGGGGTAGGCAAGGTGGAATAAAGATAGGACTAAAGGTGGAATTATGTAAAATAATAAGATATGAATGGGAATAGCCGTACTCTTAGGAACTATGCCGACCGAGTAATTGACCCTTATTCTGATGCCTATTCTCAAAACGAATAAGGCCTTAGAAACCGCATCGGACGGAGAATTGACTCCTTTTCCAGTACTTATTCTTCAAACGAACGGAAAATAAGGATGCGTTTGGTTGTCGGGTTACCCCATAGTAAATTAGTGGAGGGTAATCTGTGCTTATCTTTTGGTGTTCGGATAGAGGGTTTTGTGTTGAGAGGGTTTGTTGTGATGTGATTGTATTGAAGTTTGGAAAAGTAAGTAGAAATTGAGTAGCTTATAATTTTTAGATGATATGATTGTATAATATATTATTTTTTGATAGAATAAATGAAAGAGAAATGATTTATTTAATGTATAAGAGAGAGAGAGGACCTACAAGTGAGAGAAATGATAGGTCTTGGGGGTAAACCCCCAAAGGAGGATTAACCCATCAACCAAACATGGCCTAAAGGTTCTTCTCCTTGATTCAGATTCATGTTTCTGCCATTGGTTTAGTCTCAACTAAGCCTCCAAATCAAAATCAAGGGCTACTAGTTGTTTATGCCATAATCTTCCTTATGGTGCCACTGGTGTTAGGTCAAAGGATATAACCTCCAATAGTATATCGACAAGTGTCCACCAGCCACTCACTTTTGTGAATGCACTAAATAAGTTTTAGACCATAGACTATAATCATCTTCAGACTAAAGTAACAATTCTTTCTTCTTCTTTAAAAAGAACTAGTGGGCACCCCGTGCTTTGCACGGACGAAGCTCGCAATTCACACCTAGACACACACACACACATATATATATATATATATACAAAAAAAATTAATGAAGCATGTTAAAACAAATAAAATCTATACAACTGCGTCTACATACGTATAGATAATGAAATGAAGAAGTTTTAATTATTCTTGCATAAATCTATGAACATGTAGATACAGTTGTCATCAGTGATGATATCTAACTATATATTGATGTATATTCCTTTTGCACATGTAGATATGGGATATCAATATTCTACAAAGAGAATATATCCATATCCATATCCGCATTTAAAAAAAATGAATGCACAACCATGTATCGCTGCAACAAAACGGGTATACAGTGATGTTTCTTATAAATCATCGCAAAGAATACTATAGTTACTTTATGTAATAGCGGATGATATAGTGATGGTTGTAGTATATATCCATATTATCATAAAATGAAGATCATATCCATATATGTCTACGTATCTGCGAAAGAAAATGTGATATTTAAGACCTTAGGAATTAATATATAGTATTGAAATGGAAATAATAAGGAATTAGAAAATTTGATGTCGATCATATTACCAGCCATATGCGGATCTATTTATCATAAAACTGTTAACATTGAGTTTCGAATCAAGCAATATTTCCGATATCATCAGTACCATTGCGGGGAAACATGGTTTTTTGACATAGGATTATTAATGGGTTAAATGGGTTGCCCCCTTGGGGGAGCTAACTTGGCTCCCCTCGCGGCATTTCGCCCGTTTTTTTTTTTATTTTTATTGGAAATTTCTTTCGTGAATATTCATCACTATATCCTTATATTATGTCATCCAAATTTCGTGCGAAGTAGAGACTCTTACGACATCCATCCAGACATGCATTTTTAACAGTAACAGAATTGATAAAAACGACCCTTCCGGATGGAGGTCGTAGGAGTCTCTGTTTCATGCGAAATTTGAATGACATAATATAGGTATATATTGATGAAAATCTACGGAAAAAATTAAAAAAAAGCGAGCAGAATGGTGCGGGGGGAGCCAAGTTAGCTCCCCCATGGGGGCAACCCCATTTTACCCATTATTAATAAATAATCTAAGAGCAAACTGGGAATTTTACACGGAAAATATTTTAGCGGTGGATTTGGGACAGCTACCTGACATTTAATCAATGAAGGGTAAAATAGGAATTTAATGCCAAAAATTAATGGTAGACGTTGGTTGAAATTTATCTTCCGCAAATTTGCTACAGTGACACCCCACGCGCTATAATATACAGTAAGATATTGGAAGAGGTCCAAATTATGTGATTAGACATTTGGGCTGCATTCACCGGTACCTTAGTAACTGTGGGATTTTCTTGAGATGATGAAAAATGCCTTTCCAATCGATCACAACCTGTTTGTCTTTTTTGATGTGATCATGAAATGAGCAGTAGAAAGCACCGAGAGATCCTTCCATATTTTTAATCCTTTTTATGTAAAAATATTTTTTTACCAGGCTGTGAATATTCTCATCTTGATCTTGAGATCGACCCCAATTCCTCAAATCCATGCTTTTGTTCTACACCTATGAGATGGCACAAATTTTGATGACATTCTAAGCTGTCCCAAAGCTAATATATAATAATAAAAACTCCATGTTTAAATAAGCCTAATTGCGCTCAACAAAAAAATAACAAATGACTGCATTAGTCATTAATTTATCTCCCCAGAAAATAAACTACTGGCTTTTCTTTCTTCATGGCAATGAACTTTTGAACCATAAGGATCATATTAGTATTACAGGTTGAGGAGCTTGCACCATGGTGCATGTAACTTTACATGCAATGGTGCAACAAACGTTCATTTTTTTTAAAATGAAACCTCGGGAGATTTACTTAGACCTATTAGTAGATATGTGTTTCAAATTTCGTATAAAACAGACATTCCTAACTTGTCGATCTGGAAGGGCAAAATTTCAGCAATTTTGAGACCGTTAAAATGTCGCAGTTTTGATGGATGTGTTAGAAGTCTTGAATTAAGTTGATTTTTAAATGACGTCAAATGGCGTCATGGTGACATATAGTGATCTAAATCCTACATGGCTTCATTTAAAAAAATATCAAAAGTTGGTCATTTATGGCACTGGTGCATGTAACGTTACATGCACCATGGTGCAAGCTCACCAACCTCTTATATAATACTATACATTAATGATATTAATAAACTTCTTTCTGTTGGGGATGGGCACGAACAAAATTAAGTTACGAAATCCTATCCATCTTTTTGCTTCCGGTCAAGAATGCAGGTCATCTCGATGTTCCCTTTTGTCACGATGTAACTTATTTATATTTCGTTGTCAATTTTTAAAATCATTATGAAATTTGATTAAAATTCAATTCGTATTCATACGTGGTCTTTATTCGATCCATATTTGGATTCCATGTTTATTGGATCCATATTTGGATTCACTATTTATTCGATTCATATTTGGATTGACTATTTATTCGATCTGTATTCGGGTCCGCTCTTTATTCGGTCATAAATACCTAATTCGAATTCATATCTACATTTTTAAAGATATGATTTCCTTAATGCATATCCGAATCATATCCGTATCCGTATTCGATGAAGACGAAGTGAATACAGATATGTAATAGGCATATCCGATTCGTTTTCATCCCTGACCACATCAACTTGTTTTTTAAGCCCCACTTCAACAAAATTTTATTATTGAGACATTTTTTTCAACATCTGCCACTAAATCAAATGTTGTTAAATATATAAAGACAATAATATCTGTTACGAAAAATAGCAACGGTTAAACACCGTGTTATATTCATCGCTGATTTCAAATATAGAATATCATTCAACAATAAATCATGCCGTTGTTATATATTTAACAACGATTGTTTTAGTGAAAGAAATTTGCCAAAAAAACGTCTTTATAACCCAATTTTCTTGTCAATTATGTAATTATATTTTCACAATATTTTGTCGTATAGGGGTAATTATAACAAGTATAACAAATAAATATATCTGAAAGATATTCTTGTATTGTGTTGCAAGGAAGACAACAAGATATATATTTTGAAAACCTACGGGTCCATCACCATCAATATTTATTATCATAGTGGATTAGCGAGTCCCCATCATTTTGCAATACATTATTCCATGTGCATATGTATTTATATCTTATCCCATCCAGTTGTAATAAATTAAGGACTACTGTTGCTGTCCGTGAGATACCCAACAACAGCCTGTTATCATCATTAAACCCTATCTCTGTGCTTAATTTAATGCACCCATGAACTATATTCTATGCTTTTCAAATGGGTCTCTCCATCTTTTGACTCCTTGGCATGCAGACACATGAAATCTGCCAAGATTTGCCTAACCAATGCACCCCACACCTCTCTTTCTTCTTATTATTTTTCTCTCATAATAAGATGCTTAAAAAAGAGTAAATCACCAAGAAAATCCCTCAACTATATATCTGATTTTAATATCGTACATGAACTTTAAAAGTAACAATGTGGTGTCCGATCTTTAAGATTTGTCTCAATGTCGTTCTTTGCTATTGTCTTATAGTTGATCATTTGATATTTCTGTCCTTACATCACAACAACTCAAATCCACATTGAGACAAATGTTAAAGGTCGGATACCACATTGTTACCTATTATAGTTCAGGTACAACATTGAAATTGGATGCATAGTTGAGGAGCTTTCGTGTAATCTACTCTAAAAAAACATCAAAGTTGATCAAGTAGAGAATGACCAAGTGTTCATATACAAGTTACTAATAAATGTAATGACTTTTTTTAGCTAAAAGACAGATTCAAATGAAGGCATTTTTTTCAAAAATAATTAATAATATGGGAGAGATGGGGTTGTCTTCTCAGGGAGTTAACTTGCTCCCCTCGACCCATTTTTCTTTCTTTTTTTAAATGAATTTGGGGGTTTTCATCATTATATCCATATATTATGTCACTCAACTTTCGTACGAAATAGAGACTCCTACAGCCTCCATATAAACAATCATTTTTTAATGATGGCAGAATTGTTGAAATCTACCCTGTCTGGACAGAGGCTGTATGAGTATCTATTTCGCACGAAACTTGAATGATATAATATATAGATATACTTATGAAAATCCACTGACGCATTTTTCAAAAAAAATAGGAAAAATAAATCAGGAGGAACCAAGTTAGCTCCCTCAAGGGGGCAACGCTATTTTCCCTAATAATATTGTATATATATATATATGCGAATATGCTTACTGGTTACATAAAAGTAAATGCAATGTTAAAAAAAATTGAACTGGGGATGAATCGGAAATCTTTATTGAGAATGTCAAATCGAGTTATATCATGGTAACAAATTGGTAAATCGAATAAGAAAAGACAACTCGCAATTCTGCCCCCTATTCTAGATTGTTCTTATTTCTGAAATAGTTATTCCCCTTCCTTATTCCATAACTATCCATGGAATAGCTATTCTCCTTCCTCAATGTAATGATAAATATCTGTCACTCGTTCATGCTACTTATTACACAAAAACTACCACTTATTACCAAATAACTACCACTTAAGAATAAGAAACATACAAGAAATGTGAATAAACCTGTTTGAAAATATCAGATGACCTCATGCTAAAACCGCCGCCGGCAGTTGCATGAGCTGATGGTGCGAGACTCACGTAAATCGGGTGTGGGTGGAGTAGGGCGGACTATGCGAGGGGCACAACACATCCTATAAATACACCTCTTTCTGGAGGGGAAGAATATACAGAAAACACGATACTTACCTCGCATAGGGAGCCCTCTCCCAAAATTATATCTCATTCTCTCTCTATTGGGAAGTTGCTCGTCGCCGATGTCGTCTCGTATCTTCGCTAGTATCAGAGCTGAATACATTAAAAACACGATACTTACCTCGCATAAGGAGCCCTCTCCCAAAACCCTATCTCATTCTCTTTCTATTGGGAAGTTGCTCGTTGCCGACGTCGTCTCGTATCTTCAAAACCTTCTTATTTCAATTTTGTATCATCAAATACAACTTCTTACATATTCGACCTCCTTATTCCACCTTTATTTTCCCGAGTGAGCAGACCATAAAACTGAACTAAATCGAACGATCGAGGAAAACGTGGTTGAACCGAGACATGCGCAAACTACACATTTGAAATTGAAATAGTTGATCGAGCATACATAACATACGCAATATCTATACGTATATGTATATTTATAATGTGATAAGTATACAGTTCCATATCTACACATATAGAATGTTTTTACATATACAAAGTAAATAATTTATGCTTTTATAGTAGAATAATAATATTAGGAAAACATTTTTAATGAACATTTAGTGTAGATTATTTCATAGTATGTATTGGATAATCAAATGTCATGTGTTGAAATTCCACCAATATTTTTTAATCTGAATAAATTTAAATTTGGATCCAATTTGGATTGAATTGATTGAACTAAGTATCAAATAAGCATACTTCTTTCGAAAACGATACTATTTGTTCCTTAATAGTGAGAACTTGTTAATCGAATTAGTCTAGACTAGGTTCACTGATCCAATTTGTCAAACCGGTGTGTCTAATCAATTCTCGGTTGATCGATTTTCAGAGGATAAAAAAACAGTTTTGTGTGTGTGTCTATTATTCGTTCACATATTAATATCAGATGATAAAGTAAGATCATACGATTTTTTTATCATAAAACATCATCATCTCTAAAAACATCAAAGTCACTTTTACTAGAAGTCTGTTCAATGTTTTCACCCACTTTATCGTAAATTAAATGTTCCATCTTTTTTTAAAAAAAAACGGTGACAATTATATATGTTATGTTATATACTTTCACAACGGGTAAACATGAGTTTTACTGAGGTCAAATCATTACTTGTCCTCTTCCTCAATCCCTCGATATTTATTTTAAGTGATGGGTACCAATCCCTCCAAATGAAAGCATATATTTTGGTACCATCCCGGTTTCATCATTGAATCCCATTCCTACACAACACCTCGGAAAAATTACTTACTATAGACATGTGGTGAGTGGGCTTCGCGCGCCTCATTTTTCATCAACTTTTTTTCCTTTTTTTGAAAATATCGTTATATATTTTCATCACTATATCATTCTTCTAATATGTCATTTCAATTTCGTCAAAAATATACTCTATACCCTCCATTCAGAACAGATCAATTACAACAATTCTAAGACCGTTTAAATTACATGTTCTAGATAGTAGATAGAGGGCATATGAGTCTCTGTTTCTGATTAAATTAGAATGACATATTAGAGGAACATAGTGAAGAAAATATATGACGATATTTTCTAACAGATAAAAAAATTAGCTGAAAAAATGGGTGGAGGGCAGCCCCGTGTGTGTGTGTGTGTGTGTGTATGTGTGTGTGTGTGAAATGGTGCTACCCCTCAGGAGAGCTAACTTGGCTCCTCCAACCCTATTTTTCCTATTTTTTATTTTTTTAAAAATAAAATGTGAAAATTGATCATTATATCTCTATATTATGTCATTCAAGTTTCGTGCGAGACAGAGACTCCTATGGCCTCCATCCAACAGTTGTTTTTTAACGACCGTAGAATTGTTGAAATCGGCCTATCTAGATGGAGGCCATAGGAGTCTTTGTTTCACACAAGACTTGAATGACATAAAATAAGGATATAATGATGAATTTTCACGATTTTATTTTAAAAAAATTAAAAATGAAAAAATGGGGTAGGGGAGCAAAGTTAGCTCTTCGATGGGGCATTCCCATTTTACCCATATAGATAGATATGATTTAATGGGTGTGTCTCCACCCCTTATATCGGTGATTTTTTTCATTTTTTTGAAAAAATACCATCATAAATATTCACCATTATATCCATCTAATACGCCCTTCTAATTTCGTTCGAAACAAAGACTTCTATGACTTCCATCTAGAACATGTATTTTAACAATCATAGAATTAATATAAGAGGCATGTTTTGGATGGAGGACATAGGAGTCTCTGTTTCTTATAAAATTAAATTGACATATTAGAGGGATATAGTGATTAAAATATATTGCGGTATTTTCCAAAAAAATAAAAAATTGCCGTAATAAGGATGGAGGCAGCCCCATTAAACCCATATATTATATATACATGAAAGGGAAACTGCTCCATGGAGCAATCAACCTTTGCTGCTCCATGATCATTTTTGCCATTTTTTTATTTTTTTTGAAAATATCACCATGTATTTCATCATTATATCCCTCTGATATATCATTCCACTTTCATTAGAAACAGAGACTCATATACCCTCCATCCAGACCAAGTAACTTTAACAGTCTTGGAATTGTAATTGACATATTCTTGATTGAGGGCATAGGTCTCTATTTCTGATAAAATTAGAAGACATATTAGAAGGATATAATGATGAAAATACATGTTGATATTTTCTCAAAAAAAATAAAAAATTTGACAAAAAGCCATGGAGCAGCTTCACTGTCCTCATATATATATATATATATATATATATATATGTTTGTATATGTATATGTATGTATATGTATATGGGGCCTTTCAAATAGGACACAGTCCTTCCTGAGTTCAGGAAGGCCGACCCTTTTTTGTATAAAACACGAACACTTTAGTATAATACGTATACGATATGTATTATAGGTGCATGTTATAAATACTAAGCCGCATACAAAAGTGCGCATTATAATACAAACATTAAAACTGCACATTATATACAAAACTGTATATGTATTCTACTAAAGTCATCCTGTTTTATACAAAAAAGGGGTTGGCCTTCCTGAATTTAGGAAGGACTGCGTCCTATTTGAAAGAAGTCCTATGTGTGTATGTGTGTGTGATGAATCTTTGATTTATCACTCTAAAAGAGGAAAATAGAGCTATATTCTCAAGTAATTCATTGCATTTATTCATCTATATTATATTTTTATCATTCATGCATATGTAATTAATATTCTTATTCTAACATGCATAAATGTATAAATAGGAAGCTAAAATTCTATAGTAAATTATCAACTATATAGTACCATAACTTTTCTTATTTTTAATTATTTTTACTAAGTCTTACTAAAATAAAACCAACTTCATTGCATATATATTGCTTACATTAATCAAGGGAAAATACCAAAAATTACTAACTTGTATATTTGCCCAATAAAAGTCAAATCCTAGTTTGGATATAAAAATTCACAAATGTGAATATATCCCTCATACAATCTCTTATGGAACCCTACTTATTTTGAATTAATGTACATTCAATTATCTACAAAAACAATTCCAAATTCAAAAGAATCGGAGTTCATATGTGAAACTTGAGTTTTGGGCCCTCATTGTACATATTGACTGATTTGACCTTATTATTTTATATATAAAAATAACTCTTTTTGAATTATTTATTTTCATTTATTTTATTTTATTTATATTAATAAAGTGTGTAAAAATCCAGATCAAAATTGAAGCAAAAATCAAAGAAAATAAATCACTATAAATCTGTATACATAATATGTATATATCTTTTATATTATTTCTTTATTTTCTTAATTATTTAAAATACCAAGAATAGATTAAGTTGTAATTATTTATTTTCTATTTCATTAAATTTTATTTTGATTTTTATCATATTTAAAAATGATAAAAATTGTAAAATACAAAACTACAGGTATTTTATATCTATAAAGTGCCACCAAAATACGTTTTATACAGATGATTTATTTTACTTTTGGTCCCTTCATGAAAGTTGTAGATCTCGTTGAGATGAACAAGTTTCATGAAGACTACTTTTTAATTTGACCTCATTTTTAATTTTTTTATGTATTTATTTTTTGATTTTTCTTTTGAATTTTCTAGGAGTGACTCGTGGCAGCTCCTGAAGCCTCCATGTGTCACCCCCTTTACCATCTTTTTTATTATTTTATTTTTAAAATTTCTTTTTATTTTTATTACACCACATGGCATAATTCGGGGTCCTTTAATCCTGTGCCCATCCAACAACCCATGATCCTTTCCTCTTCTCCTCCACCATTCCTAGTAGCGCCTCCCACACCCAACCATCGCCCTCTTCAACTGCACCTCCGAGGCACATCAACAACCGATGACCTCCACTTGCCCATGCTCCGTCGATCTCTCTGCTAGACCTAACTTCCCTTAAAGGGTCGATCTCCAACCCCTGGCCTTGATGATCTGCTAATGCAACTCGGGTTAAGGAATATCTAGGGTCGTTGCGACCCAAATCGTGAGGCGCAATCAACAAGAAATAAGAGACCACCAACAAAATCAGACAAGCATGAAAACAAGGCAAGCAGTCTTGCTATTTATTTAACCTGGTATAGCCACCATGGTTGAACACAAGGAGCACGGAAAAATCCTACGATGTAGTCAAGTAATCTCAAAAAGAAATCAAAATGTTTTTTGGTGGTTTTTAATTTTCATTTTTTCATATTTTCTATTAAAAAATGAATAAGAAAATAAAAGCAAACACAACATAATGATTTTATTAAGATATAAAAAGTCAAAAATTCAAAATAAAAATATTTTTGTGTTTTAGAATATTCAAGTATTTTTGGGTATTTTATAGACTTTTTCTGATTTTTATAAGATTTTCTAAAAGTAAAAGAAAAACAAAAATAGCAAACACTACAGCTTGGATGAAGAGGCAAATTAAAAATATCTAAAATGACTTTAAAATCCTAGCAGTAATTTTATGTGAAAGTATAAAATAAAATCTACCTACAGAAATTGAAAACATATTTTTTTTGATTTTTAGAGAATTTTTAATAAGTTTTATAAGGTTTTTAATATTTTGCACTTTTTAGGAGTTTTATAAAAGATAATCAACTGAAAATGGTATAGAAATTAAAACAACACACGACAAACACTCACAATTTTTTTGGAATTTTTAAATGTATTTTTTCTATTTTTTGGATTTTCTAAATTAGTCAGAGGTAATTTTTAGGGTTTTTGATTTTTAGAAAATAGCAAATAAAATCAAAATGCATCACAAAAATTAGCAAAAATATTACACAATAGCATGAGCTATTGGTAATTTTTTGGGATTTTTTGGAGTAGTTTTGATATTTATTTAATTAAAAATGCAACACATAGTTCGTAGGGACCTAAATGCAAATTACATAAGTTTCTGTACGAAACATTAATACGCGCAAAAAGTCTGTGATCAAAAATGCAATTTCACTAATTAATTCTACACATGCATTAAATACACATTCACAGGGGCATAATTGTAATTTCCGAAAACCTATCAATCAAACATTAACATAGGAAAGCTCAGGACTAAATATGCAAATACACCAAAGTGCACGTGATGACGCACGTGTTTCCAGACAGGGGGACTAAAGTGCAATTAACAGAAACTACATGGACTAAACTGCAAATAAGTTCAACTAAGAATTTATTTTATAGACTAAAATGTAAACTAAGATAAATGCGGGGGTAAAAAGGAAAAGATACCCTCGAAGCACGTGAGGCACGCGTGGGGTGGACGCGTGTAGACCGTTGGAGCCTGGGTTGGAAGTGCGGCTCTGATGGTGTCAGGCGTCAGATCTGATAGTGCCAGAATGGTCGGGGACGTGGGGTGCACGTGACTGTCAGATCTGACATCCAACGGTCTGACAAGGAGGCTGGATGGACGGCTCTGATAAGATCTGGAAGGTCCCGATTGATCCAACGGAGGGGAGTGCATCTGTAAGAACAGGCGCCAAGCGAACTTCACCAGAGCCAGGGAAGAGATCCCCAACCTCGATGGATGATGGTAGGGCGCGGGTGTGACGGCAAGATGCTTCTGCGTCGACTGGACAACTCGGATGGATGCTCCAATGGCTGGATAGGCATGTCGACGGTGAAGGCCTGGAGCTGCTCCGGCGAGCTTTGGTGAGGATGGAAAGAGGACTCCCAACGTGCAAAAAAACCTGTAGAGGATAGCTCTGACTCGAAGCTACACTCCGGTCCAGATTATTTGGGCTAAAAAGGGAAGAAGCGACGTGGGGCAGACGTTGGTCTCCAGCGAAGTCATTGGAAGGAGACCTAGGGCCTAATCTTGGCTCACCTGAAGTTCTGGATCAACTCCTGGGCTCTAGGCGAAGGGGTTCGTCGGAGTAATGGCCTCGACCGAGCGGCGGAAGGCAAGGGAGGCTGCTCGCGGTGGAACTCCGGCCACGATGGCTGAGCTGCGACGTCGCTGCACCAAATCGAACACCAGGCGGCGCTCCAGATGGTTGTCACTCTGCTGGAGGTGGCTAGGGGATCAAGAGGGAGCGAGGCACAAGCTAAGCGTCTGAGGAAGAGGATGAGATATTTTATAGAACTCCCAGGTGGCTGGAAAGAACGGGCGAGAGTGCGCAAATCGAGAAGGATCTGTGCCTCCTTAGGGATCCGTGAGGATCTTGGATCCACAAGGGAGATGCGGGTGAAAAATCTGGACGAAAGGTTACGCGATCCGATGGGGAAAAATGCGAGAAATGGGTCCGGCCACGCAGTCAGGTCGGGTCAAGCCCTGAAAGAGAGGGTTAACCCGAGTCAACATTCCTACATGGCCCAATCAGAAGCGGCGGAGAATACGACAAAAGAGACTACAAGACAAAAAGCAAGAAAAATAAAAAATAAATAGTTTAAAAATAATAAATGAATTTAAAATAAAAAATAAATAAAATGATAAATGTTTATTATTTTCAAGGGATTTTCTATGATTTTTATTTATTTTTATGAAAAATAAATTACTCTATATACAATATATTGTATTATATACATGTATAGTGTACCTATGTATTTCGCATAATTATTTTTAGTTTATTATTTTTACAAAAATATCCTAATTTTATAAATTATTTATTTACAACATAATTTTTGGAATACAGAAATAGTTTTTGTTTTACTTTTATTATTTATTTATATGTATAAAATAAATAGGGGAGAAAACATATTTACATGTACTAGTAAGAGAGAATTTTTATTTTATTTTTCTGATTTTTATTTTATTTTTAGAGATATATAAAAGTAGGTAAAAGAATATATTTTATTTTTGTATTGGTAAAAATAATTTATTTACACACATGGTATATACAATATAGAGTAGGCCCTATCTCTCTCTACATATTTTATTTGGCGATCAGGCCAATGCTTGGCCCTCTCTTGGGGTTCAGGTCACTCTGTATTTATTCTAAATACCTCCTTCCTTTTTCTTTTCCTTTATTCTTTTATTTTTACACAAATACATGCTAATTATGTATTATTAACACATGCATGCCTCTTGCTAACTTATTCAATTTACACCTATTTACAAGATGCTTTGCCAAGATAATTAGCTAAAATAAAAGAATAAAGAGTGATGAACGAGGATTCATCAACCCCCTATACTTTACTTTTGCTAGTCCCTTAGCAAACACTTATTTGAAAAAGAATTGAAAAGAGAAAGAAAAGAAAAAGAAGGAGAATCAAGATTGATTATTAAACTTGTCTTCATTAAATTGAAGTATGGAGATCAGTCAGACCTTTGGATTATTAGTTTGTCAGACCTTATTTGGACCTATGTTTAAAACTTAACAGCTTTTAAGTTCCACCAATTTATGGTAAAGATTCCTCAATAATCTAGATCAGAATAAGTCTACATACACAAACTCTAATGACCATGAATCTTTTCTTGTACTGTGTAAGTGATGTGTAGCTCCCCACCTCAGAAATGGTAAAGTAACAGCTCCCTCAACATGGTAACTCTAATGCCCTCGTCTGACAGCTCTTTCCTCGAGGAGAGGGGTATTCCCTTCTAAGTTCAAGTTCAACCGGCTCAAGAAGAGGAGGAAGAAGAGAATGGACCATGACTAGTGTAGTCATGTATCCCTGGGAGCCCAACCAGTGTAGCTAAGTCTCCCTGCTGCAAGCTTCATGAGATGAGAATGGGTAACATAAGCTTTGCTTTATTTGGCTATATACACTCTGGTGGGTATTTCATTTTCTATCAGACCCAGCATTTTTTTTTGGAGTTTTTCTTTCTTTTGCACATTTTTTTCTATGTGCATATGTACAACATATCTACATGGTGCAACATATATACATAAGGAGTTTTTCCTCTTGAGCCAGTAGACTATCCCTCTTTTGAAGCATTATTGCAACTCACAACTCCTGTCTTTAGACCTTAATGCTACCAGACCAAGTTGAGATGCACTTCCTTCACTAAAAGAAGACGAGAGGTTCCGCCTAGAAGTACTACCCTCGTACGCTACCCCAAGCCAAAGGAAACTGCCTCCTCATCACCTCATCCGTAGAGAGCTATGTGTAAGGTGCTGGTGCAAGTAAAGCTATTGTCTGTGAGAGTCATGTATGCGTTGTTAAGTGTTCTACTTAGGATCATCAAGATGACATGTGATCATAGCCTAGTGGACTTAAAGAATTAAGTCCCCAATGGACCTGAAAAGTCTTAACCCTAAGCCCTATAAGGTTACTCTTAGAATTAAGTGGATTAAGATCTTAACCAAGCTCCATTTTCCAATTTAATTCCAGGCTAGTTTAAATGTCAATCTCTGATTCAAAAGAATGTACAAGTATATACAAAAAGCTTTTTATGCAAAATTTTGAAAATGTGCAAAATTTTTGAAAAATGCTTGAATGAATGCATGGATGCAGAAGTTTTGCAAACTATTTACACACATTTGCACAAGGATTTTTGCAAACTTTTGTTTTTCAAACATTTTACAAAAATTTTGTACCATATAAATAATTTTGATATCAAAATATTTGCATAAATTTTACAAACAAAATATTTTTACAAATATTTGGACAAAATAACTTTTATAAATAGCTATGTATGTGAAAGAAAGAATTTTATGTACAAGGAAAATTTTAAAAAAAATTATATGGTTTTTAGATAAAGGGTTTTAGCCATTTTATTTATTAACACACTCACACAAAGTACGAGTTATGGCTAAAGTATATATGAAATATATGCGACACCCCCCTATACTTAGCTCGAACGATGTCCTCGGAGTGGATCAAGAGCGATGAAGAAGACATAACTCGTGCTTAGTATAGGGAAGTGAAAAGGAAAGCTATACTACAACGTCGAATCAATGAATAGAATGACGAGGGCTCGGTGTTTCCCCCTATACTTAGGATCAAGTGATCCTAAGTATAGTAGACTGTACATAAAGGGAAATCCGAGTGAAAGTATGTACAGGATCTACCTCCCCTATACTTAGGGTAAAATATCCCTAAGTATAGGCAGCAAAATAGAGGTAAAAAGAATCAAAAGAACAATCACGAGTCTGACACCCCCCTATACTTAGGGTAAAGTGCACCCTAAGTATAGCATAATCACAAGATGTAGATGGGATGTTGGACTAAAGAATGAGATGATATGGACATCTGGATCTATACAAGGAGGAAGACAGTGATAATTAGGCATGAGATGCAATAGATGTGAGTCAAAGACCAAATCTCATGCAAAATGAATCGGGGCGACGTCAACGACTAGTGGCTCATGGTCTAGATATGGTTTGAGCCGATGTTCGTTAATACGAAATATAGAATCAGATGACATTTCAGATATGTCGATACTCCCATTGTCATGTAGAACAAAGTGTGGGAGAAAAATTATAGTCAAGAGTATCAGATCCTGCTCTTGAGCCACCACTACAGGGAATCAACAAGAAGAACCACCAATTTTGTCTTCACTACCATATCCACCAAAAAACCAAAAGATGAACAAAATGGAAAACCAACGTGAAGACCCCGATCACCTAACCGAATGATGCCAAGCAAGATGATACAAAGGAAGATCGATCAATTTTGGGACGAGGTAACCGACAAAAAACACGCTCATCATTCATGATAAAAAATATTGCTCTTTGGAAAAGTGGCACAGAATCATCTTAGATATTAGTAATTCAAGGATTATAGTTATGTATCTAGCGGTATTCATGTTATATAAACATTCGAGGACTATTAGCGTACAATCTGATTCGTTGCCACATTTTTAGTAAAGAACAATATTTGTGAGCATGAATGATGAGCATGTTCTTGTGTCTTTTTGCCCTTTTGAACACCTTACTTATGGCTAAGATGGAAAAGTTACGCGAGTTCCTTAAGGAGCTATTCATTCCCAAGATCATGATACATTCTTAGAGTCAACATGAACCGAATAATTTCAATATTCAGAATAAGCGTGGGTGTTTGACCGGGAATAGAGTGAGATTCATCATCTAACTATGCCAGATAAGGAACATGATTAGCACGTGTTATGTAATCTTGTTTCTCTCAACAGAGGTAGGAACTAATGACAATCGAGGGGTTGAAGGGTGGAACTAAAAAAATTGCAACCAAGAGGATCATATGGGGTTCCCGAGCCACCATAGGAGTGAATCAGCAGGAATTACCATCTCCACCAAAAAACTGTAAAATTGATGAAAAATGAAAAGAACAAAAAGAAGATCCTACCTACCCACCGAATGATGCCAATCAAGATGAGACGATGGAAGATCAAGTAGATTTTGTTGCATACGTCATTGACTCTGAGCATGGCTCTGTTAGTGTTTGTAGTGGTAGTCTTGTATATATTTCTGATCACGAAAGATGGGCATATTTTTGTGTATTCCCTCAATATTTTCTTGAGTAAATTACAAGGAAGTCCCCAAACTATTCACACGATATCAATGTGGTCCCCAAACTTACTAATGTAACAACAGAGGTCCCAAACTTCTCTAGCGGTAACAATGTGATCCCACTCACGTTTCTGCACCATCAAATGACGTTTAAAAATGATTCAAAAGACGAGAATACCCTTCCTAGAAACCCTCCAGATCCACCGGTTTCTAACGTGGCTCCAACACTGGATCAGATCAAACAGCTGGCTTTGAGTTCCATTAGGGCATCTTGCAGATCCGGCGGCCACTACTTTATCCCTCCTCAACCAAGCTATGCTTTGGATGGAACAGTAGGGGCGGACTCCGGGGGTAGTCCGGGCTCAACTCCGTCGAGCATCTAATGGCTCCAAAGCTCTCATGTATAGCGGTGGATGGTGAAGGGAACCATCGAGCATCTTGAAGGTGTAGGTCCAAGCCACAGTGGAGAAATGGACAAGATCTGATGCTGTTTGACTTCACCTGGGCAGCATTTGATTATGAGATGTGAGGGGTCACTACTTGTGACAAGATCCGAAATCTGGTGTTGCGTCCTTTCCGGCTATGGATGGTTGTGAAAATGGTTCTTCGATCAATGGATCTGATGTGAAGTTCCTTGGCTAGAGTGGTAGTTGAATTGTTTGCGAGGCTCGGAATCAACTGCTCGATACCAACTTCGGATGCTCTGCTGGTTTACTGCCATGCAAATGACCTATAACCGTGCTCCTTAGCTGTAGAAATGATGGTTCTATGGCTGGTGAGGGTTTCTCGATGGATAAATGTTGTCTGTTGGTCTGTTGGTGTCCAAAATTAGTTCAGCTCGACACCACCATTTGGTACCTGCAAAGTTGTAGAGTATAGCTCGATCATGGAGCTCGACTCGATGGTGAATCGAAGATGGAATAGGAGTGAGGACATGTCCTTCCTATGCCAGGAAGAAAATGTAGTTGGGGCCGAGAGTTTCTGACAGAGGGAAAGATTGAAGTCAGAAGTGGATTCGGGAAATAGGTTTCAGATCCTCGGAATGGGTCTCAGTTCTAAGAACAAGAGGGGAAACAAAGGAAAAGCAGAGTAGAAGAAGGAGATGAAGAATAAAAAGAGATGAGAGCTTTTCCTTGAGTGGTTGGAGGTTGGTGCTTGTGGAAACTCGTTGCTCTGGTCTTTGCTCAACATTCTGACTCGATGGAGCTCGGCGGCTACTGTGACAGATGCAACTGCAGTGGTTCTCTGGCGATTGATATCGAGGAGGACCCGTGAGTTTGCTTGGAGATGACCAGCGGAATAATTTGGAAGGGTATTTTTTGTCCGTTGAATTGTTTTTTAAACATCGTTAGGTCTATTTGACGGTGCAGAAACGGAAGAGGACCACATTGTTACCGCTAGAGAAGTTTGGGACCTCAATTGTTACATTAGTAAGTTTGGGGACCACATTGATATCGTGTGAAGAGTTTAGGGACTTCCTTGTAATTTACTCTATTTTCTTTTCACAATGCTTTATTGAAAGAAAAAAGAATAAGAAAAATACCAAAAATATCATCATTGATCCTGATTTGGAAAGAGTGTGCAGAGAGAACATATTTTGAAGATCTCCCTGAAAGAAGCATCATAACACTTCCATGCTTTTGAAGAAGAACTGAATATGAGATGCACACTACTCTACAAGAAAATGACGTCTTGTATCGAGTGTCATTTGTTGACCAAGGCAACATTATATGCAATTCAAAATATTCTACTATTCAAGAAGAACAATTTCAATGTTGATTTTACCAATTGTTGTATTCCCATGAAGACCTTTGATCGGACCTTGTTAGACAATAATTCCTTGACCACTTTGATACTCACCTCTTGACAAGTTCAAGTTGGGGCCACTTCACATATCACATCCAATCCTTCAATTTGTTAATCAATTAGTAAAGATAACGATGTTTACACTTCAAAATGTTATCATGGGAGTGGAGAGATTGAAATTCCTAGTAGACTTTATTGTCCTAGACATGGATTGCCCTCTATAATTGCAATACCCCTATCATTCTTGAGAGATCTTTCTTCATATGACTAAGGCCTTGTTCATCTATGAAACTGGGAAGGTATGCTTTCACATCTAAAGTGAGAGTTGATAACTTGAATTGGTCATGTTAGACCGACTTTAGATGTGAGCTTCTATATTTACAGCTTTGCTAATGATCATGATCATATGAATGTTGCTACTCCATGTCCTATTCTAAGAAAGATCATTTCGTACTCTGAGGAAGATCATGTCAGACCGACTTCATATGCAAGATTCAATATTTCCAATACTTGTGTTGTTCTTTAAGGTGAGTCCAAGTTATAAAATTTTTATTACTCTATTGGACTCTCGTGATATTTCCAGTAATGTTTTAAAACTCAATATGATTTGAAATAGCCTAATGATATGAACAAGGAGTTGGATGCTATGGAAAAAAATGGAACTCGATATCGTTGATATTTCCAATGATGCATTTCTAGTTGGTTCGAAATGGATCTATACAATCATTATAAAGACGATGAGAAAATTCTATAGATTTAAAGCTTGATTAGTTGTGAGAGATTATAGTCAGATATATATATGATTGACCATCGCATGATGTTTGCCCATGTGGATAAAGTTAACACTATCAAAGTTGTCATTTGCCTTACCATTCATCTCTCATGGAAAATGTGTTCGTTGTAGGTAAAAGATGCTTTTCTAAATGGAAGACTTAAAGTGGAGGTCTACATGATATGGCACTAGGTATTGTCAAGTGCAGAATCCCCGTCAGAAGTCAAGGACCTCAAACAAGAACCAGTCCTGATGGTGCGCCTCATTCTCGGATGTCTGAGTCCTTCGATCTGAACCTCTGACTGCGGGTGAAGTAGTAGGATGAAGAAAGCTTCTTCCCCTGCTGCTCTTGACTGCTCGATCGTCGCCATTATCTGACTTTTCTCAAGCTGCTTTATCCTTCTCCCCGACTTCACAGTCATCCACCAAACTGAAAAGATCACTATATTGGCTGAAAAATTCACTCAGCACGAATTGATTATCTTTGTGTGGTCATGATGAAAAATGACCACCATTAAGAAAATGATGATCATACTCTCATCATCAAAAGGAAGAGTGAAATAATCTATTCTTCTAGTGTATGTAGATGATATGATTCTTACTTGTGGTGATGAAAAAGAGTTGTCAAGCATAAAGAGGATTCTTACAACATAATTTAAGCTAAAAGACTTAAACATATTTCCTTGGTATTGAGATGGGTAGATGATGTATGGGGCCTTGTGAGCTTTTGTAGTTATTGGCAGAATTCTACCCATTATACTTTTGATGAATTGAATTCTAGTCTTTTTCAAAAAAAAATTGAGATGGCTAGATCTTGAGGGTATATTTCTAACACTATCAAATTACTTCACAATTCAGGCATGCTCGAATGTACACCTACCTCCTCTCCTATGGAGGAAAATGATAAATAAGTTAGGAGGATGTCGAATTCTCAATGATGTAGGGAAAGAAAGATATCAAAGATTAAGTGTGGAAAACTGATTTCTCTCTCTCAGAAGACCTAAAATAATATACATTGTTATGCATGCCCTTACCATTATCCATGTGAATGGTGTCAGAAGAATTTTATTCTACATAAAGAAGTTTTCAGGTAAAGGATTTATGTTCAAAAAAATCTGAGATGAGGTTGTGGAATGCTATATGGATGCAGATTGGGCTAGATCTGTTGATGACCGAAGATTTATGTCGAAAATAGTGTGTATCTTTGTGGGAACCTTGCTGATGCATCCAAGATTCACCACCTTTATTCTTTTATTTTAGCTTCATTTCCGTAGTCAAACACCTGTAAATACCCATTAATTCCATAATTTTACCATTTTGCATGCATTTCTTAAATATTCATTTTAACACTTTTTTGTACACAAATAAAAGAATAAAGAAGAAAAGAAAAAGAAAAGAAAAATAAGGATGTATTTATGCAATAAATGCAGACTGACTCGAACCCCGAGAGAAGGTCAAGACTTGACCTAATCGACCAGGAATAAAGTGGGGGGAGATAGGGTCTTCAATTCAAAAATCCAAAAATATTTTGTAAATATTTTTCCTATATATATGTACAAAACTTACATTATTTTATTTATACATAATTTGACCTCAAATTAATTATTTTAGTAAACAAAAGTTGAAAATAAAAATGTGTTGTAAATAATAAAAATAATTGCCAAATAAAATAGCATACATATTACAATTAATCACCCTCAGAAAAAAAGCCACAAAGCGATCATTGAAATACCAATTCTGGCTCCATATGAACTCAATCTGAACCAAACTTAATTAAACTATCTTTCAAATGGATGTGGTTTCATAATTTTTATAGTTACGGTTAAAAAGTCAGTTTTCTGGGCTGTTTTATGCAGTTTCACCATTATTTATTGTATATATTTTATTCAGATTTATTTTTTCATATAATGTACATAATTGTAAATATTATTTTCATTAAATTAAAATAAATAAAATATAAATAAAAAATAAAAAGATATAAAATATATTTTCTTGTTTGTACATTTGTATATTGTATTATATGTACATAATATTTGTATACAACTAACTTCCTTATATAAAAATCACCAAAGAAATAAAATATCTCACATTAATTAATTAATTTAATTTAATTACAAAAATTATATTTAGGTTTAATTATTTAACTCATTATTTTATTTTATAACCTACCATGTATATAATATTTGATTCCTTACCTTTAATGGCCACCATTAAGGTAGCTAATTGATTTCCATAAGTTATTTAATTTATTTAATTTATTTAATTCTGAAATTCACAATTAATTAGAAATTATTTTATTAATTTCTTCAATAAACACCTTCCTTAGGTGTATATACCTTCCTTTTTTATTTTTCTTCTCTTTTTAATGGGCTCCTCCTCCTTCGTTATTCGTTCAACATTTGGTGGAGAAGAGCATGATCTCCGAGAGTGATCTTGTCGAAGAAGGGTGTCCAGCCTCCGAGCCGTTCGGTGACAGTGTGTCGGCCATCGTCGAGGCCATCACGGCATTTCCGATTCCCGTGGTGAGATCCATTTTATTTCCTATCTTTTTCTTAGATAAAATGTAGCTATAATCTTTGCTCCGATTTTATTAGAATCTAGATATTAAACATCATAAAAAAATCTCCACCACACATTTTCTGATCCGACATCGAAATTCCCATCTCATTTTCGTGTCCCCCCATTTTCACGTTCTACCCCACATAATCTATCACCTCCGGTCACGCTTGGTGACCAGAGTTACGGATCTATCTTCCATATCGCCAAGATTCAAAGCCGTTCACACTTCCTATTTTGTTGATAAATAAATAAAAATTAAAAAAAAGAGAACACATAATTTTTTTCATGTTTATCTCACATTTGTTTTTGTAGGAAAAATAAATAAATAAAAAGAAAAGTAATATAGTTGTTTTATAACTTCTGTTTTGCAAGATCATCTAAAAAATAAAAAAAACTAAATAAATTTTTTTATTTCACTTTACAGTTCCTGTTTACCGTTTGTAAAAAAAAGCATTTTTTTACTATTCCTGCATACAGTGTTTGTAAAAACAAAAAAAATAAAAACACAAAAAACACAAAAATTAAAATCTGCAGCCGACACCGACCCACCACGGGCGGCTCTCCTCCGCCAAGAACGCTGTCGTGCTCCTCCCATTCCAGCATGAAACCTCGCATGGCCGCGTACACCCCCGACATCCTTCTCAGGCGCCCGCACGCTCCACCAGTGGTGGCACTCCAGGCGCCTCCCGCGACCCCCTCTGCTGTTCACCCGACGCTCTCGTCGCACCGTCGTCTGCTTCGCTGCCACTACCATGCCCGCTCTGACCTCGGCCGCGACCCAAACTCCGACGACCTGCCACGCCTCCCTGCGCGCACGCCGCGTGAGGCGGCGACCTCCAGGCTTCAGCCGTAACCCCCACGCGGAGCTCCTCGAACGTCAACCCCTCCGCGTCCCATGCCGGCCCCCTTCCGCTCCCGCAGCGCCACCAAGCCCTCCTCCACAATTGCCGTGGTGCGGCCTCCGCACGCCTCCTCCAGCTAGGGAAGGGCATTGGGCTGGGCCAGCCCGACCCAGCCTGAAGCCTGACCCAAAAAGCCCGGCCCAACCCAAGCCCAAGAGGACATTGCGTTGGGCCTGGGCCTAAAAAATCAACCCAAATTTTTTTTGGACCGGGCTCGGGCTTGGCATGGCCCAATTCGACCCTGCCCAAGGCCCGACCCGACATAGGCCCGTAGTATGGCCCGAGATTGAGCCCATGACCCAACCCAAATGTGGCCCGCAGGCCTTAGTCAGGGACATATGTCCCCTCCCAGCTCCCTCCTCTCGCACCAAACACGATTGATGCCATATGTTCCTAACCCCTCATGCACGAGAAACCCAAATACCACTCCCAAAACCCCAAGTTGTATTGTCCTCCAAGGCTCCAAGCTTAGTTGCTAAGGTTTATCATTGTTGAAGAATCTATTTTTATTTTTCAATAGCAACTGAAATTTAATTATGTGAAGGTTTTAGAATTTTTGACATTGTATTGTCAGTAGAACGTCATTGTTTTACAATTGAAGAGAGTGATTTACAATTTTACAATGTTTTTTCATAAGTAATATAATATTATTCACCATTTTGTTGGTTAATGTTTTGTGTCTTATATTACATGTGAGGAGGATGGTATGTTCAATCTAGGGGTTTTTTCAGGCTTGAAATCATCCATGTAGTCACATTTCTTGAAGTAGGAAAGGACTGAGTGTTGTCAGGAGGAATTCATGGCAATTAATCATGAGGAACTCAAGGTATTTTTGTATAGATCCACAGAACGTGTCTAGTCTTGGGCTGGCCCGACCCAAGCCCGACCCAAAGGAAATGGGCTGGGTCTTGGCTTGGGTCGTACAACAATAAGATTTGCGGGCCTAGGCCCGACCCAAGGCCCCAAATAATTAGATGGGCTTGGGCTTGGGCCCTTCAGGGCCTAGCCTAGCCCGACCCATGCCCATCCCTACCTCCAGCCGACCACCCACGTGCTGCGATGCGTGGGGAGGAGGGGTGACGGTGGCTCCATCTCCTCTTGGTCCCCTTTTGTTTGAAGGAAACGAAGAAGAGTACAGGAGGAACCCTAACGGGTCTTTAAAAAAACGAATTTGGAAAAATATCGAAGAGGCCCCCAGAGATTTCAATAATTACGTCGCCCCCTGCAGCCTCCTCATCTCTAGAAGAATAAGAACAGCCAGGAATCCTAGGGTTTTTACTTATTAGAAAAATTGCAGTGAAACCCCTGAAATTTTGAAATTTGAAAAGATGTCCCCGCCTCCATACAGTCACATGCAACGCACATGCTTATTGGGTAATTTGCATATTCTGCCTGCATATTTATTTTTGTTATATTTAGTTGAAAAATTTTTGAACAATTGCAATCCAGTCCTTCATGTCGAGAACTTGAAATTTGCATGATTGTTTGAGTGAAATAAATGTTTTTATGGTTCTAAAAATCCTGAATAAAAATTATCCATGTTCCTGCTATATTCTTAAATGTTGTATTAATTTTTCATAGCATTTTATTAGTTTTTAATATATTTAAAAAATAAAAAATAGTGATTTTTACCTGTTTGGAATTAGAAAATTCATAAAAATTCAAAAAATTGCTTAAAAATTCCAAAGAAATTAGTGTAGGCGTGTTTTGGTGTCTTTTAATCTTTGATTCAATTTTTGTGCTTAGATCATTTATAAAACCCCTAAAAATTATGAAAAAAAAATCTAAAAAAATTGTAGAAAATTCTAGAAAAATCAAAAAAAAATATTCTAGTCTCTATTTGTAGATATTTACTTGCAGTTTATCTTAACAATACTTTCCAGGAGTATTGGGCCTTGCCCTCTTTGGTTCTTAAAAAATTTTGATTCTTAAAAAAATTAAAATTTCAAAAACCACTAAAAATTCTTTTAGAAATTTGACTACATAGTTTTTCAATCGTGCTCATTGTGTTCAACCCCAGTCGCTATACCAGGTAAAAAGAATAGAGAAACTGCTTACCTTTGCTTGATTTATCTTTTATTAAGTGGTTAGAAAAAAATATTTTTATCGATGATCGATTCGAGTGGTTGAGAACGACGACACAATTGTGATAATTATTTACACTTCTCGACTGCATCGATTCTCATGTCATCAGAATGACGTTATTTTCAGGCAGCACGACTTTGTAGTCATTTTTCATTTTTGCTCGGTTTTGTCTCTAAATATTATTACTATTTTCTGACCATCGTCTGCTTTAATTTTTGGTTGAGGAACCGCTTGGAGGATGAAACGGTTTCTTTTTGGATTACTCGCATAGGAGGAGGAGCAGAAGAAGAGAAGAAGACATTTATCTTATTTTAGAGAACAATCCATTATTGTAATAATTTAGAATTGGAACACTTTTTGACTTGGACTTTATTTGGGGTCTGTTTCGCCAAGTGCAGGTGCACTTGGGAGACATCACTGCTCTTTTCCGTGTTTTGTTTTATTGCTTGTATTTTTTTATTAGTTTTACACGGATTTTTTGTGCTTGAGCCCCCAGATATAGGTTTCTATTTGATTGAGCCAGGTAGCATTAGGTCCAAAGCCCCTAATAGAATATTTTTCCTATAGAACTCGCTTGGACTTAGACAAATCAATCTGTGCTTCATGATAATAGAATTTTTGTTTAGGACGGTTCTTGCATTGCATTCATTTAGATTAGTTTAATTTTTCTGCGTGGATTATATTGCATGTAGAGTGTTGGAGTCAGGTACGCACCTCTATCTCTAGCATTTGCATCCATATTTTCTCGTGTATTATCTTTTTCATTTCCCCCTCTATTTTGTGGATATAGGAATAAAGGGAAACGAAAATCAAATTAGACGTGTTATTGAAAATTTCAAAAAAAATAAAAAAAAAATTAAAAATTAAAAATTAGGACCGTTAATTGAACTTGACCCTTAAAATCAAACGTAAATAATTCACACCATTGTTTTGGGAGAGCAATCCCCTCATTGTTTGCATTTTTAATTGTCCGCGTACACACTAAGGAGTAGTACCCAAATCCTATTAAAGCCTCCTAAGTGTTTGTACAACTTTTGTTGATCACCTAACTCTTTAAATTTATAAATATAAAGACCAAACTCTCACGGTCAGATTTGTGTTGAGTTGGTGAATTGGGGGTTTGCTTTGTGTTTTGTATGTCTTTGGTGTGAGTTGGTTATGATCATTCTTTGAATCATTAGCAGTCACCTTCTTTCTCTATCCCACTCACCCTCCCTTCTATCTCTCTCTTCTATACCACCCTCCCTCCCTTCATTTCCCTCCCTTCATGATGGGTCATACTCCATTCCAGCCATATTTTGCGGCTTCTTGTCTTCATGCCCATCATTCTCGCCCACTCTCTTGGGAGGTCGGAACTCCATCCGATTTCCCATCTTCTACCTACTCACCCTCCCATTCAGGACATGCTATGAGTGAAGCCCGAGGAGACCAGATTGACCAAATATGAGGCCCGGGCAATTACCTTGCTGAGATGAGAGTGCATTCCATAGGCGATCATATATAGCAGTTCCGATCTTTAGATGACTTCTATCCTAGGATGATGGATGAGTACACAGATCAGGAAGTACAGTCTGCTTCTACTTTGAGACCCTTCATTTTGGATTTAGAGTTCATAGATCTACTGCTGAAATTTTCAGGGGAAGTGCACGAGGAACCTTATTTGCATATCGATGAGTTTGAGGATATTTGTGGATCACGATGATATTCTGATATCACTTCTGAGGACCTGGTGTTGATTACCTTCCCATTTACACTTCAGAGTAGAGCCAAGAGTTGGCACAGACGATTGGGAAGGAAAATTGCTACATGGGAGAGATTTACGATCATTGTTTTTGCAGATATTTTACCTCCAGCGTAGAGCAGAAATGATGCAGTCCTGTATTCGTGATTTTTCAATTGACCTCTAGGAGCCATTTATAGATTCATGGTTGAGGTTACGTGATCTTTTGAGGCGATTTCCAGATCATGGATTTTCGACGACTGACCTTATCCACATCACCATGAGGGGGAGGATCGCAGAGCAGATTGCATATGTCATTACCTCGTATGGTGGTTCACACCACTGTCCTGACCTGGATTCAGTTGAGACCATCTTGGATACACTTTCAGACATTCCATATTCACAAGATGATTTATTCGGAACAACAAACGAGGGAGATATGACACATGTTGAGTGTGTGACACATCATGCCGATCTTGACAGCATACACCAATCAGAGGATATTGATGTTACTATTGTTCATATGATGGATGTTTTGACTACCACTGTCAGTTCCCATAGCCGGACATTGGTCGAGTTTACATTGGATTTACAATCAGATTTTGAGCCAGTCCCGCACTTCCACATTGATGATTCTTAGATTCTAGATCTGCCAGTATCCCAAGATATAGAGAGGGAATCCACATCTCAGCCATCCTTTGAGTCATTCCAGTGTCCATACACAATTGATTCAGTGTCTTTTCTTTAGGAGATCTTCTCAGATTCAGAGATACATTTGAATTCATCTCAACAAAGAAAGCTTGATGAGGGACTGATTTTTAATTGGACAGATATAGATAGTCCCATATTTGAGCCTTGTGTCCTCCCATTTGATGAGGTCGATACATTTTTGGAGGACATGATATTTAAGAGCATAGATCCCCAATTTCCTAATGATTTGGCACTACTCCCCGAGGGTTATCTGCAGGAGGATGCCACGGACCATATGTACTTGGTTTCACTTTCTGAGAGTGCATCCGATCTACCAGATCATGAGACCGAGTCTTCTGATATTTGTGATCATGAGTTTGAGGTTTCTCTCCTCGACAACCATCGCGAGGATGACCCGATCTTTGATGTATTTGATGATTTCACTGATTTGTCTACATTACATGCATCGGGTATCAGCCTTTCTAGTGAGTCTCCTGATCTTGATCTTCCTTATCTATTCAAGACGGTGATTGACGTGGAGAATTCTCCGATAGATCCTTCCTTCTTTACGTTCAACTTCTTCAGCTCTGCCCTTTCACTCCATTCAAACCTAGAGCCGATGATTTCTTTTGTGCTACCGGAGCTCGATTTCATTTGTCCATATCTTTACCCGATAGAAAACACCTGCCTGATTGCTTACTTGGGTGTCATCATTTACTCTGTTGATCTCGTCGTTATTCTCCCACCGAGACTGCGACGACAGTACGGTATTCGTCTCACAGATGCCGTCCTGAACCTTGATACATCATTATCCTAACATTTGCGCCCAGTTAGGGGCGTAAACTCTAGCGCTTGTTGAGAGGCACCTCAACATTGTCCTACTCACAGTTGTATATATCCATTTGTCCATTTCATACATTCTTTTCTGTCTCACATCCATCTCCATCTCAAGATCATTTTATACTTAGGGTGTACTTTACCCTAAGTATAGGGGGTGTCAGACTTGTGATTATTCTTTTGGTTCTTTTTTTTACCTCTGTTTTGCAACCTATACTTAGGGATATTTTACCCTAAGTATAGGGGAGGTAGACTCTGTATATCCTTCTCCTCGGTTGTCCCCTTGTGTACAGTCTTCTATACTTAGGATTACTTGATCCTAAGTATAAGGGGAATCGCCGACTCCTATTGATTACATTCTTTTATTCGTCCTTGTAGCATAGCATTCTTTTCATTTCCCAACACTTAGCACGAGTTATGTATTCCTTTGCAACTCTTTGATCACTATGAGGACATAGTTCGAGCTAAGTATAGGGGGTGTCGTATATATTGTATATATACTTTAGCCATAACTCGTACTTTCATATTTTTAATATGGCTAGAATATTGTGTAAATAATCACACAAAAAAAACAAACTAATAAAAAGATGCAGATATTTCCTCAAAATTCTTTTTGTATATACTGAATAATAAACCAGGTTAAAATATTTTGAAAAATATTTTGAAAATAGATTAGAAATCTATTTGAAAAATCTTTTTGAAAACTATTTGAAAAATATTTGAAAAATATCTCAACCTTTGTAAAAATATTGTGATTTGTAAAAAAAATTGTGTGAAATAAAATGATTTTGTAAAAACTATTTGCAAATATTTTGAAAATGGTTGAAAAATTATTTTGAAAATCTATATATACTGTTTGAAAAATGTTTGCAAAATACTTTTCAAATGTGTGTAAATTTTTGTAAAATTGTTTGAAAAATTTTTTTGGACTATAGTTTTCAAAATTATTTGTAAAATTATTTTCAAATAAATTTGAGGAATATATGCATCATAAAATAAAAAAATAAAAAACCAACTATGTATATACCTGTATAAATTACTCAAGTTGTAAATTCTTGCATCTAATTCTTGTAAAATAATTAACTCACCCTTGTGTAGATATGTATCTCATCCCCAACTTTAAAAAATGTATGTACATGTATATATTACTAATATTTTGTTTTAAAAAATGTATTAAAAAACTCTTTTTGCATCTGCATCATTTTTCAAAAATCCATAAAAAGTTCAAAATTTAAAATTGTTTCACAAAAAGATTTTTGTTTTCATTTCTTTGCATTGTACATATTACTTGCATTAGCATGTGCATTTTTCTGGATAATTTTGACATTTAAACTAATTCTAGAATAAATTTGAAGAATGGTGCTTAGTTGGACCTTAATCCACTTAATTTCAGAGTATAAGAATTGGAGCTAAGACTTTTCAGGTCCTAGCGACTTAATTCTTTGAGTCCATAAGATTATGTTCACATGTTATCTTAATAAGTCCAAGTAGAATATTTAACAACACATGCATGATTCTTTCAGACCATGGCTTATCTTGGACAAAGCACTCTACACGTAACTCTTCATGGAGGAGGTAGTGAGGGGGCAGAATCTTTTGGCTTGGGGTAGCATAAGAGGGTAGTACATCTAGGAAGAACCTCTCGTCCTTTTCTAGGGAGGGAAGTACGTCTCTCCTGGTTTGACGATGTTGAGGTCTAAAGACAATATGTTGTGGGGTTGCAATAATGCTTCAAAAGAGGGATAGTCTACTAGCTCAAGAGGAAAAACTCCTTATGTACATGCTGCACCTTGTATATATTGTAAAAAAAAGAAAAAAATGCAAAATCTCCAAAAGTGGACATGCCTGATAGAAAAATAAAATGCCTGCCGGAGTGTATATACAAGTGAAAAAAAAGAATAAGAGCTTCAAAGTCAAATGTTTGTAAGCTTGCAGTGGGTGACATGGCTACACTGGTCATGCATCCAAGGATAGGTAACTACACTGGTTACCATCCATTCTCTTCTCCATACCCTCTTCTTGAGCTGGTTGTACTTGAACTTAGAATATCCCCGCTCCTCGAGGAAAGAGTTGTCAACCGAGGGACTAGAGTTACCTTGTTGAGAGAAGCTATTTCTTTGCTACTTTTGAGATGAGGAGCTATATTTCACTTACACCGTACAAGTAAGAGTTCATAATCATAAGAATTTGTGTATGTAGACTTGTTCTAATCTGGTTGTTGAGGAGACCTGAATAGGAGTCTTATGGAACTTAGAGGCTGTTAGGTTTTAAATCCATTTCCCAGTAAGGTTCCGACACACTAATAATCCAAAGGTCCGACAGAGCTCTATACTACATTTTTATGAAGATAAGTTTAAAAGTCAATGTTGTTCTAACTTCTTTCCTTTTTCTTTTCTTAATTTTTGTTTTCACTTATTTTTCAAATAAGTGTTTGCTAAGGGACTAGCAAAGGTAAAGTAAAGGGGAATGATGAATCCACGAATCATCGTCTTTATTCTTTTATTTTAGCTTCATTTCCGTAGTCGAACACCTGTAAATACCCACTAATTCCATAATTTTACCATTTTGCATGCATTTGTTAAATATTCATTTTTAACAATTTTGTACATAAATAAAAGAATAAAGAAGAAAAGAAAAAGAAAAAAAATGAGGATGTATTTATGCAATAAATGCAGACTGACCCGAACCCTGAGAGAAGGTCAAGACTTGACCTAATCGATCAAGAATTAAGTAGGGGGAGATAGGATCTGTAATTCAAAAATCCAAAAATATTTTGTAAATATTTTTCCTATATATTTGTACAAAACTTACATTATTTTATTTGTACATAATTTGATCTCAAATTAATTATTTTTGTAAACAAAAGTTGTAAATAAAAATGTGTTGTAAATAATAAAAATAATTGCCAAATAAAATAACGTACATATTACAATTAATCACCCTCAGAAAAAAGCCACAAAGCGATCATTGAAATACCAATTCTGGATCCATACGAACTCAAATTGAACCAAACTCACTTCCATTATACTCTAAATTAAATTATCTTTTAAATGGATGTGGTTTCATAATTTTTAGAGCTACGGGTAAAAAGTCGATATTCTGGGGTGTTTTGTGCAGTTTCACCATTATTTATAGTATATATTTTATTCAGATTTATTTATATATATAATACACATAATTTTAAATGTTATTTTCATTAAAAATAAAAATAAATAAAATACAACAACAACAACAAAGACTTTTCCCATAATTAAGTAGGGTCGGCTACATGGATTTTCGCCTCCATTCAGATCTATCTTGGGTCAATCCCGGGCTTATATCCACAAAACAAAGATCCCTTCATATAGTCTCTTTCCAATACTTCTTAGGGCGTCCCCACCCTCTCTTAACTGGCTCAACATCCCAACACTCGCATCTCCTAACTGGTGCATCAGCTGATCTTCTTTACAAATGACCAAACCATCTTAAGCGGTTTTCTCGCATCTTATCCTCGATCGGAGCAACATCAACTTTCTTTCTGATTACATCATTCCGAATCCGATCTTTATGTGTGTGTCCACACATCCATTTTAGCATTTTCATTTCTGCTACAACCATTCTCTGCACATGTCTATGGTTCACATGCCATAAAAATAAATAAAATATAAATAAAAAAAAGATATAAAAATTATTTCCTTATTCGTACATATGTATATTGTATTATATGTACATAATATTTATATACAACTAACTTCCTTATATAAAAATCACCAAAAAATAAAATATCTCACATTAATTAATTAATTTAATTTAATTATAAAAATTATATTTAGATTTAATTATTTAACTCATTATTTGATTTTATAACCTACCATGTATATAATACTTCATTCCTTACCTTTAATGGCCACCATTAAGGTGGCTAATTGATTTCTATAAATTATTTAATTTATTTAATTTATTTAATTCTGAAATTTGTAATTAATTAACAATTATTTTATTTATTTAATTATTGCCTCCGAGCCGTCCGGTGATAGTGCGTCGGCCCTCGTCGAGGCCATCACGGTATTTCCGATTCCAGAGGAGAGATCCATTTTATTTCCCATCTTTTTCTTATATAAACCGTAGGTATAATCTTTGCTCCGATTTTATTAGAATCTAGATATTAAAAATCATAAAAAATCTCCACCACATATTTTTCTGATCCGACACCGTAATTCCCATCTCATTTTCGTGTCCCCCCATTTTCACAATCTACCCCACATAATCTATCACCTCCGGTCACGTACGGTGACCGAAGTTACGGATCTGTCTTCCATATCACTAAGATCCAAAGCTGTTCATACTTCCTATTTTGTTGATAAATAAATAAATAAATAGAAAAACACATAATTGTTTTTCATGTTTAACTCACATTTGTTTTTGCAAGAAAAATAAATAAAACAAAAGAAAAGTAGTATAGTTGTTCTATAACTTCTGTTTTGCAGGATCATCTAAAAAATAAAAAAATATATAAAATTTATTTCACTTTACAGTTCCTATTTAACATTTGTAAAAAACATTTTTTTACTATTCATGCATATAGTGTTTGTAAAAACAAAAAAAATAAAAAACAAAAAAAATAAAATCTGCAGCCGATGCCGACCCACCGCGGCGGCTCTCCTCCGCCAAGAACGTCGTCGCACTCCTCCCATTCCAGCGCGGATCCTCGCGCGGTCGCGCGCACCCCCGGCATCCTCCTCAGCCGCCCGCGTGCTCCACCAGCGGCTGCTCCAGGTGCCTCTCACGACCCCCTCTGTTGTTCACCCGGCGCTCTCACCGAGCCGCTGACCGCCGTCCGCTTCACCGCCAGTACCACGCCCGCTCCGACCTCGGCCATGACCCAAACTCCGTCGACCCTCCACGCCTCCCCGCACGTACACAGTGCGAGGCGCCGACCTCCAGGCTTCAGCCGCAGCCACCACGCAGAGCTCCTCCAACATCAACCCCTCCGCATCCCGCGCCGACCCCCCCTTCTGCTCCCGCAGCATCGCCAAGCCCTCCTCAACCCTCGCCTCGTTGCGGCCTCCACACGCCTCCTCTAGCGGTGCCGCGTGCGTGTGGGGAGTGGTGGCAGTGGCTCCATCTCCCTTTGGGAAGTGGATCCTCTGCTGGGCAGCAGGGATCTGCTGTAACTGGGAGTGAACCCGAGCCGTTTGATCAAGATCGAGCGGTTCGCACGAAATCAAGGGTTTTGTGGGTCCTTACCGTGCGAACCGCTCGATCTCGATCGAGCGGCTCTGGTTCATTCCCGGGTTGCAGCAGATCTCTACTGCACAGAAGAGGATCCGCTCCCCTCCCCTTGGTCCCCTTTTGTTTGAAGGAAACTAATAAGAGTACAGGAGGAACCCTAACGAGTCTTTAAAAAAATGAATTTGGGAAAATATCGAAGAGGTCCCTAGAGATTTCAACAATTGCGCCGCCCTCTGTAGCCTCCTCATCTCTAGCAGAATAAGAACGACCAGGAATCCTAGGGTTTTTACTTATTGGAAAAATTGTAGTGAAACCCCTGAAACTTTCAAATTTGCAAAGACATCCCCGCCTCCATACAGTCACATGCAACGCACATGCTTATTGGGTAATTTGCATATTTTGCCCGCATATTTATTTTTGTTATATTTAGTTGAAAAACTTTTGAACAATTGCAATCCAGTCCTTCATGTCCAGAACTTGATTATTGCATGATTGTTTGAGTGAAATAAATGTTTTCATGGTTCTAAAAATCCTAAAAATAATTGTCCATGTTCCTGCTATGTTCTTAAACGTTGTATAAATTTTTCATAGAATTTTGTTGATTTTTAATATATTTAAAAATAAAAAATAGTGACTTTTTGCTTGTTTAGAATAAGAAAATTCAGAAAAAATTGAAAAATTGCTTAAAAATTCCAAAAAATAGTGTAGGTGTGTTTTGGTGCCTATTAATTTCTGTTCAATTTTTGTGCTTAGATCATTTATAAAACCCCAAAAAATTGTGAAAAATGAAAATCTAAAAAAAATGTAGAAAATTCTAGAAAAATAAAATTTTTTGATTCTAGTCTCTGTTTGTTGATCTTTACTTGTAGTTTATATTAAAAATACTTTCCAGGAGTATTGGGCCTTGCCCTCTTTGGTTCTTAAAAAATTTTGATTCTTAAAAAAATTAATAATTCAAAACCACTAAAAATTCTTTTAGAAATTTGACTACATAGTTTTTCAATCGTGCTCCTTGTGTTCGACCATGGTCTCTATACCAGGTAAAAAGAATAGCAAAACCGCTTACATTTGCTTGATTTATCTTTTATTAAATGGTTAGAAAAAAATATTTTTCTACATGATCGATTCGAGTGGTTGAGAACGACGACACAATTGTGATAATTATTTACACTTCTCGACCGCGTCGATTCTCGTGTTATCACTTGCCAAAGAAGTAACAAACAAAACATAGTCTCTAGATCTAGTTCCAAAATTGAATATCGTGCTCTTGCAAATGGTATAGTTGAAATTTTATGGTTAAAACTTATGATGAAAGCACTTGGTACTGAAGTGGTTATGCCAATAAAGATGTTTTGCGATAATAAATTTACAATGAACTTGGCCACCAATCTTATAATGCATGATAAACGAAGCATCTGGAGATATACAAACACTTTATCCGCGAGAAGATTGGTATTGATAGTTGTGCATTCCTTACATGAAATATGGGGATCGGATTGTTGATTTCTTCACAGAGGGCCTTCCAATGGTGCAATTCGATCTAAATGTAGGCAAATTGGATACGGTTGACATCTATGCCTAAGTTGAGGGAGAGCATTGTGTTGTCTTATTTTTATACAGGTAAATAGGTATATGTATGAGAGACCATTTATCCATTCTTCTCCATTTAGTATACTCATCTCCCCTCATTGATAATCATCTCAGTGAAAATGCATTAATATCCAGTGAGGGAGATTAGATTTTGTGCGCCCATGTGATTTATCCATCTCCATTGGGTTTCCATGTATATCCATTTATGTTACATTTGTGTGATTCATGATTTATTACAACAAATGCTAACTAGGGCATAGAGGTCAAGTCTTCTCCATGTTGGGGACGGATCCGATCAAGCACCACACGATTAGAACCATGATCGAAGAAGAAAGCATGCACTATCGTACAAGACAAGGATTTATAGTGGTTCGGCAATGTGCCTACTCCACTTGCTCACATCAGACTCTCTTTACTATTGTTTGAATGATGTTGAATACAATATGTGATATCACATGTCTCCTTTTATACTACAACAAAAGAATACCAAGTATTCGGCAATCCCCTGTTGGACATGCGAGCCCACGACAAGCCATTATGCAATAAATTTTATTGTGAATATCATTCCCCGATCTGAATTGAAGAATAACCAATTTGCATAATAGGTCACTTAGTACAATTAGGGTTATGTACCATGGCCATCTTGATGATCATACAGTTGTTGGTTCAGTTATTGAACCATAGAAGCTGGTGCTTGGATGAATATCTAAGGAGATAGATAGAGGACTCATCAAGCACCATCAAATGATTATTAAGTGATGATCTCCAGCTTCAGTAGGAGATGACAATCCTTTCTCATATGGTTGATATCTGACCGACCTCTTGATGCAGTTCCTCTACATGGGAATAGTGATTCAGAGGTGTCAGATTAGTTGAGTCAAAGGATTGACTTAATGAGATCGAGATAACCAAAGACCTATGTTGAATACTGTCACAACATAGGCACACATCCTCTGACCAGAGACAGATGTGTTACTATATGTCTGAGTGTGTACATTTGGTAGACCAATAGGTTGATGACCTAACCAAGGTCTATACACCAGTGAGCTGGTGTGCATGTAAGGGTATATGAGTAATACGATCTCTCAAAGGGATCATACATGTTCACATGTGAACCGAGAGACATGAGCTCACTCATGAGGTATTGGGACCCGATCGAATTCCATGCATGGTCGTCGTGCTTTGGAAGCATGACAAGAATTTTAAGGTATGATATATGCTTTGGGAAAGCATATGATCGATACCGATTCCCAGTGATCAAGATTGAGAAACTTGATGATCAAACCCTGAAGATGACAGTTTAAAAGTGATCTATATCTTCAGGATGATCATAGGTCTTCCAGTTTGCAGGATGTACAGGTGTTGGGAATACCTGAGGGTGATGCGATCATAAACGATTGTATAACCATGACGCTTCCATTCCAAGGGAATGATGAAAGAGGTATGGATTTTAGTGACTCCTCTCAGTAGAGAAGTGACCTAATCTTAGTCCATGTACTGGACATTGATCTGAATAAGACTCAGACACAATGAGAAGATTAGGTTTACGGTCTTCATTTAATCAAGCATCTATGGGACGTCCCTGAGATCTGGATTTGAGATGTGATCTCAATATCCAAGTCACTATACGTGGAACAATACAATCGCCCTATCCTTATCTCCAAGTATCTGCAGAGAAATCGCATTATTCTTGAAAGGGTTCAAGAATAATTACATAGTTGAAATGTATCTAAGCATAAAAAGAATGATAATTAAATGTGATTTAATTATTTTGGTGTATGTAGAAATTATCCAATATATTTAAATGTGATTTAATTATTGTGGATAAGAATAATGTGGATAGCAATATCCAATATTTCATAATATATTATAAATATGATTTATAATGAATTAGAGAGAGCTAATTATAATTTATATATATTAATTAATTATTGATGTGCATTGGATACACATTGTGTAATTAATTGAAAGTGTAAATTATATATTTTTATTTTGGGTTGTGAATATGATTCACAAATTTCCAATGGCAAGATTACAATATTCTCAAAATTAATTATGATTTTTTTGAAGAATAAATCACAACAAAAGCTGTTGGATTAAATAATGGAGATTTCCAAGGAGATATGCAATCTCATGAAATCTCATGAGATTGCTCCCACTTGCAATCAAGTGGACAACCACTATAACCAATATGGAAATTGGTGGCCATCCACCATGATGCATGGGAATGCAATCTCCATGTTGGTTAATCTCCCTTATTTGATTGGTTTAATTTAGGATTGATTTATATTTAATTTGTCAATTATATTTGATCTAAATTAAATTATTAGTTGTTGGTTTTTACCAACAACAATCTTGACCATTGGATTAAACATAAATCAATCTCATCTATTGATTTTATGTGTCCCATGGATTGGGATCCATGGATCCCAAAACCCTATAAATAGAGAGTCATACCTTACTCTCTAATGCTATGCTTATGAAGCACATCTCTCTCTCATTCTACACGTCAACCCTCTCCCTCTCTCCTTGGTTGTCGTCCACCAAACCCTAGAGGATAAAGCCGTTGTCACCCTCGCCACCGTGCAGCCGCTTCGACGTTCTTCGGTTCCCCGTCTTCTTGGAGTGCTATGCTTGCGAAGAAGACATTCGATCTCGTACAACGAGATCATGAGTTCACCGTGCTTGGATCAACTTGTTGGATTGCAAGGATCACGCGACTCATTCCCGCGCTCGCAAGTTTCTTCTCCGGCGATCGGACTTGGGACAGTAGGTCTCTTTTCATAGAGACTCGATCAACCACGCTTCAAGAGGTATTCATTTATACTTGTTGTGGTTCTAGATGAAACGATCCGAGAATTGTTCTTGGATCATGTGGTTTCATCGCATGAAAATTTTTTAATTGTTTTGATCCCCCTCAAAATGCATGAAATATCACTTAGGTTCTGTCCTAAATCAAAATAGCAATCTTTGAAAATTGGTTTTGTCTAATTTGGATTTAAACTGATTGAGATATGTTAATTTTAGTAAGTAGGGGTCACTGCTGAAATTACAGTCCTAATCAAGAACCATGTGATTGTCAATTAATGAAATTAATTGTTAGATTCATAGAATAATTATGGAAAATATTTGAGAAATATTGAATGATGATTATTTCCTTAATTGACTTTGCCTCAACTAATAAATTGATCAGATTTGATCTAGATCATAATTGGAAACACAATCATCAAAATTCTTGCTTGAATAGGATTGGGAATTTGTCTAGCAAATTTCCTTATAATAAAAAAAGATTCTGATTAATACTATATGGTATAATTTCGGTTGAAGAACCGATGATCACCTCAAGTACAAAGTGATTGACTCAGCATTATTTTTTCCCGAGGCGGATATGGTGTCTAGTCAGGGATCGCTGGGGTAGCGGGTCGCACCGGTTACGCTCCGTCCCATTCCCGCCGGTACTGGCCATGATAGCGGGTATGGAACGAATGATGCCTGAGAGATCATGATGTATTTTTCTAATTATTAAAATTCGAATTAATACGTACTTTGAGATAATACCATATATTAAAGTAAAATGAAGTTTGTTGATTAAATTGGATTAATAATTAATTTAATATGATTAAGTTAATTATATCCAAATTAAAAACACTCTATTATGAATAGATGTGTATTTCCCTTGGAAGAATTATTTATGTGAATATGACTCATGATAATTAATTAAAATTTGAATATGAGGTGGAGGATCACATAAGTGACATCCATGGTCTCCCGTCAAGGTGAAGGGTTCCGTCGCCAGATATTGTATGTAGGAGACGCATGTCCGAAATGACAGCTCCTGCATATGATCCATTTGGATCGGGCTCTTCGCTTCTCGAAAGAGCAAGGACGTATGCATAGTGACCCCAATATCGGGTCCTCATATTATTGGGGCGATATTGGATTGTGCATAGCGAGTTGTATTCCTGTTGACGGTTGGTTCAATTAATGATGGATCAACATCACCTTAGAAGTAGTGGGCCCAGGTATTAAAGACCGAATTGGGAGATGCAAGTTGGACTTTCAAGGCGGAATGCGTTCCCGCTTCTTTTTATCCGAGTCACAGGTTCTCATATTATTGGGATATGACAAAGATAAGGAAGGAGATCTCAGATCTTGCTTGAGATATATTGGTAAGTATATCTCTTACATTGAAAGTGATTAAGGGAATGAACTTTCATTGTTGACAAGGCAAGACAACTTTGATATAAAAATTCCTAAATCAAAGTAAAATATGTATATATATATATATAAATATATACACTTATGCAAATTTCTAATTTCAGATAATTCTTCATTAAACCCACTCAATATTATACTCAATAATAACAAGTAAAATATCATGGATTGGATCCATGATTAAGATATTGTACTTGCAATTGGACACATATTGTATATGGTTGCGATGTGCAAGTTTCCTCATAATAATGAGGAATGACAAATAAATAAACAATAGGACTACAATCCTAGGGTTTATATGTATCTATAGTCTTGATCTCTCATCAAATGTACTTTGGAAGTGATATGTCGATGATGGTCGCAATTGTCAAATAATCCTTGTAAAATTCTAAGAAGATATTCTGGCATACATATGTGCTCTTGACATTTAATCATGAATGAAATTGTTCACTGTATTATGCAGAATGGTGGATCTATAAGAGATGATGTATTCAAAATGTTTGAATGCCTACCTGAACCTAAGTCTTTAAGAGTTAAGATGTTTGTAGATATGATGAGTGTCATCATCCTATTGTTTATACTCTAGTCATTCATGAAGCTTCATAATGTTCATATTGGATGAATTAAATGAAGCATGTACAGATGTTGAAATACTCTTATATTGAAATCTTTTGAATTCCGCATAAGAGATCCTTCGTCTAAAGCAATGGTTGTTTATAGATAAAGGGAGCGCAGTGGAAGCATGGGTTGGACCCAAGTAAAAAGGAAAGTCAAAGAGTTGACCGTACTTTTGTGACTTCCATATGACGTCCAAATAGTTGGATGAATGCCGATAATGTAATAAGTTGATGTATAGATAGTATGACTATCAAGACTATCGAGATCCTTAGAGAAGGACTCGGATAATGCATCAGAATAATCTACATTTAATCATTGAAATTGACTTTCTTATTGGATAGTATAAAAGTCTAGTAATTTTATCTCATTAATCTAATGACACTTGTAATTAGTTGCATATGTATTAGAAGACTATAAAATTTGATTTTAAGGTTTAATAGTCATCCACAGGACATTGGTGCAATTATTGCAACAACCTCTATTGGATAGATGGACTTGTTATTTTCAGTGGGAGAGCCCTTAGTCTTAGAGAATGTCTCTATGACCTAGATATCATAATACAATCATTGTTTATTTCTAAATGTTGGAAATAAAAATGAATTCTGTAATAGATCTATCATAAAGAGTTATGATGGAGATATTTCAGATAGTAATCTAAAATCTAGTGGACTCTACTAAATTATAAAATTAATGAATGGTTCATTAACATTTCTAATACTGAAATTAAACCTTAAAAGATCAATAGGAGAATGAAGATCATTTGACAATGATCTGGCATCAAGCCTTGGACATTTATCTGTTAATGCGATCAATAGACTAATAAGAGATGAAACTTTAGATTATCTAAAGTTTCAAATCTTACATACTTGTGAATATTGTATTCAAAAGTAAAAATGTCCAATACACCCTTCCTTGGAATGGTGTAAGATGTCAAGGTGTTTAAGATCTCATACATATTGATGTATGTGAATCATCTATATTAGAATAAACATTATGGGTATGTGATATCTATTGATGATTATTTGTGATATGAGATTTCTTCTCTTCACTTAAAAACCTTTGAAATGTTCAAAGATTTCACAATTTTGGTTTAGAACCAAAGTTTGAAGGAAGATTAAATGAATTTGACTAATCTAGGTAGTCAGTACCTATTAGATGAATTTATGTAATACCTTATAGAGATATGAATGTCATTTCTATCTCACTCTTCCTAATAAACCTAAACTCAATGGAGTTGTAGGGAGATACAATTGGATCATGTGTGACATGATTTGATCAATGATGATTCTTAGCATAATTACCTCTTAGTTTCCAAGGTATATGTGTAGTAGAGACTACAATATACATCCTTAATAAAGTTCCAAGCAAGTAAGCTGGAATTTAACACCCAAGAGTGCTACTTCATTAGGAAAATAAAGGATGGTATTGGATACCTACTTTATGACCTTGAGATTCTTAAAAGTTCTCATCTATGAGAATGTGATTCTTAGAGGATGAGACTCTTGAGAATCAAGATGAAAATGAAGTGAAGGAACTCATTTAATCTTCAGAAGATAATGAGATTCCTAAAATTGGAAACCAAAAGGACAATTAAAGATGAAACACTAATACCTCTTAAAATAAGTTTGAAGATGGATTCCATGTGTCAGTTGAATCTGACAATGATCTGACTTCATGTGATGAAGCTTCTGAAGATCATAGCATGGAAGGATGGATGTTAGCAATAAAGTCTAAAGTAGACTTCATATACAAATGTTGTATATGGACCCTCGAGGATCCACCTATATGGATAAGACCCATTAAGGTGTAAATGGATCTTCAATAGAAAGAGGGAACCTGATGAGAAGGTAGAGACCTTTAAAAGCATGGTTCGTAGCCATGAGTTGCATACCAAAGAGAAGACATCGCTTGCGATGAGGCATTCCCTTCAGTGACCATGCATGAACCCATCAGAATATTGCTAACTGTAGCTACACAACTTGACTATAACATCTTCAAGATGTAAGTCAAGATTGTATTCCTCTATGAATACCTCTTTGAGGATATTTACGTGAAGTAGCCCCATGGCTTCATGGATGAGGAAAACAAGGTGTGCAAACTGAGGAATTCCATCGATGGACTCATATAAGCTTCTTATAGTTGGAACATAAGATTTAATGAAATTATAAATGCTATGATTTCAGATAGGATCTTGATGTACCATGTGAAGCTTAGTGGGAGTGCCATTGTGTTCATCATGCTATATGTAGATGATATCCTAATCATTTAGAATGATATAAGGATAATAATAATGTGTTTTATATACTGGCTATTCCATACCTTGAGATATGATCTCAAGGATACCCCTTAAATCTTAGTTTTGAAGATGTTCAGAAGCAAAGAGAAGAGGGCATTGGGACCGTTACATTAGTAGAACACCTTGGACATGTTCCATTTTCTGGAAAATTTCAAGAAAGGCTTCCTTCCCTTAAGATATGGTACTGACCTTTCTAAAGGGATAACACCTCAAAGAGTTGAGGAAGTGAATGTTGGAACTGCCTGCCCTTGTGCATCAATTACGAGAAGCCGAGTGTATGCTAAATGTGTACAAAAGCCAGACATCTGCCATGTAGTGGGAATATAAATGTTACTAATCCCGCTAAGGAGATAAAACACTTGATTGTGGTGATAACAATATCTTCAAAGATGAAAAGATTTTTGAGATAGTGATCTCAAAGTCTTATCTTTAAGAAATTAAGACTTTATAGATAGTGATCTAAAAGGTCTTAACTATGGATACCTTAGGAGATAGAGATCTTCAGGAATAAGGGTATTCTGATAAGGATTGTGGACATACTGGTTATAATAATTATTAAACTATAGTATCAAGGACACTATAACTGACAAGATTGAGTATTGGTTGCATAAGATACAACATTCGCATTGGATGCGAGCACTGTTATTGGGGGATATGCAAGTGCCGTAAAAGGACATCGCATAGTCTCTTGGGAATAGAGTGACTGATCAGCTTACCTAGCTATTTTCTAAATAGCCTATGATTGTCACATGAGTGCGGGTTTAAATGATTAGCCCATTAATGGCTCTTTGGGCTAGTGGGAGATTGTTGGACATGTGAGCCCACGGCGAGCCATTATGCAATAAATGTTATTGCGAATATCATTCCTCGATCTGAAATGAAGAATAACCAATTTGCATAATAGGTCCCTTAGTACAATTAGGGTTATCTACCATGGCCATCTTGATGATCATACAACTGTTGATCCGGTTATTGAATCATAGAGGTTGGTGCTTGGATGAATATCTACGGAGTTAGATGGAGGACTCATCAAGCACCATCAAATGATTACTAAATGATGATCTCCAGCCTGAGTAGGAGATGGTAATCCTTTCTCATATGGCTGATATCTGACCAACCTCTTGATGTAGGTCCTCTGCATGGGAATAGTGATTCAGAGGTGTCAGATTCGTTGAGTCAAAGGATTGACTTAATGAGATCGAGATAACCAAAGACCTATGTTGATATTGTCACAACATAGGCACACATCCTCTGACTAGAGACAGATGTGTTACTATATGTCTGAGTGTGTACATTTGGTAGACCAATAGGTTGATGACCTAAACAAGGTCTATACACCGGCGAGCTGGTGTGCATGTATGGGCATATGAGTAATACGATCTCTCAAAGGGATCATACAGGTTCACTTGTGAACCTGGAGACATGAGCTCACTCATGAGGTATTGAGACCAATCAAATTCCATGCATGGTCGTCGTGCTTTGGAAGCATGACAAGAATTTAAAGGTATGATATATGCTTTGGGAAAGCATATGATCGATACCGATTCCCAGTGATCAAGATTGAGAAACTTGGTGATCAAACCCTGAAGTTGACAGTTTAAAAGTGATCTATATCTTCAGGATGATCATAGGTCTTCCAGTTTGTAGGATGTACAGGTGTTGGGAATACCTGAGAGTGATGTGATCATAAACAATTGTATAACCATGACGCTTCCATTCCGAGGGAGTGATGAAATAGGTTTGGATTTTAGTGACTCCTCTCAGTAGAGAAGTGACCTAATCTTAGTCCATGTACTGGAAATTGATCTGAATAAGATTCATACACAATGAGAAGATTAGGTTTACGGTCTTGATTTAATCAAGCATCTATGGGAGGTCCCTGAGATGTGATCTCAATATCCAAGTCACTATACGTGGAACAATACAATCGCCCTGTCCTTATCTCCAAGTATCTGCGGAGAAATCGCATTATTCTTGAAAGAGTTCAAGAATAATTCCATAGTTGAAATGTTCCTAAGCATAAAGAGAATGATAATTAAATATGATTTAATTATCTTGATGTATGTAAAAATTATCAAATATAACTAAATGTGATTTAATTATTGTGGATAAGAATAATGTGGATAGCAATATCCAATTATTCATAATATATTATAAATATTATTTATAATGTATTAGAGAGAGATAAATATAATTTATATTTTTTAATTAATTATTGATGTGCATTGGATACACATTGTGTAACTAATTGAAAGTGTAAATTATATATTTTTATTTTGGATTGTGAATGTGAATCACAAATTTCCAATGGCAAGATTGTAATATACTCAAAATTAATTATGAATTATTTCTGAAGAATAAATCACAACAAAAGTTGTTGGATTAAATAATGGAGATGTCTAAGGAGATATGCAATCTCATAAAATCTCATGAGATTGCTCCCACTTGCAATCAAGTGGACAACCACCATAACTAATATGGAAATTGGTGGCCGTCCACCATGATGCATGAGAATGCAATCTCCATGTTGGTTAATCTCCCTTATTTGATTGATTTAATTTAGGATTGATTTATATTTGATTTGTCAAATATATTTGATCTAAATTAAATTATTAGTTGTTGGTTTTTACCAACAGCAATCTTAACCATTGGATTAAACATAAATCAATCTCATCCATTGATTTTATGTGTCCCATGGATTGAGATCCATGGATCCCAAAACCCTATAAATAGAGAGGCATATCATGCTCTCTAATGCTATGCTTATGAAGCACATCTCTTTCTCTCTCATTCTACACGTCAACCCTCTACCTCTCTCCTTGGTGGCCGTCCACCAAACCCTAGAGGAGAAAACCGTCGTCGCCCTCGCCACCGCGCAACCGCTTTGACGTTCTTCGGTTCTCTGTCTTCTTGGAGTGCTACGCTCGCGAAGAATACATTTGATCTTGTACGACGAGATTAGGAGTTCACCGTGCTTGGATCAACTTGTTGGATTGCGAGGATCACACGACTCATCCCCGCGCTCGCAAGCTTCTTCTCCGACGATCAGACTTGAGAAAGGAGGTCTCTTTTCGTAGAGACTCGATCAACCACGCTTCAAGAGGTATTCCTTTATACTTGTTGTGGTTCTAGATGAAACGATCCGAGAATTGTTCTGGGATCATGTGGTTTCATCGCATGAAAAAAAAATTAAATTCCACTGCATAGAACAATTAGTTCGACTAGTCGTTCTTCGTCGTATTCGATACGACACTCACGCTTCCGTGATGCGCTTGAGGATTATTTCATATCCTTCATCCCCACCACTAGCTCTCAACCAATCATGATGCAGGAGATGGATTGAGCATCTAAACAATCCAACCCAGCAACTCTCAGTCAATCAGAATACATGAAGCAGTTTAGACACCTCAACAATCCAACCCAACAGCTCTTAGCCAATCAAAAGTCAAGAGGGATACTAGCGACATCAGCAATGTTCTCCATTAGTATTCACCCAATCAGTTTTCACAGGACAAATCTCAACAATCTCCCACTTGAAGACTGGTTTGCAGTACACACCACATCTTAAATTGTCTTGGTATGAGCTTTCCCTGGTCTTCTATGCTCGGATACCAATATAAGCTGAACATGTCTTCAGCGTCTCCACTATTACAGACTTTGTGAATATATCAGCAGGATTTTCTAATGTGTATATCTTCTTTAACTTAAATTGCTCATCTTCTAGCTGCGTCCGAATGAAGTGGTAGTTTACATCAATGTGCTTAGTCCTCGAGTGAAATACAGAATTCTTTGCAAGATGAATTGTACTTTTACTGTCACTGAATAATTGACAATCTTTACATTCTTTATTCAGTTCTTTCATCATACCCTTCAATCATATCATTTTCTTGCATGCTTATGTTGCCTTCACATATTCTGCTTCCGTGGTCGAGCTGGGTCACTATCTCCTGGAGTCTTAGATCCAACAAATGCCTCTATTATCCAGGGTAAAGACATACCCTGTTATGATTTTCCTGTCATTGATATCTCCTACAAAATCTGAGACCATAAAACCTCGAATGGAAATGCCAGTGTTCACATAACACAATACCATGTTAGAGGTATCTCTCAGATAGCATAAAATCCACTTCACAGCTTCTCAATGATCCTTTCCAAGATTCTCTATGAATATGATCCATCAGATTCTTGTGCAATCATCCCATCTCCATGATCTTTGGTTTAAGTTGTCAGCAACATCCTTGCATGGGTACTATCTTTCAGAAATTAAAGACTTATTCATAATCGTTGACATAGCTTGAGATGGTAGTAATTACCATATCCCCATATTTACATCCAAGAGAAACCAACCAAACGACAAGCCAAATGGTCCAAGTTAACTTGTAAGCTTCCAATACCCTCTGCTGAGACCATACTGGAAGTATTCTGGAATAATCAGCATATCATTTACAGTATAAAGTGGAGTAATCAAGCACCGATTCTGAGATATTTCTACTGAACATGAAGGAATAATGAAGGATAAAGACGGTGAATTATTGATGTTGGATGTTTGTGACACGTTGTAGAATACAGATATTGGGCAAATATATTTATTATATTAAGATAAAAGGGTACGCAGACATTAAATATAGTAAAAGGGCTGTCGATAACCGTGGGGATGCAGAGGCCACGTGAATGCCCCTCCTTCCCACCTCACTCTCTCCACCTCGCAGTCCACCATCCCATTTATGAAGATCACGTACTCCTTTCTTATCTAACCGTAAAATTTTTTAATCTCTTCCTCCGTGTAAAAAAACATGGCAGCAGTCACGACCTCACAGTCAAAAGAGAGCTCCTGCGTGTCCCCTCTGTGCGGTGGGAGCATCATTGAGCCCGCTATTTATGGCACAACCGTGTCGGTGCACAGAGCCCAGCCAAGAGATCTTTGGTACTATTTTTTTTACTATTTGCACCGTTACAGCTTATTTACACTGTTTCTATATTAACCCATGGAAGCACTGAAGAAGTTAAAAAAGAATGAAGCCATCGGATTTTTTTTAAATAATTATTAAAATAATAATAATTAAATCATAATTATTTATAGGGATTTTATCACTTGTGCCCCTCCGAGATCTCGCAATTTCAGTTATGCCCTTATTTTTTTGGTAATATCAGTTGTGCCTCTCACTTCTTGCTATTTTATCACTTGTTCCCCTCGGGTTAGTGACTGTCCATCCACAGTCCAAACGTACGTTAACTTTGAGGATATAAGCGGTATTAATTTGGTCATTTTATACCTTCTTCCTCATCCTCTTCTTCCTCCTACTCATCCCCCATCCTCTTCCTCCTCCTCCTCCTCCCTCCCCTGGGCTGCCCCCTCTCCTCCCCCGCGCCGCCTCCGCGCCGCCAGCCCCTGCTCCCCTGGGCCGCCCCCTCCCCTCCCTCGCGCTGCCTAGCCCCGCGCCGCGCCGCCCCCGCCCCGCCCCTGCTCCCCTGGGCCGCCCCCTCCCCTCCCCCGCGCCGCCTAGCCCCGCACCGCGCCGCCCCCGCGCCACCAGCCCCGCACCGCGCCGCCAGCCCCTTCCCCGCGCCGCGGCATTGCTCATTTACCTCGTTATTCTCCACAACATACCTCTGTTTGTTTGAATCTTTTTGTTCTACAAAACGTATGTTTACTCATCTTAGTGTATTTGAGCAAAGTGGATAATGAATCTTTCAGTATCGTCACCATGATTCCCATAGAAGAATTTTATTTATACTGCTATTGTGTTTGCAGCTTTGGAGAAGAGTGAGCCCGTGTGAAGTGGTTGCATCGATTGGACTTGGTACACATGAATATCATCTAAATAGGACCTTGTTTACGTTCGAGTGAAGCTAGTGATGCCGTATATGTAACATCTCGACTGTGTTAGTATTCTGCATGTGTTCTCACTTCGAACAGCTTCTGAAATGTGCCTTCCATATTTTGCGTAGCGGTAATTGTATGAGGAGATGGTCTATAGGTGGGTGTTTTTTATTTTATGTTATGCGAGCTGCTTGTCTAGGGCTTACTTGCACTCGTTTTGATCTTGACTTTGCCGCCTGAAAATGTCAACTTCGTCTACTTGTTTTGGAATTGTTATGCTACTGGTAATGATCTCGCAGCTGTTTTGTAGATTGCTGATTATGAGACTAATACAGTCGAAATCGGATGCCATTTGTTATTTGTTTCATGAGTTGACTACTACGGGCGGTCGCGGCAGCTGTTGCGGAGGGAAGAAGGGGGCTGGCGGCTGGTGGGAAGAAGGGGGCACGCTGGGCGTACATGCGACTTCGGGGGAGGTCGCAGGCGACATGTGGCTGGCAATGGTTAGAGCAGCAGGAGGGCGTGGTGTGGTCGTGCGTGGTGCAGACGCGGGCGAACTCCGGGCGGAGAGGGAGGAGGAGAAAGTTGGAGGAGGAAGAAGAGGAGTCTGGACAATAGTACCCCTCCTAACTGCATCAAGGTTTGAAAAAACCATGGTTAAGTCAATTCATTGACGGTCAATCTGACGGAAGGGCACAACTGATGACGGAGAAAGAAGTGAGGGGCACAACTGATATTACCAAAAAGATAGGGGCATAACTGAAATTGCACGATCTCGGAGGGGCACAAGTGATAAAATCCCTTATTTATATAGATAACATATTTAAAAAAATAAAAATAGATATATCTTGGCACTTCAGGTGCCGATTTGAGAAGGGACCGTTGGCAAAATGACCGTTGGCCCCCTTCCTTTTATCCCTATAAAGTCCCCCTTCTATCCATTCCTCACATCTACTCCTCTTCCTCCTCATTTCTCATTTCTTCTTCTCAATCCTCTCAATCTCTCTCACAATGTTGTTCTTTCGTTAATCTTTTTCGAGTAAGAGCGAATTAGGAATTTCCTTTTTTTCGTAACCATTTTTTACAGGTTTTTTTATCAATATAGAAGACTATATTTTTGCGGATATTTTGTTATATCTCATTATCAATTCAAATGTATTTGCTCGCTTTGAATATCATCTTTATTCCAGGTAATTTTAAATTTATACATATAGTTTTTTAGTTCTAATTATTACCGAGTTGTGCAAATTTAGTCAATACCAAATAAATTTCGTTGGCATTTGAATAGGAAATAATTTATGTGTGATTCAGATATTCTATTGTCAAAATCAACCGCCCTCTTGTGAATGGAATTAACTATTAGCTAAAAATATAAATTACATCATAAATCAAATATAAATTATACAATATAAAAATAAATTTTAATTTCGTAGATCAAATTAGATATTGGATTGCGTATACTTCGTTTATTCATTTAACTATTTCCGTGAATGTTAGTGTCATCTTAAAGCAATATGTACCAAAATTACAAATAATTGCATAATTTTGAAAATAAATATTAATATTTTAGATCCAATTTTAATAGTTATATTTAAGATAAAAACTGAGAAGCTGATGTTTGAATAAGAATTTTGTGTGATTTAGATATTCGAATGTCAAAATCAATTAACCTATTATGAATTTGATTAATTATTAGCTAAAAAAATAGACTACAACATAAATCAAATAACAATTACACAATATAAAAAATAAATACTAATTTTGTAGATCAAATTAAATTTAGATTATGTATGCTTCTTTGTGTCATTTAACTATTTTGTGAATGTTAATGTCATCTTAAAGTAAAATGTATCAAAAATAAAAATTAATTACACAATTTTGAGAATAAATATTAATATTGTAGATTCAATTTTAATAGTTACATTTAAGATAAAAAAAGAAGAAGTTAATGTTTTGATAGGAAATACTACTGTGATTTTTCCTTAGATATGGCACCCAACAATGTTCCCATGCTATTATATCGGGATAGATTGGTGAGTTATTAGATGATCACATAGGCCATATTGAGAGACAAAAGCGTATGATTATATTCCCACGTGAGATAAATTATTTTGATCTATTGGATCGAGTCTCCAAAGTAATATCCACCCAGTACCAATTCATGATGATGATTCCACTTTTGCAACGATGGATTCAATCGACAAAGTGAGGTTCATTCACCTTTTCGTAAAAGCTACCCCTCTTGTTCATGAAAACATGATGTCATCGTAGAGGTAATATAGTCACATTTTAATTAAGAAATAATCATATCTTTGTCGCATATAAACTGACAAACATATAATTTAATCAGGCTAACAAATGATTCAGTGGTTACGAATATCAGTGGTCCCTCACAATTAGATGATGATGATGATGATTTTTCGATTGATATATCTGAAGAAGATAATGATGGTATTGATATATCTAAAGAAGATAGTGATGACGATATTGAAAATATAAATAATAACACATGTCATGATTTCGGATATGGTTCATTAGCATTGGCCTTAGATAACGAAGATAGGGGACAATTTTATTGTACGAATAATGAGGATGCCGTTGAAGTAGCGATGGAGGAGTTGCCTCATGTATGACCATGAAATTGTAGAGGCAGAAGATGTTGCCTTTATAGAGAGACAAGGTACTCCCATCGATGATTCTGGACTAGATTATTGGTTGGATAGGAGCTACAAGTCAAAGAAGGATTTGCTATATAACCTTCCAAAATGAAGTATGGAAAATCATGTCCAATATAAATCCCAAATCCTCAAACAAGCAAATTCTGATAGTTGTATGTATTTATGAAGATTTGTGGATGTCATTTGCATGCATTCGAGAGGAAATCCTGTGGGGACCGGTATGTTTCAGGGTATAGAGGAAAGCACACATGCAGAAACTATGTTTTCTTAGTCAAACATCGTCAATGCACATCAGTATTTGTGGTACAATACATATCATCCTCATTTAGAGCACAAATTGTTATGATCCAGAGTGCAATTATGTACAAAATAAAAGATGAGTTGCAGACGGAAATTAATTATATGATGGCTTGGAATGCAAGGAGTCGTACAATGGATAATATATGTATGGGAATGAGGATGTGTCATATCATAATATTCAGAGATATTTTTGTGCTTTAAACGACACAATCCTGGAACTTATACATATTTTCATACAGAAGAAGACAAAACCACGATGAAGGTACATTTTAAGAGATTGTTAGTTTCATTTGGTACATGCCGCAGAGCATTCAGATTTTGTCGACCCGTCTTAAGTATTGACGGAACACATTTGCATGGGAGATATGTCGATTATATGTACATGGCCACAATCGTCGATGCGAATAATGATTTATTTTCGCTGGCATTTATTATTGCCAAAAAGAATGAGAGCATTATTGCATGAAGATGGTTTCTGATTTTTATAAGGTAAATTATCGATCTGTGGGATATCTTCATTATTAGTGATCAGTTTCCAAGTTTGAAAGATGCCATAAGTGGTTTATTTCCACTTGAAGAGGGTTTTAGTAAGTGTTACTGCCTTCGTCACATGCGTGCAAACATGTATCGGGCTAGATACAAGACTCGCTCCATTCAAAGTCGATTTTACACCGCTGGCAAAGAGCCATGTTAAAATAAGTTCAATAGAATTATGTAAGATTACATTCTTGATAAGGATACTTTCGAATGGATCGTATCACCGGATAATTGTAATTAGAGTTACTAGGCATTAAGTAAAGATAACGGACATCGATACAGATACATGAGCACAAATTTGTCTGAAATTTTCAATGGAGTCATGAAAGGAGCACGTGGCTTGCTGGTTATATCACTGATTTTAATAATATTTTTCAGAATTAATGGTTATTTCAACGATCGACACAATAAATCAGCAAGTATAATGACACATTTACCCAAGAAATATGAGGACTTGCTTCAGAGAAATACGAGAGAGGCACGAACTTGTCACGCTCGAAGATTTACACTAATACAATTTAAGGTATTAGATTGAGAAGGATATGCCTACGAAATAAACCTAAATTGCGAGGAAAGCGATTGCACGTGTGGATTTATGCAAATGTGTATGCCCTCATGTCATAGTCACAGCCGCTGACACCCATATATATCTAGATAACTACAACATATGTTCACGGTATTATTCAAACGAGTATTATTGTCAGATACGCAACTTCTTCTTTCATCCGATCTCATATCAGCGCTATTGGGGAGTAATATGGTGTAGTAGACTTTGGACCTTTAAATTGAAATAACTTGTTTAATCGGATGACTCTTTCCAAAAGTTATATCTATCTTTTGCAATATTTAATACAACATAATTACCTCATTCTTATAAGATATGTAGAATCTTTGAGCCAGTTTTGCATAATCATCATTTCCTGGTCTTTCAAGCTAATTTGACTCCGTTCCCTCTCAACTCACACTACATACTCTATACAATTTAGAAACTCTTCGAGCCGAATTATTTTCTAATGTTCGCCAAGTTGAGACAATCGACTTCGAGAGATAGATCTTTATAATACCACATCAGACTCCAGAGTCATCTCGAAGACCATCGCCAGGAGTAAGGATCAATGAGCCTTTTCCATCAGAGACACCACGATAGTCAACAAGTGTAAGGAGCACGAGAGATCAAGATACTTAACCATCTGAACCTCAACGAAAGTCATCGGCTAGGTCACATCCCCCTAGGAACATATCAATGCATTATGAATGGAACATCAAGCATAAGAAGCAAAAGAAGATAATGCGTGAAGATAGCCATAAGGCGGCGGGAGATGGTAGCAGAGGAAACGACGGAGGAAGGAGGTGAAGGATGATGAGGATGAGGTTTGAAAGGATTTTTAAAGAGATGGAGACCGTAGAATGTTATAAAATATTTTAATATTTCTTGAAAAACTTTATAATTCTATTACTTTAATACAATATCTGTATTTTTTTCAAAATGATTATTGTGTGGAATGTTGAACTTATGTATGTTATTGTCAATGTCTTCATCTTCAATTTCTATTTATTACTATCTTTTTATATAGAATAAACACCCAACAATTACAAATTCTTGTACAATAAGATTATTAATATAATAAATTTAATTCAGACTTATAACTTGATATTTATTTTCTATTGATTATTTACATTATAAAAAATTCTATACTTATTTAATGAGATATCGGGCAAGACATATTCCACATTTATTTTAAAAATAATAATAAGAGTTTCTATAAAATAAATACACAACAATTACAGAATTTTGTCTCATAGTTTTTTATTGTATAAAAATTTTATACTTATTACTTGTATAAAAATATGGAGTTATTTACAAAATTAGGAGGATCTATAACTGAAATGGAAGGAGAGGGAAATAAAGACGTAAAATACTTGAAGAGGGTCTATCTTGAATCGGCACCACCTGAGGTACGGATTTGGGTTGGGCTCCCCAAATCAACACCTAAGGTACCAATTGGAGCCTATTTTTTAATTATGTTATCATGATTTCCATTTAATTAAATACATTTTTTTAATATTTATTTACAAAAAAGTCTGAAGCCATCTTCACTCACAAGATAATAGATCAGAAGCACGAAAAAATGACCTCACGATATATGCCATGAAATCAATCTTCATGGGTTTGAGTTACAATGGCCAACGATCGAGGATATTTGAGATGGTGTTAAGGTTGAAGTAGGGTAATAGAAACACTCCCTTGAAACATCAAAGTTATACCATCCATAAAAATTTGTATGTTGTAGTTCACATCTTGAGTGATGCGCTCTCTAGGGGACATTTATTAGAGCAATATGGGAAATGGATAAGGAGGAATAATGGATTATTTCTGTTTGGTTGTAGGGAGAGGATGAGGAGGGTTAAGTGGTAGCATTTTTATATTCTATGTTCAGTAGGAGGGAGAGGATATGGAGGATATGGAGTTCTGTTGGATGAGATTGTTAGATAAGTGGTACTTATTTGTATTTTTTTGACAAGAGAGAGTGATGATGGAGGGATAATGAGAGAAACCTTATCCATAATCTTGACTCCATAACCCAAACTTTGACCGTCTATGGAGGGATAAGAAATTGGAGAAAGGAGGGATATACATGTTGAGGATGCGACCCAGTATTACCTTCTATGGATACTGGTTACTGAGGATCGAACACTGGATACACATACATATGTGCGATCAACCACCACCAAAGAAGCATGTGAAGAAAAGACAACCATATATGATGGTGGTCGGTCACCTCTCGCGGCCACCAAGAAGAAAAATCACTAAAAGAAGAATGAGTACAACTCTCTTTGTTCTCTCTCGTTCTCTTCATCTCTTTCTCTCTCCCCCTTTCTAGTGGTTGCATAGTTGTGGTAGTGTAGAGGAAATGCCCCTACTCCCTCTACATATAGACCAATTACAAAACCCATAGTCTTAATCCCATCAGAACTATACATAAAATGCAACTCAATGTCTATTAGGTTTATGTATCGTATTTCATTAGAATTCCTAATCCTAATATGTTGTCTAATTCCTAACAATCTATCCTCATTCCTCAAAGGAGGACCGCCTATGGAAATATGGAGAGAGATATATTTTCTCAAAATTATGGTAAGGAAACCTTGTACAAGTCCATTGACCTCTACAGAGGGTAACTGGCATCATCTCTCTTAAGAACCATCCTCTAGAGGTTGCCAAAACATTGAGAAGGTCGATTGTACTCTAGATTTCCACACCTCTGTTCTCCGACAAATGGAGCTATACTTACCTTGAATCTTAGCAAACCATGTCAAGGCTGATGGACCTTTATGAGAGGAAACCAACACCACTCCACCTTAAGAACAACTTTTTAAATGTTGCAGGACCCTTCTAAAGGTGTGCTGGAATCAAACCCTAATCAAGGACAACCGTTCGAAGGTTTATGAGTCTCCCTGATGTACTTGATGCCTTCATTATTTCGGATCACCTCCCTAGACATCTCATGATCCATTCGGATGTCAATAACATGGGAAGAACTAACTTACTACTTAAGTAGATTCTAATACTGCTAGTCTTCCATCTTCCATTGGTAGCTGTGAGGATCTCTTGCCTAGATTCAATTGCACAAACAAGCAAAGGACATGTGGCAAAGGTTGGCATAGCTAACAAATGAACAACTTCCATTAAGCAGCAGTTGCACAATAAAGAATAAAGCAAAACCAACTGCCATTTTTTTTTCAAATCACACCTTCATCAACTCATGCATATTACCCTTGTATCCTTGATAGGAATAAATCATGTGGTCGTTAGAATGCAAGGAAGTCTTTGGTAGCGTTTGGATGGAGGGTTATCTTGTAGAGGATAAACCTCCAAGAAAAAATAGTTATATCTCCTTTTGTGTTTTGATTTGGATGGAGGGTTTGTTGTTGTGAGGTTTTATTGTGACGTGATTTTATTGAAGTTTGGGAAATGATTAGATATTTAGGTAGCTAGGGTTAGTTAACCCTAGAGAGGAGAGCTAAGCTCCATAGTGCTCTTAGAGCTTAGAGCATGAACTCCAAGGTCATATGTAGTCATAGAAGGCTTATTGAAGGCTTCGAAGTGGTAAGTAATCTCTTTATCTTCCTTCTAATTGATCTAAGTTCATGTTTGTGATGTGATTAAATACTAATTATTGGCTTGCATTTTTTGGATCAAGCCTCCTTACAAGGATCTTAGATATAAGTGATGTACTGGGTGTCTTTAAACATCCTCGAATCCTTACGTTAAAGAATTTCTTGATGCTTTGAAATTTTGGGGTATGTATGACACCCACTCCCCTACATTTTAGAAGTGTTAATATAGCTTAAACTCATGAGAATTCTATTCACTAGGGATTTTGAAGTTATTTTGTAAACTGAACGCATGCCATGTAATTAGTTGACTGGAATTAGTGTTAATAGAATAAATATGTTTATAGCAATCCCATTCTTTGGATTAGTTAACTAAACTAAGTGTTAGTAAAAAAATCAACCTTTAATTTGACTACGGATATTTATTAGTTGACTATGTTGTGATAAATCACAATATATTCTGGCAGTCGGTTAATGTACAGACCAATTGGCTAATTAAATGCGTGGAGTCACAATTTAGTTTTTTCCTGTTGTTTTTATGCATTTATAGTATATGGCTTGATCTTCTATGATTCCTTAATGTATTTATGCATACAATATCCCCTTTAATACATCTTAACGATTATTTGATTCGTTCTTGTACTTGTAAGTAGTTGATCAATGATGCAGGTATTGTATTTATGTTGATTAAATTCTCATGCTTATTGAATATAATATGCTAGGCATATTTAAGTGATTCTATGAAATACTAACATGCTTAGTATGATATGGGTGATATATACATTGTAATGAATTCTTAGCATGTTGTTGAGTGTTATTGTGTAACCCTAATCCTAGGGGAACTCCAGTTTTTAGAGTACGTGATCTCTTATTCTAACCCTAACCCAGTGTTTCCATCTATATAAGGAGCCTTATGGTTTTCGGCATGAATTAAGGAGTCATAGTAACACCATTCTTTAGATTAGTCAACTAAACTAAAGTGTTAATCTAATAATCAACCCATAAGTTGACCAAGGAGTTTTATTTAACCATTTTGTGCAATAAATCGCAATATGATATCGTAATTAAGCTATTTTAAAGCGAATTGACTAATTAAATGCGTAGAAGCACAATTTTTTGATCTAGGTGTTATTTTATAATAGTAACCGTATGGTTACTATGAGTTTTTTAGAGGAGAGACATTTTAGCCCTGAATTTCCGTCTATATATGGAGCTATAGGGGTCTCAGTACGAATTAAGCATTTATCATTCTAAGAACTTGATAATGGAGTGCCCCCCGACCCCGCTCTACATGCTACTGACCTTCTTCCCAACTCTTGACATCTGAACCCGCCACTATCTCTCCCCACTTGACGGCCATAGCCCCAACTCCAACTTCCAAAAAACCCAAACCCCATACAAACTCATGCTACACAAAGCACCACATACCCAAGCCTCCTGATCACCTAGTATGGACCTCTCTGAATCAAGGGCGTCTAACGTCTGATCTTAGAGGGCATGCAGTGTCCGACAAATCGGATACAACAATCGTTGTATCGACCGATCTAACAACACTCAACACCGGATTAAAGTGTGTCAATCAACAATCAACCCACAGAATAAATGAACATTGAATATAAGTGAGTTGAAATTTATAATACTCTACAACTAAGTATGTGTAGTACGTAAGTGTAGGAGTCGAACCACAAAGGAGCAACGGGGATAGGTACAAAATTTGACAATCCAAGAGAAAATCAACAAATGTATTTTTTATGTTTTTATAGGGATTTTCCAATTTTTATGGGTTTTAAATATTTCATATTTTTATGGATTTTTAATTTGTATATTTTTAATTTGATTTTAGAATTTTTATTTTCTTTTAATATTTTTTCTGATTTTTAGTTTCATTTTAATGAATAAAGGTATAATAAATGTTTATAGATATATATACTAAGAGGTATAATACATGCATTATATATGTTATATAAATAATAAATATAGATAAAAATTAGGAAAATACAAATAAGAACAATACTTTTTATTTTTTTTAAATATTTTAAAATATATTATAAGTATTTATAATAGTAATAATGAGTATAAGTATTAATAAGAACTAATAAGTATATATTATATAGGTTTTAATATTTATAAATATAGCTAGAAATATTTAAATTTTACATATTAAAATGTTTTTGAGCTTTTAATATTTTATTTTATTTTGTGATTTTTAGGTATTTTTTGCTAATTTTATGTATTTTAATTGATTAAAAATGTCAAAATAGTTACTTATAATAATAGGCTCGAATGTTTTGTGATATAAAAATAGAAAGAAACAAAAAATCCTGAAACTAGTTTTAATACCTAATATATAATATAGTAAAAATTTAAGATAAAGATAAATATTTTGGGGCTTTTAAATTTACTAATTTTTATAAGGTTTTTGGGTTTTTTTAATTTTTTATTAGTTTTTGGTAATATTTTGAAAAAATAAAAGATCAGAAAATCAAATATACTTAAATAAATACATATGATTTTTTGGAATTTTTCAAAATATTTTAAAAATTTTAATGTATTTTCAAAAATAAACAGGAGATAAATGCACAATTTTTGTATTTTTTTAAATAGGAAAATAATTTTAATTGCCTAAAGAAAAATATATGTGATTTTAAATGGTTCCAGGCACTTAATATAATTTTCCTTTAATTTTCAGATGCATAACGATATTTTTAATAATAAAAGTACAAGAAATAAAAATAATTATGTTGGCAGGGACACAAATGTAATATAGACAAAGTTTCAATGTAATCTTGAACACCCTACAAAAGTCCAGGGGCATACATGTGAAATACTACATATTTTAATATTAAATGTAACGGTAAAAGGTTGCAGGTCCTAGTTACAATTTTCCCAAAAATATAACATTGGTAGTTGAATTCTTTGGACCAAACAATAATGCAAACATGGAAGGATGCCCTTGCAAAATACCTAGTCCCCTCACACACACGCATGTGAGGTGATGTGGATTAGACTAAAGTGCAAATAAAATAAAAATGAGGTTCGAAATACAAATATTACAAAATTATTTGAACTATAATTAAAAGTTTATGGATGAAAAATAAAACACAAAATACCCAGGGGTGAAGATGCAAATAACCCCCACATGCGCTGATGAATCCATGATTCACATCCTTTATTCTTTTATTTCAACCAAATTCCCTATGCAAAATACCTGTAAATATAGGTCAAATCCCAAAAATTAGCATTATGCACGCATTTGTTAATATAGTGTAATTGACAGTTATTTATCCAAAATAAAAGAATAAAGAAGAAACAAAAAAGAATAAAATAAGGATGTAATTATGTAATAAGTACAAACATACCAGAACCCTGAGAGAAGGTCAAATATTGGCATGATCGACAAGGAATTAAGTAGGGAGAGATAGGATCCTTATTCACTGTATATATTCATCACTGCTCATCTTGTATATATCCTTCACCTATTTGTATTTCTAAATAAAATAATCTCAAAATAATTTAATTTCCTTATAAATTTTGTAAATAAAAATGTGAATAATTTTTTTTTTACAAAATTAGATTGTGTACAATTGTACAATACCCACACAAGTATATATTGTAAAAAATGGTATATATCATATTTTAAATACTTGTATATACTCCTAATAATTAAATAAAATAATAATAAAATTCATAAAATTAATAATAAAATAAAGATAAATTCAATTCTTCAATGTACAAGAAGACCAAAAATGTATATATTGTACATAAACCTAATTTATTAACACTTCTAATTAACTTGTAAAAATCCAATAAAAATATTTTTATACTCTTCAAAATATTTTGTAAATAAATAAAATATAAAACAATATATTTCTTAAAAAATAATAAAACAAAAATATATGTATATAATATATAGGTATATTATACCTGTACATAATAGTATATCTGTATATACCATAATATACTTATTATTAAAAATCCGATAAAAATAGCTTGTAAAATAACTAACATTTTTTATTCTATAACTTTTTATGTTAAAATCATTTACTATTTGTTATTAAATTTTCTTTGATTTTGTAAATCTCTATTTTCTGATTGGTCCACTCACGTCCTTTGACATGGGTCATCCCCCCTTCCAGGTCTGACCCAAACATTCCTTCACCGGACTTGTTTTCTCCCTTTTCCCCATCTCGGGTCCGACACCTTTTCCCTCAAATCTTGTGCCTGAATGTTCCCCCAGGATCCGTGATCCTCACGGATCTCTAGGTTTCGATGGATGTACCTCGATTCCCGCAAAGCCTGCCCATCCTTCCAGATGCCTGGATCCCTATAAATCCAATCCTTGAGCTCCGTCGTGCCCTAGCTAGCTTCCTTTTGATCCACCAGAAACCCTTTGGATAGTGACATGGTCCCAAGGACACCTTTGGTGCTCGATTTGGTGGTGAATTGAGTCGTAGCTCAATCGTAGCCGGAGACCTCTGCCGTGAGTAGCCTCCTCGATCTTCCGCAGTCGAGCTGAGGCAATAAACACCGCCGACCACTACATCTTACTCCGTCATCCATTCCCGTAGCTTCAGGTACCATCGATCACCACTATTTCGTTGTTCCTTCCTATTTATTCATCTTAGCCACTGTCCACCTTCACTGCTTCGACCATCGGGTTCGGAGCTCCGCTTCTGCATCCATCCATTCAGATCGACTCTTCAGCTCCACATTCACCTTCCTACGCATCATGATCCCCCTACATCTCGCTCATCAGAGCTAGATTAGGTCTGTTCTCCTTTCATTACATGAACCGAAGATCAAACACCCATCCCTTGTCGCTTCTCTAATGATCTTTGCATAATAACACGACCAGAAATACGTCTCCGAGTCATGCATCCCTTTGGAGGTGTAGATGCGTGCGAGAAGACCAAAACCAACACCAACTCCAGTGGCGAAGCTGGTTCAGACACCTCTAGCTCCAGATCCTTATCCAGCCTTTCTCTGAACCATCGAAGGGTCCCATTAGACGCGCACCACTTCCAACTACATGCTGTACCTTTCAGACAACTGGCCTGAGCACCCCAGCGCAAGACACTGCAAATTGAAGCTGGCCAGAGGGAGCTTCTTCATGTTCTTCTAACACCATTATCTGCCGTCTGATGAGGCATCACGAGCCCAGATTTGATCTGCATTACACATCAATGCCCAACTCTTGGTGCTCATATCAAATCTAGGAGAATCCCGACATCACGTCACCGCCCACCTTTTGGATCATTAGATCCATCCCTATCACGTCAGATCTGAATCGCTTGTCTCCTCTAGACCATCATATCTTTGCCACATCGATCGGAGTTGTACGCCTACAACACGTCTCCGCGCCATCAGATCTTTTCAGAGCCACGTGCCGCGCATCACCTGCAAGGGTATATTGCACTTTTTACCATGTAATTTTCTTTATTTCCATTTAGTATAATAAATGTAATATTTATTTTAAAACTATTTGCAGATAGGACCTTATACATTTATTATTTGCAATTTAATCCAGTCGAGTTGAAGTCATGTGCTTGTACACGTGTTTTTGTGGTTATTATGCGAACTTGACCTGGAACTTTTAGTAATGAAATAGAAAAGATTTTTAGTAATTGCATTTATACCCCTTCGTACCTGAATCACATGCACTGCACATTTTCTTTGGTCTTTTTGCAATAGGGACCCCTACAGTTTTATTGACTGATAGTATCGGGCCCCTAGAACTTAAACATTTGCATCTAGGTCCTTTGTGCTCCGTTTAATTTTTGCTCTCTTTTATTAATTGAAAAAAAGAGCAAAAAACTCCAAAAATTGCTTAAAAATTAGGTTTAGCTCCTGCTAGTGTTTTTATTTGTGGTGATTTTTGTTTCTTATTTTTCTTTTATTTACTATTATTAAAAATTAAAAAATAATATAAAAAGTCTATGTTTGCCTTAGAAAAATCATAAAAGTTCGAAAAATGCCTTAAAAATTCTAAAAAAAATAGAATAGCCTTGCTTTGATTTGTTTGCTTTTCTTTATTATTTTCATTTCATTTACTTTTATAAAACTAAAAAATTACAAAACCTTACAAATACCATAAAAATTATATAGAATCATAGAAAATTAAAAAAATGTGTTCTTGGTCTCTATTTGTAGATATTTTCATATAGTTTTTTTTATAAAATTGATTTCTATGAGTTTTGAGCACTTTTGGTATTTTTATTTGAAAAACACTCCTGATTTTACAATGTTTGGTTATTTTCTAACTTTTTGATTTATAAAATGCAAAAAACATCTAAAAAATATCCAAAGATTACAATAAACATTAAAATTTTATTAAAAATACAAAAATATGTTTACATGATTTTCTTGGTTATTTTTACCCTATTTGAAAAATACAAAAAAGAGTATGTATTTGTCTTTTATTCTGTCTTTATTTTCCTTATTTCAAAAATTAAAAATTTGCAAAAGTAAAAAACAATAAAAATAAAATAAAAACCCTTTAATTCCCTGGTATTGACTACTTATGTTTAATTGGGATCCTTGTGTTCAACCATGCTCGTTATACTCGGTTAATAAAAGTAGTTTAGACCATTACTTTACTTGCTTGATTTGTTTGTGGTTGAATAAATGTTATTGATTATGATTCGATTAGCTTGGGTGACTAATGAGCAAGAAATCCGAGTGACTAAAGTGAGAAGGTATAAATGGTCGTTATAATCTCAACCTCTCGGGCCGGACTCGATCAAGAAATTAGAAGACCACCAAATAAAAGAATCAAACATGTAAAGCAAATAGTGGTCTCGCTATTTTATTTAACCTGATATAGCTACCAGGGTCGAACACAAGGAGCATAGATTGGCGAAAAGCCTACGAAGCAGTCGGGGCTCAAAATAAAATATTTTTGGTCCATTGTTATATTTTTAATTTTTTTTGTGATTTTAACATTAATAAAAATGAATAAAAGAAGGCAAAAAGGCATAAACAATTATTTATTTAACTCAACAAAAAGAGTCAGAAAATTAAAATAAAAATATTTTTGGATTTTTTTAATTTTCAGGTGTTTTTTTTATCTTTTTTCTCATTTTTTTTTTGATTTTTAGTTGATTTTCTAAAAATGAAATAAGGTGAAAAATCAATAATAATGTGCAGCCAGAATCTAAAGGCTATTTAAAAATATATAAATAGCCTGTAAAATTCTAGAGATAATTTTATGATAAAATAGAAATAAAAAGCTAACTAAGAAAACTGGAATTACATTTTTTTTTGAATTTTAAGGATTTTTTAATAATTTTTATGAGTTTTTTAGTGTTTTTCAATTTTTAGGGGTTAAATAAATCCAATTCAAACAAAAATTGCACAAAGTTAAAAACACAACAAAAGAAGCACACAATATTTTTTGGATTTTTTACAGGGTTTTTAATATTTTTAGTTGATTTTTTAATTTAGACAGAAGCAAAATGCAAGGTTTTTCAATTTTTAAAAATAGAAAATGAAAACAAATTGCGTCCAAAAATTTACGTAATATTTTACACAGTGGCAAGGGCCACGTGTCCAAATTTCATGAAATTTGGGTGAGAAATGATATTTTATTCAATCAATCAAACACTCACAACACATAAGGACTATATTGCAAAGAAAACAAGTTTCCAGGACTAAATGATAACAGGTTTTAAAAGTCTGAGGGGGTACTTGCAATTTTCACACTAATTCCAGCACATGTTTAAATACACTACGCATAGGGGTACGGATGCAAATAATAAAACTATCATTTCATAACAGCCAAGAAACCTGAGGGCATACATGAAAATGTTCCTGCAAAACACGTGACGATGCACGCGCTCACAAACAAGGAGGACTAAATAGCAAATAGTGAAAACAACAGGGGCTCACATGCAAATTGTCCACAGTGTACTATTTATTTAATAGACTAAATAAGGACATAGAGGAACTGTAGGGGGTATGGCGCAAATTACCCAGCCAGAGGCGTACGACTCACGTGGGCGATAGGTGGCGCGTCCTGGTAGGCTGAAAGAGTGCGGCTCTGGTGCGACCACCTGGCGGATCCAACGGTCGTCCTGTGGGCGCAGACGTGGATGTACGGTGGCCGTTAAATACCAGATCTAACAGCCTGACAAGGCGCAGGCGCTGGATGGTCCCGATGGAGTCTGGAGATGAAGCGAGATCTGACGGTGGAGAAGGCAGCTGGACGAACTACTCCCTGGCGAAGTTCACAGAAGGACTGGGGACGCTCCAGGCGATTGATGGACGATCAGGAGGAGGGGCTCAACTCGCGACGCTCCTCCGCGTCGGGTGACGGTGGCCTATGGAGCTACCAACGATCAGATCTTCAAAAAGGTGTTGGTGACCTGGGATGGCTCCGGCGAGGTGAATGGAATGCGAGCTGGGGGGCAATCGGGCGCATCTAGACCTACAGATGAAAGCCACTGCTCGGAGGCTTGCTCGGTGGGGGTTATTTGATGAAAAGCGAAGGGAAGCGACGGTGGGAGGCGGAAGAAGGTTTCGGCGGAGGGAACCTAGCTCAATCTCAGCTCGGAGAGCCAAGATCGAGATGATCAGACTATGGAAGAAAGGTGACGATGGACCAAGGATTCGATCTCAGCGGATGAAAGGGGCAGATGGAGCTCCGACCACTAGAGCGGAGCTGGCGGAGGACCGATGAAGGATTTGGAAATAGATAAACTAGGATCGATGAAGGGTCTACCTGAGGATCTCAAATCAATCCTGAGATCCAGGAGGATGCGGTGAGGTGGGTCATCGCCTCAACCAAGTTGCGGCGGGCTGGGAGGCTCGAACGTGGCGGCGCTCCGGCCACGTACTTGAGCAACGGCTACATGCTCCAATTCCGGCCACCAAAGAAGGGTTCCGGTCGCTGTCACCGAGGGGAATCTCTCTAGGGTAGAATAAGGTCTTGCGACGCGAGCTGAGGAGCTGGGAATCGGAGGGAAGCATTTATACGCAGCTCCAGGTGACAAGGTTGAACGGGCATGGGCGCGCGAACCAAGCGAGATCCGACCTTCCCTAGGGATCCACGAGGGTCGTGGATCAAAGGGGAAAGACCGGCTCAAAAATCGAGGCAAACAAGGATCAGATTCGTTCCTAGAAATTTAGAGAAATCGGGTGCAAAAACGGATCCGGGTACTGACTGGTCCGGGAGGGGGATTCGACCGGGGGTCAACAACCCCTCTAGACCAATCAGAAAAAAGAGAAATAAAAAATAGTTATAAATTAAATAAAAAATCGAAAATGATTTAATTTTAAAAAATTAACAAAATGAAAAATGTTTATTTATTTTCAAACTATTTTTAGTGATTTTTATTTATTTTTATGAAAAACAATTATGTTATATATAGTATAGTATATTATATACTGGTATAAAATACCAATGTATTTTATATTTATATTTTTATTATTTTATTTTTGTATAAATACTCTAATTTTATATTTTATTTATTTACAACATAAAATTTAGAGTATAAAATAATTTTTCCTTTATTTTTATTAATTATTTACAAGGGTGAAATAAATAGGTATAGGTACATATATACATGACATGTATATGGGTGAGAGAGAGAATTTATTTTGTTTATATTTTAATTTTATTTTTCTGATTTTTATTTTATTTTTAGAAATGTATACAAGATATTAAAAACTCATTTTTAATTAATTTTTGTGAAAATAAAATATGTACAACTAAGAAGGAATATATACACTGATGAATGGCCCTATCTCTCTCTCTCTCTACTTCTTTTATTTTGCGATCAGGCCCATATTGGGCCCTCTCTTGGGTTCAGGTCACTCAGTATTTATTCTAAAAATATCCTTCTTTTTGTTTATTATTTATTCTTTTATTTTTTCACAAATACATGCTAATTATTTAATATTAACAAATGCATGCTTTTTGGTATCTTATTTTATTTACAACTATATGCATGTTGTTTTGCCAAGATTAATAGCTAAAATAAAAAAATAAAGAGTGATGAATGAGTATTCATCACCCCCCTATACTTTACTTTTTCTAGTCCCTTAGCAAACACTTATTTGAAAAACAAGTGAAAAGAAGAAAAAGGAAAAGAAAAAGAAGGGGAAGATGAATCAATGCTGATTATTAAACTTGTCTTCATTAAATTGAAGTATGGAGCTTAGTCAGATCTTTGGATTATTAATTTGCCGGAACCTTATTTGGACTTAGATTTGAAACTTAACAACCTCTAAGTTCTACTAATCTATAGTCAAGACTCCTCAACAATCCAGGTCAGAACAAGTCTACATACACAAACTCTAATGACCATGAATCTTTTCTTGTACTGTGTAAGTGATATAACTCTCCACCTCAGAAATAGAAAAATGACAACCCTCCCCAACAAGGTAACTCTAATACCCTATTCTGGCAACTCTTTCCTCGAGGAGCGGGGTATTCCCTTCTAAGTTCAAGTTCAACTTGCTCAAGAAGAAGAGGAAGAAGAGAATGGACCATGGCCAGTGTAGCCATGTATCCTAGGGAGCCCAACCAGTGTAGCTAAGTCTCCCTGCTGCAAGCTTCATGAGATGGAACATGGATAACAAAAGCTTTGCTTTATTTGACTATATACACTCCAGTGGGAATATCATTTTCTCTCAGACCCACCACTTTTTTCGAGTTTTTCTTTTTGCACATTTTTTATGTGCATATTTACAACATATCTACATGGTGCAACATACATACATAAGGAGTTTTTCCTCTTGAGCCAGTAGACTATCCCTCTTTTGAAGCTTTATTGCAACCCTCAACTCCTGTCTTTAGACCTCATTGCTACCAGACCAAGTTGAGACACACTTCCTTCTCTAAAAGAAGAAGAGAGGTTCTGCCTAGAAGTACTACCCTTATATGCTACCCCAAGTCAAAGAAGACTGCCTCCTCACCACCTCATCCGTAGAGAGCTAGGTGTAAAGTGATGGTCCAAGTAAAGCCATTGTCTGTGAGAGTCATGCGTGTGTTGTTAAGTGTTCTACTTAGGTTCATCAAGATGACATATGATCATAGCCTAGTGGACTCAAAGAATTAAGTCACCATGGACCTGAAAAGTTTCAACTCTAAGCCCTAAAGTTCCTCTTAGAATTAGGTGGACTAAGATCTTAACCAAGCTCCATTTTTCAATTTAATTCCAGGCTAGTTTAAATGTCAACTATGATTCAGAAAAACCATACAAAGATTTACAAACATGCAATTTTTACAAAATTTTGAAAGTATGCAAAATTTTTGAAAATGTTTGAAAACATGGATGTATGCATGAATGCAGAAGTTTTGCAAAATATTTACACACATTTACACATGTTTTTGCAAACTTTTTATTTTTCAAACATTTTACAAAAATTTTGTACTCTATACATAATTTTGATATCAAAATATTTACAAACTCTTTACACAAAAGATTTTTACAAATATTTTTACAAAAATAGTTTTATAAATAGCTATGTATGTGTAAAAAAGAATTTTATGTACAAGAAAATTTTAAATTTTTATGGATTTTTAAGGATTTAGCCATTTTATTTATTAACACACTCACACAAAGTACGAGTTATGGCTAAAGTATATATGAAATATATACGACACCCCCTATACTTAGCTCGAACGATGTCCTCAGAGTGAATCAAGAGCGATGAAGAAAACATAACTTGTGCTTAGTATAGGAAAGTGAAAAGGAAAAACTATACTACAACGATGAATGAAAGAAGAAAAATGAAAAAGAATCTCGGGGTTTCCCTCTATACTTAGGATCAAGTAATCCTAAGTATAGTAGGCTGTACACAAAGGGAAATCCGAGTGAAAGAATGTACAGGGTCTATCTTCCCTATACTTAGGGTGAAATATCCCTAAGTATAGGCAACAAAACAGAGATAGAAATGAATCAAAAGGAGATCAAAAGTCTCACACCCCCTATACTTAGGGTAAAGTGCACCCTAAGTATAGCATAATCAAAGATGCTAATGGGGTGTTGGACTGAAGAATCGTGCGATATGGACATATGGATCTATACAAGTTGGAAGAACAGTGATAATCATGCGTGAGATGCAATAGATCTGAGTCAAGAGACCACATCTCACACAAAATGAATAGGGGAAACGTCAACGACCAACAGCTCATGATCTAGATATGGTTTGAGCCGTTGCCCATTAACATGAAAGGTAGACTCAGATGACAACTCGGATAGTTGAAGCTTCCGTTGTCGTGTACCTTTCGGACCAGATAGGGTCCCTTCCATTTGCTCTGCAACTTCCCTGGGAATAATCGAAGCCTGGCATCGAACAACCATACTCTCTGTCCTGGCTCAAACTGCTTGTGGCTGATATGAGAATCATACCACTCCTTCGCTCTCTCCTTATACTGTAGGCTGCTCGAAAAGGCTGCATCTCTAAGATCCTCCAGGGCTGCCAACTCTGCCCTCCTCTGATCTGCTACACTCACTGGATCTAGAAGTATATCGGTAACCAAAGTGACCTATGTCTCAGCTCAACAGGTAAATGGCAGGGCTTGCCATAAACGAGGCGAAAGGGAGATGTACCCAAAGGTGTCTTGAAGGACGTCCTATATGCCCACAAGACCGAGTCCAAAAGCTGTGACCAATCCTTTCGGTCAGGGCGGACGGCCTTCTGCAGAATAGTCTTGATCTCCCTGTTTGACACTTCAGCAAGACCATTGGTCTGAGGATGATACGGTGTGGCTACTCGATGGTCTATGCTGAACTCACTAGCAAGGGCCTTTACCTTGTCATTGACGAAATGGGACCCCCCGTCAGATATCAAAACTCTAGGTATCCTGAACTGTGAAATGATATTTTTCCTAAAAAATCAGCATACAGTCCTAACATCTGCGGTTCGGGTGGGGATGGCCTCAACCCAACGACTAACATAATCCACGGCCAACAGAATGTACTCGAATCCCTGACTCTTAGGGAATGGACCCATGAAATCGATGCCCCGTGCGTCAAAAACCTCACAGAAATGAATGGGTTGCATCGGCATCATATCACGCTGTCCACAAGTGCCCATCCTCTAACAGTCAGTTTACCTCTTCATGAATTCATCAGAATCCTTGAAGAGGGTAGGCCACCATAGGTCGAATTGGACCACTTTTTGTGCCATTCTCCTCCCAGAGTGATGTCCTCCTACCTCAAGCTTGTGGCAGTATGTGAGGACGCTATGGTGCTCCTCCTGAGGAATGCACCGACGCCAGACGTTATCCCCTCCTTCATGATAAAGGATGAGATCCTCCCAATGGTAGAACTTGGCCTTCGTGAGGAAGGTCTCAAGTCGCTATCTGGGCTAACCTTGTAGAACTTTCTTGGCAACAAGATAGTTCACAATGTCGGCGTACCATGGGAGAGAGGTGATAGTAAGGATCGCCTCATCTGGGAAGGTCTCTGAAATAGGCTCAATCTGCTCAGAATCCTCAAGATGCTCTAATCGGGAGAAATGATCCACCACCACATTGTTGACTCCAGGCTTATCCTTAATCTCTATGTAAAACTCTTGAAGTAGAAGGATCCATCTGGTCAATCTGGCTTTGGCATCCTTCTTTGCCATGAGGTACCTGATGGCGGTATGATCAGTGTAAATGGTCACCTTAGATCCAATGATGTACGATCTGAACTTATCTAGGGCAAACACTACGGGTAGAATCTCCTTCTCAGTGACGGTGTAGTTCCACTGAGCGGCATCCAATGTCCAGCTAGCATAGTGTATGGCAAATGGTACTCCATCCCTCCTCTATCCCAACACGACCCCAATGGCAAAATCGGAGGCATCCGTCATGATCTCGAATGGGAGAGACCAATCAGGCAGCTGGAGGACATGAGCCTCAACAACTAGACTCTTGAGAGTCTCAAATGATGCTAGACACTTATCATCCACAATGAAGTCGATGTCTTCCATCAACAAATCAGTCAACGGTCGGGCAATCTTGCTGAAATCATGAATGAATCAACGGTAGAAACCGATGTGCCCCAGAAAAGACTGTAACTGTCGCAAGTTGGATGGTGGACTGAGTTTCCTAATGATATCCACCTTGATCGGATCAACCTCCATGCCCCCGTTGGAGATGATATGGCCAAGCACCGTCTCTTGAGTCACCATGAAGTGACTCTTCTCCCATGAAAGCACAAGATGTACACCTCAATGCATCGCTAAAGGACGCAGTCTAGGCAGTCACGATAAGCATCAAACCCATCACCATAGACCGAGAAGTCGTCCATGAAGACCTCCAAGCACTCACCCACCGTGTCCAAAAAGATGGATAACATGCACCTTTGGAATCGCCGATGGGTTACATAGACCAAAGGGCATCCGTCTGAAAGCATATGTCCCAAAGGGACAGGTGAATGTAGTCTTGTCCTGGTCTTCAGGCGCAATGGCCACCTGATTGTATCCGGAGTACCCGTCCATAAAGCATGAGTGACTCTTCCCATCTAGCATCTCTATAATCTAATCAATAAAAGGCAGCGGGAAATGATCCTTCTTGGTGGCCTGGTTCAATTGTCTGTAGTCCACACATACCCTCCAAGAAGTGGATACCCGGGTAGCGATCTCCTCTCCAGACTCACCAACAACTGTGGTGATGCCCCTCTTCTTGGGCACTACATGCAATGGACTGACCCACTTGGAGTCGGAGATGGGGTAGATAAAACCAGTGCTCCACCATTTCGAGATCTCCTTCATGACAATCACTCGAAGGTTCCGGTTCAGCCGCTGCTGGAACTCATGCGACGGCTTCACATCCTCTTCGAGATAGATATGATGGGAGCACAGGGCCGGACTTATCCTCTGGATATCAGCTACCCTCCATCCTATCGCCTTGCGATTCTTTTCAAGAACCCCCATCAGATGGGGTTCTTGCTCTCCAGTCAAATCAGCTGAGATAATGATTGGGTGCATCTCATGCTCGCCCGCAAGGAACCTATACTTCGACGATGACGGCAAAGGCTTCAGCTCTGGACAACTGAGTGCTAGTGGATCTGGCCTCTGAAAAGTCTGAGTGAATGCGACCAAATCTGCATGGGAGAATGAGAACTCTCGCTGAAACTCTGAATCTGGTGGAGACGGCTTGGCTGGTGTGTCTCTGCTCTGCATGGAATCAGTCTCTACCCTAATTTAGACATGATATCAAATCATCAAACTCTGCCCAGTCTATGTCTGACTCCAAGGGATCTGAATCAGTATCAAAAGAAGAATCTGCCTCGTGATCGGGAACCAGCTCTGCTACCTGAAATGTATCCTGGACAAGGAATGTGCTCTCCAAGCTCTCCTCTACTGGCATCTGTGAATCAACGGTCTATGAAGGTGAGAGGATGGCTTGTGCAACTGGATCGGACCAAACTGCATCATCATCTATAATCACAAAATCACAGTCCTGGTGGATGTCTCGCTCTGCCTCTGTCATCTACTCTGAATCCGAAGGCGGCTCTAAGCAAGTTGAATCTCTGGCTCTAGTCTCCTCGATCGTCTCTATTTGTATACTCTCTCTCTCTCGACGCAAAAGTATACCTTCCCACTATCATGATCGGTCACTGCCTTGGTTGTGGCCAAGAACGGGCGTCCTAAAATGATGGGGGTATCGGTCATGGACTCAGGGATCTCCATGTCCAACACAACAATGTCTACGGGGAATTTCAGGCCCTGAATCGTGACGACAATGTCCTTCAGCAACCACTTCGACCTTTTGACAGATCGATCAGCAAACTGAAGGATCGTCCTGCTCTGTCGTAGAGGGCCCAACTCGAATCAGTCGAGTAGGGCTGCCGGAAGTAGGTTGATCGAAGAACCGCTGTCTAATAGAGTAGGGTCGAACCTCTGCTCATGAATATGGCATCTGACATAAGGGGCTCCTACATCTGGCCTCTTGGCTGGCAGACGATTCTAGATCGCAAAGCATGTGGCGCGAGTGAGCACATGGATCTCTGACTAGTGGTTCTACCTCTTCCTCCGAATGGTGGTTCTGTTTCTGAGGGATCTCTAGAAGAGAGGGATGTGCTCCAAGGCCTCCTGTAGAGTCAGCTGTATGTGAAATCGGTCCATCATCTTCTGGCTGAACTCTAGCTGGTGGGACTTTTTATGATTTTCTTTATAAGGCCCTTAGCCAAGCGGAGTGCTTGGGGAAAGGGGACGGCTGGGTCCTTCTCAGATGAAGGACTAGGATCGGATCTATGCTGCTCAGGCAAAGTAGAATCCATACAATCATCATCAAGTAACACAGATGGACTCACAAAAACCCTTTCCTTTATTCACAGAAGTGTCATGAGATACATGAAGATCAGGAAAAACAACAGGAGAAGAACTGGTGGCCTCAGCACCACCCTCAGCACCCGGAATAGCGGCATCAGTACGGCTCTCTGGCTTAGCAACAACGGTGGCATCAGTACCACCTCCTCCATCTGGTGAAGCGACGACATCAGTATCGTCGGCTGGATCAACGTCCTTGGTGGCGTCAGCACCACCGTCATCATCATGATTATGAGCGGCATCAGCACCGCTCTCCTCCTCGTCTAGAGCTCCTGAAGCTGTGTGGGGTCGTTGCTCAGACGAAGCGCTACCGGCTGGCATCCTACCGCTCCTAAGTGTGACTGATGAACCGCTAAATCGGCCCTTTAATAGTGCTGAATTAACACTTGAAATAGTCATCGTAGTCGGGCCGACATGGGCTCATCAAAGACCATCTTATTTAAATTTATCAATCAAAATGAGATGGTCGTAATTTTTTTTACTTGGTAAGATACCAAGGTCGAACTCAGGGACACGAGCCTCTCTCGTATTAGACAGATTTTTATCTATTTAATTAAGCATTGAATTAAAGAATATAGGTCAAAGTAATGCTAAAGGACACAATAATGCATTAAGATAAAACACGCATTTTTTTTCTATATTTTAATCATGTAGATAAATGCAATGAGATGCAATGAACATATGCCCGAGATGATAATTACTTGAGACATTAAAAAGATGAGTCAAATCAGTGTCAACTAAAGAAGCACTATTCATTCTAGTGGCAATTAGGCATGAGCTACATGGAAGGCCAGGCACTTAGACAATAAAATAATGCATTAAAGCTCATAGTGTCTAATATCAAATTTAAGCATGCCATTAGAAAGACAAAGAGAAGAGCTTCGAAATGAAACTGAAATCAACTTAATCGGACATACGATGCTCAAGATATACAATAAAGAAGATAGGGGCATAACTGAAAGAAAACATGAAATAAAATTACAGGCAGGTCCTTAGGAGGGACTAAAATATAATTATGAAAAAGATCGGGACCTTCCCTGTAAATTACCTTCACGCACAGGGGTATTTTTGCAAATATTAGAACCCACAAGGGCCAAGGTGCAAAATGCCCACAGTGCGCATGGCCTACACGTGATCTAGACCTAGATGCAATATGGAGAAGATGCGAGGGCGCCGATGCAAAAAGCCCATAACCCACGTGCATGAGGCACGTGAGTTTAGGCTCGGGTGGGGGCGAGGCTCGGCGCAGCTTCGGACGGCCGTAGCAGATGGCTCGGGCCACGTAGCGGCTCGAGGTTGCCTCAGACGAGGCTCGGTCCCACCGAGCCTCCGCGCTCCAGGATGGCGACGTGGCTACTCCAGGGCCGTTGGATCTCCGCCGTGGGGCGAGATCCAACGGTATCTGCTCTTCCTTCTTCCTCGAAGGTGGTGGCGCTATCGGAGCTTCGGCGTGAGGCCTGGAGCTCCTCCGCGCCTCTCTGTTCTCGGTGAAGCTCAGGGAAGGACGCTGAAGGTTTGGCGATGAAGATCCAAAGTTGGAGAAGATGCCGGAGTGTCTGGAATCCTATGTCGACGCCTGATCGCCGGAGGCGGAGCTCTAGAACATGGCTCCGCCCGAGGTCCGGCCAATGAAGATGTGGACCTGCAAAGGGGGTTAGGTGAAAGCCAAGGTATGTGTGCGTGTGAGCGGAGGTGAGCGGAGGGCTTAGCGGGGCGGAGAAGCGGAGCCCTTAGTGTGTCCTCCTCCGCCTCCGACGGAGGAGAAAGCCTGGGACGATAGGGGTTCTGACGGAAGACGGAGATGATCGGAGTAGCTGGCGAAGGTGAAGGGCATGCGGTGAAGCTCATAGGATGATCAGGTGGTGATGAAGAAGACGATAGTGACCTATTAAATTACGAGAAAGTTAAGGAAAAATACAGAAGAGATCAGAAGCCTTACATGGCCGGAGATGGAGGTAGTGGCCTGGGCTCGAGGTCATCGGAGGACCTCGGGGTCTTCGCGCGTGCTGAACGGCCTTGCCAGCGAGTCGGGCGGGGATTTGAGCCTCCGCAGTACCACCGTGATCGGTAGTGGGTCTCACTGGGGGCACGGTCGTCTTCGCTCTATCCACGCTCCTCCCCCTGTCACAGGGAGGAGGAGGAGGGCTGGGCCATCCCCCGCGTAAAGATGGACGGAGAGGAACGAGGGAGGTGACGGGGTTTTTAAAGGGCGAAGATGGCAGAGGGCTGGTGAAGTCATGGGTTTCGAGGGGAGATGCTGACCGAAGAGAGGAGGGTAGTCGTGGCTGTGTGTCGCGCGAGAATAGGGGATGTGAGGGCTACGTGTGGGTGATCTCTCCGAAGGAAGAGGGTGACCAGGACTATGGCTAAAAATGGAAGGGTGGAGGAGGTCTGCGAGGCGCGGGGCTCTGCCGGAGGTTGCGGGAGGTTGATGACGAAGCCATGGCCGTTGGATCGTGAGATCCAACGGCTGAAGATTGGGCATGAAGCGACGGTCTAGATTAGATCGGGGGCGGCACGATCGGAGGGCCCAAGATGATGCCACATGTCGCTCTAGCGGCTAAGCGCGAACGGACGGCGTGATGCGAAAGAAGGCGCTGATCGAAGGGCTGAGGTGTGAAGTTGGAAGCAACAACTATGATTGATGGATGAAGGCGAAATCTGATGGCGCTCAACGCGCCACATGGCAGGCTGTGCGTTTGGCGCTGATGTGCGGTCCAGATCGGGCGAGGGGATAGATCTAATGGTTGATATCCTCGTGTCAGTGAACAGTGAAGATCAAGGCTCTGAGAAGCTGATCGGGCGGAGGAACAGGTGACGCGTGGCGTAAGGATATTAAGGCGCGGATGAGTGGCTGAGATGAGAGGCAGGGATGATCAGACGGTTGAGGAATTAGAGCGGGCGTGGAAAGATCTGGGCCATTGGATTCAAGATGAAATCCAACGTCCAGGGGACGTGGGCGGATGCTGCAAGGATAAGCGGCCACGTGGCTCTCCCAGAACGGGCCACGTGGCCCAATCAGATTATTGCAAAAGTAAAATTGATTTTTGAGGGTGATAATGGTCGAATTTGAGAAAACTCAAAACATGAAAGTTTATTCCTTATATTTAAATGGACCTATGTACTTGTATCATCTAGTGCTATGAGGACATAGCAAAGTTTAAGTATAGGGGGGTATACCGTATATACTGTATACTTACTTTAGCTATAATCTGGAAAATTTGAAAAATTTAAAACTTTTTGGCTAAAGTAAAATCCTTTGGACTAAGAGAACTCAAATGTTTTCACGGCTTTTTCGATATTATGTTACGCTATTTTGATAAAAATATTTTCGAAAATGATTTTTCCTTGTTTTGAAGAAATCTTTTGGAAATGTTTTGAAAACTTTTTATTTGTGTGACGTGGTTTTGAAATTTCTTCTATCTCTTTCAAAGGAAAGTTGAGTCTAACTTGTGTTTTAACTCTCAAATTAAAATCCTTAAAAATTAGAAAAACCCAAAAATCCTTTAAGAGCCGTTAGTGACTACTAAGCCCAATTAAGTAAGCCGCATTCAGTGAGGGTTCTCCCTTAGCAGATTGGATGGTTTAGAGGACATCGCGTAAGTCCCCGTCCTCAAGCAACGAGCTTCGGCCTGTACTTACATCCATACTGGCTGAATGCAGATACTCAATTGAGTTTAGGCAGTCCTAATATCTCTTGAAGCTTAAAAAAATGTGTGTCTTTAAATGAAGGAGTTGGATTAATCCTCTACACTTACACTTCCACCCAGGATCTGAAATGATCAAGGAGACTTAGTTTTATGAGGTCTTTGAGATTTTAGGTTAACTAGCCTTAGCCATCAGGGTCATAGACTTAATCATCCACATTTCCCTAGGTCTCTAGATTTGCATGCTATATTCCATGCTTAGTCTCAGACAAAAAGAATATGATCAGCACATCACATGCACAACTGCGATTTTGATGAGATGAGTTGATTTTTTTTCACTTAAGGAATTGGGATGAGGAAGTTGAGTTTGGATTTGATCTAATGATGCTCGAGGATAGGATAAAATCTTTGGAGGCTTCATGAAACCTGAGTGTCAGCAATATTAGCCAGTATGAGAACTTGGCTCTTATACTAATCTCTTGATATTGACCTAAGTGCCAGGGTGTGAAATAAATAAAAAATGTTGATCAGTGTGCGCCAACTCTTGGTAAAAGCAGTGGAGCTAGCCGCAAATTATACAATTTCAAAGAAAAACTCTCATTCCACAAAGTTACATATCAAAGAGCTTCCACCAAAGGCGAGCGCTCCCAAACTTTTCAAAGTGTCCACTTGGAACACTGCTATTAGGACTAGGAGTCGGGCTTGCACCAAAAAAGGGCTATGCATCGTAAATGGTACAAGTCTAGGTGTAGAAGGTACGATAGGTACTCAAAAAAGGCACACCCCAGTGTGCTCCCAGGAAAACAAGTGCAGACGGCTCCAACTTCTCTTGACGGACGCACTGATCAACACCAAAAAAATGTGTTGCGTAAAGGCACTAGAGAGAATCCTTGTTCCAATGAGAGGGAGAGAAGAAATGACACAATCCCATGCCCTCCATTACTGGCCTTCCATCGACATTTTCTAAGTCTGACAACTAAAGAGACGGTGGACTGGATGTAAGATTCGATTTATTCCCTAGTGTTGAGGATTGGGTCCTTAGGAGAATTTCTCGGACCAAGATCTTAGGTGACAATTTGACTCTACTCTCAGAATTGCAGTCATCACTAAATTTCATTTCCTTTAGATTATATGTATATCAGAGAGAGTATGGAGAATTAGAGGAATTGGGTGCCTCTTGGTTAAGGCTGGGTTGAACTCTAGAATTTTGGACTTCTAAAGTTGAGCCGACTTGAACTGATTGGATCCTGTACTCACATGCACAAGGGGGTTAATCCAGCTTATTCATTCTTCGGTGCTCGAGGACGAGCATAGCTTAAGTATAGGGGGGGTGATGAAACCCAATTTCATCATCTTAATTTCGCATTATTAACCCCCTTGCTTAAAGATTGTGTCAATAAAATCCAGTTAAAGTCCTGTAATTATCAGAGCCCTTAATAAATTAAAAACCACAAAAAATGGCAAAATTAAAATCTGTGGTATTTTTAGCCTTAAAAATACCCCTAAAAAGGAGCTAAGAGGGGCTCCCCCTATACTTAGGTTAGAAATAACCTAAGTATAAAGGCAAGGAAAGGAGAGTAGAGAAGATCACGGGGACTCGGGTCCCCCCTATACTTAGGCTGAGACTAGCCTAAGTATAAAGATGGAATTTGATGTTGGGAGGGACCCAAGGGGAACGAAGAAGATGGATGGATGTACAGATGAGCGGATGAATCTATGGAGATGGATGGAGTGACTAAGGTTCTGGGGAGTGTATCGAAGCAAACATGGCTCAATTCAAGCAAGCAAGACCCTCAAATTCACCAACTCACACATGAAACCAACCGAGGTTGGTTTATTATCTTGTCGGTTTTATTGGTGATAAAACATTTGATATTTTACGCAGAGAAAAATGCTAAGTGAAAATCAATGCGTAAACGAGGGTGTTGCTCTCCCAAAACCAAAGTTTTATTCCATTTTTGGTTGACTTGCAATTAACAGTCCCAATTATTATTTAAGGTTGTCACTGAATTAAGGTTAGCACATAAATCAAGCAATCATCGTCTACCGTTCATTCCCATTTTCCATTAATCCTAGGTGATCAAGCTAGGAAAGAGAAACCGAGAAAAAGCCGTGTATTTGATAAAACCGCGATCTAGGCTAAGCGAGAAATCAAGCAGTGACTTGGCAAAAATACGTAAAAATTTTGGGGGTGATTTGAAAACTAAAATCTATGTATGCAAGTTGATAAAAGCCACACCTATTAAGCTTCTATTAGCGATGAAAATATCTTTTAAATTGGCTAAGTGAAGCCTATGTGCGTCTTTGATATTAGTGTGCCCTACCTACGAGCAAGCACGTAAAAAATGAATTTTAAACTATGCTCGAAGAGCCGCATGCCTAATCCTAGGTCGACACTCAAGTGAGGACGATCCCCACACAACCATATATAATCGTTCATTTACAAACGCGAGTCTTCGATCGAAGACCGCTGTAAAGACAGTTATTACATGTATGGAATGGAAATAAAAATGCGACACATTTTTTCTTTCTTTTCTATATGCTCCAAGCATGCTCCTGCAGTTCCTCACAGCGGGAGACACCAGCTCCTCGCCTCCTTGATTGATCAAGGGCCCTGCCACAAAAACAAGGATTAGAGATCAAATAAAAAAGAAAAAATTTTATAATGCAAAATATGTGAACAATTTGACCTATAAAATGAAAACTTAATTAAATAAACAAAAATCCAAAAAATATAAGGAATGAGCCGTGTCTCCGGCAATGGCGCTATTTGATGAACCGCTAAATCGTCCCTTTAATGGTGTTGAATTAACACTTGAAATAGTCATCGTAGTCGGGCCGACATGGGCTCATCAAAGACCATCTTATTTAAATTTATCAATCAAAATGAGATGGTCGTAATTTTTTTTACTTGGTAAGATACCAAGGTCGAACTCAGGGACACGAGCCTCTCTCGTATTAGACAGATTTTTATCTATTTAATTAAGCATTGAATTAAAGAATATAGGTCAAAGTAATGCTAAAGGACACAATAATGCATTAAGATAAAACACGCATTTTTTTCTATATTTTAATCATGTAGATAAATGCAATGAGATGCAATGAACATATGCCCGAGATGATAATTACTTGAGACATTAAAAAGATGAGTCAAATCAGTGTCAACTAAAGAAGCACTATTCATTCTAGTGGCAATTAGGCATGAGCTACATGGAAGGCCAGGCACTTAGACAATAAAATAATGCATTAAAGCTCATAGTGTCTAATCTCAAATTTAAGCATGCCATTAGAAAGACAACGAGAAGAGCTTCGAAATGAAACTGAAATCAACTTAATTGGACATACGATGCTAAAGATATACAATAAAGAAGATAGGGGCATAACTGAAAGAAAACATGAAATAAAATTGCAGGCAGGTCCCTAGGAAGGACTAAAATGTAATTATAAAAAAGATCGAGACCTTCCCTGTAAATTACCCTCACGCACAGGGGTATTTTTGCAAATATTAGAACCCGCGAGGGCCAAGGTGCAAAATGCCCCTATGTGTCGCGCGGGAATAGGGGATGTGAGGGCTACGCGTGGGTGATCTCTTCGAAGGAAGAGGGTGACCAGGGCTGTGGCTAAAAATGGAAGGGCGGAGGAGGTCTGCGAGGCGTGGGGCTCTGCCGGAGGTTGCAGGAGGTTGATGACGAAGCCCTGGCCGTTGGATCGTGAGATCCAACGGCTGAAGATTGGGCGCGAAGCGACGGTCTAGATTAGATCGGGGGCGGCATGATCGGAGGGCCCAAGATGATGCCACATGTCGCTCTGGCGGCTAAGCGCCAACGGACGGTGTGATGCAAAAGAAGGCGCTGATCGAAGGGCTGAGGTGTGAAGTTGGAAATAGCGGCTATGATTGATGGATGAAGGCGAAATCTGATGGCGCTCAACGCGCCACGTGGCAGGCTGTGCATTTGGTGCTGATGTGCGGTCCAGATCGGGCGAGGGGATAGATCGGATGGTTGATATCCTCGTGTCAGTAAACGGTGAAGATCAAGGCTCCGAGAAGATGATCGGGCGGAGGAACAGGTGATGCGTGGCGCAAGGATATTAAGTCAGGGATGAGTGGCTGAGATGAGAGGCGGGGATGATCAGACGGTTGAGGAAGAAGAGAGGGCGTGGAAAGATCTGGGCCGTTGGATTCAAGACGAAATCCAACGGCCAGGGGACGTGGGCGGTTGCTGCAAGGATAAGCGGCCACGTGGCTCTCCCAGAACGGGCCACGTGGCCCAATCAGATTATTGCAAAAGTAAAATTGATTTTTGAGGGTGATAATGGCCGAATTTGAGAATACTCAAAACATGAAAGTTGTAGATCTCGATGAGATCTACAAATTTCATGTTGACCAAAAACTGGAGATGAGATCAAACAGAGACTCGAAATATTTTTAGGGGTATTTTTAAGGCTAAAAATAGCACAGATTTTAATTTTGCCATTTTTTGTGGTTTTTAATCTATTAAGGACTCTGATAATTACAGGACTTTAACTGGATTTTATTGACACAATCTTTAAGCAAGGGGGTTAATAATGCGAAATTAAGATGATGAAATTGGGTTTCATCAGTGACAAAGTCAGCATCAAACATATATGTAGAGATATCACCGAGTGAATCACTAGGAGTGGTAATCTCTGTGAACTCTACCTGCTCAGATTTCCTCTTGAGGTTGTTCGGATTGGGCTTGATCTGTGCAGGAATGGCGGCCTTCCCCTTCACAATCTCTCTCATCTCCTGTCTGAACTCGTCCATATCCTGTCGGAAGGTAGCCTGCTGATCGGAGATGAGGCGGGCTAAGTCGTCCAAGGCGGGGTTCTCATAGGCGGGCCCATGAGAACTTGACGGGTGGCCTCTCTGGTAGTGAGGTTGCTGCTGCTGGTGAGAGAGATAAGGGGGTTGGGAGTGATGCTGCTGAGGCTGCTGTGGCTGCCTCCATGATTTTCCCTGCTGGTAGGGACAAGGACCATGCTGCTAGTGTGATGGGAACTGGGGGTGCTGGTGCTGCTCTCGCTGCTGGCCGTACTGGTCGCCCTGAACTGGAGGTTGCTGCTGGGAACTGGTACCTCTGGTCGTTCATCGGAATCCGGGATGGTCTCGTCAGATCCCGGGCTGGGATCGGTCAATACCATATCCCGTTGACATCCATCAACGGCTCCTACTCGTAGGTGGGTGGGGGGAGTATTGTCAGGGGCTGGTCAGGCAGATACACCACCATCTGGCTGTCCTGAGATGGTGGCGACTTGACGTACTACTGCTGCAGCTGCTGATACGGCTCCGCCTGAATGTGGTGGACCTGTCGGTAGTGGGCGGAGGGCTGGATCATGTTGCTGCTAGTGCCTAGGTCTGCTGACTTGAGATGGGGCTGAGAAGCCGTATGTACCTCCAGGAGACACATGATCTGGGTCTTCAGGTCACTCACCGTATGTGCCATCTGATCTATCTGTGACATGCCCTGGCACTGCTTCTTCTCGATCATCTCGATCCGGTCCAGCTTCTCGCTGATGATACCCATGTCAGTGGCTGTCGACTCTACCTGTGCTGCTGCCGCTGACAGAGTAGAAGGATCGACATCGACCCGTGCTATCCTCTGATAGGACATGGCTTGTGGCTGGGGCTTCCCCTGAGTGTACAACCGGGTCTGAGACATCACTGTATAGTTCTCAGCCATCTCCTCGTAGATGGCCCAGACCTGGTTCTCATCCTTGGCGAAGTACAGCCCCCACAGGATGCATTCACCATTCCCTGCAGCTCCGGTGTAAGCCCACAGAAAAAGCTCTGAACGAGGTTTGGCTTCGAGATGTCGTGATGTGGGCACCAGTCTGTGAGCTCCCTGAAGCGATCCCATGCCTCATGAAATTGGTCATTGGGGAGCATGGAGAAGTTGCTGATTAGGGCCCTAGCTGCATTGGTCCGGCCGACCTCGACTACGAAGTAGTTCAGGAAGACCTAGATCACTATAGGGCCATACTTGCGTTATGTCCGGCTCGTCTTAGGAAAAAGCTGACCCGATTCCCGGATGGTGATAGAACTCAGGCTTATTACTATATATCGCGAATCTTTTTGAAATTCCGCTTGTACCTTAGGAGAGTTCGAGGTCAGGAATCCTCCTCAAAAGTCTGGACTCACGGTCGTCACATCCGATTCAGGTGAGTTGGTGCCTACTCGCACATCTACCGGGTGGCGTGTTTCTATATATTCTAGAAAATTGCATGCCACCACTATTATTTAAATCAGAAATCCCAAAACCCACTACCAAGTGGTACCAGTTGAGCTTTGTGTGGAACCACATATTTTTGAAGTCGGGGTTTCAGGAAAATTCTATCTCTGAGTTATTCACTAGAGCCATTGTCAGTTGGACGTCGATTTGGGGCAAGTGTCCCCAGGCATGGAGTGACTGACCTCATTAGGAAGCGAGTACCTGCCTCTACGTTTCACCAACACCCTGAAAGGTATGACTGCTCTCTACTAGAAGGTTGTTCGCTTTCCTAAGGCATAAGCATCGCTTGCCGGCGCAAAACTCAGCCTTCAAAAGCGAACCTGGTGAGAATTTCTAATTCTATATTGGAATAGGAACTACCCCTATATTATATATTTTGTGCAATAAATTGAAAAAAAGCTGCAAATAAATAGCCAGAAGCGCGAGAAAGGTGGTCTCGCAGGTAGTAACAGGACCGAGTCTAGCCTTCACAGTCTGCAGTAGGGAGAGAGATCACGAAGCTCTCTCAACTCAACTGAAAGGTAGGTTGTTGCAGAGGGGCTAAGCTCTTCCCGACGGTGAGTATAAAAGCTCTGAGCGGCAGGCTGACCTTAGGCGGACTTGCAGGGGGCAGAAAGTAGAGCCTTTTTTCGTGATTAATTAATGAAGGGAAGATCACTACTTCACCAATCTCATCTTCACTAAGACCTTGCTGAGTCCATGCTGCTAAAACCAAAAAAAACACAGACTAGGACGCGAAGAGGAGAAGAAAATGCCCTTAGCTAGGAGAGTGGACTGGGTACGGGAAGATGGTAGCCCCACTATTATAAGGGAATCACATGGTCTATTAAGATAATTGATTTTGACTTAACAGATAGCCCTCCGTCTGACTGTGCGTCATACAGGAGTAGCTAGACTGACCATCAATCAAGATACCTTATATACAATGAGATAGAATGAGGAATGAGACTCAGATGCACATGTTCCTATGGGGGGTAAGTGGATAGTACTTGTTGAGGTACTCGTTCCGGAGCTGTTCCCATGTAGTCACAAATCTCCTGAGATGCTTTAGCTAGTTGGCTGCTCTATCAACGAGGGAGAAAGGGAAGGCTATCATCCGAATGGTGTCCTCGTCTACCTGGCGATCGTGGACAGTGCTGCAGATCATCTCGAACTCCTGGAGATGAAGGTGCGGCTCCTCAGTGGCAAGTCCGTGGAAGCGAGGAAGGAGTTGAATAGTCTGAGGCGGGAACATGAATTCCCCTGCAATAGCTGGCAGAACAATCCATTTGTGTATCAGAGTTGCACCAGGGTTGTGCAACTCTCTCATCGGGCGTGTTGATACTGCTGGTTGTACGGGCTACTCAGGCTGTCTATCATCGGGTCCATTGCCTCCACCGGGTCTGCGCTGCTCTCGATCTGCTCTCATCTCCATCTCCCTGCGCATATCAACCATGAAAGCTCCCTGATCGCGGATCTGTCTCTGCATCGTCTTAGGGAAGCTAACAGGGTGTTGTTGATCGCACCCTGGTCTAGGACATATGTCTGCTCTGCTCTGGGGCCATCGGTGCGGTCCTCGTTGTTGGCCATGGTCTCTGCAAAGGCAAAAGACCCAAGCTCAGGTGCTGATAAATCAACTAGCTCCTGCTCTCTCTGTTTGGGCACCTCAGGACTAGTAGTAGAAGGGTGGTCAAGGGGGAACAGGGCAGAATCGAACTCAGGTTCGGAGAGCGGGTCTCGGCTCTCACGAACCAACCTAGATGAACGGGACGGAGTGCTCGAAAGCGATGCAGCCAGAGGCTACCTAAGGGACCTCCGACCCATCATCTCGATCTAGAGTAAAGTGGATGAGATCTGAATAGCAAACAAGATGTTCAAACAATATCCCCAATTCACCTATGCACGCTGAGCTGATGACCGTGAAAGTTCGGTCTTTTATCTTGTCTTTTTTATTTAGGTGATAAGACAGTCTATCAGAGCGATTAAGCAAGTTGTTGGGAATCCAACGCCCCCAGGATATTGTCCCGATCCCAAACTAGATCTTTCCTAGCCAGTACAAGTTGCGGATTGTTTACCAGCTACCCGATCGGCTTGCTCTATTAAGGATATCGCGGCCCGCTTTACTGGAGACCGGAGCGATCCTCTCTGGAGAACGACTAGCTCAAGCCCAGTAGTCTGAAAAGGGGCCGAATATGGCTCTAGCCTAGTGTACATGTCACTCTCTCACCCATACAAACCATCCAATGAGGGGATTGCCCTCCCAATGCAAAATTTTTGGTGAGGTGATTTTTAAGTCAAGTTTGCTTAAACAGACCCAACTTTATGGTTTTGATTTTTTAGATATTTTTCAGAACAAACAATGTCTAAAGAATTTTTCGGTTCTCCTGATGATTATTAAGTCTAGAAAATGGAGGGAGAAGATGAAAAAGCCGATGCGCGATGAAACTCAATGATGCATGCACGAGATAGAAGACGTACCTTTCTCCAGCAGTCTACATGCAATATGATCCACGCATAATTGAAAGACAGAATTTAAACTAATCTAAATGATGCATCGAGGAAAACGACCTTAAACAGGAATTTCTACACGTGAAGCACAAGAGCTAAAGGGTCAACGGGAGGGGTCGGGGTCCGGTCTCTGATGCAGATAGGTGTCCGCCACAACGGATCCTGCCAGCATTGTATATGGCCTCTAGCGGCACGTGACCCCTCAAGGGACCAGGTTAGCTTTTATTAGTGAATTAATTAAGGTCCAATTATGAGTCTATTGGAACAGTCAAAGTTATTAATGTTGGGCCCTAATCAATTACGTCACAAAGCAACAAATTCCTAAGCTAAGGCCAAATCCTTGAGAAAAAAATAAAAATAAAAGCAATAAAAACTCAAAGCCAGCGAAAAACCGCGGTGAGGTCCCTCGAGCACACCAGTGCCCGGCGAAACAGACCTCGATAAATCACCACAAAAGTCTGAGAGTCTGAGTCTGTCCATGTACTATTACAATAATATAATGCGGGAAATAAAAACTAAACTAAACCTAATCTACTCTCTCCTCACTCCCGCTCGTCTCTCGCGCTCTCCTACAGCTCTATGCAGAAAAGAAGCCGCCTCTGAATCCCGCGGTTGCGTCGGCTTCCCGAAGAAAGCCACCTCGGTCCTCAGGCCCTCGCAAGAAAAGTAAATAAGAGATATGTCAGACCACAATTATTATAAAAACAAAAATAAAATAAAATAAATGCAAAAATAAAAATAAAAATAAAAACAAAAAGAAAAAGAAAAAGAAAAAGAAAGAAAATGAAAGAAAACGAAAAAGCTGCGAAAACCGCGAAAGAAACAAAAACCGTGAAAAAGCTGAGTACTAAGCCGTGCTCCCCAGCAACGGTGCCATTCTGATGAGTCGAAAATCTGAGTGACTAAGGTGAGAAGGTATCAATGGTCGTTGCGACCTCAACCTCTCGGGCCGGACTCGATCAAGAAATTAGAAGACCACCACATAAAAGAATCAAACACGTAAAGAAAATAGTAGTCTTGCTATTTTATTTAACCTGGTATAGCTACCAGGGTCGAACACAAGAAGCACGGATTGGCGAAAATCCTACGAAGTAGTCGAGGCTCAAAATAAAATATTTTTGGTGGATTTTTATATTTTTGTGATTTTTTAAAATTAATAAAAATGAATAAAAGAAGGCAAAAAGGCACAAACAACTATTAATTTAACACAATAAAAAGAGTCAGAAAATTAAAAAAAATAATTTTGGATTTTATAATTTTTTAGGTTTTTTGGTATTTTTTTCTCAATTTTTTCTGATTTTAGTTGATTTTCTAAAAATGAAATAAGGTGAAAAATAAAAAACAATATGCAACCATAATCTAAAGGCTATTTAAAAATATATAAATAACATGTAAAATTCCAGAGACAATTTTATGACAAAATAGAAATAAAAAGCTAACTAAGAAAAGTGGAATTTCATTTTTTGAATTTTTTGGATTTTTTAATATTTTTTTGAGTTTTTTAGTTTTTTTCAATTTTTAGGGGTTTTATAAATCCAAATCAAACAAAAATTGCAAAGAATTAAAAACACAACAAAAGAAGGACATAATAATTTTTTTGGATTTTTACAAGGTTTTAAATATTTTTAGTTGATTTTCAATTTAGATAGAAGCAAAATGCAAGGTTTTTTAATTTTTAAAAATAGAAAATGAAAACAAAATGCACCCAAAAATTCACGTAAATGTTTACACAGTGGCAGGGGCCATGAGTCCAAATTTCATGAAAATTAAGTGAGAGATGATATTTTATTCAATCAATCAAACACTCATAGCACACAGGGACTATATTGCAAAGAAAACAAGTTTCCATGACTAAATGACAATAGGTTTTAAATGTCCGAAGGGTTACTTGCATTTTTCACAATAATTCCAGCACATGTCCAAATACACTACACACAGGGGTATGAATGCAAATAATAAAACTAAAATTTCATTTCACAACAGCCAAGAAACCCGAGGGCATACACACAAATGTTCCAGCAAAACACGTGACGATGCACGCGCTCACATACAAGGAGGACTAAATAGCAAATAGTGAAAACAACAGGGACTCACATGAAAATTGTCCACAGTGTACTATTTATTTAATATACTAAATAAGAACATAATGGAACTGTAGGGGGTATGGTGCAAATTACCCAACCAGAGGCGTGCGGCTCACGTGGGCGACATGTGGCGCATCCTGGTAGGCTGAAAGCGTACGGCTCTGGTACGACCACCTGGCGGATCCAACGGTCATCCTGCGGGCGCAGACGTGGGTGTACGGTGGCAATTTAGATAACAGATCTAACGGCCTGATAAGGCGCAGGCGTTGGACGGTCTCGATGGAGTCTGGAGATGAAGCGAGATCCGACGGTGGAGAAGGCGGCTGGACGAACTACTCCATGGCGAAGTTCGCCGGAGGACTGGGGGCGCTCCAGGCGGGTGATGGACGATCAGGAGGAGGGGCTCGACTCGCGATGCTCCTCCGCGTCGGGTGACGGTGGAGGATGGAGCTACCAATGGTCGGGTCTTTAGGAAGGTGTTGGTGACCTGGGATGGCTCCGTCAAGGTGAATGGAATGCAAGCTGGGGGGCAATCAGGTGCTTCTGTACCTGCAGATGAAAGCCACTGCTTAGAGGCTTGCTCCGATAGGGGTTATTTGATAAAAACAAAGGGAAGCGACAGTGGGAGGCGGAAGAAGGTTCCGGCGAAGGCAGCAAAGGGAACCTAGCTCAATCTTGGCTCAAAGAGCCAAGATCGAGATGATCAGACTGTGGAAGAAAGGTGACGATGGACCGGGGATTCGATCTGAGCAGATGAAAGGGGCAGATGGAGCTCTGGCCACTACGGCGGAGCTGGCGGAGGACCGATGAAGGATTTGGAAATAGATAAACTAGGATCGATGAAGGGTCTACCTGAGGATCTCAAATCAATCCTGAGCTCCAGGAGGATGCGGCGAGGTGGGTTGTCACCTCGACCAAGCTACGACCGGCTGGGAGGCTCGAACGTGGTGGCGCTCTGGCCACGTACCTTGATCAATGGCTACAGGCGCCTATTCCGGCCACTAAAGAAGGGTTCCGGTCGCTGTCACTGAGGGGAATCTCTCTATAGTAGAATAAGGGCTTGTGGCGTGAGCTGAGGAGCTGGGAATTAGAGGGAGGGCGCAAAAATTGGTTCAAACAAGGATTAGATCTGTTCCTAGAAATTTGGAGAAATCGGGTGGAAAACGGATCCGGGTAGTGACTGGTCCTGGAGGGGGAGTTGACCGAGGATCAACAACCCCCCTGGACCAATCAGAAAAAAAGAGAAATCAAAAATATTTATAAATTAAATAAAAAATTGAAAATGATTATATTTTAAAATATTTCCAAAATGAAAAATGTTTATTTATTTTCAAACAATTGTTAGTGATTTTTATTTATTTTTATGAAAAATAAATTATGTTATATACAGTATAGTATATTATATACAAGCATAAAATACCAATATACTTTACATTATTATTATTTTTATTATTTTTTTTCGTACAAATACTCTAATTTTATATTTTATTTATTACAACATAAAATTTAGAGTATAAAATAATTTTTATTTTATTGTTATTAATTATTTATAAGGGTGAAATAAATAGGTATATATACATATATATACATGGCATGTATAAGGGTGAGAGAGAATTTATTTTGTTTTTATTTTAATTTTATTTTTCTGATTTTCATTTTATTTTTAGAAATATATACAAGATATTAAAAACTCATTTTTATTTATTTTTTGTGAAAATAAAATATGTACAACTAAGAAGGAATATATACACTGATGAATGGCCCTATCTCTCTCTACTTCTTTTATTTTGCGATCAGGCCCATATTGGGCCCTCTCTTGGGTTCAGGTCACTCAATATTTATTCTAAATATCTCCTTCCTTTTCTTTATTCTTTTATTTTTGCACAAATACATGCTAATTATTCAATATTAACAAATGCATGCTTTTTGATATCTTATTGTATTTACAACTATATGCATGCTATTTTGCCAAGATTAATAGCTCAAATAATAGAATAAAGAGTGATGAATTAGTATTCATCAGTGACAATGACACATTAATTAATCAACTTAACCCTAGTCAGTCGGGTCGCTCATCATGCACTAATGGACGATAGATGAGATGCCACTTATCCACGTGGTGCGCAATGGACGATCGATGTTGCTTAGCGGATGATGAGCAGAGATTAGATCTCGTTCTTAGATCTAACGATCGATCTTGGTAAGATTGGATGGCAGCTGCTACACTTGGGGGTGGCTTCTGATCTAATGGTTGGGATCACACCTGTTAGAACAAGGAAGAACGCTCGGCTGGGTGAGCTTCGATTTATGCTTCTGCTCGACTCAAGCCACCTGGGTGGCTCCTAGGTGGCTCAAAATGAGGTTGATGCTCCTCTACATCGGCTAGGATGCTAAAAAATATTTGGGACCCATCAAGGATTTTTCCTAGAAGGCTTGTGAAATCTGAGCTCCTGCGATACCTTTGGCTGAAAAAAATCGATCCAAGTTGGGTCCTCAAGCGCCAAAACATGCAATGTTAGCTGGCAAGTAAAGATACAAGGGTCTGGATCTTGATTTGTGGCAAAAAGATGGTGAAATGAATTGGGGTAGAAAGCTCCAGTGAGAGGCGGAGGAATACAACTCTGTCAGATCTGTGCAAGATCTGAGGTGGTGATGAGAGAATCCGAATCTCGAAGCTCCGACGAACTTCAATTTTGTATTTTAGATAATCAGTGATGAAACTAAATAAAATAAGAAGATACTCTATCCTACTGCTAGTGCAAGGAATTAAAAAAGTAAGAGAAAAAGAGCTCAATTGTCGTAGGATGGTCGAGAGTAGAAACCTCACTGGTAGAGCTCCGGCATAGTGTGGATTTTTTCAAAAGACACCACTTTGCATGCTGCAAATCCACAAGGAGGTTGTTGTCACCGATCTCGACTTGTTTGGGGGCAGACTTTGAAGGTTTATGGAGGCCAAGAAGGATCAAATTCAAAATGGGGCAGAGGAGGAGCTTATGTATAGGGCAAGCTCAAGGTGACTGGTATACTCGAATTTCACTATCAAGGAGAGGTGCATGCATGAAAGGGTAAGGACCGAGGAACAAAAGTCAAGAAGGGAGCGAGAAGAATTGGTGAAAGAATTGGGCTAAGAAATTGGGAGAAATGATGTGGTCAGCTAGTAATAGAGTAGAACCTTGACGGTGAGGAGTTGACCGAGGTCAACGTGGACTCGCCTCCCATTGGTCCACCTTAGATGCTAGCCGACAAAACAGTGATTAAATCCCTTACTAATGAGATTTACAATAATAAATGATTTTATTTTTTTTCTAAAAAATAAAAATTATATATTATTTTGTGTAGTATTTTATTAGATTTTTATTTATTTTTACAAGTTGATTTATTAGGAGTTATTTTTTACATGTATAATTATAGGTATATTTACCTATATATGATATATTTTATTTTATTTTATATTTTGTGATTTATTATTTATATACACAATTTTTGTATTTATAACTTATTTAAATACACATTTAGATATTTTATTGTATTTTCTGAAGTTATTTATTTAATTAACAATTAAGTATGTGTATTATGTATGTATATTATAGGTATTCTTTACATATATATTAAAGTATATTATTTCATTTATTTTATTTTTGATGGTTTTATTTTACTTTTATTATGTACATGTATTTTAAATAATATTTAATCATGGATTTAAGCAAACACCTAGATTTTATTAGTGTGTTCCTTACTTGCGACATGTACCATCAACCGAGTGTAATGAGAAGTTGGCAAGGGCCACTACATCGTTACTTGGATGTAGTTCAAATTTTGCAAGGGTTATCACATGAGGAACATATGCGAGTAAATAAGTTAGTTCTGATGCATCGGTGCCCGGATGCAGTCCAAAATTTGCAAGGGTTCTCGCATGATGGATGCATGCGGGTAAAGAAGTTAGTCCAAAAGCGGTTGCAAAGGATGTTGCAGATAGGTAGTTGAAATATTAGCACTTTGACTAGCAAATCGATGGAGATAGTTGATGTGATGGAAAGAAGGAAGATTCAGATTTTATGTCTACAAGAGATAAAATGGGTTGGAGAGAAAGCAAGGGAGATCGGGAAGACATGCTTTAAACTTTGGTATTCATGTAAAGATAAGGGTATATAATGGTGTTGGAATGGTTGTTCATAAGGATTTGAAGGATTGTGTGGTTGAGGTGCAAAGATCTAGTGATCGGATTATAGTACTAAAAGTGGTGCTTGAAGAAGAAATTTTGAATATCATCTCAGTTTATGCACCACAAATTGGTTTAGATGATAGGATTAAACAAGCTTTTGGGGAGGATTTGGATAATATTTTGCAAGGAATCCCACAAAGAGAGATGATTTGTCTAGGTGGAGATCATAATGGACATGTGGGAAAGGAAGTTTCAGGGTATGCTAGTATCCATGGAGGACATGGCTTCGGGGATAGAAATGAAGAGGGAAAAGTCTTTCTTGATTTTGTAATAGCTTATGATCTTTTTATTGCAAATACTCTCATCAAGAAGAGGGAGGAGCATTTAATTACCTATAACAGTGACTCGACTAGAACACATATATACTACTTTGCATTGAGAAGAAGATATTAGTTATGTTGCAAAGACTGTAAAGTAATCCCAGGAGAGAGCCTGACCACCCAACATCACTTATTAGTCATGGATGTTCAAATAAAAGGGCTAGTAAAGAAAACGAGGGTTTCCAAGGCCACTAGAACTAGATGGTGGAATCTTCAATTGAAGCAATCAAGCTTCAAGGAGAAGGTTTTAGAAGATTTATCTTGGGATTGTAATGGAAGTGCTATTGAGATGTGGGAGGCAGTAGCATCTTGTATCTGAAGGGTAGCCAAAGAGATGCTAGGCGAGTCAAAGGGAAGAGCTCCAGGCCAAAAGGAGGCTTGGTCGTAGAGTGAAGGGATGAAAGAGAAGCTCAAAATTAAAAGAGATTGCTTTAAAGCTATGTCTAAGGATAGAGCAGATGAAACTATCACAAACTATGAAATAACTAAGAAGGAAGCAAAGAAGGCGGTAAGCGAAGCTAACTCAAAATCTTATGAAATTTGTACAAAAATATTGATTCTAAGGAGGGTCAGAAGGATATATTCAAGCTGTCTAAAGCAAGACAAAGAAAGACCAAAGATCTTTCTCAATTGAGATGCATTAAGGATGAGGAAGGCCACGTGCTTGTTACTCAGAAGGATATAGAGACTAGATGGAAGCAATACTTCCATCAGCTTTTCATTGGTGAAGGAAATAGAGAGATCACTTTGGGAAATCTAGCTAGTAGTGAAAGTTACTTGAATCATGCAAGCTACATATGTATACAATGGAAGGAAGTAGAAGAGGCTTTGAAGGTTACAAGACATGGGAAAGGTGTAGACCCTGATGACATTCCTATAGAAGTTTGGAGAGTTTTAGATGAGCGTTGACTTGGCGCACAAATTTTATTTAATATTATTTGACGAAGCAAGAAAATGCCTGAAGAATGAGGAGAAGCATCGTGGTGCCTCTTTATAAGAATAAAGGAGAGTCAAAATTGTTCAAATTACATAGGTATCAAGCAGATGAGTCACACTATGAAAAATTGGGAATGTGTGATCGAAAGAAGGTTGAGGCAAGTTTCCAAAGTAAAAAACAACCAATTCAGAGTAATGCTAGGTCTCTCAACTATTGAAGCCATCCGGATGCTGAAGAGAACAATGGAGATTTACAAAGCTAAAAGGAAGAACGTCCATATGATTTTGATTGATTTAAAGAAGGCTTATGATTATGTCCCACAAGAGATACTGTGGAGAGTTTTGGAGAAGAGACAAGTACATATCCAATACATTAACCTCAAAAAAGATATGTGTGATAGGGATTCATCTTGTGTAAGGATACAATCTAGAAGACTAACTATTTTGACATCAACACTGGTCTGCACCAAGGTTCAACTTTGAGTCCATTCCTTTTTACTTTGATTATGGACGAGTTGACAAGTCACATTCAGGATGAGATACCTTGGTGTCTGTTATTTGCTGATGATATTGTGTTGGTTGATGAGTCTAGAGATGGAGTAAATGAGAAGCTTGAGGTCTGGAGACATACTTTTGAGACTAAAGGATTTCATATAAATAGGGCTAAGATTGAATATATGGAGTGTACTTTTGATGGAAGCAATGGTGAAGGAATCGATATTAAGATTAGTGATGATAGCATTCCGAAGAGAGATTCTTTTAGATATTTGGGTTCTATTTTGCAACATGATGGAGATATTACAAATAGAATAAATGCAAGTTGGCTAAAGTGGAGAGGATCCTTTACTATTCTATGTTATAAGAAAATTCCTTTGAAAATCAAAGGAAAGTTTTACAAATCAGCAATGAGACCTGTTATACTCTATGGATCAGAATGTTGGCTCGTGAACCATAAACATGTTCAGAGAATGGCAATAGCAGAAATGAAAATGCTAACGTAGATATGTGGATACACACGTAAAGATCGGGTTTGAAATGATTCCATCAGAATGAAATTGGGTGTAGCTCGAATCTAAGATAAGATGCGGGAAAATCGCTTATGGTGGTTTGGCCATTTGCAAAGAAGGTCAGTTGATGCACCAATGAGGAAATGTGAATTTTCGAATGTTGAGCCATCTAAAAGTGGGCGTGTAAGGCTCAAGAAGTGTGAGACTATACAAAGGGCTCTTAGTTTTTTTCATCTAAGCTCAAGAATGACTTAAGATAGATATGATTGGAGGCAAAAAATCTATGTAGCTGAAACTAGGATTTTATGAGGGTCTTGCCAATCAACATGGCAAATCAATAGTCGTGGAAGCGACCGCTCACGAAACTCGGGTAATTCAACAACTAACCCACAATCAATGAATAAAGAAATGTAAAGTGTAGTGTAGAGTTAAAATTTATTTTATTTAACTCTACAAAATGTGAGTATAGTGCAAGTATGTAAGATGTCGATCACATGGAGCAAACGTGATAGACTGGGAAATTAAATCCAAAATTTATCCTCTTATTATCTATTTATTTTCTTTTTGTGTGGGTTTTAATTGTATATTTTTTATTTGATTTTTAAATATACTCATTTTTTGTGATTTTATATTTATAAATAAAATTATAGTAATACTAATATAACGAATAATGACAGATATATATCTAGATAATAAGAGAGAGATATAAATAAAAGAAATAGAGCAAACATTTTTAGATTTTTAAAATAGGTCAAATAAAGTTAAAATAACTAGAATAAAATCTTATTTGTGTTTTAATTAATTTTGCAAATGTTTTTAGAATTTTAAATTAAGAAAAATATAAGTAATAAGATAAAATAGGAAATTCTACACTTGGAAAAAGAAGGCAAATAAGACACTCAAAAAAATACTACCAATAGCTCAAAATGAAGTCATAACATTATATCAATATTTTTTCTAGATAGACAAGACTATAAAAAAGAAAACATGACCTTGTTTTTTTATTTTTGACACTATTTAAAATTTTGGTGATTTTTTCAAGTTTTGAAGTGTTTTTGAGCTTTTGGACACCTAATATCACTGGATGCCCTTTGGATATGATATAGATAGAGATGAGAGAAAGCTACAGTATTTTTTTGGTGTTTTTCTGAGATGTAATGAATATACTAAAAATAAAAGATAATAGGAAGGCTAAAATGATGTTTTTGATTTTTTACTATTCAAACAAAGATAAAAATAAAGCAAAACTCATTGTTATAGAACAAGATCAGGGGTGCATGACCATATTTTTAAATTTTTAGTAGATGAAAGATGCTCCAAAAATAAATCAATTACTCAAAATATTGTAAAAATTCTACATGCCTCTAATCAAAGCTTTTTCAAAATGAAACTTGAAGCAAGTCTAGTGTAACTAATTTCTACAACATATCCAAAAATGAGCAAGTGGTCTCAATTATTCAAAGAGTTATTAACAAAATAAGCCAAATCAGTACCCGGAATTCAAAAATTCACCATTAATAATTCATAGATCATAATATTATGAAGTTTGGAATAATGCAGATCTTTAAATATGCTTTCTAACAAAAAAATCTCACAAACAATGGAGTTCAGATAAATGATTTATGAGCATTTAAGTGCAAGGTTGCAGATGAAATCATAAGAACGAAACTGCAGTTCAAAATTGCTATGAAAACTTCCTGAAAGTCTCCAAAATTGTGAGGATCTAGACGCAAAGCTCCCAACTAATCCATGTGGCATGTGTGGATGTGCATGGATGAAGGCCAATCGGACGGTTGAGGCTTTGGGTGATTTAACGGTTGCGAGAGAAGGGAGAGTTTTGATCCAACGAAGACTGCTCAATGCCCTCCTCCCTTTTTCTTCATGTGGCTGTGGGTAAGGATGATAAAGGCGCAGCTAGCACCTCCGGCGAGGACGTCCAACAGGCTTGAGGGGATCCCAAGAGATGGAACTTCCCGGCGAGAGGCGTGTGATAAGAGTGAAGGTGCTATAGGTACCTGCGATTAGAAGAAGGGCTCGAGTTTAAAACTCAGCCAGCTTGTTAGGTGCACGAAAAATGGGGTGAATGGGTTCTCCTGTGAAAACGGGGGAGAAGGATATGCTCTCCAACCACCGCGCATGAACAGAGTTGGTGAGGATGCGAACGAACGTGCGGAGAACGTGAAATGTAAGCGGCGAGGAGGTGGTTAGTCGTGTCGAATCGAAGGGAGGAGCAAATGGTGATGATGGGTCTTACACTAAAAATAATAAAAGCAAGAACTAATTAAAACTAAATTACCTTTGAACTAGCACAAGAAAAATGCAACAAGTGGATGAAGTCACCTTGGATGACACGTGCTCTGACGAACACAATTAGTCTTAGCCTCAATTCCGACGGTGAAGAGTCTTGATGGAGATGAACTTCATGGTACAATGGAGAAAGAATACCAAGGGATTACATAATGGAAGGAGTTCTCATCATGGCTCACACCCACAACCTCTCTGTCACAAAGTAAGCTTAGTGCTCGACGGACTGGAATAGACCTAAATCTATACTAAAATGATGAAAATTGCATTAAATAAATGCGCTACACTACAGTGCCGGAATGAAAACTACTCAAAAAGGCAATAAATGAGCTTGAACCTGCTCGAAGACAAGGAGCACAGAAGCTCTGCCTGGAGGTCTCTGGTGAGGCTTGGATCGTCTTCTTCGCCATCTCAAGCTCGTTGTAGACATGGCGGAGGCACATTGTCACCACGCTCGTCACACCTAAAGTTGATCTAAGGGGTCTAGTAGTGAAGAAAAGATCAAAATCAAAAAATGAGGGCGAACAAGATTGTGTACAGGACGATGTTTGGCTTGGGTTTCGGCTCGGTGTAGTGATCCATCGATCGAGGTGATGTGTACACATGAAAGAGTGAAGAGCGAGGAGCAATTTTCAAGATGTTGAGCAAAAATGGTGCAAGCCTTAGGTAGAGGAAGATGGAGAAGATAGGTCGCTGACATCTGATGGGTGCAAGCCTATGAGGGGTAAGCAGTTGACTGAGGTCAACCTGGACTCACTCCTCGTTGGTCCACATCAGCCTAATAAGGACAAAATAAGAAATAATTCCCTTATTAAATAGATTTAAAATAATAAATGATTTTATTATTTTTATATCAAAATATAAAAAACTATTATTTTATATAGTATTTTATTATGATTTTTATTTATTTTTACAAGTTAATTTATTAGGTATTAGTTTTTACATGTGTAATTATAGGTGTAAATACCTATATATGAGGTATTTTTATTGTGTATTTTATATTTTTATCATTTTTATACATATTTTATACATTTAAAACTTATGTAAAAATATATGTACATATTTTTATTTTATTTTTATGAAGTTATTTATTTACTTAAGTATCTAGGTACATGTATTATATAGGTATATTATAGGTATGTTTTACTTGTATATTTTATAGATTTTTTTTATTTTTGTGCATTTTTCATACTTTTAGTTTTTTTATATGTATATGTATTTCAAATAATATTTACAAATATATAAAAATATAAGAGATCGAAAAATACAAGGAATAAATATGATGAATGTTATATACATGTATATTGCACAAATGAGGGCCCAAAAACCAACTTTTGCCTCTTAACTCCAAATTAATGAACATAATTCATTTAATATATAATTTCATTTTATGAACAATAAAGGTAAGTTTGGTTAATTTTGAATCAGTATGAAGAAGATACAAGGTCAGAAGTTTTCATTGCAGCTTTTTATTCTGCTTGCCTCAGGCACATGTGCATTTGTTTTGAATAAAATAAATTTTGTATTTTTCTTTTATTTTTATGTACAATTTCATATGGAGGATATACTATTTGAGGTATAAAAGTAGGAAAATAAAATAGGTCACAAAAGCACAATTATTAAGATATAAAAATTATGTCTTTTGTGCAATTATTGGCCATTATCTCTCCCTACTTTATTCCTTATCGATTAAGTCAATTCTTGACTTAGTCTTGGGATTTAGGGTCCTTCATTACCTTTGGAATTTCATTTCTTTTTTCTTTTATTTTCTTTATTCTTTTATTTTGTAATTAAATCAATGAATTTATATAGTATTTATTATCTAATACTTGAGTGTTATTTTGTACAAATTAATGTTACATTCATGCATTTAACTAGGGATTTAAGGCCAAATGAGAGAATAAAGTTGATGAAATGGAGAATCATCAACACCCATATTCCTCATACAATTGCACACATGCTCAAACACACCCATACGTTACACCATACACTCTCATGCCTACAAGATGATGAATTTGCATTTCATCATCTTTATTCATTTATTTTAACTTAAAATCCCTTATTAAAACCCTATAAATATAAATAAGTCTATGTTTTTTAAAATCTTTATTCTTTTGTATATAGTATATATTTATCATAGGTTTTAACATAAAATAAATAAATAAAAAAAGAAAAATAAAAAAAGATTGTATATATGCAGTAAATACAGGCTGATTGGCGCGGCTAAGACTACCCTTGTTAATTCAATCAAATTAATGGTCAATTTAATAGTTATATTTGTTGCGGTCGGGTAATCAAGGCTACGTCAAAATACCACTTTAATTAATGTTCAATTAATTGCGAGCGGCAGATTTATTTTACTTGGGCAAGCCCAAGGTCGAACTCAGGGAGGCAGCTATCTCCTTAGGTGAATTTTAAGTGAATTCAGAGGTCAGATTTTTAGAGGGTTATTTTTTGTCCTTTTTAGACATTTTTATGCAATAAAGGAAAACGAATGCAATTTTTCGGGCCAATTTTACAAGTTATAGCAGAAAGATAATCAAATGAAGTCAAAAAATTATGAAACTTGGCCAGATGATGGAATGCTATAATCTAAGTGTCTACAAATTTTTTTGGAATTTTTTAACTCTAAATGAAATTACTGTGAATAAATTATGAATGCAAGGTGTTTTATACAAAACTAATTTTAATAAATACTAAAACAGATTATTTCCAGATATAAGAATTATCCTAGATAGATCTAAGTATGATGAATCCAGAAAAATTAATAAACCTAAAATTTTATGTGAATTGGAGCTATTAAAAATCAATTCAGAAAATCACTATTTGATTTATTCAGACCTCGTGATGCATGCAAATGCAATGATTTTTGGGCATAATGTAGAATAAATTATCCTAAGTCTAATGTGATTTTATGATGATTTTTGGAGCAACAAGGAATTTAATTAGAATTAAAAAGCATACGGTAGAAAAAATATAGAAAATTTTACCTAATTAATAATATTAAATTCCAGAGATCTCACAAAAATAAGACACGTGTCACATGAGATAAAGAACAAGTTGGGCTACAACATGCAATTTTTAGAATTTAAAAATGATGCGAAATGAACACCTAATTATGCGTGCAAAGACAAGGACCAAATTACAAATATAGAAAATAAAAGTCCTGAAATAAAACGTGCTCATAGGGACTTAAATACAATTACCTATAACGTGGGGGAGGTGGATGCAAATTTCCCACAAAGTCGCGCGCTCCTCACGTGACACGCCTGGTAGGGAGTAATTTGTAATTTTCAAAAACTTCGAGGGCCTATGTGTAAAATACCGAGCCCTCACGTGGGAAGCACGTGTTGGGCTAGGCTCGGACGTCGATTGAGGCTCGGGCGGAGGCTCGGGAGGCTCTAGAGGCTCGGATCAGCCTCGTGTCTACTTCAGTTGCTCCGAGCCTAGTGTCGTGGAAGAGGCTCGGGGGAGGCTACGTGGCGTGATGTAGACCATTGGATTAGTGTGTATCCAACAGCTGCTGGAGCTACTGGCATGGCGCCCTTAGAGTCATCAGATCGAGATGATCTAACGATGCTGACGAAGTCGACATGGCGAGATCAGGACCTTCAGATCCGTGCGAGATCAACGGTTGTTAATGCTCGATGAAGCGGGCGACGTGGCGGAGTAGGAGCCGTGGGATCCTCCTGATCTAACGATGGTTGTTCTTCATCCTCTCCGGTCCTCCACCTCCTGTGGCGGACTTGGCGGGGCTCCGACGACTTGCTCCTGGATCCGCCTCCTCCTCACGTGCTCGGTGTAGCTCATCGGCGGCTCCTGTATAGCTCAGACTGATCGTGGAAGTGCCAGGAGGATGCAAGAGGTCCTAGGAGTGGCTGGGGAGGTCTGAATGCCATAGACGATGAAGTTCGAGCTGAGCTCCGATGAAGTTCCATTCAATCAAGATTGGGGTACCTGCAGGGTTAGCTGGGCCCAAAAGAATGGAGCCCGTGCTTGTGGGGGTGCATGCGAGTGCGACGAGGCCTATGGGGTGAAGTGGTGACGGCTGGAGGTGGAGTTCCGTCGTGGCCGGCGGAGCTTCGATCGGGTGAAGTGCGAGGGGTGATCGGAGCAGATGAAGTGGTGCGCGAAGATGGGAGATCCAAGGAGGAGCTCAGGGGATGGTCAGGCGAACGTGAAGATGAGCGGAGCGGCGGAATAAAATCGGAGAAAAACCTTGAAAGACAAGAAGAAGATCAGAGAGGATAAGGAGGTGTCTACCTGGGGTCAGAAGCTCGGGGAGGAGCTTCCTGGCCTTCGCTCAAGGGCTGGTAGTTTCCCGAGCTCGTGCAGCTCGTCGGTGGGGCTGATGCACGGCGGAGTTGGCCGTGGATCTCGTCGGAGATGAATACTGTCGTCTCTCACTTCTAAGCCCAAATCACTGTCACTGATAGGTAGAGGGTAGCTCTAAGTTCTCTCTTGCAATGGTGGATGGGCGTAACGGTGGCCGAAGGCGGGGGTTTTATAGAGAAAAGGTGGAGGCAGTGATGGAGGCGTGAGGTTCTTGGGGTGTGTGAAGCGAGGAGGAAGGGGATCATGGAGCACATGGAGGTTGGCAAAGATGAAGGGAGTGGGGGCTTCATCGTAGGGTGGTCAATGGGTGGAGAGAGTGGTTGTGGTGGCAAATAAAATAGGAAGGGGGTGGCGAGCGCTCGAAGTCGGCGACGTGCACGAGGGATGCATCCCGAGGTGGAAGACGATCTCAGGACCGTTGGATCTTGTGATCCAACGGCCCAGATTGAGGCGCTAAGGAGTGGCTTAGATCAAATCGGGGAGGTATGATCGAAGGGGTAGGGGTGCGACTCGTAGCGAAAGGAGAGGGCGACGCTGAAGAACGGCTGGGATGAGATCTGGAGGATCTGATTGAAGGGCTAAGGATAGTGCGGGAGTGTGCGGTGGGGATGAAGGTTTCTGGAGAAAATCATACGGTTCATAAGTCAACACGTGGCTTGCTGAGGGTGAGGCGCTAGTGGACGGAGGAGATCTGATATGGAGATGATCGGAGGGAGGAGATCAGCCGGGAGAGTGAATGGCACAGATCTAGAAAGAAGGAAAGGGATCAGACGGCGGAGAAAAGGGGCGCGTGGCACATTATGAGCGCGCCGCGTGGCACAACTAGAGGGCGCCACGTGGCCTGATCTGAATGGCTGAAAGGAAATGTGGAATAAGAGAGAGAAGATGGCCGAATTTGGAAAAACTCAAAACATGAAAGTTGTAGATCTCGATGAGATCTACAAGTTTCATTGCGACCAAAAACAGAGATGAGGTCAAATAAAATACTAAAATAAAAGGGTACAAATATACATACATATAATGTATAATAAGGTCCCAAAACTCAAGTTTTGCATATGAGCTCTGATTTAAATGAAATTGGTCTCATTTTGAAGGTCTCTGAATATATATTAATCTAAAAGTAAGTATACCTAGATCGGAGGTTGTATGAGATAGATATGTGCATTCTAAGGCCTAAGGTCTCCAACTGGGTTTGGGGTTTTATTGGGTAATTTTTACAAGTTAGAAATTTTTGGCCTTTTCCTTCTATTATTAGTTAGTAATATATACAGTAGAGAGTTGGTTTTATTGGTTTTGGAGTGAGTATAAAATACAAATAAATAGTTGAATAATTACAAGTGAATTGGTTTCTTATCTAATGCAAATATGAATGCTAAAATGCAGGTATTACTTATGCATGCATGAATGCTAATTATGCAATATAAGTAGAAATATGCATCTAATTACTCAGGAACAAAGCTCTATTTTCAACTTTTAGAGTGATGAATCACAGATTCATCACTGACTCTGACCCCGAGAGAAGGTCTAGACTTGACATGAACGATAAGGAATAAAGTAGGGGGAGCTAAGGCCTATTGTAGAAAAATAAATAAAATCAATATCCATTCATGTATATTCATCATCATTCATCATTGTATATATGTATAGTTCTCTTCTAATATTTTATTTAAAACCCAATTCATATCAAATAAAAATTTTCTTCTTGGAACTTGTACATAAAAATAAGTTGTAAATATTAAAAATATTTGCAAGAAAAATCATCATACATAGAAAAAATAACAAGACTTTAAAAAAGCCACAAAGCCCATCTTGTCAGATCAATATCTTCTCCATAAAAAAATCAAAATAAAGGAAAGTCACTCTTATTATACTCTAAATTAAATAAACTTTAAAATGAAAGCGGGCTCATTAAAATCAGAATTAAGATATGAAAAGTTGATTTTGGAGTGTATTGTATTGTTTCTATATATTGTACACTGTGCGAATTTGTTCTTTTATTTATTTTCTCTATACTTTTGCATATATTGCATTTTTAAATACTTGTATATATTGTATTTGATTAATATAAAATGTAAATAAAATTGATTAAATCTAAAAGAATAAAAAATAAATTCATTGTTTATATTGTTATGTACCATTACCTATATTGTAAATATCCATATTTATTTAACTCAACAAATTATTTCATAAAAGTCCAATAAAAATCTCTTTATTAAAAAATATTTTAAAATAATAAATTATTATATCATGTATTTATTTGTAAAAATAATTTATTAAAATACAAGTGTTGTATATATAGGTATATTTGCTTATGAATAAAGGAAAATATTTATTTTAACTTATTTATTTAATTTATTTAAAATAACCATAAATAAGCTTAATGGTTTATTTACATTTTTTATTATATAATTTATTTATTTAAAGAAAATTCTTTTTTAATTTTTTATCAGTTTATGCTATTTTATCATTTTGCATTTTTGTCTTTTAGAGGAGTCGTGCCCCATTGGACAGACCTAGGTATGTTGACCCGAGTCAACTCCTCAATATCCTACCCCGCCCAAATAACCAGCTTCCCCAGCCACTCTAATTGTAATTTCTTGATCGACCCGATCACACTTAGCTCCCACTTCCTTCTGTATTTCTCTTATCCGAATAATGAGCATGATTGCCCGGATAACTTTTTCATCGTTTGAGCCTCGGCTCACATGCGATTCACGATTCAAATTTCACCATCTCTAGATACTATAAATATCCCTCTCCAGCTCTGCCGCCATTTTGATCTGTTTCATTTGTCAGTTTCGCCCGAGGTTGAGCCTGGGAGATTCAACAGTGGCAGGGCTTGAATTACTCATAGCCAGGAGCGCGAAGCTCCCATCTAGGATAGAGATCCACTACGATCGACGGAGCTTCACTGGAGGTCATCAACTTCTCTGATTTCATCACGGATCGAGGCCGTAATTTCATTTTCCTCCACCATAAGTTAGCGTAGGTAATTATCCTTTCAATTTTGCTTTTCAATTCCTCATCTAATTTCCTTCTTAGCATAAATCTGATCTCCATCCATCAATCTCTGATCTACTCGATCAGAGCTCTCTAATTATCAAATTTCACATCCGATCATCACATTACCATCTCCTCGACCTTCTTCTCCTTCCTCCAATGTTTGACCCCCCAGATTCATTCAGATTTGGAACTTCCACTCAAGGACAACCACCCAACGGAGTCGATCCATCCACTCCATTTCTTATGGTTTCTAGTGAATAACGTGGCCGGAGTAATCATCCCCGAGCAAAATATTCCGTTGGATCAAAATCGGAGCTTCGGATCAAAATCTAGAAGCTCACTTTCACCTGCAGACCTCCTTGAGCTCCAGATCTCGAGTGGACGATCTTCAGACATCATTGATGCATTCGATCGATGGAGAGCAGTTGCAGGAACGTGTATCGACCTTCATGATTTGGATGGGGTGGGATCGACCGAGATCTGACCGGGCAAAGGTTGGTTCGACGTCCTCCTTATTAGTTCTTCGAGCGCATCCAGTTGTCATTAATTCAAAAAGGCGAGTACCAAAATGCCTCAGTTACATCCAATTTGTCCCAATTGTCAGTCGTTGATCTAGATCAAAGCTGCATCCCAGAGATGTCTGATCCAACACTTGAGAAGCACTTGATCGGTGAATAATTTCACTCTAGCCCATGTTTTTTTATTTTATAAATAAATCCTCGCCTATACATGTATCATTATATTGTTGTTTGGTTAATTTCATCTGAGCCCTTATTGTGTTTGTTATTTGCATTGAGGTCTTGTTTGAACTAATACATGTGTTGTGCACGTGTTCTTTTTGGTATTTTGCAATAAAAGCATGTTTATTTCTATTATTATTTTCCCCCAAGTCTTTAAATAATTCCATGTAAGCGCGTGCCAATGTGACTCACGTGCACTGGTACGTGTTGTTTTTTGGTCAAATTTCATTATTAGACCCATACCTTTTTTTATCATTTTTTCAGTCTGCTAAATAAACGTTTATTACCTTTTAGTCCATGTATTGCATTGAATAAAATTGTTTGTTAATTATGTTTGACAAATATCTAACAACATTAATTCCATAAAAATTCTCAATAACTTATTCTAATTACCTCTTTCATCACTAATTTGTATTTTAAATAATAATTAGTTTTATTATTTTTAATATTTCAAAAACCCACTTTACTTTCCATGTTTGTCGTAAGTAATTAATAAAAAATTGAACCATTTTCAAAAAGTCTAAAAAATCAGGATTGCTTGTTTTTTTTATTTTATGTAGAAATTATGTTCCAATTTCCTTATAAAACCCAAAAAAATATCAAAATACCTAAAACACTAAAAAATGATTTAAATCAGAGAAAAATCCAAAATTACATAAAATAACTTTTAATAAATCTTGAAAATTGCCTTCATGTTTTTGTAAATTTCCTTGATTTTTGATTTTATTTCTTATTTTAAAAAACAAAAAACATTTTCTTTTTCTTTTTATTTAATTTCCTATTTTTAATTGTTTTCAAAACCTTAAAAATATAAAATCCTTAAAAAATAACAAAATAGTAAAAAATACGAAAAACACAAGATTTGTATTTGCTTTTTTCATATTATTACCTTATTTTTGAAATATAAAAAAGTGTTGTCTTTATTTCTTTTTATTCTTGTTATTATTTTGTTTTAAAAATAATAATATAAAATTTAAAAAATTAAAAATCATTAAAAATACAAAATTAGAAAACATAAAAATATAAAAAATAAGAATTCATAAAAATTATAAAAAGACAAAAATACCAAGATTTGAATAATAAAAACATTTCTTTTATGTCATTGATTTTTCTTTGATTAAATAATCCTCGGGATTTTTAGCATCTCTGAGTTCGATCATGTACACTACACAGGTAAATAAAAGGCAAACTTCTCTTGCTCACATTTCTTTATTTTATTTTAGCTTGAGAAATAAAAATATATGTTTGTTTGAGGCTTTCTTTGGGTTGCGACGATACTTTCATCTTGTGAATAATTCTACAAAATTGAAAAAGTTCAATAAAACAAATGGCGTCATTGCTAGGGAGGCATGGCGAGGGTAGCTATGTTTCTTCTTTTGCCAGTTACTCTTGGATTTTGTATATACGTTGATTTCCTTTTCTTTTTTTGTCTCTCTTATTTTCATTGTTATTTTCTTCTTTTTTATTTTCTTGTATTTTCATAATTCTTTTTGATATATTTTATGTTTCCTTTTTCCGTAAGGACCCGACGAGAGAGGGTGGCATTCTTAGGAGGATTAGCGTACCCGAACGAAGCAGAGGCTGTTCGTTTCTCCATCGAGCGACAAGAGAGCGTAGAAGGAGCAGAAGAGTTAGAGTAGAACATTTTTGCACATAATTTCTGTTTTATTTTAGCATTTTATTATACATTTAATTTTATAATAATTTGTAATAAATTTTAGATGCTTGCTCTTTTTCTATTTCTTGAACATTGACCTTTTCTATTTTTTATTTCTTCGACCTTTATTTTTATTTATTTTTTAACGGTTTTTTGTGCTTGAGCCCTTATAAGTAGTTTTTATTTTCTTGCTTGAGACATGTAAATAATTAGGTCCGATGCCCCTAATAGGAATTCATGCTCCTGTAGAGTAGAGTGTAGCTTGGACTTAGACGAATAATTAGTTCTTGACCGATAATAGGAGTTTTTTTCTACGACGTTTCTATTACATCATTTAGGTTAGTTTAGTTTTCTTTTTTATTTTATATGGTAATTATTTTGAATGTAGACTACTGGCGTCAGATACACATTTCTGACTATTGCATGCATCATTGATTTATCACTGCATCGGCTTTTTCGATCTCCTTCCCCATTTTCTCACTTAGGATAAAAAAAAAGAATTGGAAAATTCATTAGATCGTTTCATTGGAAAAAAATTGATAACTAAATAAAATCAGGACTACTAGTCATATGTGACCTAAAACTAAACGTAACGATTATCATCATTGTTTTGGAGAGAGGAGCCCCCTCATTATTGTAGGTACTTGCCTCCAATCAGAGTAGGTGAGGATGTTTCCTTAAGGATAGAGCCCAAATCCCTATTTTCCTTAAGCACATGTACAACACTTTCTGATGTATGGTCACGCATGTAAGCACTTGCCTCCAACCTTAGGAAATAGTTTTGGTGTGCTATGCTTCCGATTTCCCTTTGTACCTGATATAACCTAACATCTTGAGCAGATGGTACCACTGTTTGGGGAGGTTTGAGGATGTACATTGGGCGATAGGGAGACATCACCATGTGTGTCTACTATTAAGTAACTTCTTGATATTCACTAAACAGAAATTGAAAAGATAAACGACTGAACCTTCATGGTCTTTACATTATGTTCAGTTGGTGAATCGGGGGTTTGATTTGTGTTTTTTTTTAGTGTAAAGATCCCTCCACGCCCTTCACACCTTTTTCTCATTTCTCTTCTTGTTTGACTTCATGTTCTTGCATCTTTCCTTTTGCCATCGAAGATGTCAGATTGGAGTACTTTTTGTATGGACTTTGCGAGCTTATCTTTGTACACTTCAGTTCGATCATTTTCACTTATTTGGGATGAGTCTCTTCCTGAATATACTTTCTTCTCTACATTTCCATTTCTTTTGCCAATAAATCCCTAGTTTAACATTGACCCTAATACCAAACTATCATTTAAGACTCCACATTTTCTGAAGACTAATCGAGTGCCTTGCACTTTTACAGATACATGCAATGAGGACTCGATGGCTCCTAAAGGGAAAGCATCCATGACTGAGTAGCATGAGATCAACAACATGATGCTGGCATCTAGACAAGCCATTCAAGCACAGTTGACTGAGCAGGCCAACATCCAGGAGGGATTACGAAATATGATCTTAGAGCTGAGTAATCATAGAGGATAAAGAAGAGAGCAAGATGAGAAAATGAGAGGAGGTGGGAATGGGAGAGCAGAGCATCATCGTAGAGTGGAGCCCAAGCTCACATTGAGAGATGCTTATAACCCAGGAGCAGGACACTCAGTGACATGGATTAAGATACATGTGGTTCATTTGCGTTTCGAGCTAAAGCCCACGATTTTACCATTGCTCCCTATTTTCCATGGACATATTTATGAGGAACCATATACACACCTTCAATAGTTCAATCGCATTTATGCATTATTCACTACCCTAACATCCCGTTAGAGGTAGTAAAGATGACATCCTTCCCAATCAACCTTATGGTACTTCATTTGATCAATCATTTAGAAAGAGTTGTCACGTCCTAGGATGAGTTGAGATCAGCTTTCCTTAGCAAGTATAGTCATTGATTGCCAATTCTCTCAGTTATCCCATGAGCTGGTACACGATGCATGGGATAGATTCAGATATTTAACGAAGAAGTGCCCCCATCATGACATACCAAAGACTAGCTTCGTGCAGAATTTCTTTAGGATTTGAGTTTAGAAAATTAGATATTGGTAGACGTCGCTTGGGGGGGTCCCACTTCAACAAGGGCGAGGATGTCCTCTGGCAGATATTTGAGGAAATGAAGCTCAGCTGCCTATCTTCTTCCCATGCATTTTAGAAGCATCCTTCATCTTTTTCTTCTTTTGTACCCCACAAGTCCATCAATGAGACATCATCTCATAATGTGGATAAGGTGGACAGTTCAGATCTGACCATCATTGAAAATCACCTATCCAATGTAGATATCATAGAAAAGAGATCACAAGAACTGGATAAATTACAAGTGATCGAGAAGAGAATGAAGCAACTGGATAATCTAGAAGACATTACCAGACACTTGGAACTTCTTGTTAGCACGATCAGTGCATGTCAGAGTCAGAGTGCAGCAGTCGATGCTCCTGAAGTTGAGCAGACCAGCTCTTCTACTTCTTCAGCCCAGCAAAGTATCGAGCCCCTTCCATAGTTCATCACATTAAATATATGCAGACTCTGGATCAGGTTTCGTAGTGTCTCCTCTGTCATGTGTTGTCCTGTACTATCTGGAGTACCAGTACATTCCTGAGACAAAGTGTCCACATCCACCTCATATTTAGGAGGTGAACGACATCTGGAGAGCGGTTCATAGTGCAGCCAGCCTCGCCCATCATGGTAGGGTCAGTTGGGTTCTCAGTCAAGTCAAAGTCTAGTTCACCATCTTTAGAGAGGCAGACCACAATACCACTACCAGCCTTCACAGCCTCACTATTCGTCTCCACTATAGTTCCATACCTAGAGACATGGATAGCAACATATGCAGCCTGCTTAGTCTTACCAGCCATACTATGAGCAACATCCTGCATATGGACAATATTTGCATTCTCCTCCTTACACATATAAGCCATAGTCTGCTTACTCCGGGTACCGGCCTCTGCACTACAATACTCTGCAATAGCCTATTGTTGAACATCCGGAGGCACCTTCGGTAAACCCAGCACTAGATTAGCTTGCACTCGTGATGAAGAACATGAACGATTTACACCAGAGTGTCGACAACCTGACCACCATGAAGACATTAATACCATCCCAGGTCGAAGACAGTCCCAACAATTTAAGACGCAAGGAGTAGGATGGCCATGATCCATCCACCCCCGAGATAGGTATGGCCTTTGATTTTACTTGTTTATCCGACATCATTCATCTCAAGAGTGGTAGGAGATTGATGCCGCCCGCACATCAGTTGAGATTGAGAGATCGAGACACTGAGAGAGCTTCACCGACCACTTCATTATCTCCATCATTTGAGTAGTGATCTAGTGATGCAGAGAATGGAGGATCATCTCCACCATCTTCTTCACCACCACCAACATTATTCAGAAAATACTATAAAGAGAATAATGGAAGATGCATTGTCGAGTCTGCTATGAAGGAGAACAAATCGGTCACGGAGTCTTCTTCAGCACCAGTAGACTGAGCTTCCCATTCTGTTTTTCCTTTTGTTTCTTCTACACATGTATTGGATGATATTGTATAGACTGATTCTAATCATCCTTTTGTACAAGGGATTCTGAATTGAATAAAAGAAATGAGCAATTTATTTCTCCTAATTCTGTTCCATTTCCTTATGCCTTGAATAAAAGGAAAAACCAAAAATTAAAAACATCATTATATGATCCTGGAGTGGAAGAAATACTTCAGAACATCTTTTTAGAGATGCCACTCCTTAAGCCCATGGAGTACATTCCCGCAATAAAAAGGGAATGAAATAAGCATGTATTAGGAAGCATCAGCCCAAGTAGAATAGATGCCCAAGAATAGAAAAGCACATATTGACCATGTCCATAGCTCACGCCATCAGCAACCTCCTGCCCAAAAAGAAAGATAAGAGAGCACCTCACATTTGGTGTCTGATATTTGATCAGGAGTACGATCATACTCTTCTTGATAACGGATCCTCAATCAATCTTATGTCATCCTCACTACTCACTGAGTTTTGGTTGGGGCCTCTTCGATCGACCATGATGATCCTTCAGTTTGTTGATATATCGATCAAGAGACCAAGGGGCATTCTCGAGGACATTATCGTAATGGTGCAAGGAATGAGCTTTCCTGTTGATTTTGTTATCATAGACATGGATACCTCTGCACAAATACTCCATACCCTGATCATACTTGGTCAACTATTCTTTCGAATGGCCAAAGCGGTAGTAGATTATGGTACTGGAGAGATAACCTTTCACCCTCATAGTGACAAGGTTAGGAATGAGACGATCTTAGATCTGAGGCCATCATCGCTAGCGGCAGACGAGAGAGAGTCATCTACACCAGATTCTGAGAACTATGATTTTCTTGCTGAGATACGAGATACTGATCTTTTTCATAGATTTCATGGTTACCCAGGAGTTCCTTTACCAGAAGAAACACCTGAAAAGCACAGTCGATTTATGCTCCCCTATTGATTATTCAGAGTTGTTAGTTGATGGATTGTCTGAGTTGTTTTCTAAGGACCATTCTAAGTTTTCTGAGTCATTTTCTTCTGAGATTATTGCTGATATATTAGATTCATTTATTGATGAGTTTACTAAGATCTTTGAGCGTCCTGATAAGACATCCCATTCTGAGTAGAGATTATTCATTGCAGACCTTTCTGAGTCACTTCATGTTGAGCCTATAGTAGCCATGGTGGACAGTACACACAATGCAGATCATCTACCTTCTACCATTTTAGTTGCAGAGGTTGTTGTAGAGCAGATTTAGGCCCTACCGAAGCTCAAAGTTTTACCCTCATCTATGAAGTATGCCTTCCTTGTGGGTGCCCCCCAAATGTTTTCGGTCATCATCAGTTCACTGCTGACTGATGAACAAGAATCTCGCTTGCTAAAGGTTCTTGAGAGAAACTCAGAGGTTATTGACTGGAGTATTTTGGATATTTGTGGGATCAATCTAGCATTGTGCTCATACCATATATACTTATAAGATGACAACATGCCGACCCGTGAGTTTAGCACTGTCTAAATCCTAATGTCCGGGATTTTGTCATGAAAGAGATCAGGAAGTAGTGTGATGATGGCTTTATTTATCCCATTTAGAATTTCAAGTAGGTCAGCCTGTTATATGTGGTCTTGAAGAAATCTGGGATTACAATTGTGATGAATGAATGTGGTGAGGATATTCCGAATCGTGTACCCACTTCATGGTGAGTCCGCATAGATTACTGATGCTTGAACTCAGCAACCAAGAAAGATCACTTTTCTCTGCTCTTTAAGAATCATATTATGGAGAGGTTGGCATGGAAGGAGTTCTTTTGGGTACTCGAGATATAAACAGATGGCAATCGCTCTTGAGGATTAGGATAATACTACTTTTACTTGTCTGTTTGGCACCTACATCTTTAGATGAATGCCCTTTGGATTGTATAACACCCTCACTACATTCCAGGGTGTATGTTGGTTGGTTTTTCTAACATGGTAGGTAGTTTCCTAGAGGTTTTCATGAACGATTTCTCGATTTACGGGGATAGTTTTGACACATGTCTTACTTATTTCGATTGAATACTTCAGAGATGTCGTGAGGTAAACTTAGTTCTCTCATGGGAGAAGAGTTACTTTATGGTGACTAATGGAATTGTATTGGGACACGTCGTCTCCAAATAAGGTATGGAGGTTGACCCAGCTTAAATTGATGTGATCTTCAAGCTAGAGTCATCGCAGAATTTAAAGCAGTTGAGGTCGTTCCTTGGTCATGTTGGATTCTATAGGCGATTCATTAAGGACTTCAGCAAGATAACCAGTCCTTTGGCCGAGCTTCTGTGTAAGGAGAGTGAGTTTATTGTTGATGAGGAATCTTCCTTGCCTTCCATTAGACGAAAGATATGGTTACTAGAGCTCTTGTCCTTCAACCACCTTATGGATCTCTCCCCTTAGATATCACGATGGACGTGTCAGATTATGCAGTTGGAGTTGTTTTAGGGAAGAGAAGGGATGGGTACTATTTGTCATACACTATGCCAGTAAGACTCAGGACGAGGCGCAACGCAATTACACAATTACAAAGAAGGAGATGCTAGGAGTAGTGTTTGCTTTAGAGAAGTTCTGCTCTTACCTACTTGGTTGTAGAGTCATTGACTACACGAATCATACTACCATATAGTACTTACAGGTAAAGAAGGATCTCAAACCACACCTTATGAGGTGAATCCTTCTTCTTCAGGAGTTTGATTTAGAGATTCGAGATAAACCTGGAATGAAAAATATTATGGCAGATCATCTTTCTCGAATCACAGATGCAGAGTCCCATGAGCAGCTACTACTTCCTATATCAGATACCTTTCTAGATGAGGCCATCTCGTCTGTTGCCTCACTCCCATGGTATGTTGATATTTTGAACTCTCTTATCTCCAAGAAAGTTCCACAAGATTGGCCCAAGCTGAAGGTAGATAGATTTCTGTTTGAGATTCATTTTTACCAGTGGGAGGATTTGTATCTATTTCGTGTAGGTGCAGATTGTATCTAGAGGAGGTTCACTCCTCAAGAGGAATATACCAGCGTGCTTGAGCATTGTTATAGATTAGATGATGGTAGGCATCATTCTCAGAAGAGCACAAAATCAAAGATTCTACAATGCAACCTATTGTGGCCAACTCTTTCTAAGGATGCAATGGATTATGTAAATCATTGTCCTAATTGTCAAAGAATGGAAGGAACCTTTGGTTCCGAAGATACGATGCCCCTGAGATATATTCGGATTTCAAATATTTTTGATGCTTGGGTCATAGACTTCATGGGCACATTCCATGTTAGTCAGAGATTTCAGTACATCCTGCTTGTCGTGGATTATGTTAGTCGTTGGGTAGAGGCTATCCCTACCCAAGCTGTTGATAGCCATACAGTTTGTTCCTTTCTCAAGGATAACATTATTGTGTGGTTCGGGATCCCCAAGATATTTATTTCAGATGGGGGAATCCATTTCTTTGAGCAGTGTGTCGATTCTTCTCACCACCCACAGACTAACGACTTGGCCGAGATTTTAAATAGGGTTGTCAAGATGATTCTTCATAAACTTGTACGTCCAGATAGGAAGGATTGGTCCCAGATGCTTGACTCGATTCTATGGGCATATTGGATGGTGTACAAGTCTCCATTGGGTATGTCTTACTAAAGATTGGTTTATAGAAAGCCTTGTCACTTGCCATTTGAGCTGATACACAAATCATTATGGGCACTCCATGTTTGCAATTCAGATTATGAGAGAGCAGTCCAAAGTAGAAAAGTGGATCTGAATAGATTACTGGAATTATGAGATTTTTCCTATAACAACACCCTAATGTATAAAGAGAATGTAAGCGTTAGCATGATAGACATATTAGGAGAAAGACTTTCATTCCTGATCAGAAAGTGTGGTTTTTTGATGTGAAGTTATTTCCAGGAAAACTTAAAAGCAAATGGTCAAGACCTCAATCAAAACAATTTTGCAACAATTTTTTTATATATAGATTGCCATCTAATGTACATCCATTTGTCGTGAACGGATAGTTGTCGAAATCATCTCTAAATCATGATACATTCATGTTCATGGTTGATTCTATCCATTGGGTATCAGACAATGATGCTTTGACATCTTCTACGTCTGATACATGAACTTATATTCTTTTATATATATTTCTTTCATTTTATTCTTTCTTCTTCCATTTTTATCATTCACCTCTTTCCCGTGTATATGCGCGATAAACCTAGGATGTACTCTATCTTAAATATAAGGGAAATGAATGACTTGAGTTATTCTTTTATTTTTATGCCATCACTCTTGATGTTGCCTATACTAATGGATCCTTTACCCTAAGTATATAGGAGAGTGATGTCCTTCATTTCATTCTTTTCTATTTTTGTTTCTTTTTATTTCTTCTCCTGTCTCACTTGTCCTTCAACTTGTTGATATTCTTTTTCTATACTTAGTTACGTACGGATATTTTACCATAAGTATAAGGGAGGACGAGTCAAATGATTGAATTTGTACATTATTTTGGTCTTCCTATCTGTGTAGTCTTTTATACTTAGGATTATTCGATCCTAAGTATAGGGGATCATCGACTTCTATTCACTTTATTCTTTGAGTTGCAATAGTACATGATTCTTTCATGAGTTATGTCTTCCTTTGTCGCTTCTTGGTCACTGTGAGGACATAGTTCAAGATAAGTGTGTGGGGTGTTGTATATATTGTATATATACTTTAGCCATAACTCGTACTTTTGTTTGTCTAATAATATGACTAATAAATCTGGAATAATATTTTGTACAAGTTTGTAAAAAAATATTTGTAAAATATCTTTTGTAAATATTTTTGTAAAATAGTTTTGTAAAATCTTTGTACAAGCGCTTTGTCAAATATTTGTAAAAATTATTTGTAAAAACCTTTGCACAATATATGTGTAAATTGTTACAAAATTGTTTTGGTTGTAAAATGTTTGTAAATTATTTGTATCAAAATTATTTATATTATAAAAATGATTGTAAAATGTTTATAAATAAAATCTTTGTAAAATTGATTTGTAAAAGTTTGTCAATTATTTTTGAAAACCTTTTGCAAAATTCTTGTAAAAATTATTTCGTAATTTTTTAAAATGTTTATTAAAATTGTTTTGTAAATTATTTTGAAAAACTTTTGTAAATTTTTTTGATTACTTTGGTAAAATTATTTGCAAAATAATTTTGTCACCTTTTATATAAATAACTTGTTTGTATATATTGTCTATATATTTATTATAAAAATGCTTGTAAGTAGAACTTGTAATCACCTCGTAAGTATGTGAATAAATTTTTTTCTTAATAATATTCTTTATATAAAACTTGTATATAAATTCCTTTACTAAAATTTGTATATAAATTCTTTTGTAGATAAAATCTTCGTTGTAAAATTTGTTCATAAAACTTGTAAATAAAAATTCTTTTTGTAAATTTCTTTATAAAATGTATATAATCTTGTATATAGTTTTTGTATGAAATTCTTTTTATATAAAATCTTTGTAAATTCTTGTAATTGTGTATAATTCTCTATTAAAAATCCTGTAAAAATTGAAAAAGATAAATTCGATAAAAATTTGCAAAACTCTCTAAAAAACCTTTCAAAAAGATTTATCTTTTCTATTATTTTCTTTTTTTCTTTGAAAAAAATGGTTTGGATATACTTCTTACATTTACATTTTTCATAATTATATGATGCTTAAACTAGTCTGGAATAAAATCAAATAATGGAGCTTGGTTAAGGCCTTAATCCACTTAGATTCAGAGGAACCTTATTGGAACTGAAGTTGAGAATTTTCAGGTCGAGTGACTTAATTCTTTGAGTCGACAAGACTATGTTCACATGTTATCTTGATTGGTCTAAGTAGAATATTTTGTACACACGCGTAGTTCTTTTAGATAGTGACCTAACTTGGACAAGCACTTTACATGTAGCTCTCGCTAATGAGGTGGTGAGAGAAGAATACTCTGATAAGAGACGCACACGAATGGAAATATACGCAGTCACCTTGAGTGGCCAATGCACCCCAACCTAGACTAGTGGCATGGATGTCTAAAGACGAGAGATGTCGGTAGAAATAAAGATTCAGATGAGGGATGGTATGCTGGCATAATTTTTCTAAGACCCCAAAATATGTGCGAAAAGAAAGATTCTATAACATTAATTTCACACTAAGATCAATGCAGTGCAATAATTCTTTCCATCGAATAGAGGCAAATGTTATTCCAATAAAAAATCAATCATGTATATATTTGACCATATTGGTCTAGCTTCAAAAAGACTACAAATCTTAGTAGAGACTTGGCTACACTGACTGGCTTCACAAGGAGATGCGGCTAAACTAGCCACACTCCACTTATCTTATTATCCTTCTATCTTCTACCCCTTTGATTATGGACACAACGCGTACATAAACTTAGAAGAAAATACACCGCTCCTCGAGGAAAGAGTATCTAGACTGGGGAATAAGGGTTACCTTGCTAAGAAAAGGCTATATTTTATCATTTCTGATGTGGAGAGCTATATTTCACTTACACAATACAAGTAAATTCGTAGTCATCAGAATTTACGTATGAGGACTTGTTCTGATCTGACTGTTGAGGCAATCTAAATAGAGACTTGTGGAACTTGAAGGATGTTAGGTCTTAAATCTGATTCCCAACCAGGTTCCACCAAATTAATAATCCAAAGGTCTGATCGAGATCCATACTTCAATTTTATAAATATTAGTTTAAAAATAAAATTTGTTCTAAGTTCTTTATTTTTCCTTTCTTCTTTTTCTTTTTTGTCACTTATTCTTCAAATAAGTATTTGCTAAGGGACTATCAAAGGTAAAACAAAGGGGGATGATGAATATGCATTTCATCATCTTTATTCATTTATTTTAGCTTAAAATTCTTAATTAAACACCCTTAAATACCAATAAATCTAGATTTTCATAAACCACTATTCTTTTGTATATAGCGTATATTTATCATTATTTTTAACCTAAAATAAATAATGAAAGAAATAAAGGGAAAATAAAGAAAATAAGGACAGTATATATGCCATAAATATAGTCTAACTCTGACCTCAAGAGAAGGTCAAAACTTTTCTTGATTAACAAGGAATAAAGTAGGGGGAGGTAAGGCATGTTGTAGAAAAATAAAGAAAATCAATCTCCATTCATATATATTCACCATTCATCACTATATATGTAAATTTTGCTTCTACTATTTTATTTATCACCCAATTCACTCAAATAAAAATGTTTTATCCTCGGAGCTTGTACATAAAAATAAGTTATAGATAAAAATAATTGCAAGAAGAATTACTGTACAAAGAAAAAATAACAACACTTATGAAAAATCTGTAGAGCCTAACTTGTCAAATCAATATCTTCTCCATAAAAAACTCAACACAAAGCAAACTCACTTTTATTGTACTCTAAATTAAATAAGTTTAAAATGAAAGTAGTTTCATTAAAATTAGAGTTAAGATGTGAAAAGTGGCTTTTTTGAGTGTATTGTATGTTTATATTGTACATTATGTGAATTTATTTTTTATTTATTTTCTATATATTTTTGCACATATTGTTTTTTTAAATATTTGTACATATTGTTTGTAATTGATAGAAAATGCAAATAAAATTAATTAAATAAAAAAATCCAAAATAAATTCATTGTATATGTTGTATATGTGCCATTACCTATATTATAAATATCCTTATTCATTTTACTTAATAAATTATTTCTTAAAAATCCAATAAAAATCTCTTTAAAATCCTTAAAAATATTTGAAATTAATAAATTGTTAAATTATGCACGTATTTTTAAAATTATTTTATTAGACATATAAGTGTTGTATATATAAGTATATATACCTATGAATAAAGGTTAATATTTATTTTAACCTATTTATTTAATTTATTTAAATTATTAAAATTGCCATAAATAAGCAAAACTATTTATTTACATTTTCTATTTATATAATTTATTTATCTAAATGCACTTCCTGTTTTATTTTAACTTATTTATCATTTTTATGTCATTTTATTGTTTTGCATTTTTGTATTTTAGTGGAGTCGGGCCCCATTGGGCGGACCTGGGTCTATTGACCCAGGTCAACTCCTCAGTCTCCTGCCCCGCCCAAATAACCTACTCCACCAGCCACTCTTCTTGTAATTTTCCTGATCGACCTGATCACCCTTAGCTCTCGCTTCCTTCTACATTTCTCTTATCTGAATAATAAGCATGATTGCCCAAATAGCTTTTTCATCGTTTGATCCTCAATTCGCGCCTGATTCACGATTCAAATTTCACCATCTCCAGTTGATATAAATATCCCTCTATAGCTCTGCTTCCCCTTTGATCTGTTTCAGTTGGCCATTTCGCCCAGGGTTGAGTCTGGGAGATTCAAAGTGATAGGGCTTTAATTACCCACGGCCAGGAGCATGAGGCACCCATCTGGGATAGAAATCCACTACGACCGTTAGAGCTTAACCAGAGGTCATCTAGCTTCTTTGATTTTGTCATGCATCGAGGCCATAATTTTCTTTTCCTCCACCGTAAGTTAACTTAGGTAATTGTTCTTTTGATTTTGCTTTTCAATTCTGCATCTAATTTCCCTCTTATCCTAAATCCAATCTCCATCCATTGAGATCCGATCTACTGCATCGGAGCTCTCTGATCATCAAATTTCGCATCAATAACCGCATTATCATCCCCTCGACCTTCTTCTCCTTCCTCCAGTGTTTGACCCCCCCCCCAAATTCATTTAGATCTGTAACTTCGACTCAACTTCGACCACCACCTGCCAGATTCAATACATCCACTCCATTTCTTCTAGTTTTTATTTAATAACGTTGCTGGAGCCATCCGTTGTAGCTATCGGGAACGTGATCGGAGTTACAGATCGAGACCTAGAATCTCACTTTCACCAATCCTCCTTGAGCTCCAAATCTCGAGTGGACGATCTTTGGACTTCATTGACACATTCGATCAACGGATAGCAGTCGTAGTAACGTGTACCGACCTTCAGCAGGTGGATCAAGTGGAGATTGCCTAAGATCTGACCAATCAAAGGTTGGCTCGTTGTCCCATCTTCCAAGTTCTTCGAGCGCATCTAGTTGTCGTATGATCAATAAGGTGAGTCCCAGATTGCATTAGATCAGCCCAATTTGCCCTTTCTCAGCCTTTGATCCAGATCAAAGACGCATCCCAAAGACGTCTGATCCAGCATGTGAGAAGCACCTGATTAGTGAATAATTTCACTCTAGCCCATGTTTGTCTTTTATTTTGTAAATAAAGCCTTGCTTGGACACGTGTCCTTATATTGTTGCTTGGTTAATTTCATTTTAGACCTTGTTGTGTTTATTATTTGCATTGAGGCATTGTTTTAACTGATATGTGTATTGTGCACGTGCTCTTTTTGGTATTTTGTAATAAAATTCTCGCTTATTTATGTTACTATTTGCCCTCGAGAGCATAAATAATTCCATGTAAGCATATGCCAGTGTGACTCACATGCTCTGGCACATGGTATTTTGTGGTGAAATTTCATTATTAGCCCCCGCACTTTTATTTTTAGGTATTGTATCATTATGCTATATAAACATTTATTACATTTTAGTCCAAATACTATGGCGAACTAAATTGTCTGTTAATTACATTTAATAAATATGTAACTACATTCATTAATTCTATAAAATTCTCATTAACTCCTTCTAATTATCTTTCTCACCACTAATTTTTATTTTACATAATAATTACTTTTATTATTTTTAATAATTCAAAAACCCACTTTATTTTCCTTATTTGTCGTAAGTAATTAATATAAAATTGAAAAAAAACTAAAAATTCTAATTTTTTTTGATTTTTTTGTTTGTTATTTTCGTTATAAAATATTTTCCAAATTCGTTATAAAAACCAAAAAATAACAAAATACCAAAAACATTGAAAAATAATTTAAAATAATAAAAAATTACATAAAATAGCTTTCAATTAATCTTTTAAAATTACCTTCCTATTTGTATATATTTCCTTGATTTTGATTTTATTTCCTACTTAAAAAATCCAAAAACATTTGCTTTATTTTCTATTTGTTTAATTTCCTATTTTTTATTACTTCGAAAACCTTAAAAAAACTGAAAATTCTTAGAAATAATAAAATAATAAAAAAGTACCAAAAAGACAAAAAGATTTTATTTGAATTTCTACGTATGTTTACCCTATTTTAAAAATGCAAGAAGAGTTCTATCTTTATTTCTTTTTATTCTTTTCATTTTTTTCGTTTTATAAATTAAAATATAAAAGTTTGAAAAAAATCGTTAAAAATAGAAAATCAGAAATCATAAAAATTTTAAAAATTAAAATTTCATAAAATTATAAAATAAAAAAAATCTCAGAAAAAACTGAGTTGAAAAATAAAAAGATTTCTTTTTAGTCATTGATTTTTCATTGATTAGATAACCCTCAAGATTTGTAGCCTCCCTAAGTTCGATCATGTACATTATACAGGTAAAAAAATAGCAAACTTCTCTTGCTTACATTTCTTTATTTTATTTTGACTTGAGAAATAAAAATAAATTTTTGTTTGAGACTTTCTTTGGGATGCGATGAAACTTTCACCTTGTAAATAATTCCATTAAATAAAAAACCCCAAAAAAGTTCGAGAAAACACATGCATACCCACAATCCTCAAACACCTTAATACATGATCAAATACACCCATATGGCTTACATTTCATGCCCACATTGCTCCCCGCACACCTACATGCATTACCCATGTTCCTCACACACTTGCATGCCAAAATATTTCCATGGTTAACTCCATACATACCCAATGCTTACATACCCAGCTGATGTACGACCTTGCCAACTCAGGTTAAGGAATTAATTAGGCTATCATTGTCAACAAAGCTAACCGAGTCGAAATCGAGCAAATTATTCAACCACAGACAAATCAAGCAAGTAAAATGGTGGTCTAAGATACTTTTATTAACCTGGTATAGCGACCGGAGTTGAATATAAGGAGCATTCTGATAAATAAGTAGTCAAATCAAGAGATTTAAAGGATTTTATTTTGGTTTTTTATTTTGCAAATTTTTTATTTTTGAAAATAAGGAAAATAAAGACAAAGAATAAAAGGCACACACTCTCCTTGTATTTTTGAAAATGATAAAAATACCCAAAATTCCAAAAAAAATTATGTTTTATATATTTTGTACTATTTTTGAGAATTTTTGAGGGTTTTTGAATTTTTATGGATTTTCTAAAAATAAAAAACTAAGAAAAACTCAAACAGTGCACATCCATGAGAAATGTTTAAATTAAAAATAACCAAAAAAACTCAAAACTCCTGGAAATCAATTTAATTAAAAACTATAATAAAATATCTACAAATAGAGACCAAAAATGTAATTTTTGGATTTTTCAAAGATTTTATATAATGTTTATGGTATTTTTAGGGTTTTGCAAATTTTTAGAGTTTTAGAAAAAGCAACCAAGATGAAAATTGGGCACAAAATCAAACAAATCAAGACAAGGCTATTCTAATTTTTTACAATTTTTAAAGAATTTTTCGAATTTTTATGATTTTTAAGGAAAATAAGAGGTTTCCTACTATTTTTGACTTTTTAATAATATTAAATAAAAGAAAATTGACAAACGAAAATTACCACTCAGAGAAAACACTCGGAAGAGCAAAAACTAATTTTTATGCAATTTTTGGTGTTATTTTGCTATTTATTGCAATTAATAAAAGAGAACAAAAATTAAACAATACACATAGGCCCTATTTGCAATTATTTTCAGTTAAAAGGTCGGATATTAACAAGTAATAAAACCTGAAGGGCCTAAATGCAAAAATTCAAAAATAAAATGTGTGGCACGTGACACAAGCTCACATGGGTATAAATGTAAATACTGAAAACATCTTATGTTTCATTAACCCATTAAAAGCGTAGGGAAGAGTTTGCAAATAACCCACAACAACACGTGAAGACACACATAAGTTCAACTCGGTTGGACTAAAATGCAACTAAAGAAAACACAAGTTCCTAACTACAAATGTACTCAACTTATTATTACATGTGTTGCATTAAAATAAAATAAAGAAAATGACTAGGTAGAAAGTGTAATATACCCTTGCGGACACGTGCGGAGCACGTGGTGGGTCGGACATACGGTTCTGATGGACCATTATATTGATCTGACGGCTCTAAAAAGGGGTGGGGCATGCATTTCAATGCACCTGGGAAAAGATCTGACGTCTCTGAAAAGGGTATGAGCGTGCGACCATGATTAAATCTAGAAGTTGGGCACCTCCATCCGACGGCTAGGACACATGTTGGAAGAACACGAAGAGGCTCTTGCCAGGGTTGGTTTGATCGTAAATGTCTGGAGTTGGAGTGCCTTGATCAGTCGAACAAAGGGTCCAACACATTGTTGTAGAGGAACTACGCCGGGAAGAGGTCTCAAATGGGTGATTGGAGTGCTCAATAGAGATTTAGGAGATGGGTCACCTGGAGCTGCCTTGCCACCGGAGTTAGGGGTCGATTCGACCCTCTCACGTGCACATGTACCTACAGGGGCATTCGCAGCTTGGAGATACAGCTCCGGCTTGGGTTATTGAGCAAAGAAAACAAAAGAAGCAGTGGGGATGGGTGGTTGTCCTCTGACAGAGATAAAGGATAGAGGATTGATCCTAATCTAGCTCCAATGAATAATATTCAAGTTGATCATGGTGTGTAGGAAGGTAGATGATGAGCTGGAGAGTAGATCTAAACGGTTGGATAGGCGAGATGGAGCTCAAACCCGATAGTCGGAGAAACTAGAGTGGACGGAGGTGATAATCAATGAATCGAAAAGGACAGTGAAATGAAGATGATAGAGGGTACCTGAAGCTTTGGAAATGGTAGGCGAAACGAAGCAGAGGTGATGGCGGAGTCGTTGTCTCAATTCCACAATGGAAGGTGTAAGAGGCTACTCACTATGGAAGGTGGAAGAGGCTACTCGCGGTGGATACTCCGGCCATCGAGCTACACATCTACCGGTCACCAAATAGACCACCAAGACACTCTCTGTAATCCTAGCACATCCCAGAGGTATTCAGTGGATTAAAAAGTGGTGAGGAGAGAGATAGGGCATGACGGAGGATGTCTGTAAAGATAGGGAGAGATTGCGCAATCCAAGGTGGATTCGGATCCTACTAGGTATCCACAAGAGTTGCAGATCTCCAGGGATGAAATGGGTCTGCAGTCCAAGGTGAACGATGGTCGGATTTGGGTGGGAAATGTAGAGAAAACATGTCCGGCGAACGAATGTCCGGGTTGTACCTGGAAGAGGGAAGGTTGACCCGGTCAATAGACCCGAGTTGACCAATCAAAAAAATAGCATTTACAAAATAAAAGAAAAATCATTTAAAAATAACAAATGATTTTAAAATAAAAGTTAAAAAAATAAAAATGGTATGCATTTTAAAATCTAGCTTTTATGAGTTTTAATAATTTTAATAATATATATAACAGTATATACAATATATGTTAGTATGTATAGGTATAATATACCTCTATATTATTATCATTTATTTTTATTTAATTATTTTTCATAAAAATGTATTATATTTTATATTTTGTTTATTTATACAATAATTTAAAGAGTATAAAAGGTTTTTATAAAATTTTTACAAATTAATTAGAGATGTTAATAAATTAGTATTATATACAACATATACATTTGATGCTATTGTACAATGAAGCATTGATTCTATTTTATTTTATTTTGTAATTCATGATATTTATTTTAATTTATTTAATTATTAAGAATATTTAAAAATATAGTATAGACAATTAATTTACAAAATAAATACTTAAATAAATAAATACATATATACAAGTATAGGTATTCTAAATTTGCATGTAATTAAATTTTACAAATATTTTATTTGAAACATATTTTTGTTTACAAAATTTATTGAGGAAATTTATGAATTTTGATATCTTTTTATTTAGATACATATATAGCATAAATAGGATATGATATATACATAGGGTATTTTTGGCATTTTTTTTGGGTAAATAAGGAACCTGTCTCTCCCTACTCTATTTCTTGTCGATCAGGTCAATACTTGACCTTCTCTCAGGGTTCACGTAAGTCTGCATTTATTGCATAAATACATCCTTATTTTATTTTCTTTATTTTTTCTTTTCTTCTTTATTCTTTTATTTTGGATAAAAAGAATGTTAAATAAACAATATTAACAAAAGCACGTACAATGATAATTTATTAAACATTTACAGTTAATTTACATGGGAATTTTTGCTAAAATAAAAGAATAAAGGATGTTAATCATGGATTGATCATTCCTCTATACTTCATCTTTTCTAGTCCCCTAGCAAACGCTTATTTGAAAAAGAAGTGAAAATAAATAAAGAAAAAAAGGAAGAAAAGATAATTAATGTTGATTATTAAACTTGACTTTAGAAAATTGTAGTATGGAGCTCGGTCAGACCTTTGGATTATTAGTTTAGCGGAACTTTATTGGGAAATAGATTTAAGACTCAACACCCCTTAAGTTCCATAGTTCTATGGTCAGGTCGCCTCAATAGTCAGGTCAGAACAAGTCTACATATGCAAACTCTTATGATTGTGAATCTCTACTTGTACTGTGTAAGTGATATATAGCTCCCCATCTCAGAAATGGCAATAAACAACCTCCCTCAACAAGGTAACTCTAGTCCCCTGATCTAGCAACTCTTTCCTCGAGGAGTGGGTTATTCCCTTCTAAGTTCAAGTACAACCAGCTCAAGAAGAAGGGGGAAGAAGAGAATGGAACGTGGCTAGTGTAGCCACGTATCAATTAGAGCTTGACCGGTTTTGCAAGTCTCTAGATGCAATCTTCCATGAGATGAGACGGTGAATCACATAAGCTTTGATTATTCCACTATATACACTCCGACAGACATTTTATTTTCAATCAGGCATGTCCCCCTTTTTTGGAGTTTTTGCTTTTTTTCAAATATATACAAATATCTACAAGGTGCAGCAAGTACATAAGGAGTTTTTCATCTTAAGATAGTAGACTATCCCTCTTTTTAAGCATTATCACAACCCCGTGGAATCCTGCCGTTAGACCTTAATGCTACTAGACCAAGTTGAGATGTACATCCCTCCCTAGACAAGGATGAGTGGTTACACTAGTTGTAACACACCCATGTGGTACCCCAAGCCAAAGGATTCTGCCCCCTCATCACCTCATCCATGAAGAGCTACGTGTACGGTGCGTGTCCAAGTCAAGCCATTGTTTGTTAGGGTCATGTGTACCTCGAAATATTCTATTTAGACCAATCAAGATGACACGTGAGCAAAGCCTTATACACTCAAAGAATTAAGTCTCAAGGACCTAAAAATTCTCAACTCCACATCCTATAAGGTTCCTCTGAATTTAAGTAGGTTATGGTCTTAACAAAGCTCCATTCTTCAATTGTATTCTAAACTAGTTTAAATGTCAACAATGATTCTAAAAGTTTATATGCATAGGCAAATAGAGGTATTTACAAAAACTTTTGAAAAGAAAAGAAAATAAGAGACGATATCTTTTTGACAAGTTTTCCAAAGATTTTTGCTAGTTTTTATGGAATTTTTAGTGTTTTTTTTCAGATTGTTAGGCATTTTAAATAAAAAAAGAAAGAAAGTTTTTACAAACATTTGCAAAACTTTGTAAATATTTACATGGGTTTTATTTACAAGTTTTATATAAACTTTTTACAACGGATTTTATCTACAAATTAAAGGATTTTATACGTAAAAATTTATATACAAAGTTTACAAATAAGCATAGGTTATTTGCAAAGATTTTACAACATATATATACAAATAATTTACATACCCATAATTTATATCCCATATGATAAAATATTTTACAAAAGTTTTTTCAAACCTTTTTATAAAAATTTTCAAGACGTTTTCAAAACATTTTTCCAAACTAATTTTACAAATTATTTTACAAACAGTTTTCCAAAAAGGTTTTTGCAAACATTTTATTTTCACAAAATTTACAAATATTTGTACAATATACATAATTTTGATACAAAAAATAATTTACAAATATTTTACAAACAAAATATTTTATAAATATTTTACAAAAAATTGTACAATAATAATTTTACAAAGGTTTTACAAATCATTTAGCAAATCATTTTACAAAAAAATTTACACACATTTTTGCAAATATTTTTCAAAATATTTTTATTCCAATTTTATAAATAACCCATATTATTAACTCCAAAGTATGAGTTATGGCTAAACTATATTTACAATATATATGATACCTCCTGTACTTAGCTCAAACTATGTCTTTATAGTGATTAAAAGAGCGACGAAGGCAGACTTAACTCGTGCTAAGTATAGAAAAGTGAAAAGAATCATATGCTACAATGACTCAAAGAATGAATTAAATAGAAGTCGGTGATTCCCCCTATACTTAGGATCAAATAATCATATTTATAGAAGATTATACAAAAAGGGAAAACCGAGGACGAAAATGTACACGAAGTCAATGACTCGACTTGTCCCCCTTATACTTAGGATAAAAGATCCCTAAGTATAGAAAAGTATATCAACAGTTGAGGGACAAGTGAGGGAACAATCAAAGAAATGAAAAACCGATATTACATCCCCTATACTTAGGGTCGAATGTCCCTGAGTATAGGCAACAAAACATAGTTAATAGAACAGAAAGAAATATGAAAACACAGATTCAACACCCCCTATACTTAGGATAAAGTGTATCCTAAGTATAACAAGAATCCTAAGTGAGACCTGGGGTGTTAAACAAAATTGAAGAAAAGAATGAACATAAAAGAAAACATGGATATACAAAGAGGCGGACGGTAGTGTAAATCAGGTATGAGACATAGAAGGTGATAATCAAAGAACACATCTCATACAAATGAATAGGGGAAACATCAACAATCAATGGATCATGATCAAGAAAAAGGCTTTAGGCTCTGACTGTTGACCCGAAAGATGAAGTCAGAAGACAACTCTGATATGTTCAATACTGTCATTGCCATGCACCTTTCTGATCAAATATGGTCCTTTCCACTTGCTCTACAATTTCCCTGGAAATAGTCCTCAATCACGTATAAAATAGCCATACTCTCTGATCAGGATCAAACTGCTCATGGCTGATGTGTGAATCATGCCATATCTTAACTCGATCCTTATACTATAGGATACTAGAAAAGGTTGTATCTTTAAGCTCCTCCAGAGCTGCCAACTCTGCTCTCCCCTGATCTCCTACACTCTCTGGATCCAATAATATTTATGTGACCTTCAAAGTGACTTGTTCTTCATTTTCATAGGTAAGTGGCATGACTTGTCATAAATGAGTCGAAATAGAGATGTACCCAAAGGAGTCTTGAATTATGTCCTATAGGCCCACAAGATTGAGTCCAAAAGCTGTGATCAATCCTTTCGGTCTGGGTGGACAACTTTATGCAATATTGTCTTGATCTCCTGGTTCAAAACCTCAGCAAGACCATTCGTCTGTGGATGATATAGAGTGGAAACTCTATGGTCTATGCTGAACTCGTTAGCAAGGGCCCTTACCTTATCATTGATAAAATGAGTACCCCCATCAGAAATCAAAACTCTTGGAACCCTGAACCATGATATGATATTCTTCCTCAAAAATATGTAAACAGTCCTTGCATCAGTGGATCGAGCGGGGATGGCCTCAACCCAACGACTCACATAATCTACAGCTAATAAAATGTACTCAAATCCTTGACTCTTAGGGAATGGGCCCATAAAATCGGTGCCTCATGCATCAAAAACCTCACAAAAGTGAATGAGTTGCATCAGCATCATGTCTCTATGAATACAACTACCCATCCTCTGATAGTCAGTTCACCTCCTTACGAATTCATCTTAATCCTTGAAGAGTGTTGGCCACCAAAGACTGGATTGGAGAATCTTTTGTGTTGTTCGTCTCCCAGAGTGATGTCCTCCTACCTCAAGCTTGTGGTAATAGGTGAGGATGCTATGGTGCTCCTCTTGAAGAATACACCGATGCCAGACAATATCCCCTCCTTCATGGTAAAGGGTAAGATCCTCCAATGGTATGACTTTGCCTTCGTGAGGAATGTTTCAAGTCACTGCTTGGTCCAACCTTGTAGAACTTTCTTGGCAATAAGATAGTTCCACATGTCAGCATACCAAGGGGAGAGAGGTAATAGGAAGAAATTGGCCCTCATCTGGGAAAAGACTTAGTGATAGGTGTGGTAGTCAAATTCTCAAGATGCTCTAATCGGGAGAGGTGATCCGCCACCACATTCTTGACTCCAGGTTTATCATTAATCTTAATATCAAACTCCTGGAGTAGAAGGATCCACATAGCCAAGCATGCCTTGGCATCCTTGTTAGCCATTAAGTACCAGATGGCGGTGTGATCAGTGTATATCATCACTCTAGATTAGAGAATGTAAGATCCAAACTTATCCAAAGCAAAGACTACCACTGGCATCTCCTTCTCTGTAAAATAATAATTTCGTCGGATGGCATCCAAAGTACAACTTGCATAGTGAATGGAAAAAGTTAATCCATCCCTCCTCTATCCTAGCACAACCCCTATGAAAAAGTTAGTAGCGTCTGCCATGATCGCGAATGGGAGAGACCAATCAGGTGGCTGAAGAATAGGAACCTTCACAACCATATTTTTTTAGAGTCTCTAATGACGAAAGACACGTATCATCTGCAAGGAACTCGATGTCTTTCGTGAGAAGATCAGTAAGAGGTCGGGCAGTACGACTGAATTCCTGAATGAACCATCAGCAGAGATTGACATGCTCCAGAAAAGAATGCAACTGCCTCAAATTGGACGATGGAGTGAGCTTCTTGATGATATCCACCTTGATCAGATTGACCTCCATGCCCCTGTTGGAGATGATGTGACATGTATCGTCCCTTGAGTCATTATGAAATGACTCTTCTCCCAAGATAGAACAAGGTTGATCTCAATGCACCGCTGAAGCACACGGTCTAGGCAAGTAAGACAAGCATAAAACCCATCATCATAGACCAAAAAATCATCCATGAAGACCTCTAAACATTCACCCACCATGTTCAAAAATATTGAAAGCATGCACCTTTGGAATGTATTCAAGGCATCACATTATCCAAAGGGCATCCGTATAAAAGCATACGTTCTAAACGGACATGTGAATGTCGTCTTATCCTGGTCTTCAGACACAATGGCCACCATATTATAACCTGAGTAGCCATCAAGAAAGCAGTAATGACTCTTTCCCATCTAATCTCTCGATAATTGATCGATGAATGGTAGCGAGAAGTGATGCTTCTTAGCGGCTTGATTCAATCATCTGTAGTCCACAAAGACCCTCCAAGAAGTGGGTACACTAATAGTAATCTCCTCTCTGACTTCATTCAAAACTGTAGTGATACCTGTCTTCTTGGGTACCACATGTAATGGACTAACCCACTTGGAGTCAGAGATGGGGTAGATAAAATCGACGCTCCACCACTTGGATATTTCCTTCATGATCACTTCTCCAAGATTCGATTCATCCTACGTTGGAACTCATGCGAAGGCTTAGCGTCATCCTTGAGATAGATGTGGTGGGAGCACAAGGCCGAACTTATCTCATGGAGATCTGCTATAGACCAACCGATTTCCTTACGGTTCCTGTCAAGAATCTCCATCAAACAAGATTCTTGGTCATCAGTTAAATCTGCATAGGTAATGACTGGAAACATATCATGCTCACCTGCAATACTTCATGATCTACTGTAAGGTCTTCAATTCTGAGCATGTGGGATCTGGTAAATCTAGCCTTTGAAATGTCTGAGTGAAAGCTACCAGATCTCAATGTGAGAACTCTCGTTGTATCTTTAAACTTGATGAAGATGGCCCTACTGGTGTCTCTATCAACTTCATTGGCTCTATCTCTGTACTGGTTGCAGACTATGTATACATCAAACACAGCAAATACTCGTCAAATCCTACCGATCAAAATCTGTGTCTAAGTCTGAGGGAACTGAATCTGAGTGATACAAAATGAAATCAACCTCGCTATCAGAATCTACATCGTCAGCCTATAAAGTATCCTGCGCCACAAGTGTGCTATCCGAACTCTCATCATCTAGGATTTGCGAATCTGCATATTCTGAAGGTGTGACAAGATCTCGTGAAATCGAGTCTACCCAAACTTCCTCAACATCTGTAATCACGAAATCACACTCGTGCTGGATGTTTGGCTCTGAATCTGTCAACTGCTTTGAGCTAGCTGAATCTATGGCTCTCAACTCCTCAATCATTTCTATTTGTATACTCTCGCCCTTGACATGAAATTATACCTTCCCTCTATCATGATCAAACATAGCCTTTGCTATCGCCAGAAAAGATTGGCTTAATACGATGGATATATCAGGCATGTATTCAGGGATGTCCATGTACAATACAACGAAGTCCGTGGAGAATTTTAGGCCCTGAACAGTGACGACAACGTCCTTCGGTAACCCCTTTGGCCTCTTGACGGATCTATAAGTAAATTGAAGTATTGTCCTGCTCTGTCGTAGAGGGACAAACTTGAAGCGGTCAAGTAAGGCAATCGGAAGAAGTTTAATCGAAGACCCGTTGTCTCATGGAGTACGATTGAACCACTGCTCATGAATGTGGCATTTGACATATGGATCCCATAATACTGGTCTATGGGCCGGCAATCATTTCTATATGGCAAAGCATATGGCATGGGTGAGCACATGGATCTTGGCACTGTGGTCTTCTCTCTAAGGTTCTTCTGGAAGAGAGGGACGTGCTCCAATGACTTCATGTGAGTCAGCTGCATATGGAATCGATCTATCATCTGCTCGTTGAACTCTATCTATTGTCTCTTTCTGGAATTTTATATTTTTTGTCCCTTCCCTAAGCGGAGTGCTTAAGGGAAGGGGATGGATGTACCCTCATCAGCAACTAGAGGCTCTAAAATAGGAAAAAGTGCATGGGCATACAAATGGCTAGAATCCATACAAGCATCATCACGTATCACATCAGATGGACCAGAAGAAGAAACTAAAACATTTCCTTTATTCATCTTTTTGTTTTTCAAAATTTTTCCATTTTTTTATTTTTCTAAAAACATCATCCTCATGTACAATAATAGAGGTCAAAACAACTGGAGTATATGTACATGGACTCTTGGTGGCATCAGTACCAACAACAACATCTGAAGAAGTGGTCTCAGTACCGCGCTTGGGCCCGTCATATGGAATATTGGAGGCATCAGCACCACCATCTACAGCATTGGAGAAGGGATGGCATAAACATCATCGTTTGGATCATCTATCTTGGTGGACTTAGCACCACCATCATCGTCAACATTAGTAGTATCAACACCGCTCTCTAGTTCATCTGGAACTCCTGAATGGGCATCTTGTTGTCGCCTAGATGAAGTACCGCCTATTGGATTCCTACAATCCTAAGTGTCACAAAATTAGCATCAAATAAATAATTCATATCATCAAGTACCTCACTAAGAGTGTCAGACTCTGTAGACTGTACCTGCTCAGATATCCTCTTCAGATTGTTTGGATTTGGCTTGATCTGTGCAGGTGTGGCAGCCTTTCCATTGATGATATCTCTCATATCCTGCCTAAATTCATCCATCTCTGTCCTGAAAGTGGTCTGTTGCTCTGTAAGCATACAGATGAGATCTTCTAAAGTTGGGTTCTCATATAAGGGTGTATGAGAACTGGATGGGTTTCCTCTCTAAAAGTGTCGAGGCTGGCCATGTTGCTGCTGTGCATATGAATGAGGGGAGGCTGGTGAAACTAGGAGTGAGGTTGTTGCTGCCTCTAATGTTGACCCTGGTACAGGGGTCAAGGAACTGTTTGTTGGGAGTACTAGGGTTGTTGTTGTTGCATGCCATGCCCTAACTGTGTTGGAGGATGTTGCTGGGACTGAGCACCTCCAGTAGACCATCTGAGCATGTTTAATCACGGTGGATAACGGGCTGTTGTTGATACTGGGAATACCAAATCCCCTTGACTTGTATCAATGACTCTATCTGCTCATGCAATGGTGGGGGAAGGGTCACCAATGGCTGATCAGTCTGATATACCGCCATTTATGTGTCCGGTGAAGGTGGTGGTGGCAACTAGTACTGCATGGATGGATGAACATGCTCCACCTGAATATGGTGAACCTGTCTGTACGAGGCGGATGGCTGTGAAAATCTACTCCCCTGATCAACATGTGACCTAGACGAAGGCGAAGAAGCTGTATGTGCCTCTTAAAGGCACATGATTTGTGTATTAAGGTCACTTAAAGTCTAGGACAACTCATTAATCCTATTGAGCTTGTATAGACCCAGGCACGTCTTCTTCTCTACAATCTCCATGTGGTCAACATCTGGCTAATGATACCCATGTCTGCAGCTGATGACTTTGCTAGTGTTGTAGAAGGTGAAGATGGACCTGCCTCTATATGTGCAACTCTATGGTGAGACAACACATAGGGGGAGGCTTCCCCTGAGTGTAGACATGGGCATGGGTCATCACTATGTAGTTCTCAGCCTTCTCCTCATAGATGGCCCAGACCTTGTCCTCACCCTTGGAAAATTAGGACCCTCCACAAGAGGCATTGATTAGCCCCTGCAGCTCAAGTGTCAACCCACAAAATAAGCTCTGGACAAGATTGGGCTTGGTAATATCATGATGTGGACACCTATCTATGAGCTCTCTGAATCGATCCCAAGCCTTGTGAAACTGCTCATTTGGGATCATGGAGAAGTTGTTGATCATCGCTCTCACTGCATTTGTCTGACCGAGTGCATAGTACTTGTTGAGGTACTCAATCCTCAACTGCTCCTAATTAGTGATAACCCTCCCCAAGTGCTTCAGCTAGTAGGTTGCTCTATCAACCATGGAAAATGGGAAGGCTATCAACTTGATAGTATACTCGTCCACTAGCATGTTGTGGACGGTGCTGCAAATCATCTCAAACTCATGGAGATGTAGATGGGACTACTCGGTGGCATGCCCATGGAATTTGGTAACAACTAAATCATCTGTGGATAGAGATCAAAATCTCCCAGAATAGTAAGAAGATGAATCCACCTATGAGTGAGTTTTGCACCAGGGTTGTGCAAAACCCTCATAGTGTGCCATGGTCGTGCATCTTCTCTTGCATCTGCTCAGTCCTCAAATATAGGAATCTCTCCTCCTCTACCGGGTCTCTCAACTTTGGTATCTGCTCTCCCATCTTGCATCTGTGTCAACTCCATCCTCACCTTTGTCATGAGCAACCCCTGGTCCCTAATCTGGCTCTACATCACCTCTAGGGATGCCAGGAGGGTGTTGTTGATCATAGACTGATGAAACACATCATGAATATCTGGTTTCTCATCCTCTCTTCGCTCTTGGACCATCTCGTCAGACTCTGAAAAGGAAAAAGAGCGGACCTAATGTGCCACCAAGTCAACAAAAATCCGCTCTGGTTGTTGATGTTGTACATCAGGTAATGGGTCAGGAAGGTCAAATAAAAATGAGGTGGAATACTAGGGTTCCGAAAGCTGGGCTGAGCTCTCAGGAACTACCCTAGATGAATTGACAGGTGTGCTATGAAGTAGCGCCACGAAAGGTACACTAAGAGACTGCTTATCCATCATCGTGATGTGGGGAGTAGTGAAGAGTAGATCTGGACTGAAAAACAATGATGAGAAAACAAACTCCTAATTCACCAACTCAATGCAATGATGATCATAAAATCTCGATTGTTAATCTTTTCTAGTTTAGAGTTTAGTGATAATCATTGTTAATCAGACTCAAGGGTGAGGTTACCTAGGGTGGAATCTTCAGCGATGCACACACAACTTGGACAAGACTACTTCTGCTAAGGGTCAAAGGTAAGTACTTGCATCTCAACCATACATCAATGAGTAATGTACAGTAGCATAGGGCACAAGTCCAAGGAGGGCTCTAATCCTTAGCGGCAACGTCCTCACCCACTATGTCTGGAGGTAAGTGAAAAAGCGAAAATGCGAGAGCCGCTAAATAGTGGTCTGACAAATCAGACTCACTGTCGCTGATGCGACTACTCAAGCCTCTTCGTTCTTCAATAATTAACCCACACAATCAATAAAGCAATCAATAGCAAGGATTAAAATATATTATACCCTACTAATAATGTACAATGGCAAGCAAGTAGGGGTCGAACACAGGAAACAAGGGTGTAGAGTAAAGACCAAAGGGCAAAACCTAGGTCTAATGAACAACTCAGCCAATCTAATCTCTCTCTTTTTTGTGTGGGTTTTTAATTTTATAATTTTTTTATTTAATTTTTAATTTTTGATTTTGTATTTTGATTTTTTAATTTTATAATTTTTATAATTTTATATTTTATATTTTTTGTAATTTCTTTTTCAATATTGGAAAATAAGGACAATGTAATAAAAGACTAGATAAAGTATTTATAAATATGTGCAAAAATGACCAAAAATTCAGAAATAAAATGTTTTTGGTATTTTTAGGATTTTTTACTATTTTTGTGGTTTTTTTGGGATTTTTCTAGGTGTTTTTGGTATTTTTAAATACTGAAATAAGGGAAAACAGTGAAATATGTGCTGGCTGTGAGTAAAATGGGAATTAAAATTAGCAAACAGCAACCAAAATTTTTCACACTAATTTTCAAATAAAGAGAATGAAATATAGAACAAACAGCACTGAGTTTATATTTTTTGGAGTTTTCTTTGATTTTATATATTTTTTTGAAGTTTTTGAGTGTTTTTGAATTTTTAGTGCTTTTCTTTTGAGATTTTTAGTGACTTTTGGATTGACACTAAAATATGGTAAAATAGACACTAATAAATATTTTTGGAATTTTTCAAGGTATTTTGGTATTTTTTGGTATTTTCTAAGCTAGACAGTAAATAAAAAGCATGTTTTTGATTTTTAATAAATATAAAAACAAGATAAAATCAAAAACTAAAAATATGGCGACAAGAGCAAGCCAACATGAGCTTAAGTCTATTTTTCGAGAATTTTTGGAATTGAAATGAAGCGTGAAATAAATAGCTCAAGCATACAAAAATCCTAGGCCTGGTAGGGACCTAAATGCGAATAGACAAAAGTTCCAGGGTACGGTTGCAAAATGTCCACAAATATATAACTAACCACAATAGTTCCTGGACTAAAGCTAAATGCTAAGACCACGAGGGTATCCATGCAAAAACGCCAAGGTCACACGCGTTGTGCACGTGACCTGGTGGGGACCCCTTGGCAATATGGCAAGGTGCTGGGGAGCTAAGAGTAAATTTTACAAAAGTTCTTAAAGGCAAATAAAACCTTTAATGTCTAATATTAAAATACAAATTGTGGCGGGCTAGGAGTGCAAAATACCCACGACTTGGCTGGATTCGATGGTGGCGGCCCTCCCACTTAAACACGTGGCAGCACAAGGGGCCGTGATGCCCCTTCGCGATCCAGCGGCCGAGATTAAAACATCAAGAACGATCAGGCGGCCGTGGCTGCACGGATCTGACGGCCCTAGAAGCGTGGGAAGAACTCAGGCAAAATCGACGGTGAGGCGAGGATCTCCAAGAACACCCGAAGAACACGCTCCTGTCGAGTTTGAATCGACAAGGAGCGGCTACCCCGGGCACCTGGGTGGTTTCCGACCACCTCCGTGGGCTCCTGCAGTGATCTTCTATCGTCTGGCGGCTTCAAAATGCCCCGGCAAAGGCCAAGGCTTCCCCGCGGCAAGGGTGGCGCTTGGAGGCTCCAAGCCCGCTCCAGCGAGGTGCAAAACTCCTCCAGGCGCGTGGATGGCTTCCAAACCTGCAAGGAGAGCGGGTGAAAAGGTCGGGGGTAAAATGCCCTGACCTCGTGGGGTGTTTCACAGTGGAATATGGCTAGGTGGACGAGAGTCTAAGGCCGGCGAGACTCGATGCCGGCCAAAAATCAAATCGAGCGAAGTGATGATGATGGAGAGATGGATCTTTGACGAACAGAGACGCCACTACACTCTTTGACACTAAAACTCTAGAGGACAGAAGAGAGAAAGGGGAAATAAAGGACCTCACCTGTGCGCGCACAAGAAGTACTCCGGCGAGAACTCCGGCGAGGGGACCTGACTCGATTCGACACCGCTTTGTCCCGTTGAGATCCCCTCCGAGCTCCTGCTGTCACCAAGAGTCTCGCCAAGGGTCTAGGTCAGGGAATTGGAGGTGGAAGAGTGATCAAACTCGAAAAGGGAATGAAGGGTTTGGTTTTGAAGGGTGGCGAGGCGACGGGTTTCGAGGCACGATCACGGGTGCACCAAGGAGATCTTGGTGGATCTGATAGGACGGCGAGGATCAAGGATGTACCAGGTACATCTTTCGTGAAGGAAGCAACCCTCCTCGAGCAACACAGCAACGGCGAAAAAATCGAGAAATGAGGGGAAACGGCGGTTCTGACAAGGTCTACAGGAGGGTAGGACGACCAGTTGACCTGAGTCAACTGGGGTCGTCCCCTGATTGGTCCACGTGGACCAATCAGGAAAAAAACCCTGAAAAAGTGCTTTAAAAATGAATAAAAAATAGTAAACGAAACATTTATCTTTAGGTCATAAAATAAAAAATGTTTAGTATTTTAAAAACTATTTTATAGTGATTTTTAATTAATTTTATGAAGTATATTTTTACAAGTTGCTTTTATACCCCTATATAGGTATATTATCTATATATTTGACTATTTGATTTTTAATTTGTGATTTTAATTTTATTATTTTAATTTCTTATTTTGTAAAATTATAAAAAACTTTTATATACACAAATATATTTTTATTTTATTTTTTTTTGATGTATTCTGTACATTTAATAAAATATGAATAGGTATTATGTAGGTATGGGTATAGGTAATATACCTATGTATCAAATATGTATTTATTTTTATTTGAGTTTTATTTATGTTTTTATTCTGATTTTAATGCACATAATTATTATAAGTATTAATTACAACATTATAAAAATATAAAAATATAAAATTAATGAATAAAGAATAAATTGAATATTTTATTCGGTACAATGTACAAAGTGGGTCCAAAACTCAACTTTCAGACCGTAGCTCCGCCAAATGCGAAACCACCACCATTGGATAGATTATTTTATTCTATATACAATTAAAGGTGAGTATGATACATTTGGAGTTGTCAGTTGTGAGATACGGGTCTGGGAAATTGGGATTCTGGATTCTTATTCAGACCATAACTTTTTATCTGTGCATTATTTTTATGTGAAATCAGATTCGTATTTTTCTTTATTTTATTATCTACAACTTACATGTACAAATTTTCTTTATTTGATGTATAAAAAGTGGAACCAAAAATAGGTCCCAAAATAAATAAAGAATGAATTAATAAATATAGGTATTTGACCCTTATCTCCCCCTACTTTATTCCTTGTCGACCGAGTCATCGAGATGCCTAGGTCTCGGGGTTTCGGGTCATAAAATATTTACAATATTTTATTCTTTTTTTCTTTTATTTATTCTATAATTTTGGCCTTAATTACAGTATTTTATACACTAAGTAGATGCACATGCATGAATGCTAAGATAATGAAATAAAGGATATTTACAGGCATTTGCTAGGGTTTTTGGTGCCAAAATGATAGAATAAAGATGATGAAACGAGGATTCATCATCCCCCTATATTTTACCTTTGCTAGTCCCTAGCAAACACTTATGCAATAAGTGCAAAAAGAAAAAGAAAGAAAAGAAAAAGAAGAACTTGAATTTTATTTGATTATCAAACTTGTCTTCACAAAATCAAAGTTTGGAGCTTAAATCGGACCTTTGGAGTTTTAGTGCGGGCGGAACCTTAGTGAGAACCGTGTTTGAAATCCAACAGTCCCTGAGAATCCCAAAACTCTGTCCAAGTCTCCTCAATAGCCAGGTTAGAAATACTTCAATTCATACGCAAACTCTTACGACTATGAGTCTGACTCGTACAGTGTAAGTGATGGTGGCTCTCCCCAACTAGAATTGCAAAGAAACTGACTTCTCTAGTACGAAAACCCAATGATTCCCCAATTTAATAACTCCATCCTCGAGGAGCGGGGTATTCCCTTCTAAGTTCAAGTGGCAACCAGCTCAAGAGGAGGGGGTGAAGAGAAGAATGGACGGTAGCCAGTGTAGCTACCTATCCTTGGATGCAAGACCAGTGTAGTCAAGTCATCCTGCTGCAGGCTCACATGATATGACTTTGGAACTCAAGCTTGCTTATTGAATTTGTACATACTTGCAGGCTTTTTATTTTTGTACATGCCTGAACCTTTTTTTTTTTTGAAATACTATTCACAACAGCATTTACATAAGGAATTTTTCCTCTTGAGCCAGTAGACTATCCCTCTTTTGAAGCTTTATCGCAACCCACAGCCTCCTGTCTTTAGACTTCCTAATCACTGGACGGGTTGGGGTGCACTTCCCTCCTTAGAGGAGGACAAGTGTTTCCACTTGTGTGTGTCTCATACCGGCAAATCCAATCCCCTCACCACTCCAACTGAGTTGAGCCATGTGAAAGGCGCAGGTGTCCGAGTTAGGTCATTATCAACAAGAGTCGTGTGTGTGCTCCGAAATACTCTGCTTAGGCAGTCAAGAATCCTATGAACCAAGTCTCGTGATCCTCAAAGAATTAAGTCAACTAGACCTGAAGTACCTCAAACCCAGTTCCTATAAGGTTCATGTTATTAGGTAGATTTTAAGGTCCAATCAAGCTCCAATCTCCGGGTTTTACTTAGACTTGTTCAACTATCAAACTCAATTCGAAAAATGCGAATGCTATGCAATGCTATGCAGAAAATATTTTTGTGATGCAATTTTCAAAGATTTTGAACTTTTTATGGATGATAATGCATATGCAGATGCAAAAAAAAATTTTCTTTTTCAAAGAGAATTTTCAAGTGTTTTTGGATTTTAATTTTGCAAATGTTTTTGGGATTTTTTTTTTAAAAAAAGTTTTGGCTGAAAACTAGGTTAAAATATGTACACAGGAGTGCTTCTTATATACACAAGAAGTGGATTTTAAGAATTTACAGGGTAAGTGGTCAATTTTTATAAATATAGATATATATAGTGGATTTTGGTGTGATGTGTATATTCCTCAAACTTATTTGACACAAGCTTTTCACACAATTTTTGAAAACTATAGTCCAAAATAGTTTTTACAAACATTTTACAAACATGTACACACATTTGAAAACCATTTTGCAAAGGCTTTCAAAACAGTATATATAGGTTTTTCAAATACTTTTGCAACCATTTTTCAAACCATTTGTAAATCATTTTTCAAATATTTTATTTCACACAAAGAAAAGAAATTTTACAAAACACACATTTTTACAAAGGTTGAAAATATGTAACAAAATATTTTCAAAATAGTTTTCAATAAATGTTCACAAGGATTTTCGAACTATTTTTCAAACATTTTGCTAAAAAAATATTTTCACCTGATTTATTAATCCGTAACTACAAAAAGAATTTGAGGAAGGACCACATCTTTTTATTAAGGTTTTTTAATGAATTTTAAAGAATTATTAGCCGTATTTATTAGGAAAAATACGAAAGTACGAGTTATGGCTAAAGTATATACGTAGTATATACGACCCCCCTATACTTAGCTTGAGCTATGTCCTCATAGATCGGAGAGAAAAGAGAAGACATAACTCGTACTAAGTATAGACAAGCCTAAATAATAACTAATGAAGGAATCAATGAATGAGAAGTTGACCGTCCCCCCTATACTTAGGATCAAATAATCCTAAGTATAGCAGACTGTACACAAAGCAGGGAGGGTCAAGGGTGGGAATGAACAGATCGTACTCAGATTGTCTCCCCCTATACTTAGGGTAAGATATCCCTAAGTATAGACAAGAAAAGGAGACAATGAAGAGGATCAAAGAATAGAAAAAATCGAGGTGCACATCCCTCCTATACTTAGGACAAAGTACGTCCTAAGTATAGAAGACTGTCAACAAGGGCGGCACCTTTTTGATAGATAAAGAAGATAGAAGAGGAAAAGAAGAAAAGAAGAAAAGAAGAAAAAAAGGGATGAAAGTGGATATGAGCAACTCGGGATGCGCATCCCCCCTATACTTATGTACATCCTAAGTGTAGCAATGATGAAAGGGATGGCATCAATTCGGTAGAAGGGGACAAAAGACAATGAAAAGAAGAAAAGAAGAAAAAGGAAAAGACAAAAAATCATTCAAAAATGTTTTGTTGTGATTCGCTTCTCACTGCTTCTTTGGAGATATTCAGCTCATCCTCATAGATTACTTGAACTGAGTCAACGACAGCCATGAATGTATCATGTTCAAGGTATAGCTTCAGAAGTTGTCCATTGACTACAAATGGCTGTGCGTCAGCTGACAGATTGGATATCAATACACTTCCGTTGTCACGCACCTGCCTGACCAAAAATGGCCCAGTCCATTTGCTCTTCAATTTGCATGGAAAGATCTTTAATTTTGCATCGAACAACCATACCTTCTGACCTGGATCAAAGGACTTGTGTCGGATGTGCTTGTCATGCCATGTTTTGACCTTCTCCTTGTACATTAGGTTGTTGTCATATGCATAATCTCTGAATTCCAGTAATCTGTTCAGATCTAGTTTTATGTTCTTTCCTGCTTGCTTGGAGTCCAAATTACAGATGTTAATAGCCCATAAAGATTTGTGAATAAGTTCCACGGGTAAATGACATGGCTTGCCATACACAAGGCGGTAGGGAGACATTCCCAAGGGTGACTTGTACGTTGTTCTGTAAGCCCAAAGAACGGAATCAAGCAGCTGAGACCAGTTCTTGCGATCCGGACACACAAGTTTCTGTAGAATTGTCTTGATCTCCCTGTTTGAACATTCAGCTAAGCCATTGGACTGCGGGTGGTAGGGTAAAGCAACACGATGCTCGATGCAGAATTCTTGGGTCAGCTTCTTCACCTCTCTATTTATGAAAAGACTACCCCCGTCAGATATGAGAATTTGGGGAATCCCGAACCATGCTATGATGTGATCTCTCAAGAATCGACAGACAGTCCTACTGTCAGCGGCTCGGGCGGGAATAGCCTCCACCCATCAACTGACATAATCGACAGCAAGCAGAATATATTCATAACCCTGATTGTTGGGAAACGGGCCCATGAAGTCAATGCCCCATGCGTCAAAGACATCTGAGATCTGAATGTATTTCAGAGGCATTGTGTCTCTCATTCCTATGGTTCCGCCCATCTTTTGGCAGTCAGTGCAGCGTTTGACGTACTCATCTGCATCTTTGAATAAGGAAGGCCACCAGAGGCCACTTTGAAGAACTTTTGCTGCCGTTCGTTTGCCTGAATGGTGTCCTCCAGAATCTTGATCATGACATAGAGCGAGGACACTTGGAACTTCCTCCTGAGGAATACACCTTCTCCAGATGCAATCTGCTCCCTCACGAAACAAATACGGGTCTTCCCACTGGTAGAAATGGATTTTAGACAAGAACCTGTCTATTTTCAGCTTAGGCCAGTCCTGTGGGATTTTCTTGGTCACCAGATAGTTCACGATGTCCGCGTACCAAGGAAGTGAGGCGACAGACAGAATTGCCTCATCTGGAAAGGTCTCTGTGATAGGCTGCAGGTTTAGCTCAGGAGACTCTGGTTCAGGAAGTCTTGACAGATGATCGGCCACTACATTTTTTACCCCAGGTTTATCTCTGATTTCCAAGTCAAACTCCTGGAGGAGAAGGATCCACCGGATGAGATGTGGTTTGGCGTCCTTCTTCTGTTGTAAATACCGAATGGCCGAATGATCAGTGTAAATGATTACTTTGGACCCAAGGAGGTAAGATCTGAACTTTTCCAAAGCAAAGACTACCGCTAGCAGCTCCTTTTCAGTGACAGTGTAGTTTCTCTGGGCTTCATCGAGCGTTCGGCTAGCGTAGTGAATCGCAAATGGTACATTATCTTTCCACTGTCCCAGTACAGCCCTGATGGCATAATCTGACGCGTCGGTCATAATCTCGAAAGGCTGAGTCCAAATCGGTGGCTGTAGGACAGGGGCCTGCGTGATGAGCTCTTTCAACTGATTAAAGGCAAGGAGCACACGATCGTCTACAATGAATTCATTGTCCTTGCCGAGCAATTCAGTCAATGGTCTGGCCAGTTTGCTGAAATCTTTGATGAATCGTCGGTAAAAACCGACATGGCCCAAGAATGACCGAACTTGCTTGATGTTGGTAGGTGGCTCAAGTTTGGAAATCACGTCCACTTTGGCTGGGTCAACCTCCATACCACGTTTAGAAACAACGTGACCCAGCACAATTCCTTCAGTCACCATGAAATTGCTCTTCTCCCAAGAGAGCACTAGATTGACTTCGCAGCACCTCCGTAAGACTCGGTCTAAATAATCTAGGCATTGATCAAAGGAATCTCCGTAGACCGAAAAATCGTCCATAAAGACCTCGAGAAAGTTGCCCACCATATCAGCAAAAACTGCAAGCATACACCTCTGAAATGTGGTTGGGGCGTTGCATAGCCCGAACGACATCTGTCTGAAGGCATATGTGCCAAAAGGACATGTGAACATGGTCTTCTCTTGATCTTCAGGAGCAATAGCAACTTGATTATACCCAGAGTATCCATCCAAGAAGCAGAAGTATTCCTTCGCGGCCAATCTCTCCAAGATCTGGTCGATGAAGGGTAGAGGAAAATGGTCCTTCTTGGTGGTGAGGTTAAGTCTTCTATAATCCACGCACACTCGCCAAGAAGTGGGTACTCTGGTGGCAATCTCCTCTCCTCTGTCATTCTTCACAATGATGATCCCTGATTTCTTGGGCACAACATGCTAACGGGCTCACCCATTTGCTGTCGGAGATGGGATAGATAAATCCCGCATCGCACCATTTCTGGATCTCTTTCATCACAACCTCCCGCAGGTTCAGATTTAATCTTCTCTGCAGTTCTCGAGAGGGCCTGCAATCTTCTTCCAGAAAGATGCGGTGTGAGCAAAGCGACGGATTGATCCCATGGAGATCAGAAGTTCGCCAGCCTATCGCCTTGTGGTTGCGTTCAAGAACCTCCATCAGACGAGATTCTTGGTCTTCAGTCAGATGGGAATTGATAATGACCGGGTGCATATTAGGTTCTCTCGCAAGGAAGGCATACTTCATGTTGGAGGGCAAGGTTTTTAGCTCTGGCGGAGTCTGAGCTGCTTCAGTGGTGACCTCAGCTATTAATGCAGGTGTTGATTCATTCAACTGTTTGGTGTCCATCATAATCTGTTCTGCTTCCTCTCTCAGATCCTGACAATATTCCTCAATGATGTCATCTTCATCAGAAAATTCTTCAACCTTCGGCTCTTGGTTCTGAAGGCGCATCACCCGCACGGCAGTATCGTGTTGCACATCAGCAAGTTCCTCATCCTGATTGATACAAGGAAATTCGACTGTGGTCTCCACTTCTTCCTCGGGACAGAGGAGTCCATGGATCTCATTATCATCCAGAAAGAGGGTGGTATCTTGAATTTTTGCTAGGAAGTCGCAGTCGTCAGCGTACTCGATCACTCTTGCACATGAAGTGGATGTCTGCTCGGTTGGTGTTCCTTCGGACAGGGTCTCAACTCTGATGATTTCATTGCCAGCTCCAAAAGTGATTTCTCCCGTCCCATAATTTACCACTGTGTTTGATGTCCACAGAAATGGTCTTCCGAGTATGATCGGGGTAAGGAGCAATGGAGCGGGGACATCCATGTCTAAGACCACAAAATCGACCGGGAATGACTTTCCCTGGACCGTGACGATCACGTCCTCCAACAGGCCCCTAGGCCACTTGACTGATTTATCTGCAAACTGCAAGATCATCTTTGTAGGCATGAGAGGTCCTAGCCTGAACTCCGTGAGTAGCGAAGCTGGCATCAAATTAACCGAAGACCCACTGTCGAGAAGTGTTCGTTCGAACTCGTGATTGAACATCTGACAGCGTACAAGAGGTGCTCCCATATCTGGCATTTTATCTGGGAGGTTGCTGATGGCGTTGATGGTGGCCATTGTGAGGATGTGCTTTTCGGATTTGCCACCCTTGCTTCTGGAATTGTGAGGGTTTGGCCTGCGCTTGGTTGTACAGGCCTCTTTTAGTCCTTTCTTCACGGCTGGCATGTACTCAAGAGCTTTCATCAAAGGCATATTCAACACCAAATTCTGAATGATTTCTATGATAGCAGGATCAGACAGAGCACTTTTCAAATTTTTCATTTTTTGTTTTTTTTCATTGCTTCACGAAAAGGAATATTTACAAACTCTTCACCAATATCATTTAAAATAGTGTCCATATTGTTGTTTACAGGTAGATGACAAAAAGGAATGGATTCATCTACAATTTGCGGACCAAAAATGACAGGCTCGGCTTCGGGTGCGGGCGTTGGACTCGCTGCAGGTGCGGTGCTCCTCCTGTCAGGAATTGGCTGTGAGGCAGGTGCAGGCGGCTCCAATACGGGCTGATCTCCACTGAGGTTGCTGCTATCTTTTTGTGTTTTTCTGTTTTCTTCATTTTTTTGTGATTTTCTGCATGCTGGTGCTGCTCCCAAAATGCTGGCTGGCCCTGGTGTCAGCTGGACTGACGATTCCCCGTCAGATGCAATATGCTTTCCCTTCGCCGTCGCCGATGGCTGGAGTGTTCTACCGCTCCTGAGAGTAACAGCGTTAGATAAAAAACAATTAATTTCACCTGATTCGGGTTGGACACTGCCGGCTACCTGCTCCTTGCGTCGGAAATTGTTAGGGTTAGCTTCGACCTGGGCTGGTATGACAGTTTTTGCTGCAGTCAGGTCGTCGATCTTCTGTTTCATCTCAGCCATGTTTTTCATCAACTGCTCCAAACAGGCCAGAACGGATTGGCCGGTACAATCTCAGAGGATTCCCCTTGCTGGGGTCTAGAGTGCTGGTATGGCGGCTGAGATTGCGACTGATAACCTTGTGAAAATTGTTGAGTAGGCGGGTTGGAGGAGTACTGTGAGTTATGCTGATTGTATTGAGCAACCGGCTGCTGGTGATATCCCTGTCCGCGATATCCGGACTGCTGAGGATCGTGCTGGTAATTCTGCCTCCAAGTGTTCCCGTGTGATGGAGGCTGGTACTGGTAAGACTGCTGGAAGGGTCTCCCACCCTGCTGCGGCTGATGATAGGGCCTGTTGCCCATGTTCTGACCCTGAGAGTGTCCCTGAGGACGGGTCAGCTGCGCTTCATTGTTCCAGACGCCATTGATTTCCTGGATCAGTGGCGGGGGTGGAGAGAACTGCTCGGAGTATGCGGGTTGGGGCTCTGGTTGGTATACAACCATCTGTGTCTGAGGCTGCGGTGGCTGCTCCGAAACCTGCACGTAGTACATGTGCTGGACAGGCTGGGGCTGCGGTGGAGTCGGCTGAGGGTTTTGCTGCATTGTAGGCTCCTTCTTCTCAGCATTCGGCTCTGCAGAGGTAGACACAGCGTTGCACATGTTTGCATTCAATGCTCGGACGAGCTGCTCCAGCTGCTGGTAGATCTGGTCGAGCTTCTCCAGACCTTGGGTCCTCCTCTCTATGACTGCCAGTTTTTCGAGGTCCTGCGACCTCTTCTCGATGATATCCACTTTGGACAAGTGGCTCCCAATGATGCTCAGGTTGGAGCTCTCATCCTTGTCCTCGGTGTGAGAAGCCATGTTAACTGGCTTGCTGATGGCGGTTGGTGGCTTCATGTAGATTCTGGACGAGGATTGGGCTGCTTCTCCCTCAGCCATTTCTTCGAAGACATTCCATACAACGTCCTCGTCCTTGTTGAAATGCGAACCGCCGCAAGCTGCATCCACAAGTTTTTGGCTCTCGAATGATAACCCCCCAAAGAAGTGTTGTACGAGACTGGTCTTTAGTATTTCATGGTGGGGGCACTTCTCCTGGAGATCTTTGAATCTCTCCCACGCTTCATGGATCGTCTCGTGGGGCTGCTGGCAGAAACTGGAGATCCGAGCGCGCATCTGATTTAATCTCCCAAGAGGATAGAATTTATGGAGAAAGGCAGATTTCAATTCCTCCCAGGTGGTAACGACCTTCCCAAGATGGTCGACCCAATAAAGGGCCTTGTCTTGAAGGCTGAAAGGGAACGCGGTCATCTTGACCACATCCAGAGGGACTCCTGGGTAGTGAGCAGTGGAGCATATGCGGCCAAACTTCTTGAGAAAAATATATGGTTCTTCAGTGGTGTTCCCATGAAAAGTGGGAAGCAGTGACAGAAATTGCGGCTTCAGCTCGAAGTGGGCATGCATACGTGGAACTTGAATCCACTCAGTGATGCGCCCTGCTCCTGGGTTGTATGTCTCCTTGAGTGTGGGCTTGGGCTGCGGTGGATCTTCTTCTGCTGCTTCATATTCGGGTCCCACTGAAAACTCATCTCTGACTTCATGGAAATTGGGATCGAAGTTCAGATCATCCTCTCGTCGGTCGTCTCTTGCATCGGCCCTCCTCCTAAGATCGTTCAGCATGTCCTAGAAGGTTGTCTGGGCTAGGGCCTGATTAGTCAACTGCTGTTGAATGGCTTGGATGGAAGCCAGCAGTTGACTGTTAACCTCGCCCTGCGTGGTGTATTGTCCTTCCCCTCTATTGACTTCAGGCTCCTGCTGGGGCTGTGGTCCTTTTCCTCTTCCTCCTGCCATCTCTATCTCTGTTTGGTTGGCTGGCTCGGGCTCTAAGTTTGCACATGGTAGAATGCCCCGATCAGTCTGAATTGCAGCACCAGATAGAGAGGTGCGGTCTGTGTCAAGGTCAACACAGAACTTTGTTAAGGATGGCGATGTGTAAGGAGTAAAATCAATTGCCATCCAAAACGGACAGAGTTCGGGACGAGAGTGATCCCGGTTTACTGAAGAAGACAGGGAGTCTGGAGATCGGTTCATAGGGTTTGAACTGGGTTCTCGGGAATCGCCCTGAATTATTGGAGATGGAGAACGCATGGACCTGATGTGGGTGCCGACAGGGCCTCGACTAAACTGTCCATTCGTTGCCATCTCGAAGATCAAGAGGAAGATCGATTTGGATGAAAGATACGGGGGTCAACAAGGGATCAACGGAGTGTAAAACAGTAGAAGGCTCACAATGAGCAAGGGTCAACTGGAGGGAAGACAAAATTTGCGCAACAGCGCGATATTTTTTTGATCTTGACCTAAATGTGACTAGCAATCAAACACAAGACAAGGGAGTTCACCAACTCGACGCGTGAAGCCATGAAGGTTCGGCTTTTATCTTTGTAATTTTTATCTTGATTTCAGGAATTTATCTTTCAACGAGTCCTTAGAGCGCTACGCCTATAGGAGCGAGAGTACTGCCGGAAAAGTATTTCCCATACTTGTCCTCCTCCTGTGTAACTTGTAACTTGCGCTTTTTAAGGTCCTTGTAACCCTTCCTGGATCCCTACTCAGCCAAAGAAATAGAGGGAGGAAGCCGATAGGCGAAACCGATACTTCGGACCTTGCTCGCAACGGAATCACCCGTGAGCGTGCAAGATCCTACTCGGACGCAGCCGGTGAGACAGACATACCCGTGAAGGCGTGGCCTATGCTCGGTACTTCGGACAAGGTCGATGCTCACACAATAGTGAGTCACCAATGGCGACCCAGCCCTACTCGACTACGTACGATAGTAGCGCCAATACTTCGGAAATCCAGGCGATACACAAGGCAGCCACAAGTTGGGTTTTTGGCTCTAATCCTTACGAAGCGCTCACCTCACTTGGAAGGAGACCTTCCCATGCAACCTGAAAACAAGTGAGGGTGTTACTCTCCCCAATCAATGAGTCCAATTACCAATTTTATTTAGGTCAAAGTTTTCTTAGCAGTCCCTTTTTTAATTTGTTTTGGTGTTATCGCTTCTTTTGAGTGAATTCAACAAGCGCCTAACGATTTTGTGTTTTCTTTATCCTACTTTGTCCAAAATCAGAGGGAGAAAAGAGTCGGGAAAAGCCAATGCAAATCGGCACCAAGATGGAAATCTCACCTTTATGCCTAAATGATGGATGCAAAGATAGAGGACTTACAGCGAATCCCAGCTCTCTCCATGCGGGATGCAAAGCAAAAATTTATAAACCTAACAAGATGCCGGTATGCAAGGCGGAAATCATCCTAAAATAGGCAATTGCTAGCGTGAAGAACCACAAGCTAATCACTCCACCCCAATCCTAAGGTCCGGTCTAGGCTCACCCCTCCTCTGCTCAACACACTTGAGTTAGGAGAAAGCGCTTTACAGGGAGAGCTCGCGACGCGCGGATCAAAGAAGAGCGACTTCGCTGTTTATTTAAACTAAGTCCAAGCACGATCTATAGGTACATGCAATTGTTGTTAAGGTGTGTGGACCTAATCTAAGCGATCAAGCAATGCCTAAATCTAAGAGCTCAATCCACAAAAGAAATGAAAAAGAAAACAAAACCGGAAATGACAGTAGATAAAACACGAGAAAGCCGCGGTGAGCCCCCGGGTGAACAAACACCCGGGAATTAGGCCCGAAGTGTTCAAGTGTCCAAGTCTTGTATTATTACAAATTAAACAAATACTCTCTCTCTCTCACGAAAATAAAAGAAACTATCTATCTCTCTCTAGCTCTCCTGCTCTCTCCTGCCGGCTAGGGTAGAATAGCCAGCTCCTCCTCCCAAGGATGCACAGGATCCCCTAGGCGATCCTCCTCGGTTAGCGGTCCCTCGCAAGAAAACAAAAGAGATGTCAGACAGTTCAAAACAAATGATGCACAAGAGACAAGTAATCAAAAATGGCTAAGTAAATAAAAGACCCAAAGGTACTCTACAAGCCGATGCTCCCCGGCAACGGCGCCATTTGAAAAAGCGAAAATGCGAGAGCCGCTAAATAGTGGTCTGACAAATCAGACTCACTGTCGCTGATGCGACTACTCAAGCCTCTTCGTTCTTCAACAATTAACCCACACAATCAATAAAGCAATCAATAGCAAGGATTAAAATATATTATACCCTACTAACAATGTACAGTGGCAAGCAAGTAGGGGTCGAACACAGGAAACAAGGGTGTAGAGTAAAGACCAAAGGGCAAAACCTAGGTCTAATGAACAACTCAGCCAATCTAATCTCTTTTTTGTGTGGGTTTTTAATTTTATAATTTTTTTATTTAATTTTTAATTTTTTATTTTGTATTTTGATTTTTTAATTTTCTGATTTTTATAATTTTATATTTTATATTTTTTAATTTCTTTTTCAATATTGGAAAATAAGGATAATGTAATAAAAGACTAGATAAAGTATTTATAAATATGTGCAAAAATGACCAAAAATTCAGAAATAAAATGTTTTTGGTATTTTTAGGATTTTTTACTGTTTTTGTGGTTTTTTGGGGATTTTTCAAGGTGTTTTTGGTATTTTTAAATACTGAAATAAGGGAAAACAGTGAAATATGTGCTGGCTGTGAGTAAAATGGGAATTAAAATTAGCAAACAGCAACCAAAATTTTTCACACTAATTTTCAAATAAAGAGAATGAAATATAGAACAAACAGGTTCTGAGTTTATATTTTTTGGAGTTTTCTTTGATTTTATATATTTTTTTGAATTTTTCGAGTGTTTTTGAATTTTTATTGCTTTTCTTTTGAGATTTTTAGTGATTTTTGGATTGACACTAAAATATGGTAAAATAGACACTAGGGAATTTTTTTGGAATTTTTCGAGGTATTTTGGTATTTTTTTGGTATTTTCTAAGCTAGACAGTAAATAAAAAGCATGTTTTTGATTTTTAATAAATATAAAAACAAGATAAAATCAAAAACTAAAAATATGGCGACAAAGAGCAAGCCAACAGGAGCTTAAGTCTATTTTTCGAGAATTTTTGGAATTGAAATGAAGCGTAAAATAAATAGCTCAAGCATACAAAAATCCTAGGCCTGGCAGGGACCTAAATGCGAATAGACAAAAGTTCCAGGGTACGGTTGCAAAATGTCTACAAATATATAACTAACCACAATAGTTCCTAGACTAAAAGTTAAATGCTAAGACCACGAGGGTATCCCTGCAAAAACGCCAAGGTCACGCGCGCTGTGCACGTGACCTGGCAGGGATCCCTTGGCAATATGGCAAGGTGCTGGGGAGCTAAGAGTAAATTTTACAAAAGTTCTTAAAGGCAAATAAAAACTTTAATGTCTAATATTAAAATACAAAATGTCGCAGGCTAGGAGTACAAAATACCCACGACTTGGCTGGATCCGACGGTGGCGGCCCTCCCACTTAAACACGTGGCAGCACAAGGGGTCGCGATGCCCCTTCGCGATCCAGCGGCCGAGATTAAGACGTCAAGAACGATCGGGCGGCCGTGGCTGCACGGATCTGACGGCCCCTGAAGCGTGGGAAGAACTCAGGCAAAATCAACGGTGAGGCGAGGATCTCCAAGAACACCCGAAGAACACGCTCCTGTCGAGTTTGAATCGACAAGGAGCGGCTACCCCGGGCACCTGGGTAGTTCCCGACCACCTCCGTGGGCTCCTGCAGTGATCTTCTATCGTCTGGCGGCTTCAAAATGCCCCGGCAAGGGCCAGGGCTTCCCCGCGGCAAGGGTGGCGCTTGGAGGCTCCAAGCCCGCTCCGGCGAGGTGCAAAACTCCTCCAGGCGTGTGGATGGCTTCCAAACCTGCAAGGAGAGCGGGTGAAAAGGTCGGGGGTAAAATGCCCCGACCTCGTGGGGTGTTTCACAGTGGAATATGGCTAGGTGGACGAGAGACTAAGGCCGGCGAGACTCGATGCCGGCCAAAAATCAAATCGAGCGAAGTGATGATGATGGAGCGATGGATCTTTGACGAACAGAGACGCCACTACACTCTTTGACACTAAAACTCTAGAGGACAGAAGAGAGAAAGGGGAAAGAAAGGACCTCACCTGTGCGCGCACAATAAGTACTCCGGCGAGAACTCCGGCGAGGGGACCTGACTTGATTCGACACTGCTTTGTCCTGTTCAGAACCCCTCCGAGCTCCTGCTGTCACCAAGAGTCTCGCCAAGGGTCTAGGTCAGGGAATTGGAGGTGGAAGAGTGATCAAACTCGAAAAGGGAATGAAGGGTTTGGTTTTGAAGGGTGGCGAGATGACGGGTTTCGAGGCACGATCACGGGTGCACCAAGGAGATCTTGGTGGATCTGATAGGACGGCGAGGATCAAGGATGTACCAGGTACATCTTTCGTGAAGGAAGCAACCCTCCTCGAGAAACACAGCAGCGGCGAAAAAATTGAGAAATGAGGGGAAACGGCGGTTCTGACAAGGTCTACAGGAGGGTAGGACGACCAGTTGACCTGAGTCAACTGGGGTCGTCCCCTGATTGGTCTACGTGGACCAATCAGGAAAAAAACCCTGAAAAAGTGCTTTAAAAATGAATAAAAAATAGTAAACGAAACATTTATCTTTAGGTCATAAAATAAAAAATGTTTAGTATTTTATAAACTATTTTATAGTGATTTTTAATTATTTTTATGAAGTATATTTTTACAAGTTGCTTTTATACCCCTATATAGGTATATTATCTATATATTTGACTATTTGATTTTTAATTTGTGATTTTAATTTTATTATTTTTATTTCTTATTTTGTAAAATTATAAAATACTTTTATATACACAAATATATTTTTATTTTATTTTTTCTGATGTATTCTGTACATTTAATAAAATATGAATAGGTATTATGTAGGTATGGGTATAGGTAATATACCTATGTATCAAATATGTATTTATTTTTATTTGAGTTTTATTTATGTTTTTATTCTGATTTTAATGCACATAATTATTATAAGTATTAATTACAACATTATAAAAATATAAAAATATAAAAATAATGAATAAAGAATAAATTGAATATTTTATTCGGTACACTATACAAAGTGGGTCCAAAACTCAACTTTCAGACCGTAGCTCCGCCAAATGCGAAACCACCACCATTGGATAGATTATTTTATTCTATATACAATTAAAGGTGAGTATGCTGCATTTGGAGTTGTCAGTTGTGAGATACGGGTCTGGGAAGTTGGGATTCTGGATTCTTATTCAGACCATAACTTTTTATTTGTGCATTATTTTTATGTGAAATCAATTTCGTATTTTTCTTTATTTTATTATATACAACTTCATGTACAAAGTTTCTTTATTTGATGTATAAAAAGTGGAACCAAAAAAAAAAGGTCCCAAAATGAATAAAGAATGAATTAACAAATATAGGTATTTGACCCTTATCTCCCCCTACTTTATTCCTTGTCGACCGAGTCATCGAGATGCCTAGGTCTCGGGGTTTCGGGTCATAAAATATTTACAATATTTTATTCTTTTTCTTTTCTTTTATTTATTCTATAATTTTGGCCTTAATTACAGTATTTTATACACTAAGTAGATGCACATGCATGAATGCTAAGATGATGAAATAAAGGATATTTACAGGCATTTGCTAGGGTTTTTGGTGCCAAAATGATAGAATAAAGATGATGAAACGAGGATTCATCAGTAAGTAAATGCATACAAGGAGGGGGTTACTCTCCCCAAAACAATGATATAAATCCTTAAGTTTGGTCTTAGGGTCAAGTTTGCTTTAGCAATTCCGATTTTATTTGGTTTTCAATTTTTTGAATATTTTTGAATAAAGACATGTCTAACAAATTTTTCGATTACCTAAGTGCGACAAAATCAATGATGCATGCACAAGATAGGAGGCTTACCTTGCTCCAGTAGTTTACATGCAATGTGATCCACACATAAATGTAAATACAGAAATAAAACTACCTAAATGATGTAAGAAGAAACCGTCCTAAACAGTAACTTCTATTACGGGAAGAACAAGGTGCTAACGATCTAGAAACGAGACCAAGGCCTTATCTTCGATGTCATCGGTGCCCGCCACAACGAGTCCTGCCAGCGTAGTATGTGACCTCTCTCAGCGCACAGTCTCAAATCCAAATAATTAAAAATTTATTTGATGAAATCTAATCACTTATATATGAACAGATATTCTATTATGTGTTTGGACCTAATCACTACCTGGCTCAATCAAACAAACGCTATGTCTAGGGCTTATACACAGAGAACAAAATAAAATAAAGTCAGAAAAATCAAATCCATGAGAAATAAAATAAAATAAAAGCAGTTAAAACAACGATGAAAACCTGGTGAGGTCCCCCGAGTGCACCGACACTCGGCGAAATAGACCCTGAATAGTAGAGTGTCCAAAGTATCTGAAAGTTATTGCAATTTTATTAAATAATTGAATAAAGTGTAAGAAAATAAAATCTAAACTCTAAGACAGTCTGCTGCTCCTTCTGCTCCTCCTCGACTGTTCTCTCTTGCCGGTCGATGTAAAACGCTCGACCTCTACCTCGCTGGGGTGCGTAGGCTCTCCTATGCTAACCTTCCTCATTTCGCGGGCTCTCGCAACAAAGGTGATACAAGAAGAGCATCATAAACATTTATGATAAATATAAGAAAATAAAATAAAATAAAATAAACACAGAAAGAAAGAAACAAGAAAACAGAATCCTAATTACCTAGCCGTACTCTGCTGCAATGGCGCCATTCTGATGTGTGACCTTGCAAAATCGGGTTAAGGAATTAATTAAGCTATTGTTGTATCCCAATCTAACATAGTTGAAATCGAGAAAATTATTCAATCACAAACAAATCAAGCAAGTAAAACGTTGGTCAAAGCTACTTTATTAGTGTGGTACAGCTAACAGGGTTGAAAACAAGGAATACTATGATAAACTAAGCAGTCAAATTAAGAGATTTAAAGGATTTTATTTTTCTTTTTAGTGGTTTTTGATTTTGCAAATTTTTAATTTTTAAAATTAAGGAAAATAAAGACAAAGAATAAAAGATATACACTCTTTTTGTAATTTTAAAAATGATAAAAATATCCAGAAATTCCAAACAAAAATATTTTTATATTTTAAAGAATTTATACCATTTCTGGGGATTTTTTAGGGCTTTTTGAATTTTTATGTATTTTATAACAATCAAAAATTAAGAGAAACTCAAACAGTGCACAACGAGGAGAAATTTTTAAAATAAAAATAGCCAATAAATTCAAAACTCCTAGAAATCAATTTTATTAAAAACTATAAGAAAAAATCTACAAACAAACACTAAAAATGCAATTTTTTATTTTTTTTAGATTTTATACAATTTTTATGGCATTTTAGGGTTTTGCAAATTTTAGAATTTTGGAAAAGCAACCAAGATGAAAATTGGATAGAAAATCAAACAAAAAAACAATGCTACTCTAACTTTTTTAGAATTTTTAAAGACTTTTTCAGATTTTTATGAATTTTTTAGGTAAATAAGGGGTTTTGTACTATTTTTAAATTTTTATAATAGTAAATAAAAGAAAAATGACAAACGATCCTGAAAAGGGGCATGAACGTGCGACCACGATGGATTGTAATCTGGATCTCACAACTCTAAAAAGGGGCAGGATGCACATCAGATGCGCCTGGGAAAAGATCTGACGTCTCTGTAAAGGGCGTGAACGTGCGTCCATGATCAAATCTAGAAGTCAGGCTACTCCATCCAACAGCTGGGATATATGCTTGAAGAACACGAAGAAGCACTCATCGGGGTTGGTTCGATCGCAAATGTCTGGAGTCGGAGTGCCTCGATCAGCCGATCAAAGGGTCCAACACATTGCTGGAGAGGAACCGCGTCGGGTGGAGGTCTCAGATGGGTGATTAGAATGCTCGATAGAGATCTTGGAGAGGGGTCACCTGGAGTTGCCCCACCACTGGAGTTGGGGGGTCGATTCGACCCTCTCACACGCACATGTACCTGCAAGGGCATTTGTAGCTCGAAGACACTACTCCTGCTTGATTTATTAAGCAAACAAAAAGAAAGATGCGGTGGGGATGGGTGGTTGTCCTCCAACGAAGATGAAGGATAGAGGATCCTAATATAGCTCCGATGAGCAAGATTCAGGTTGATCAGGGTGTGTAAGAAGGTGGACGATGAGCTAGCAAGTAGATCTGAATGGCCGGATAGACGAGATGGATCTCCGACCTGATAGTCGAAGCAACTAGAGTGGATGGCAGCGATAATGAATGAGTCGAAAAGGATAGTGAAATGAAGACGATAGAGGGAACCTGAAACTCTAGAAATGGTAGGCAAAGCGAAGCAGAGGTGATGGCGGGGTCGTCTCCTCAATTCCACTACGTAAGGTGGAAAATTCTACTCACGGTGGAGAGCTCCGACCACGATCGAGCTATGCATCTACCGGCCACCAAGTCGACAACTAAGACGCTATCCGGAATCCTATCACTATCCCAAAGGTATTCTGTGGATCAAAAAGCAGCGACGAGCGATCTAGGGCATGACAGAGGTGGATGAGAAAATTTATAGGGAACCTCGGATGTCTGGAAAGATCGGGAGAGTTCGCACAATCCGAGGTGGATTCGGATCTTTCTAGGTACCCGTGAGGATCACAGATCTCAAGGGATGATGCGGGACTTCAATCCAAGGTGAACGGTGGTCGGAGTCGGGTGGGAGAATGTGGAGAAAATGGGTTCAGTGAACGAATGTCCATGTCAGACTTGGAAGATGGGAGGTTGACCCGGGTCAACAGACCTGGGTTGACCAATCAGAAAATAACATTTACAAAATAAAAGAAAAATCATTTCAAAATAATAAAATATTTTAAAATAAAAGGTTATAAAAAATACAAAAATGGTAGTTATTTAACAAGCTATTTTTTTCTTATTTTTAATAATTTTAATAATATATATAATAGTATATATAGTATATGTTTATGTATAGGTATAGTATACCTATCTATTATATACATATATTTTTATTTTATTATTTTCACTATAATACATTATATTTTATATTTTATTTATTTACAAAATAATTCAAAATATAAAAACCATTTTATTGTATTTTTACAAATTAATTACATGTGTTAATAAACTAGTATTATATACAACATATATACTTGAAGCAATTGTACAGTGAAGCATTGGTTTATTTTTATTTTATTTCGTAATTTCTGAAATTTAATTTAATTTCTTTAATTACTTGGAATATTTAAAAATACAATATATACAATATATTCAGTTAAAAATAAATATATATACATACAAGTATAGGTATTATACAATTGTATATAATTGAATTTTGCAAATATTTTATTATAAAAAATATTTTTATTTACAAATTTTATTGGGGAAATACATCAATTTTGAGATCTTTTTATTGAGATACATATATAAGATAAATAGGGGAGATATATACAGAGGGTATTTTTGGCATTTTTGTGTTTGAGTAAATAAGGACACTATCACTCCCTACTTTATTTCTTGTCGATCACGTCAATACTTGACCTTCTCTCGGGGTTCGGGCCAGTCTGCATTTATTGCATAAATACATCCTTATGTTATTTTATTTATTTTTCTTTTCATCTTTATTCTTTTATTTTGGATAAAAGGAATGTTAAATATACAATATTAACAAAAGCATGCACAATGCTAATTTATTGAATTTAATATATATTTAGAGTTAATTTTCATGGAGATTTTTGCTAAAATGTGAATTATGGATTCATCACCATCCAAATTTCTCAAATCGTACTTTGCTACCCACATTCTACCATGGATTCCCATATACATAGCTCATACCCTCATACACACCCATATGCATACCCCTCACACACTTGCATACATTCCCAAATACACATGTACATTGCACCATACAGTCTTACATGCCTACATGAATACCCACAATCCTCAAACACTTTAATACATGCCCAAATACACCCATACACTATTACATTCATGCCCGCATTGCTTCCTACACACCTACATGCGTACTCATGTTCCTCACACACTTGCACAAATGCCAAACACACCCATACATTGCACCATACACTCTTACACACCTACATGCATACCCGCATACCTCACACACTTGAATACATGTTGAAACACGCCCATACACTCCTACATTCATGTCCATATAGTTACATACACACCTACATGCATACCCATATTCCTCACACACTTGCATGCCCAAACACTTCCTACTTGCTTAACCTCCATACATACCCGACGCTTACATAGTTGGCCAAATTCCTCAAATCATACTTTGCTACGTGCATTCTTCCATGGATTTCCATATACATAGACCATACCCTCACACACATCCATATACATACCCCTATCACGCACTTGCATACATGCCCAAACACACCCATAGATGCATACCCACAATCCTCAAACACTTTAATGACAACCCTAATACACCTATACATTCTTACATTCATGCCCACATTGCTTCCTACACACATACATGCATACACATGTTCCTCACACACTTGCATGCCCAAATATCTCCTACATGTTTAACTCCATACATACCCAATGCTTACATACACGGCCAAATTCCTCAAATCATATTTTTATGCCCACATTCTACCATGGATTCCCATATACATAGCTCATACACTCATACACGCCCATATGCATACTCATATTCCTCACACATTTACACACATGCCCAAACACACCCACATATTGCACCGTACACTCTTACATACCTACATGCATACCCACATTCCTTAAACACTTGAATACATGCCCAAACACACCAATGCACTCTTACATTCATGCCCGCATTGCTTCCTACACACCTACATGTGTACCCATGTTCTTCACACACTTGCACACATGCCCAAACATGCCCATACATTGAACCATACACTCTTACACACCTACATGCATACTGACATTCCTCACACACTTGAATACATGCTCAAGTACATCCACACACTCTTGCATTCATGCCTGCATTGCTCCTTAAACGCCTACATGCATACTCATATTCCTCCAACACTTGTATACAGTGTGAAACCCCAAACCCGAACAGGGACTAAAACGCAAATCTTTACTGAGTTTGGACTTGATTGTAAAATCTGTACTTGTCCAGTGATCAAAAAATTCGAGCGGAGTCCATTGCATAGAGCTCGTCGATAGCTTTCCAACGAGTCCTAGAACGTTAAAATCCGACTTCGGGAGCTCAAGTTATGGTCATTTTAGCAAGGAGGGGTACAAGTCACTTTCAGATCCGAACCCGGATCCGAATCCGGGTCGGACCCGTATATTCCACCCTCCCTCCCTTCGCCAACCTCGCCCAAATCGCCCAACCTCTCCTTCTCTCGACCTCCAGCTCTCCTCTCCTCCATTCCTCTCCCCTCTCCTTCACCAAGGGCCGCCGGAGCGCCTTGGATCGACGACCCAAAGCCAGAAGGTACGATCCTCCTTCCTCTTGCTGCGAGCTCCACACGATTTTCCCCTCTTGTACGAGGTTCCCATCTCCTCTTGCTGCGGATCACGTGCGATTTACACTCTATATTTCACGGGTAGCCATTGGGTTGGGAATAAGGATGTTCAGGTAACTGTCTTCTTTGATAATGGTGTCTATGATCGCTAGTGTCACTGTGTTCACGTTCAAAGGTACAAGTTATTTTTTTAATCTGAGAACACAGTTCGGAGAGGAGAACAACAGGCAGTTTGTGAGGGTAAAGGTTTATATGATCCATAATCAGGTGGGTTTATATTTGATTCACATATACCAAATTTGACACTGCAAATTATGGTTTAAAACTTGGATAGAACTAGTCTGACGTGTTTGGTATTTCCTTCACTTTTTTTTGAACAAGATTCTTGTTCTTGAACAGCACCATCCTTCCCAACATCATCAAGGCCAAGAAAACATGAAAGTTATTAGAACCTGCTACGAGTATTTTCCTGTCAAGGATTACAGAAACATGAATTGAGATTGTGGTTAGACAAGCCCCAAATAAGGATAATATGTTGAAGAGGATTGACATTTGACTTCATGGTTAATTCTTCCTCATATTGTTATGTTAATACGATAGGCCTATTTTTAGGCAATTTTGGCATTCACAAGGTGACTGCACATGTCAGAGTTCTACCATTTAAATTTGATCTTCTGCCTTGTGATTGCCTGGGATTAAACGAATGCTGTGTAGGCTTATCGTGATTGTCAGGTACCATGAATATTATATATATATATATATATATATGTATATGTATGTATATGAAAATGTAAGGCTGACTTAGGTTGGATTGACTACTCAGGGGGTCGAATGATCTTCATTATGTGGTTAGTCCAAATTTGCGGAAGCATCTAAAACTGTTGATTACGTGAAGTTACCAGGCTTCAGTCCTTTCTCAAGCATACTTGAAAAAAATGTGATTCCCCGCTTTGCTTTGGTGATACACATCATGATATAATTGCCTTCCAAGAAACCATGCTCTAGTTCTCTGATCTCTTATGAATCTTCTTAGTTTCATATATAGATTCACATTTGCAGCATCTGGATGCAAACAGAAAGTTGTTGTCTGGACCTCTTCCTCCTGTTTTCAAGTTGACAAAGCTCTAGGAAATAATGCTTCACTCTAACAATTTATCCAGAATTTGATAAGCAAATTACTAGTCTCACGAGGCTCTTCTTTGTCTAGCAATTCTTTATCATTTCTGGAGATTTGAGAAAAATACAATACTTCAAGTATCTTGATCTGCACTTGAATTCTTTTGGTGGAAAGCCAACCACTAGCCTTGGGAGCCTCACCGAACTTCTACATCTGGATGCAAGTTATACTATATTTTGAGGGTCAACGTTATGACTGAGTCATGAATATATGTATGATGATCGTCAGCCTAAGCAAGTCAAAGTGTCTAAATATTACTAGAAATGATTATGTTCTTGGTGATTATTATCATATGGGTGAGATTTCATGACGAATGGGTAGCGGAGTAGTTGTCGCCAAGGGAGGGGCATGCACCCTTGGGGTCCCGGGTAGAAGCCTAGATGACCGCGATCCCAACTGCTATTGTAGTTGTGATGGTTGGGGGACATGTTGCTTGGCACACCGAGGTGCTAATCTGACGGTGTTGGCCTCAGCACTTGCGTGCTTTAGCCCGGTGCTCGAGCACGGGCCAAGTAGTCGTGGTTGGTCGGCTAGTGTTTCGCTTGTCACTTAGAGCTAACATTCGTGTACGGGACAATGTAGGCCACATTGACCGGTATTCCGGGTGGGAGCGCTAAGAGGGGAGTTCCGGGAAATTGGGTTAATGAAGTTGGGAATGGGATATCAGTCTCCTGTGCATAAGGAGGATTGGGTTGTCGAAATGAATGGCGAGTTGAGAACTTAGTAGGATGCATTGCTATCCACGAAGCTTGGTTATTCGTATCCATATCCAGATCAAATAATAAAAGTAAAAATATAATTCTTTGTGAGATCAATTACCATGTTTCTTTCTCTTTTGCACACATTTATCCTGCATTTCTTGTTGTGTAGTTTGTTTAAATCGTATTGGGCAACTTTGCTCATAACGTACCTACGTGTGGATCCGCAGGTTCGCAGCAGTGATTGTTGGAGGCACCACCACTTTTTGTGCAACGTCACGACACTTTTTGTGGTATAGTTGTCAGTAGTTTTACTATCCTTCTTTACTTGTATCATTTTTGTTGAGAGACATGGCATGTAATATGTATAATTGTGGACATGTTATTTATGCTTACATGTATATTTTGTGGACATGGAATGATCAATGAAATGTGATTATGAACAGGTCATGAACGGAAAAAGACAATTTTTATGTTTCAGTAAATTGTGCTATTTCTCCTGCTTATGTGTATGTCATTAGTATTCGAATGTGGAATGTATGTGCGTGGATTGGTTTGCCGAGTACCCGGATCCTAAGGGCGTCACAGATTGGTATCAGAGCCGTGGTACTCCATTCCCTTCCATGTATATTATTCCTTATTGGTATTCGAATATTGGATAGTGTTGAAGTCTTCTGACCCAACATGAATCCATAGGAGAATAACACGATTTCAACCATGTCCACATGTCTCTCATAATGTCTCTCTCAAAAAAAAGAAAAAAAAAAGCAAGTACTAATGCCTTAGTTCTTTATGCAAAACCATGCCGCCACGCGTAGACCAGGATGTGGCACAGCAGTTGTCTCTCCTCGTACAGGCGGTGCAAGGGATCCAACAGCGTCAAGAGGCACTTGAGCAGCGACTCCAGCAGCAGGACTCCTCCTCCTACCGTCCCTCTCACGATGGGGAGGAGAGCGTCGACTTGTCGTTCTCTATGGATCCTGAGCGGCCAGAGGATACAGATGCCTTGCAGAAGCATCAGAGCACTTACGCAGCGTACCAACGGGCGGCGGTACCAAAGTTCTTCGGCACTACCACCCCTGACGATGCAGAGCTTTGGATGTCAGAGGTGTCCAAGGTTCTGAGGATGATACATGCACCCGAGGATACTTGGGTATCTTTTGCTGAGTACTCTCTTGCTGGGTATGCTGAGCGGTGGTGGAATGCCACCAAGGAGCACTTGACCGAGCCCATCACTTGGGAGATCTTCTTTGACGAGTTCCGTGCAGAGTTCTACCCGGACCATTGGGTGGAGGATCAGAGGAGAGAGTTTGCTGAACTGACACAGGGGTCGATGACGGCCCAAGAGTACATGATCCGATACACAGAGTTGTCTCGCCATTCCCCTGCTACGACTGCTTACCCTCAGGAGAACTTGCAGAAGTTCATCCGAGGGATGCGCGAGGAGGTTCAGGACAGACTTTCCACCTTGGACCTTACCTCCATTAAGGAGGTTACTGCGAAGGCGACAAAGTGGGAAGCTACACAACGTCGATTGCATGGGGGTCAGTCGCAGTTACCTCCACCCCAGCCTAGCCAAGTTGCGCGTCGGGACTTCTCTCAGTTCCGTAGAGACCGTCGCCACCACCCGACAGCGGCGACACCATCCACTAGCAGGTTCGCACCATCGCCTACCTTGGGACAAGCCTTGGCAGGACGAAGTTCAGTTTCTTTTCATCCCCCTACGCAGACACAGAGCCGTGGACTTGGGGGTGGCAGTTCCGCTTTTAGTGGGAGATTGTCACAGGCAGACAGTCGTACTTGCTACCTTTGTAGACAGCCGGGCCACTTCAAGGCCCAATGCCCTTTGCATACTAGTAGCGTAGGCGCGCAGCAGCAATAGAGTGGAAGACCAACTGGGTCTTCCAACCAGTTTCAGAGATCAGGATCCCGTCGAGGAGGACGTGACTTCCAGCGAGCCCCACAGCAGACAGTTAGTGTTGCAGGATCTAGTGCACCACGACGAGGACAGCTGAATGCCGTAACACAAGAGCAGGCCCACGCTTCTGGATCGGTCGTCAAAGGTATGATTTCAGCTCATGGGACGTCTTTACATGCATTGTTTGATTCAGGGGCTACACATTCCTTCCTTGCACATCATATGGTGCCCACATTGGGTAAGTCAGTGATGGAGGTTACTTCCCCGTACTACATCAAGGGTCCGGGGGGCCAATTGTTCATTATCCGCCAGGCAGTGGAGGATGTGTGTGTACAGATAGGTGGACATGAGATGCTTGCATTTTTGTTGTTGATACAGTTAGAGGATTTTGATATCATCCTGGGCATGGACTGGTTAGAGAGGCACCATGCATGCCTGGACTGTTTTGGGAAGACGGTGGTCTTCCACTTACCTGGAGTGCCTCCATTCCAGTTCGATGGGTGCTTATCTGAGGGTGGGATTGAGTGTATCTCCGCCTTGAGGGCACAACAGTTTCTTACCCAAGGTTGCGAAGGCTACCTTGCCTACGTGGTAGACTCAGCGACACAGGATCAGATGATGGAGGATGTCAGAGTTGTGCATGAGTTCCCTGATGTATTTCCAGATGAACTGCCTGGATTACCGCCAGTACGAGAGATAGAGTTTGAGATCACGCTATTGCCAGATACACAGGCGATTTCTATCCCTCCATACAGGTTGGCCCCAGCTGAGCTCAAGGAGCTCAAGGTACAGTTGCAGGAGCTATTGGAGAAGGGTTTCATCCACCCCAGTACGTGACCATGGTGGGCCCCGGTCCTGTTCGTGAGGAAGAAGGATGGATCCCTAAGGCTATGCATAGACTACAGGCAGTTGAACAAGAGAACGGTCAAGAACCGTTACCCACTCCCCAGGATAGATGATCTATTTGACCAATTGCAGGGAGCAGCAGTGTTCTCTAAGATTGACCTGCGATCGGGTTATCATCAATTGAGGATCAAGGAAGCCGATGTAATGAAGTCTGCATTCCGCACCAGATATGGCCACTATGAGTTTTTGGTAATGCCATTTGGACTCACGAATGCACCTGCCGCATTCATGGATTTGATGAACAGGGTCTTTCATCCGCATCTGGACAGATTTGTGATTGTGTTCATTGATGATGTTCTAGTCTACTCTCATGATGAATACGAGCATGAGTCTCATCTCCGCGCCGTACTAGAGACGCTCCGAGAGCACCAGTTATATGCCAAATACAGCAAGTGTGAGTTTTGGCTTTCTGAGGTGGCATTTCTTGGCCACGTGGTTTTTGGAGCGGGGGTGTCAGTTGACCCCGCCAAGATAGAGGCAGTGGTGTCTTGGGAGCGACCCAAGACGGTTACAGAGATTCGCAGCTTCCTTGGCCTCGCTGGGTACTACAGGAGGTTTGTTAGAGGGTTCTCCCAGTTGGCTCTACCCCTCACTCGGTTGACGCAAAAGGATGTGCCATTTGTCTGGAGTGACAAATGTGAGCTGAGTTTTCGAACGTTGAAGGAGCGATTGACTTCTGCGCCCATCCTCACCCTTCCTTCTGGTACCTTAGATTTCACCGTGTACACGGATGCTTCCAAGGAAGGCTTGGGTGCAGTGTTAATGCAACGTGGACAGGTTGTGGCATACGCGTCACGACAGCTGAAGAACCACGAACGCAACTACCCCACTCATGACTTGGAGTTGGCGGCCGTAGTCTTTGCATTAAAGATATGGCGTCACTATTTGTATGGGGTGACATTTGAGATCTTCACAGACCACAAGAGCCTCAAATACATTTTTGATCAGAAGGAACTAAATATGAGGCAAAGGCGGTGGATGGAACTGCTAAAAGATTATGATTGTACCATCTCCTACCATCCTGGTAAGGGAAATGTGGTAGCAGATGCCTTGAGTAGGCGACCATACGTTGAGGGTTCGGCAGCCTGGTTGCAGACTTGGGATGTGCTCACTGCACTTAGTGAGTGGCATCCATTTGAGGGCACATCCGATGCAGTGACAGTGCCAGCCAAGTATCACAGCTTGTGGAATAGGATCGTTCAAGGGCAACATACAGATCAGAGGATCCAAGACTTGTACCATAGGTGCTTGAAAGATGAATTCGACGGATTTCGAGTCCGTGAATCCATCGTATGGAAGGGGGACCGTGTGTGTGTACCAGATGACAAGGAGTTGAGGAGAGAGATCCTGGATGAGGCGCATAGCTCAAGACTTTCCATACACCCAGGTGGCACCAAGATGTACAGAGACCTCCGCCAACACTTTTGGTGGGAAGGCATGAAGAAGGACATAGTCGAACATGTTAGCAGGTGTCTTACTTGTCAGATGGTGAAGGCAGAACACCAAAGGCCTCCTGGTTTACTGCAGCCTCTCCCCATTCCGGTATGGAAATGGGAGAGCATCTCCATGGATTTTGTCACATCATTGCCGCGCACCCCTGGAGGGCATGATGCGATATGGGTCATCGTTGACCGGTTGACCAAGTCAGCACATTTCATCCCGGTCAACATGACACATACACCAGTGCAACTAGCCAAGTTATATGTTCAGCACATCATTCGATTGCATGGGATACCCAAGGAAGTAGTGTCAAATAGAGATTCCCGTTTCACATTACACTACTGGGGGGAGTTCATGAGAGCCTTGAAGACAGAGCTACAAATGAGTTCAGCCTACCATCCACAGACAGATGGGCAGTCTGAGAGGACCATTCAGACCTTGGAGGATCTACTACGAGCCTGTGCGGTTGAGTGGAAGGGATCTTGGAAGGATCACCTCCCACTAGTTGAGTTCACATATAACAATAGCTACCATGTCAGCATAGGCATGGCACCTTTTGAGGCGTTGTACGGGAGGCGGTGCACCACTCCTTTATGTTGGCAGCAGGTGGGTGACAATGCCATGTTCACCCCACAAATCATTGAGGAGACATCTAGGGTCGTGGATACTGTTAGAAGGAAATTGTTGACCGCACAGAGCCGTCAGAAGAGTTACGCCAACCGGCGGCGTAGAGACCTTGAGTTTCAGGTATGTTGCAGTATATTCGTGCCCTGATGGGTATAATTCTTAGGCAGTCCTTTGTATCTAAAGCATTTTTCCACAGGTCGGAGATTTCGTGTTCTTACGCGTGTCCCCAACGAGGGGCGTACAACGTTTCGGTGCAATAGGCAAGCTAGCACCGCGTTTTGTGGGACCGTTCGAGATTTTGGCCCGTGTGGGGAAAGTAGCCTACAGGGTAGCCCTTCCCCCACACCTCGAGGGCATCCATGACGTATTCCACGTGTCGAATCTCAGAAAGTACATACGAGATCCTCGACATGTGATCAGCTACGAGGACTTGACGGTGGAGCCAAACTTATCCTTCCCAGAAGAGCCGGTGCAGATTTTGGACCACGCGGTCAAGAAGTTGAGGCGGAAGGAGATCCCTTTGGTCAAGGTTCTGTGGCGAAGTCAAGACGTTGAGGAAGCGACGTGGGAACCTGAGGCGGACATGAGGGAAAAATACCCTCAATTGTTCACAGGTACGAAACTGAAGCCGTAGTCGAGTTCTTTTGTGATTTTTATGGGCTTTGCTCTCTTTGAGATTTTTATGGGCTCATTCCTCGGTGAGGCTTGGACACAAGGGGTTCGTACATTGAAATCAACTAGAGTCATATTAAGTCTCGGGGACGAGACTTCCTTTGAGATTTTTATGATGTGAAACCCCAAACCCGAACAGGGACTAAAACGCAAATCTTTACTGAGTTTGGACTTGATTGTAAAATCTGTACTTGTCCAGTGATCAAAAAATTCGAGCAAGGAGTCCATTGCATAGAGCTCGTCGATAGCTTTCCAACGAGTCCTATAACGTTAAAATCCGACTTCGGGAGCTCAAGTTATGGTCATTTTAGCAAGGAGGGGTACAAGTCACTTTCAGATCCGAACCCGGATCCGAATCCGGGTCGGACCCGTATATTCCACCCTCCCTCCCTTCGCCAACCTCGCCCAAATCGCCCAACCTCTCCTTCTCTCGACCTCCAGCTCTCCTCTCCTCCATTCCTCTCCCCTCTCCTTCACCAAGGGCCGCCGGAGCGCCTTGGATCGACGACTCAAAGCCAGAAGGTACGATCCTCCTTCCTCTTGCTGCGAGCTCCACACGATTTTCCCCTCTTGTACGAGGTTCCCATCTCCTCTTGCTGCGGATCACGTGCGATTTACACTCTATATTTCACGGGTAGCCATTGGGTTGGGAATAAGGATGTTCAGGTAACTGTCTTCTTTGATAATGGTGTCTATGATCGCTAGTGTCACTGTGTTCACGTTCAAAGGTACAAGTTATTTTTTTAATCTGAGAACACAGTTCGGAGAGGAGAACAACATGCAGTTTGTGAGGGTAAAGGTTTATATGATCCATAATCAGGTGGGTTTATATTTGATTCACATATACCAAATTTGACACTGCAAATTATGGTTTAAAACTTGGATAGAACTAGTCTGACGTGTTTGGTATTTCCTTCACTTTTTTTTGAACAAGATTCTTGTTCTTGAACAGCACCATCCTTCCCAACATCATCAAGGCCAAGAAAACATGAAAGTTATTAGAACCTGCTACGAGTATTTTCCTGTCAAGGATTACAGAAACATGAATTGAGATTGTTGTTAGACAAGCCCCAAATAAGGATAATATGTTGAAGAGGATTGACATTTGACTTCATGGTTAATTCTTCCTCATATTGTTATGTTAATACGATAGGCCTATTTTTAGGCAATTTTGGCATTCACAAGGTGACTGCACATGTCAGAGTTCTACCATTTAAATTTGATCTTCTGCCTTGTGATTGCCTGGGATTAAACGAATGTTGTGTAGGCTTATCGTGATTGTCAGGTACCATGAATATTATATATATATATATATGTATATGTATGTATATGAAAATGTAAGGCTGACTTAGGTTGGATTGACTACTCAGGGGGTCGAATGATCTTCATTATGTGGTTAGTCCAAATTTGCGGAAGCATCTAAAACTGTTGATTACGTGAAGTCACCAGGCTTCAGTCCTTTCTCAAGCATCCTTGAAAAAAATGTGATTCCCCGCTTTGCTTTGGTGATACACATCATGATATAATTGCCTTCCAAGAAACCATGCTCTAGTTCTCTGATCTCTTATGAATCTTCTTAGTTTCATATATAGATTCACATTTGCAGCATCTGGATGCAAACAGAAAGCTGTTGTCTGGACCTCTTCCTCCTGTTTTCAAGTTGACAAAGCTCTAGGAAATAATGCTTCACTCTAACAATTTATCCAGAATTTGATAAGCAAATTACTAGTCTCACGAGGCTCTTTTTTGTCTAGCAATTCTTTATCATTTCTGGAGATTTGAGAAAAATACAATACTTCCAGTATCTTGATCTGCACTTGAATTCTTTTGGTGGAAAGCCAACCACTAGCCTTGGGAGCCTCACCGAACTTCTACATCTGGATGCAAGTTATACTATATTTTGAGGGTCAACGTTATGACTGAGTCATGAATATATGTATGATGATCGTCAGCCTAAGCAAGTCAAAGTGTCTAAATATTACTAGAAATGATTATGTTCTTGGTGATTATTATCATATGGGTGAGATTTCATGACGAATGGGTAGCGGAGTAGTTGTCGCCAAGGGAGGGGCATGCACCCTTGGGGTCCCGGGTAGAAGCCTAGATGACCGCGATCCCAACTGCTATTGTAGTTGTGATGGTTGGGGGACATGTTGCTTGGCACACCGAGGTGCTAATCTGACGGTGTTGGCCTCAGCACTTGCGTGCTTTAGCCCGGTGCTCGAGCACGGGCCAAGTAGTCGTGGTTGGTCGGCTAGTGTTTCGCTTGTCACTTAGAGCTAACATTCGTGTACGGGACAATGTAGGCCACATTGACCGGTATTCCGGGTGGGAGCGCTAAGAGGGGAGTTCCGGGAAATTGGGTTAATGAAGTTGGGAATGGGATATCAGTCTCCTGTGCATAAGGAGGATTGGGTTGTCGAAATGAATGGCGAGTTGAGAACTTAGTAGGATGCATTGCTATCCACGAAGCTTGGTTATTCGTATCCATATCCAGATCAAATAATAAAAGTAAAAATATAATTCTTTGTGAGATCAATTACCATGTTTCTTTCTCTTTTGCACACATTTATCCTGCATTTCTTGTTGTGTAGTTTGTTTAAATCGTATTGGGCAACTTTGCTCATAACGTACCTACGTGTGGATCCGCAGGTTCGCAGCAGTGATTGTTGGAGGCACCACCACTTTTTGTGCAACGTCACGACACTTTTTGTGGTATAGTTGTCAGTAGTTTTACTATCCTTCTTTACTTGTATCATTTTTATTGAGAGACATGGCATGTAATATGTATAATTGTGGACATGTTATTTATGCTTACATGTATATTTTGTGGACATGGAATGATCAATGAAATGTGATTATGAACAGGTCATGAACGGAAAAAGACAATTTTTATGTTTCAGTAAATTGTGCTATTTCTCCTGCTTATGTGTATGTCATTAGTATTCGAATGTGGAATGTATGTGCGTGGATTGGTTTGCCGAGTACCCGGATCCTAAGGGCGTCACAGATTGGTATCAGAGCCGTGGTACTCCATTCCCTTCCATGTATATTATTCCTTATTGGTATTCGAATATTGGATAGTGTTGAAGTCTTCTGACCCAACATGAATCCATAGGAGAATAACACGATTTCAACCATGTCCACATGTCTCTCATAATGTCTCTCTCAAAAAAAAGAAAAAAAAAAGCAAGTACTAATGCCTTAGTTCTTTATGCAGAACCATGCCGCCACGCGTAGACCAGGATGTGGCACAGCAGTTGTCTCTCCTCGTACAGGCGGTGCAAGGGATCCAACAGCGTCAAGAGGCACTTGAGCAGCGACTCCAGCAGCAGGACTCCTCCTCCTACCGTCCCTCTCACGATGGGGAGGAGAGCGTCGACTTGTCGTTCTCTATGGATCCTGAGCGGCCAGAGGATACAGATGCCTTGCAGAAGCATCAGAGCACTTACGCAGCGTACCAACGGGCGGCAGTACCAAAGTTCTTCGGCACTACCACCCCTGACGATGCAGAGCTTTGGATGTCAGAGGTGTCCAAGGTTCTGAGGATGATACATGCACCCGAGGATACTTGGGTATCTTTTGCTGAGTACTCTCTTGCTGGGTATGCTGAGCGGTGGTGGAATGCCACCAAGGAGCACTTGACCGAGCCCATCACTTGGGAGATCTTCTTTGACGAGTTCCGTGCAGAGTTCTACCCGGACCATTGGGTGGAGGATCAGAGGAGAGAGTTTGCTGAACTGACACAGGGGTCGATGACGGCCCAAGAGTACATGATCCGATACACAGAGTTGTCTCGCCATTCCCCTGCTACGACTTCTTACCCTCAGGAGAACTTGCAGAAGTTCATCCGAGGGATGCGCGAGGAGGTTCAGGACAGACTTTCCACCTTGGACCTTACCTCCATTAAGGAGGTTACTGCGAAGGCGACAAAGTGGGAAGCTACACAACGTCGATTGCATGGGGGTCAGTCGCAGTTACCTCCACCCCAGCCTAGCCAAGTTGCGCGTCGGGACTTCTCTCAGTTCCGTAGAGACCGTCGCCACCACCCGACAGCGGCGACACCATCCACTAGCAGGTTCGCACCATCGCCTACCTTGGGACAAGCCTTGGCAGGACGAAGTTCAGTTTCTTTTCATCCCCCTACGCAGACACAGAGCCGTGGACTTGGGGGTGGCAGTTCCGCTTTTGGTGGGAGATTGTCACAGGCAGACAGTCGTACTTGCTACCTTTGTAGACAGCCGGGCCACTTCAAGGCCCAATGCCCTTTGCATACTAGTAGCGTAGGCGCGCAGCAGCAATAGAGTGGAAGACCAACTGGGTCTTCCAACCAGTTTCAGAGATCAGGATCCCGTCGAGGAGGACGTGACTTCCAGCGAGCCCCACAGCAGACAGTTAGTGTTGCAGGATCTAGTGCACCACGACGAGGACAGCTGAATGCCGTAACACAAGAGCAGGCCCACGCTTCTGGATCGGTCGTCAAAGGTATGATTTCAGCTCATGGGACGTCTTTACATGCATTGTTTGATTCAGGGGCTACACATTCCTTCCTTGCACATCATATGGTGCCCACATTGGGTAAGTCAGTGATGGAGGTTACTTCCCCGTACTACATCAAGGGTCCGGGGGGCCAATTGTTCATTATCCGCCAGGCAGTGGAGGATGTGTGTGTACAGATAGGTGGACATGAGATGCTTGCATTTTTGTTGTTGATACAGTTAGAGGATTTTGATATCATCCTGGGCATGGACTGGTTAGAGAGGCACCATGCATGCCTGGACTGTTTTGGGAAGACGGTGGTCTTCCACTTACCTGGAGTGCCTCCATTCCAGTTCGATGGGTGCTTATCTGAGGGTGGGATTGAGTGTATCTCCGCCTTGAGGACACAACAGTTTCTTACCCAAGGTTGCGAAGGATACCTTGCCTACGTGGTAGACTCAGCGACACAGGATCAGATGATGGAGGATGTCAGAGTTGTGCATGAGTTCCCTGATGTATTTCCAGATGAACTGCCTGGATTACCGCCAGTACGAGAGATAGAGTTTGAGATCACGCTATTGCCAGATACACAGGCGATTTCTATCCCTCCATACAGGTTGGCCCCAGCTGAGCTCAAGGAGCTCAAGGTACAGTTGCAGGAGCTATTGGAGAAGGGTTTCATCCACCCCAGTACGTGACCATGGTGGGCCCCGGTCCTGTTCGTGAGGAAGAAGGATGGATCCCTAAGGCTATGCATAGACTACAGGCAGTTGAACAAGAGAACGGTCAAGAACCGTTACCCACTCCCCAGGATAGATGATCTATTTGACCAATTGCAGGGAGCAGCAGTGTTCTCTAAGATTGACCTGCGATCGGGTTATCATCAATTGAGGATCAAGGAAGCCGATGTAATGAAGTCTGCATTCCGCACCAGATATGGCCACTATGAGTTTTTGGTAATGCCATTTGGACTCACGAATGCACCTGCCGCATTCATGGATTTGATGAACAGGGTCTTTCATCCGCATCTGGACAGATTTGTGATTGTGTTCATTGATGATGTTCTAGTCTACTCTCATGATGAATACGAGCATGAGTCTCATCTCCGCGCCGTACTAGAGACGCTCCGAGAGCACCAGTTATATGCCAAATACAGCAAGTGTGAGTTTTGGCTTTCTGAGGTGGCATTTCTTGGCCACGTGGTTTTTGGAGCGGGGGTGTCAGTTGACCCCGCCAAGATAGAGGCAGTGGTGTCTTGGGAGCGACCCAAGACGGTTACAGAGATTCGCAGCTTCCTTGGCCTCGCTGGGTACTACAGGAGGTTTGTTAGAGGGTTCTCCCAGTTGGCTCTACCCCTCACTCGGTTGACGCAAAAGGATGTGCCATTTGTCTGGAGTGACAAATGTGAGCTGAGTTTTCGAACGTTGAAGGAGCGATTGACTTCTGCGCCCATCCTCACCCTTCCTTCTGGTACCTTAGATTTCACCGTGTACACGGATGCTTCCAAGGAAGGCTTGGGTGCAGTGTTAATGCAACGTGGACAGGTTGTGGCATACGCGTCACGACAGCTGAAGAACCACGAACGCAACTACCCCACTCATGACTTGGAGTTGGCGGCCGTAGTCTTTGCATTAAAGATATGGCGTCACTATTTGTATGGGGTGACATTTGAGATCTTCACAGACCACAAGAGCCTCAAATACATTTTTGATCAGAAGGAACTAAATATGAGGCAAAGGCGGTGGATGGAACTGCTAAAAGATTATGATTGTATCATCTCCTACCATCCTGGTAAGGGAAATGTGGTAGCAGACGCCTTGAGTAGGCGACCATACGTTGAGGGTTCGGCAGCCTGGTTGCAGACTTGGGATGTGCTCACTGCACTTAGTGAGTGGCATCCATTTGAGGGCACATCCGATGCAGTGACAGTGCCAGCCAAGTATCACAGCTTGTGGAATAGGATCGTTCAAGGGCAACATACAGATCAGAGGATCCAAGACTTGTACCATAGATGCTTGAAAGATGAATTCGACGGATTTCGAGTCCGTGAATCCATCGTATGGAAGGGGGACCGTGTGTGTGTACCAGATGACAAGGAGTTGAGGAGAGAGATCCTGGATGAGGCGCATAGCTCAAGACTTTCCATACACCCAGGTGGCACCAAGATGTACAGAGACCTCCGCCAACACTTTTGGTGGGAAGGCATGAAGAAGGACATAGTCGAACATGTTAGCAGGTGTCTTACTTGTCAGATGGTGAAGGCAGAACACCAAAGGCCTCCTGGTTTACTGCAGCCTCTCCCCATTCCGGTATGGAAATGGGAGAGCATCTCCATGGATTTTGTCACATCATTGCCGCGCACCCCTGGAGGGCATGATGCGATATGGGTCATCGTTGACCGGTTGACCAAGTCAGCACATTTCATCCCGGTCAACATGACACATACACCAGTGCAACTAGCCAAGTTATATGTTCAGCACATCATTCGATTGCATGGGATACCCAAGGAAGTAGTGTCAAATAGAGATTCCCGTTTCACATTACACTACTGGGGGGAGTTCATGAGAGCCTTGAAGACAGAGCTACAAATGAGTTCAGCCTACCATCCACAGACAGATGGGCAGTCTGAGAGGACCATTCAGACCTTGGAGGATCTACTACGAGCCTGTACGGTTGAGTGGAAGGGATCTTGGAAGGATCACCTCCCACTAGTTGAGTTCACATATAACAATAGCTACCATGTCAGCATAGGCATGGCACCTTTTGAGGCGTTGTACGGGAGGCGGTGCACCACTCCTTTATGTTGGCAGCAGGTGGGTGACAATGCCATGTTCACCCCACAAATCATTGAGGAGACATCTAGGGTGGTGGATACTGTTAGAAGGAAATTGTTGACCGCACAGAGCCGTCAGAAGAGTTACGCCAACCGGCGGCGTAGAGACCTTGAGTTTCAGGTATGTTGCAGTATATTCGTGCCCTGATGGGTATAATTCTTAGGCAGTCCTTTGTATCTAAAGCATTTTTCCACAGGTCGGAGATTTCGTGTTCTTACGCGTGTCCCCAACGAGGGGCGTACAACGTTTCGGTGCAATAGGCAAGCTAGCACCGCGTTTTGTGGGACCGTTCGAGATTTTGGCCCGTGTGGGGAAAGTAGCCTACAGGGTAGCCCTTCCCCCACACCTCGAGGGCATCCATGACGTATTCCACGTGTCGAATCTCAGAAAGTACATACGAGATCCTCGACATGTGATCAGCTACGAGGACTTGACGGTGGAGCCAAACTTATCCTTCCCAGAAGAGCCGGTGCAGATTTTGGACCACGCGGTCAAGAAGTTGAGGCGGAATGAGATCCCTTTGGTCAAGGTTCTGTGGCGAAGTCAAGACGTTGAGGAAGCGACGTGGGAACCTGAGGCGGACATGAGGGAAAAATACCCTCAATTGTTCACAGGTACGAAACTGAAGCCGTAGTCGAGTTCTTTTGTGATTTTTATGGGCTTTGCTCTCTTTGAGATTTTTATGGGCTCATTCCTCGGTGAGGCTTGGACACAAGGGGTTCGTACATTGAAATCAACTAGAGTCATATTAAGTCTCGGGGACGAGACTTCCTTTGAGATTTTTATGATGTGAAACCCCAAACCCGAACAGGGACTAAAACGCAAATCTTTACTGAGTTTGGACTTGATTGTAAAATCTGTACTTGTCCAGTGATCAAAAAATTCGAGCAAGGAGTCCATTGCATAGAGCTCGTCGATAGCTTTCCAACGAGTCCTATAACGTTAAAATCCGACTTCGGGAGCTCAAGTTATGGTCATTTTAGCAAGGAGGGGTACAAGTCACTTTCAGATCCGAACCCGGATCCGAATCCGGGTCGGACCCGTATATTCCACCCTCCCTCCCTTCGCCAACCTCGCCCAAATCGCCCAACCTCTCCTTCTCTCGACCTCCAGCTCTCCTCTCCTCCATTCCTCTCCCCTCTCCTTCACCAAGGGCCGCCGGAGCGCCTTGGATCGACGACTCAAAGCCAGAAGGTACGATCCTCCTTCCTCTTGCTGCGAGCTCCACACGATTTTCCCCTCTTGTACGAGGTTCCCATCTCCTCTTGCTGCGGATCACGTGCGATTTACACTCTATATTTCACGGGTAGCCATTGGGTTGGGAATAAGGATGTTCAGGTAACTGTCTTCTTTGATAATGGTGTCTATGATCGCTAGTGTCACTGTGTTCACGTTCAAAGGTACAAGTTATTTTTTTAATCTGAGAACACAGTTCGGAGAGGAGAACAACATGCAGTTTGTGAGGGTAAAGGTTTATATGATCCATAATCAGGTGGGTTTATATTTGATTCACATATACCAAATTTGACACTGCAAATTATGGTTTAAAACTTGGATAGAACTAGTCTGACGTGTTTGGTATTTCCTTCACTTTTTTTTGAACAAGATTCTTGTTCTTGAACAGCACCATCCTTCCCAACATCATCAAGGCCAAGAAAACATGAAAGTTATTAGAACCTGCTACGAGTATTTTCCTGTCAAGGATTACAGAAACATGAATTGAGATTGTGGTTAGACAAGCCCCAAATAAGGATAATATGTTGAAGAGGATTGACATTTGACTTCATGGTTAATTCTTCCTCATATTGTTATGTTAATACGATAGGCCTATTTTTAGGCAATTTTGGCATTCACAAGGTGACTGCACATGTCAGAGTTCTACCATTTAAATTTGATCTTCTGCCTTGTGATTGCCTGGGATTAAACGAATGTTGTGTAGGCTTATCGTGATTGTCAGGTACCATGAATATATATATATATATATATATATATATATATATATATATATATATATATGTATGTATATGTATGTATATGAAAATGTAAGGCTGACTTAGGTTGGATTGACTACTCAGGGGGTCGAATGATCTTCATTATGTGGTTAGTCCAAATTTGCGGAAGCATCTAAAACTGTTGATTACGTGAAGTCACCAGGCTTCAGTCCTTTCTCAAGCATCCTTGAAAAAAATGTGATTCCCCGCTTTGCTTTGGTGATACACATCATGATATAATTGCCTTCCAAGAAACCATGCTCTAGTTCTCTGATCTCTTATGAATCTTCTTAGTTTCATATATAGATTCACATTTGCAGCATCTGGATGCAAACAGAAAGCTGTTGTCTGGACCTCTTCCTCCTGTTTTCAAGTTGACAAAGCTCTAGGAAATAATGCTTCACTCTAACAATTTATCCAGAATTTGATAAGCAAATTACTAGTCTCACGAGGCTCTTTTTTGTCTAGCAATTCTTTATCATTTCTGGAGATTTGAGAAAAATACAATACTTCCAGTATCTTGATCTGCACTTGAATTCTTTTGGTGGAAAGCCAACCACTAGCCTTGGGAGCCTCACCGAACTTCTACATCTGGATGCAAGTTATACTATATTTTGAGGGTCAACGTTATGACTGAGTCATGAATATATGTATGATGATCGTCAGCCTAAGCAAGTCAAAGTGTCTAAATATTACTAGAAATGATTATGTTCTTGGTGATTATTATCATATGGGTGAGATTTCATGACGAATGGGTAGCGGAGTAGTTGTCGCCAAGGGAGGGGCATGCACCCTTGGGGTCCCGGGTAGAAGCCTAGATGACCGCGATCCCAACTGCTATTGTAGCTGCGATGGTTGGGGGACATGTTGCTTGGCACACCGAGGTGCTAATCTGACGGTGTTGGCCTCAGCACTTGCGTGCTTTAGCCCGGTGCTCGAGCGCGGGCCAAGTAGTCGTGGTTGGTCGGCTAGTGTTTCGCTTGTCACTTAGAGCTAACACTCGTGTACGGGACAATGTAGGCCACATTGACCGGTATTCCGGGTGGGAGCGCTAAGAGGGGAGTTCCGGGAAATTGGGTTAATGAAGTTGGGAATGGGATATCAGTCTCCTGTGCATAAGGAGGATTGGGTTGTCGAAATGAATGGCGAGTTGAGAACTTAGTAGGATGCATTGCTATCCACGAAGCTTGGTTATTCGTATCCATATCCAGATCAAACAATAAAAGTAAAAATATAATTCTTTGTGAGATCAATTACCATGTTTCTTTCTCTTTTGCACACATTTATCCTGCATTTCTTGTTGTGTAGTTTGTTTAAATCGTATTGGGCAACTTTGCTCATAACGTACCTACGTGTGGATCCGCAGGTTCGCAGCAGTGATTGTTGGAGGCACCATCACTTTTTGTGCAACGTCACGACACTTTTTGTAGTATAATTGTCAGTAGTTTTACTATCCTTCTTTACTTGTATCATTTTTGTTGAGAGACATGGCATGTAATATGTATAATTGTGGACATGTTATTTATGCTTACATGTATATTTTGTGGACATGGAATGATCAATGAAATGTGATTATGAACAGGTCATGAATGGAAAAAGACGATTTTTATATTTCAGTAAATTGTGTTATTTCTCCTGCTTATGTGTATGTCATTAGTATTCGAATGTGGAATGTATGTGCGTGGATTGGTTTGCCGAGTACCCGGATCCTAAGGGCGTCACATACAGTCATACACACCCATATTTCTGAAATTAGGAATATGGGAAAATCAAGTAATAAGATGAACAAAATGCAATTTTAAGGACGAAAATGAAAATTCATGGCGTAAAGACTTCGCTCAGATGGCAACTCCTACATATATCGTTTGTTGAGGCATCTGTCGATTAAGCCATGCAAACGTAGTAGTTTCTCATACATGTCTTGTGACACAACGTCGGCCGCTCTTTGGGAATGTGGGCAATCATCATCGCGATAGGTGTTTTCACATGTTTGAGCATAAATCCACGGAGAACAAAAACTTATTATATATAAAACATGAATGGTGTATTGTTGTTGCAAGTTGTGAGCCATGCCAAAGACGTAGTTGCTCATCTAATAGGCAATAATAACAAAAATCCATGAGCTATTAGTCATCGTGGGATAAAAAGAGCATTTATTAGGCTCACAAGCATCACAAGGTGTCCACATACACCATAACACATTATATCGCAATAACAATTTGAACTTAGAACCATAATTTGAAATAGAAGTTGCAATCCCCTCCTCACGTCTATGCTATATTGCAACAAAATCATCCAATCAAGGGCGGAGCAAAGAATTTTTTCTAAGCGGGGAAAATTTTTAATAAATCAAAATACGTATATAGATAATTAAAATTCTATTAATTAAAAACATGCTCATATGGATAAACATATTCCTCACACACTTACACAGATGCCCATACACACCCATACATTGCTACATGCACTCTTACACACCTATATGTATATCCAAATTCCTCACACACTTGTAAACATGTCGAAACACACCCATTCATTCATACATTGCACCACGCATTGTTACACACCTACATGCATACCCACATTCGTCATAAACTTGTGCACATGCTCTTTCCCATTCCATACACTCTTACATACCATACATTGCTCCATATACTCTAACATGATCTTATGCATCCACATATTCCTCACACTATTCCATACATGCCCAAATACACCCATACAATGTTACAACCAAAGCAGATATAAGCACAAGATTGAACTTACTATTTATTTATTGTGTAACGTACATGATCGAACTCAGGGAGGCAACAATGAATCCCTAGGGTTATTTAAATCAATGAGAAATCCAAGAAATAAAATAGGAAACTCAAGGCAAACTCTTGAATTTATATGATTTTTTTATCTTTTAATTTTTTATGGATTTTTATTTTTTATATTTTTAACGGTTATCTGATTTTTTTTTATTTTTTTATGATTTTAAATTTTGCAAATCTTTTTATACTTTTAAATTTAAAGGAAATAAAACAAACAAAAAGAATAAAAAGAAAAGTAAAGAAGCCAAGCTTTTGTATTTTAAAATATAGTAAAAATATACGGAAAATTAAAATAAAAAACTTTTGGGTTTTTGATATTTTACACTTGTTTTGTGAGTTTTAAAGGATTTTTAGATTTTTTTAAGATTTTTCCAACAATTAAAAATAGGAAAAATCAGATAACAGAAAATACAACAAATGTTTTTGTGATTTTAAAAATAGAAAACAAAAGAAAAACACCAAAAATATATAATGACAAAAAGATAAATTTTCAATTTTCCAAAGTGTATTTTATGTATTTTTATTTTTTATGACTTTAGAATAATTTTTATGTTTTTAGTGTTTTACAAAGTTTTTTGTTTTTACAAGGAATGTAACGATGAAATTCATATAAAAAGAAACACATGCAAATTTTCTTAGAAGTTTTCAATCTATTTTTGTATTTTTAATGATTTATTTTCTTCAAATAAGGACAAAGTAGCGAGTTTTTTATTAACTAAAAATAATAAAACTAATTAAAATTCTAAACAAAAAATATTATTGTTAATATTAGTTAGCAAGTATTTGTGATTATTTTTATGGAATTTATAGAGACGATTAGCAATTTATTTAACTAAATTAACACTCAAAATAAAGCATTGCTTCACAGGGACATAAGTGCAAACAAAAGTATTTAATGGACCAATTAGATAACAAAAATATAAATAACAAGGATATTATTACAAATTGACCACAAATCACATGCAGCGTACGTTTATCCAAGTTAGTAGGATTGAAACGTAATTACAATAAAACCCAAGGGCTACTATGCAAATTATCAAAAAAAACTATATAACGAAACGTGTCTCACGAATGAGTTATTTACAGAACAAAGAAAATACAGGGGCTCAAGTGCTAATTGACCACCAGTACACATGGTTGAATGAACGGTTGGATCTGGTCTCGATGTTTGATCGGACGGATGTAGATGGAAGCGCTCTGAATGGTATGGATCTAGCTGGAAGCGCAATCTGATGGATTGAATTTGAGGCAAATCTAACAGCGTTGTAATAATATGGCAGATGTGTTTTTGATCCAACGTCTCACAAGCCACTTGGAAGAACACCTTGAAGGCTGCTCTGAGGTTGATTCAATCAGCTCGATCTCCTTCTCTAATGGTGAGATCAGATCCTTAATAGCTTCAGAAGCACCTCGGGAAGGATCCACACCGAACTGATGCTTCAATGAGGCTCGATCGGCGATATGGAGGCTTCTTAGGTTGAAAAATTAAAAAGGGGCTCCAGGTCTTGTTCTACCATTCCAGATAGCTCCTAAGCTCCAGCAAGTGATGTTAATGCTCGGACGGATCTCCGGCATATTTATTAGCCAAAACAAAACAAAATGGAGATGGATGGGTCGCCTCTGACAGTAATGGTTGGAAGGGAGGGTGATCGCTCAGATCTGAAATGATCTGAGGAGGAACAGGTATGGGGGAAGAGTGAAGAAGGTTTTACGGATGTGAAGCATGATCGGTAATGCAAATAGGTGATCATGGAACTCCGATCATGTGGATCTGAGCTTAAATGCGGTGTTGATCAGATCTAGTTAGAAACAAACATAAATTGTAGAAATAAAAGATGAAATTGAAAGAAAGTTGCCTAAGATCTACCTACGGTGGATGAATGGGGTGATAACCTCGATTTGCTGCAAAATTCAAAGAAGCATGTATCCAGCATTGTAACTGGATCACATCCTATAGGCAATTCCTCGCTCTCCCGATCATGGTGGGGACTTTTTGTCACCAAGGATCTCTATAGAATTCGATCAGGGTGAACAACTATGGAATACGGATCAAGGGAAGCGGCGGAGGTTGGAGGAGATTATATAGGCAGTCAGGTCCGGCAGATCATGGAAAGATGAATACATATAGATTGAGCTCGGATCAAGAGAATGAAGATCGGCGAGGTTATTGGTTAATCGGGAGTAGAAGTGTAGAAGAAATCAGGGTTTATTAGTGATCAGAGCTATTAGGAAAATAAGGGGAAAAAGCTTTGGTGAAGAGTCTTTAACAGGAAAATGGGCAGAAGAGGAGTTGACCCGGGCCAATAGACCCGGGTTCTCCAATCTGAATGTAGACCAAATAAGATAAAAAAATCAAAGAAGACAAAAAATAAATAAAATGTTAAATAAATTAAATTAAAAATCGAAAATGATATTAAACAAACAAATAAATAATGTTAATAAATAAATAATCTTAATTATGATGATTTTTAATAAATTAAATAAATTAAATTAATAGGTTAAAAATAAATAATACTCTTTATTCATAAGTATATATACCTATATGTACAAAATTTGATTTTTAATTAATCATTTTTAAATATAATTATATAATTTATTATTATTTTATTTACAACATTTTATAAGGACTTTAAATATATTTTTATAAAATAATTTATCAGGTTAAATAAATAGATATATTTACAATGTATACATAGGGGTGTGTATACAATATGTACAATGACTATTTTTGTATCTTTCGATTTTTTTAATTTTATTTTTTTATTTTATTTGGATAAAATAAAATATTTACAAGTATTTTAAAATACACTATACACAAATATGTATAAAAATAAATTAATAAATAAATTCACACAAGATATAGTACATGCAATATACAATACACTCCAAAAAGCCACAATTTACATCTTAACTTCAGTTTTAGTGAAACTACTGTCAATTTGAAGCTTATTTAGTAGAGTACAATGAAAATGAGTTCGCTTTATTTTGAGTTTTTATGAAGAAGATATGAGCCTGGGAAGTTTGATTTTGTGGCCTTTTCAAAGTGTCATTATTTACACAGTATTCAATGACTTTTCTTGTAATTATTTTTAGTATTTATAACTTATTTTTATGTTTAATTTTCAAGAAGAAGATATTTTTATTTGATATGAATAGAGTGATAAATAAAATAGCAGAATAGTTCTATACAAAATAATGAGATATGCAATGAAGAATGATGATGAAATTTGATTTTCTTTTATTACAAATAGCCTTATCTCCCCCTACTTTATTTCTTATCGATCAGGTCAAGTCTTGATCTTCTCTCGAGGTAAGAGTCAGCTTGTATTTATTGCATATATATAGTCTTTCTTTTTATTTATTTGTCCTTTATTTCTTATTTATTTATTTTTGGTTAAAATAATGATATTTACATAATATTTGAAAAAGGATAAAATAATTGATTTATTGTTATTTATAGGTGTTTAAGAAGGGATTTTAAGCTAAAATAAATGAATAAAGATTATGAAAATGTAGATTCATCATCCTCCTATACTTTAACTTTGTTAGTCCCTTAGTAAACACTGAAGAATAAGTGACTAAAAAGAAAAAGAAGAAAGGAAAAATAAAGAACTTAGAACAATTTTGATTTTTAAACTATTCTTTGTAAAATCAAAGTATGGAGTTCGGTCAGACCTTTGGATTATTAGTTTGGAGGAACCTTATTGAGAATAGAAGTTAAAACCTAATAGACTCTAAGTTCCACAAGATTCATATTCATGTCGCATCAAAAGTCAGGTCAGGACAAGTCCTCATAGTAAATTCTGATGACTATGAATCTACTTGTATTGTATATGTGAAATATAGCTCACCACATCAGAAATGATAAAGACCAACCTTCTCTTACCAAGGTAACCCTAATTCCCTTGTCTAACTACTCTTTCCTCGAGGAGCAGGGTATTTCCTTCTAAGTTCATGTACGTGTTGTGTGTACAATCAAAGGGAGAGAAGTAGGAGAATAAGAAGAGAACTGGAGTGTGTCCAGTGTAGCCACATATCCTTATAAAGTCGACCAGTGTAGCCCAGTCTCCATTAAGATTTGTAGTCTCTCTAAATCAGGACCTATGTGGCCAAATATATACATGAATGATTTTTTATGAGATACATATTTGCTTCTAAATCATGAAAAGAATTATTGCACCGCATAGATTTTATTATATCCCTATGGATATCGAATCTTTTTATCCACACATGTTTTGGGGTCTTAGAAAAAATTATACTAGCAGATCATCCCTCTTTTGAAGCTTTATTGCAACCCACATCTCTCGTTGTTAGACAGCCATGCCACTAGACTAGGTTGGGGTGCACGGGCCACCCAAGATGAGTGTGTATGTTTCCATTCGCGTGCATCTCTTTCCAGAATATTCTAACCCTCACCACCTTATCGGTGAAGAGCTATGTGTAAGTTCTTATCTAAGATAGGACATTGTCTAAAAGAACCATGCGTGTGCACGAAATATTCTACTTAGACTAATAAAGATGACATGTGAACATAGTCTTGTGGACTCAAAGAATTAAGTCACTAGACCTAAAAAGTCTCAACTCCGATTCCAATAAGGTTCCTCAGAAATTAAGTGGATTAAGGTCTTAAACAAGCTCCATTCTTCGATTATATTCCAGATTAGTTTAAGTGTCGATTTCATTCTGAAAAATGCACATGCAAATGCCAGAAAATATATACAAAGCATTTTTCAATGAAAATAAAAGAAAATAAAAGACAAATTTAAAAGGTTTTTCAGAGAGTTTTGCACAATTTTATGGATTTTGATTTTTCAATTTTTATAGGATTTTTAAAAGAGAATTATATACATTTATAAGAATTTACAAGGATTTTATACAAATTAGAAGAATTTTATACAAACATATATACAATACTATACATAATTTATACAATATTTTATAAAAAGAATATTTACAAATTTTATGTACAAATTTTACAAGGTGGGTTTTATCTACAAAATAATTATATTTACAAGTTTTAATAAAGAAATTTTTATATACTTTATACAAATTCTATACAAGGATTTTATCAAAGAATTTATGCACAAAAGAACTTTATTCACATATTTACAAGGTGATTAAAAATTCAATTTACAAACATTTTGCACAAGTAATATATACAAACAATGTGTACAGGCAAGTTATTTATAAACAAGGTGACAAAATAATTTACCAACATTTTATAAACATTTAAAAAAAGTTTTACAAAACTATTTTACAATGATTTTATTTACAAACATTTTACAAACATTTTTTCAATATAAATATTTTTGATACAAATCACTTTACAAAGATTTTACAAACAAAATCATTTTACAATAGTTTTTTACAAAAAAAGTTCTACAAAGATTTTACAACAATTTTGTAAAATATTTTTACATATATTTTATAAAACATTTGTACAAACATTTTACAAAAATATTTACAAAAGAATTTTTCAAAGAATTTTTCTAAACTTTTTAAAAAACCATTTTATTCTAGTTTATTAGCCATATTATTCAACATACAAATGTACGAGTTATGGCTAAAGTATATTTATACAATATATACGACACCCCCCTCTCGAACTATGTCCTCATCGTGACAAAGAAGCGATGAAGGAAGACATAACTCATGCTATGTATAGAAAAGTGAAAAGAATTTATACAACGATGACTCAAAGAATAACGAACAAAATGAATGGAAGTCGGCGATCCCCCCATACTTAGGATCAAATAATCCTAAACATAGAGATTGTACAAGCAAGGAAAACAGAGGAAAAGAATGTACAAGCTCAAGGGCTCGACTTGTCCTCCCCTATACTTAGAGTAAAAGGTACCTAAGTATAGAAAAAGAATATCAACTAGTTGAAGGACAAGTGGGGGGAAAGAAGAAATAAAAAGAAATAAAAACACAAAAGAGGAACGAAATGGAAGACATCACCCCCCCCCCATACTAAGGGTAAAGGATCCCTTAGTATATGCAAAGAAAAGAATGATGAAACAGAACGAAAAGAATAACTCAAGTCATTCACCTCCCCTTTACTTAGGACAGAGTACATCTACAACACACATGGGAAAGAGGTGAATGATAAAAATTGAAGAAGAAAGGATAAAAAGAAAGGATGTATACAAAAGAATATCAGCTCATGTATCAGATGCAGAAGATGTCAAAAAATCATCGTTTAATATCAAATGGATGGAATCAACTACAGGAATGTATCATGATCTAGATATGGCTTTAGCAACTGTTCGTTCACAACAAATGGTTGTGCGTCATATGACAACCAGAAATGACAATACTACCATTGTCATGCATAGCTCCAATAATGAACAATCCTGACCATTTGCTTTTGAGTTTGTCGGGAAATAATTTCAATTTCACATCAAACAACCATAGTTTCTGATCGTGTATGAAAGTCTTTCTTATAATGTGTTTTGTATGCTAACGCTTGACTTTCTCATTATACAGGAGTGAGTTGCGGTAGGCGATATCTCATAATTCCAGCAAACTATTCACATTCAACTTCCTACTCTGGCATGCTCTCTCATAATCCAGGTTGCATACACGGAGTGCCCATAAAGATTTATGAATTATATCAACTAGCAAGTGGCAAGTATTTCTATAAATCAATCTATAGGGAGACATGCCCAATGGAGACTTGCACGGCATCCGATAAGCCCATAAACTGAGTCAAACATCTAGGATCAGTTCTTCCTATCTAAACATACAAGTTTCTAAAGTATCATCTTGATCTCCATATTCGAAATCTCAGTAAAGACATTAGTTTGTGGGTGGTAAGGAGTTGCAATTCTATGCTCAATGGCATACTCCTTCGCAAGCTTTCTAGATTCTCGAATTATAAAATGGCTCCCTCCATCTGAAATGAGTATCTTGGGGATCCTGAACCACACAATAATGTTGTCCTTAAGGAAGGAGCAAACCGTACGGCTGTCAGTGGATCGGGTGGGGATCACTTCAACCTAATGACTAACATAATCCACGGCAAGCAGGATGCATTGAAAATCCCTGACTGATAGGGAATGGACCCATGAACTCTGTGCCCCAAGCATAAAAAAATATCAGAAATCTGGATATATCTCAGGGGCATGGTATCTTTGGAACTAGGGCTGCTAATTGAATTGAATCATTCGAATTCGATTATGATTCGTTCGATAAAAATTCGAAAATAATTCGATTCGATTTCAAATGAACTGAACTTGAATTTAACATTTGGATTCGATTCCTAAATGAATCGAATATGAATCCACTTGGATTCATTCGATAACAATTTGATTCGATTCGATATACACACATATATCATATGGTATGAAGCATTATATATATGTAAATAAATGTAGTATATATTTTGTAAAATCCCCACACATGATACATGACTTAATATAATATAAAAAATTTTCATCATCTTATTCTAAACATCTCAATTTTGGGATGCCCATTGCATATACCATACCCCCTCTTTACTCCCCCAAATTCTCTCTCTCTCCCCTCGCCACTCATGAGAAAAATCCTAACATTTGCTTCTGCTCTCCAACACCGCCAGCTCCAACCTCTCGCTCCCGCCCGCTCTCTCCAACGTTGCTGGCTCCAGCCTCCAGCTCCTGCTCACTCTCTCCAATGTCGTCGGATCCAGCCTCTCGCTCCTGCTCGCTCTCTCCAATGCTGTCGGCTCCAGTCTCCTGCTCCTACTTGCTCCCACCACTGACAACACCACCCTCCCAGTAGCCAACCCCACCACCAGCTCCCGCTCTCCCCCTTCATTGATAACGACAGTGGTTCTAGACTCACCAACGTCGCCAACATCTCTCCATCACCCATGCAGCTGCTGGTATTACCATACACCCCCCTTTACCCTAAAATCTTAAGATTTAGATTCTATCCAAACAATTTATGTGATTATAAAATACATCATCTGCAAACAAACACATCCTAAATTTTTAAAAACCATCTCAGGGTCATAGATTTCAAATTTACAATAATATTTTCCTTAATCACACTCTTAATCCTCCCATCCATCATAATATCCATATCTTATGATAAGGACAATCAAGGTTTTGAATACAAATAATATCTTAGAGACAATTAAGGTACGAATAGATTTCAAGGATTTCGAGCTTTGCCTAAATGACTAAATATGTAAAAGATCATAACTGCAACAAAATTCCATTTCTCATCAAGATTACAGGGGGGATAGGTTATCAAGAAGGAAATATCATCATTAACTTTAATAAGACCAACTATGCCCCCATAAGAGTGCATTGAAATGAGGTAAGAATGAACTGTTCATGCTTGATGTAGAAAAAATGTTAAATATTAGATAATTGAAGATCAGAGCCAAACCAACTGAGTTCTCAGTCTGGTCTGCCGGTTTTTATACACCTCAGATGCTGGATTCAGCTCCATAAGTCAGTTCACATCGACCTTTTATGGTTCTGATGAAATTTAGTGGTTTTTTTCTCAGATATCATGGAGATATGTCACAATGGGGGAGAAAATATGGAGGATTCTTCAGAGAAATGTGGAACACAATCTTTTGGTTATTATTTTGGACATATATATCTATTAATGTATATCTTGTATTTCTATATATTGGTATGGAAATTAAAATATAGTTTTGAGTATGTATTTTCATTTTATTTTTAGAAGTCTAATTCAAACATACCATCTTCTCAAGATAGTGTCCATGAGAGAGTCATTGGGCTTGATGATGATAATAATGAAAAAGTAGAAGAAGAGAGTGAAGAAACAGAAAATCGATTCTTAAAATAATTAATAAGATTCAATGGTTTATCATCATAGGTACAACAAGAAAAGATCGATGGTTTATCAAGATGTCAATAATTATTTTTTCTTTATATATTTAATTCACCATAGGTACAAAAAGAGTAAATGGGGATTGCAAGAGACATACATGAACGACAAAAGTTAGGTACATTAATGCAATTTATATTATCTATTGAATTTTACCATTTATGTTAAAAGTTTTTTACTTATCTCAATTATTTTTTCACAAATTAGTATCACAAAGTCTATTCAATTCTTTGAAACTTAAAATGTTATTAATATAAATTTTTTATTATTAGTTACATTATTAAATAAAATTCTAATTCGATATAAAATGAATCGAATTTGAATATTCAAAACTCCAAACGAATTGAATTTGAATTTAGATTCAAAATTCGTGTAATATTCGATTCAAATTCGGATTCGAAAATTTTATAATGAATTGAATTTGAATCTAGGTGGATTCGAATGTATTCGATTCGATTAGCACCCCTATTTGGAACCAACGGTTCCTCTTATTCTCTGGAAATTAGTACAACCTCAAACATAATTTGTAGCATCCTTAAACAGAATTGGCCACCATAGATTGCATTGAAGTACCTTCGCTACCATATGCTTCCCAGAATGATGCCCACCAGCCTCTAATATGTGACAATGCTCAAGTAACTGGTGTATTCCTCAAGAAATAGGTACGGATTCTTCCACTGGAAAAAATGAATCTCTGACAGGAATCTATCTACCTTAAGCTTGGGCCAATATTATACTTTCTTGGAGACAAGATAGTTCACAATATCGTCGTACCATAGGAGTGAGGAAACAGACAAGATAGCATCATCTGGAAAGGTCTCTAAAATAGGAAGTAGTAGCTGCTTAGGGGATTCTGCATCTGATATCCGAGAAAGGTGATCTGCCACAACATTTTTCATTCCAGTCTTGTCTCGGATCTCTACCAAATTCCTAAAGAAGAAGGATCAATCTGATAAGGCATGGCTTGGCATCCTTCTTTGCTTGTATATACGGTATGGCAGCATGATCCTTGTAAACAATCACATGTGAACCAAGAAGGTAGGAGAGAAACTTCTCTAAAGCAAAACTACCGCTAACATCCTTCTCTATAACTGTGTATTTGCATTGTGTCTCATCTAGAGTCTCACTAGCATAGTGTATGGTAAATGGTACACCATCCTGTCTCTTCCCTAAAACATTTACAACTACAAAATCTGACGTGTACGTCATAATCTCAAAGGGAGAGACCAATCAGGTGGCTGAAGGACAAGAGCACTCGTTACCATATCTTTCATCTTGTGAAAGGCAAGAGGACTTTCTCATCAACAATAAATACACTCTCCTTGCACAGAAGCTTAGTCAAAGGCATGTCAATCTTGTTGAAGTCCTTAATGAATCGCCCATAAAATCTAACATGTTGAAGAAAAGATCTCAACTGCTTCAAACTTGTGACAACTCTAGCTTGGAGATCGCATCAATCTTAGTTGGGTCAACTTCCAACCATGTCTGGAGATGACGTGGACCAATACAATCCCATTAGTCACCATAAAGTGACTTCTCCCACGAGAGCACTAAGTTTACCTCACAGCATCTATGAAGTACTCAGTCTAAATAAGTCAGATAAGTGTCAAAACTAGCCCCGTAGACCGAGAAATCATCCATGAAGACCTCGAGGATACTACCTACCATATTGGCAAAAATGACCAATATACACTTATGGAATGTAGCGGGAGCGTTACACAATCCAAAGGGAAACCGTCTAAAGGCTAAGGTGCCAAACGGACTAGTAGAAGTAGTCTTATCCTAATTCTTACGAGCGATTTCTACCCGGTTATATCCCACGTACCCATACACAGACAAGTAAAAGTAGTCTTCTCCTAATCCTTAGGAGCGATTGCTACCCGGTTATATCCCAAGTACCCATACAAGAAACAAAAGAAATCCTTTCCTACCAACCTCTTAATAATCTAATCAATAAAGGGCGGAGAAAAGTGATCTTTCTTGGTCGCTAAATTTAGGCACTAGTAATCTACGCATACGCACCATGAAGTGGGTACATGGGTCAAAATCTCCTCACCGCAGTTATTCGTCACAACTATAATCCTGGATTTCTTCAGGACCACATGTAATGGACTGACCCACTTGGAATCTGAAATGAGATATATAAATTTAGTATCACACAGTTTCCTGATCTCTTTCATGACAACATCCTGGAGATTAACATTCAATCGATGCAAAAACTCATGGGTCGACCAACTGTCATCCTCTAAGTTGATGTGATGTGAGCACAAAGCTGGACTAATCTCATGGAGATCCGAAATACTCCAGCCAATAGCCTTGTAGTTTCTCTCAAGAACCTCTAGCAACCGAGATTCCTGGTCGTCAGTCAATTGCAAACTGATGATGACCGGAAACATTTGGGGGGCACCCGCAAGGATGGAATTCTTCACAGATGTAGATAATACTTTGAGCTTAGGCGATTCTGAATCGGCTCTACAACAACCTTTGCAACTGCACTAGTAGAAGGTATACGATCAACATTGTATGAACTGTCCACCGTGACTACTATAGGCTCAGCACGAAAAGTATCAGATAGATATGCAAGGAATGCTCTACGCTCAGATAGGAATGGCTCGTCAGGTCGCTCAAAGATCTATGTAAACTCATCAATGAAAGGATCAGACATCTCATCACTAATCTCAGTAGAAAGTATATCATCAGTAAGTGTCTCAGGAAAATCTATATGTGGCTCAGATATCCCAGTAGGTGGTGTCTCAACAAAAATATAAGAAATGTGTATCTCAGAAATCTCAAAATGTACCTCTGAATATAACTTAGCCTGGTCCTCAGAAAACAGGTCAAACGGTCCATCAATTAACAACTCAGAATCATCAATAAGGGAGCTCAAGGTGACTGGTATACTCGAATCTCAGCTAGAAAGGGTAAGCTCAAGGTGAAAAAATCAGTATCTCGAATCTCTGCTAGAAAACCATAGTCCTCAGAATCTGGTATACTCGGCTCTCTGGCATTTGCTCTTGGTGACGGTAATGGCCTTGGATCTGGGATCGTCTCTATCTTCATCTTGTCACTACGAGAGTGAAAGTTGATCTCTCCAGTACCATAATCAACTATCGCTTCGGTCGTTCGAAGGAATGACCGACCAAGTATGATCGAGGTATGGAGTAATGATGCAACCCTCCTCATTCCATCCATAGATAGTTTTAATTAATTTCCTTTCAATTACATTGTTTAATTCGCTTTGATTTCATGTATTTAACTCAGATCAGTTCATCACGGATCACCCTCCGATCTGACCGATTACAGGTCATTTGTTCACCGTTTTCACATCCATTTTCCTCGATCATCACTGCACGATCTTCTTCATTCTTCTCCCACAACCTGATCATCCAGATCCATTACAGATCTAGAACTTGATCTCCATCCAGTTCACCACTGCCAGAGATCCCATTCCCTTTCATTTCTTCTATTTTCCTCTTAATAAATTTTCTGGAGCCTTCTCCGAGCAATAATAAATCATGTGCAAGTCCTTGGAGTGTAATTGGAACTGCTGATCAAGATCTGGAGTGTTACTTCCACCGGCAGACTGCCTAAGCACCCAGGAGGAGGATCAGATGTTATTGCACCTTAAATCCATATTAGACCATCAGTGGAGAGCTGCAGGAGCGATGAGGAACCTTCATGCATCGATTTGGGTGTAGATAGGTCAAGATTCGGTTGATCTAAGCTAATGTTGAAACCCCTTCTTATGTTTTCTTCTGTAGTCGTTTGTTGATGTTGGATCAAGAAACACGACTCCAGTCTTCATCGTGACTATTCAATAAGGCCCAAAGTTCAGTCGCAGGTCAGATCTCCTAGATCAGATCCAGACCATCCAAAGGCACATGCTTCTCTGCCATCAGATCCGAATAAAGACCAGATCCAGTCGTTCGTTTCGCCATGTGGATTAGTGGTAACATTGCACTCCAACCCCTGCCTTTTATTTGGTTTGTAAATAAGCCCGAAAAGGACACGTGTCATGTTATGGATGATCGAATAATTGCATGTTTGTCACTCTATTTATTTTATTTGCATTTTATTCCATCTTATTTGTATAAGCGTGCTTGGCACGTGATTCGTGGTGAAAATGCAATAGAGATCCTGTGTTTTTCACTTACTATTTGGCCCCTAGATTTTTAATAATATCCTTAAGGTCCGTGCCCGCATACCTTACGTGCATTGGCGCGCCCTTTTAGGGTAAATTGTGCATATCACCTTTGTATTATTATTTTGTTGTTACTTTAGTCTAAAATAAAATTAATTACATGCATACCTCTATGAATCAAATAATTGTTTTGTTTGTTAATTATGTGAATTAATTATCTAATCACCTTTTAAAAATCTCTAAAAATCACTATAAACTCATGCTAACTTCTACTATATCCAATAATTTCGGTTTTTATTTTTAATAGTTTTATTAGTTATAAAAATTCAAAAACATCTTGTTTTGCTCCTATTTGCATAAAATAAATAATTAAAAATACAAAAAATTGTTTGAAAAATTCTAAAAAATATTATATGTTTGCTTTGATTTGTTTTAAATTCAGTATAAATTTCCACCTTAAATTCTTTGTAAAAACAAAAATTGCAAAACACTAAAAACACAAAAAAATAATATAACATCACAGAAAATTCATAAAAATTCATAAAATACCTTTTTGAAAACCGTGAAAAATATTCTTTGATTCTGTATAGATTTTTCATATTTTTTATTTTGTTTTATATTCAAAATCACAAAAATATCTATTATTTATCTATTTTTTATTTTTCATTATTTTTAAATTGTTTTAAAAATCCGAATAATATAAAAATCCTCTAAAAATAAAAAACATTATAAAATTTTTAAATATCCAAAAATATTTTTTTATATTTTTTATATTTTTTACATGTTAAAAATCCAGAATGTACTCTTCTTTACTTTCCTTTTTATTTGTTTTGTTTTATTTTTATTTTAAAAATATAAAAACATTTGCAAAAATTAAAAATGATAAAAAAACATAATCAGAAAACCATAACAATATAAACTTAAAAATTCTTAAAAAAAAATTAAATAAATAAATAATCCATAAAAACTGAGAGTAGTTTGCTTTGAGTTTCCTCTTTTATTTCTTTATTTTTTTATTGATTTAAATAACCCTCAAGATTAATTGTTGCCTCCCTGAATTCGATCATGTATGCTATTTAGGTAAATAAATAACAATTCATTTTCTCTTTCTTACATTTCCTTTTTGGTTGTTGGGTTGCGATGACACTTGTGCATATTCCACATTTCATTTCTTAAATAATTCTAAATCCCATAAAAAGTCCTTCTCAACAACCATATTATCATACATGTTTACCCATGACGAGTGTTTGGAATTTATTTCCTCTTTTTTATGGCATCTATTAGGTTGTTAGTTATCTTGAGAATTTTATAAGATGTTGACTATGTAAGCGAGTGACACCTCTCGAATGTAACAACACTTGAGAAAATTTGGTTTCGATATTGGATAACTCGGTATATTTTCCTAACTTATCCTACCCCTACCCATGTACCTGCAAAATAGACATCAAGAGTCACACGGTGTCGTGATGGGCATTTATTACTTTGTAAAGCTAAGATCCTATCACTTGTGAAAAACAATATAACACGTGATGGGGTATCACTCCTCAAATGTGTTGCACACACCTCCCAATATTGTACAGGGCCATACATAACCTAGTGTGGAAAGATGCACGCGTGTGAATGAGGTTTTATGTGATTTCGTGCAATACCTTAAAACAACTACATGTTGGTCCTATCTAACAAACACATAATTTACAATTATTTATAGTCACATTAATGATTACCTAAACAATGAAATTATATTATGTATTAAAATCAAATAAATTGAATATTCAAAATATATATCACCATAATACTCACACACACATACACTTCAACACACACTTACAAATTGCATTTTTAATTCACATATGATACACAAAATAACATATTGCATAAAAAATCACATTTTAAAAGACATTTAGTTCATCATCCAATAAGACAATATCTCTTAGGCGTTACAACAAATACCTACAGTACATTTCAAATGAACATACATACTCATTACAAATCCAAAAAACTAAACTATTACATAAGAAAATCATATGACAAGAGATATACCTAAGTAACAAGAGGATGAGATGGGAGATATGATCATTGGTAGCGAGAGATGGAATAGTTTCTCCACAAGGCTGAGTCTTCTCTAATTATTCTCCATAAGGATGTAGGATGGGGATGGAGTAGATGATGAGATGGAAGAGAGAGGAGGTGAGGAAAGGTCAGGGATGGAGGGGGGAGGAGAGTCTAGTGGAGAGAGAGGAGGTCAGGAGGAGAGGGAGGAGGTCGCACGAAGGAGGGCAATAGGTAGGGCAAGAGGAGTGGTGAAATGAAAAAGGGAATGTTTTATCGTTTTATTTAGCAGAATATATGGCTACAATATGCAACCACATTGTGGTCCCATATTGAGGCACCAAATTGCCCGTTTCAAAATTGTGGTCACATATTTTGCTATACGACCACTTGTTGATGTAAAGTGATTACATTACATGTTGTGATTACAATACGAATACTAGTGGTCTCAAGATGGTGCTAGTAAATCAACAAATTTATTGTAGTACAAAGCAGAAGATCGTGAAGGGAATGTTCGCTAATGCTGGGGAGAGAGTGGGCAAGGCCATCAGAAGCTCTTTTTTGGGGAGAGCATTCCAGCAAATGTTGTTAGTGCACCACTTTTGCAGCATGCCATCGACATGATCGTTGCCGCGGAAATGAGAGCGAAGTCTCCCACATCCAAGGAGATAATGAACAAGTATATCAGGATGGATAAGGAGGAGATTAACGAGTACATCACTGAGTCGAGGAGAAGACGGCCAGAGTACAGGGTGATGTTGATGTGAGATGGTTGAACAAGCTACACGAGGAAGCAGATCATCAACTTCCTTATTTACTGTGCTAGGAAGATCATTTTTTTGAAGTCTATTGATGCATCCGAGCATGTGAAGCGCCACAAAAACCTGTTGAAGTTGATGAAGGGCATCTCCAAGGATGTTGGGAAGAAGAACATTGTCTAGATTGTCATGGACAATGGCAGTAACTTCAAGAAAACATGTGAAACAATAATGAATTCTAGCATCTACATTATTTTTTGGAAACAATGTGTTGCACATTATATCGATTTGAGATTGAAGGACTTTATCAAGAGGAAGCTTGTCTTAAAGGTGGTGGAGAAAGCGCGGACAATCACCACCTTCATTTACAATCATTCCAAAGTGTTGGCTTTGATGAGGCGGATGTGCGATGGTGAACTAGTGAGGCCTGGCATCACACACTTTGCAACCAATTTTATAGAATTACATAGCCTTAAGTAACACAAATCAGGTTTGAAAATCTTGTGCTGCCAAGGAGAATGGTTCGATATACCCGAAGCTCGAACAGAAGGAGGGAGGAAAGTGGAGACATTGATCAATAATCTTCACTTTTGAGATGATGTGGCATGAGTCACGAAGATTATGGATCCGATTGTGTTTGCATTGCGGATTGTGGATGGTGATAAAAAGCCAACCATGGGAGTGATCTATGAGACAATATGTTGCATGAGAGAGAAGGTTCGAGAAGTGTTGGGAAGAAAGGATACAAAGCCTGGTTGGACATGTGATGAATGCTGGACCAAGATGTTTTCGCATCCTCTTCACAAGGACAACATATATAATTAATAAATGAATCTATTATTTAATTTTGGATAGCACTGTTGATTGATTAAATTCTAAAAAATTATGCAAGCTTGTACCTTGTGTTTGGCTTATTAATTAAATCTCAATTACCAGTACAGACATAGTTTTGGTACAAATGCTGACCTTCTAGAAATGTCCAAATTGTGGTGGAGAAGCTTGTCAAAGACAAGAAAACACAAACCATGTACATGAATGAGGTAATTTGGAATCTAGAGTGGGCTTACGTTTCCAAGTAGTCTAACAAAGTATTCATTGGAATTTGGAAGTATTATATGATAATTTATGACTTCAAACAATGCGCATGTCAAGTACTTTAGCGATGCTTTGGGATCCTTCGATAGAATTACTCCAGTCAATGGATTTGATAATAGTCTTCCTGGTAAGGATGATTAAGTCCATTGATTGTTTTGTAGCATAATATTAGTATTTACTATTATTGATTTATCTCTTCTATATTTTTCACAGCAGAATGGTGGTTACCGTACGGGATTGTGGCTCCCAACCTACGAAAGATGGCACTGAAAGTGTTGTCACAAACTGCATATGCTGGTGATTATGAGAGGAACTGGAGTACATTCAATCTGATTCATTCGAAGAAATGGAACAGCTTTGGAGAACAGAAGCTCCATGTTCTTGTCTATGTTAACTACAAGTTGATGCAAAATAAGAAACATGGAAGGGAGGGGCATGGCAAAGATGAATGACATAATCCATCAATCTTTCAAACATTTTCAAAATGCATGATGATGCAGATGAAGATATTATTCAAAGGTAGTTGGATTCCAATAGTTCTCTGGTGCTTGATCAATTGGGAGGCATCCCGAATCCGAACATAAGCCAACGAATGGGAGCAGATGTTAGTGACTATGTGACTAGATCCGGGTGAATCATGGACCCTCTTGGAGGGTTGGAGCTTGATGCAATTGTTGATGGCATTCTATCCACTGGTTAGAAATCCAAATCAAAGGATGATAGGGGAAATGATGATGATGAAGATGATTATGATGATGATGATGATGACGATGACAACGACGGTCATAGTGGACCGGGTGATGGGGAAATATTTTCAAGGGGGTCAGGATTAGCATGGGGGTGTCATGAACCACATGATACAAGATTCGATTAAGGGCTCCATGCAGGACGTGAATACATGGAGCAGCATGGAAACACACAAGGATAAATTATCCCAAATCCAATTCCAAGACCTATGGGATTACGAAGCATATGGACGTGACCTTCATCCTACCGACAACTACATGGATGATTTGATATCATCCGTAAGTTCTTTGAGCTACATGGACATTGAAAAGCCCTTCTCGTGGAGCAACACCAAGTCCCGTAGGTGGATATGGATCATCACACGATGAAAGATCATTTGGCATCTTCTAGAATACTTTCATGCTCCTCCTCCTAGACCTCCTCCTCCTTCTCATGTGCATACAGCTCCTCCATCATATGGGTACATCGAGTATGGATACAACATCTACAGTGGTGAAAACTATCAAAGTAGCCAGCCCAAGCAGAGCCAGTGCAACTATTTTGGTGGTGACAGTTATGATATCTTCCCTCGAATTCTACACGATCGTGCCTCCTTCTCCTCCTCCACTAAGAATCGTCTCATACTTCGTCGTCATCATCTCGAGGATCTCAAGCCAATACTTCGTAGCCTCATCAGCCCTTTGTAATACCGGATCTAATGTTGGCTTATCCTCGTCTCGGGATATCATAGCCTGTAGGCATTGATGACCATCAGTTGCAGTATGTCATGGATTACAAGGACATGTACTCGTACATGACATGTGAGCAACTACTGCGTGTTTATGGAGTCCGCAGTGCGCTATGAAAGAAACATAGTCGGGGGTCATACGGATCCACCATGGAACTCTTGGTTTTGAACCCCTCATGATCATGTAATATATTTATAATATTGCATTAATTTATATCTTTTTCATGTATTTGTGAGTATAAATCTTTAGTTTTGTAAATCTGTAGTTAATCCTTTACTTCACTAGAAAAATAGAACATTGTCCATCGTCGAAAGTTACTTATATGAAGGAAACATTCTCATTTATCATTATCTGCATTTTTTGAAGCAAATGACTCATCTCAATGTCATCTTACATGAACAAAACATGTGTTCTAAGTGTGGTTAACTTAGTTATTTTGATTCTAATTCTAATGTTGGTCGGTCACCAATCAACATTAACAAAGATATGTTCGATATGACTGATATGTGTGATATAAAGGTCATAGATGATCGATATATGTGGTATAAATGTATATTTGTAAGTTATTTAGTGTTCTAAGAACATGGATGAACTTCATTTCCAATATCTTTAAGTTAGTAATCAACATTAACAACGACATGTTAGATATGGCTCATATGTGCGATATATAGATCATAGATTACCGATATGTGTAATATAAGTGTGTATTTGTAGGTTATTTATTGTTTTAATAACTTGGATAATCTTAATTTACGAAAAATGCAAAAATAATTTTTGAGTTATTTCAACATTTCCATCGATATCGTCGACATATCATGATATTTTCTTTTCAAGGTGGACCGATACGATATGATATCGATAAAGATGAGAAAACACAAATCATGTACATAAATGATGTAATTTAGAATCTAGAGTGGACTTACATTTTTCAGTGGTCTAACAAAGTTTTCATTGAATTTGGAAATATTATATGATAATTTATGACTTTAAACAATGTGTAGGTCAAGTACTTTAGCGATGCTTTAGGATCCTTCGGTAGAATTACCTCGGAAAAATAGACGGACACTACTCTTCATGGTAAGTATGAATAAGGTGTTGCGATGTGTTATTAGTATTTACTATTATTTATTTATCTCTTTTGTATTTTCCATAGCGGAAGAGTGGTTATTGTAAGGGATTGAGGCTCCCAACCTACGAAACGTGGAGGTGAAAGTATTGTTACAAACTGCATCTGTTGGTGATTATGAGAGGAACTGACGTATGTTCAACATGATTCATTCGAAGAAACGGAACATGTTGGGAGAACAGAAGCTCCATGTTCTTGTCTACGTGCACTACAAGTTGAGTCTAAAGATGAAACATGGAAGGGAGGGGCATGGCAAAGAGGACTACACAGAATCCATCGATTCTTGTATACATTTTCAAAATGCATGATAATGTAGATGAAGATATTCTTCATATGTGGTTGGATTCCAATGGTGCTACGGTGCTTGATCAATCAGGAGGCAGTCCAAATCCTAATATAAGCCAACAAATGGGAGCAGATGTGGTGACTACCTGGCTAGATACAGGCGAATCACGACCCTCTTGGAGGGTTGGAGCTTGATGCAGTTGTTGATGACATTCTCTCCACTGGTTAGAAATATAAATCCAAAATAAAGGATGATAGTGAAAGTGATGATGATGATGATGATGGAGGTCATGGTGGATCTAGTGATGGGAAAATATTTTCAAGGGGGCAGGGTAAGGAGGGGTGGTCATGCACCACATGATACAAGATTCGAGGAAGGTCTCCACACAAGACGTGAATATATGGAGAACATGGAAACACACATGGAAAATTTGTCCCACGTCTGAGTCTGGGGCCTACGGGATTATGAAGCATATGTTCGTGGCCATTGTCCTACCGACAGCTACATGATGATTTGATATCATTTGTAGGTTCCTTGAGCTGCAAGAACATTGAAAGCTCTTATTGTGGAGCAACATCAAGTCCCCTAGGTGGATATGGATCATCACACGATGAGAGACCATTTGGCGTCTTCCCAGAATAATTTCATGCTCCTCCTCCTGGACCTCCTCCCATACACCTCCTCCATCATATGGGTACATCGAGTATTCTGGATATAACATGTACAATGGTGAAAACTATCAAAGTAGCCAGCCTGAGCAGAGCTAGGGCAGTTATTTTGTGGTGACAGTTATGGTATCTTCCCCTGACTTCTACATGATCGTGCCTCCTCCTCCGCGAAGATCGTCTCATACTCTGTCTTCATCATCTTAAGGATCTCAAGCCAGTACTTCGCAGCCTCGTCGTGCCCCTCGTGATATCGGATATAGTGTTGCTTATCCTCGTCTTGGGATACTCATAGCCCGTAGGCATCGATAACCATAAGTACATGCAGTATGTCATGTACTTGTACGTGACATGGGATAACTACTGTGAGTTTATTTGAGTCCACGATACGCTATGAGAGATAACAAAGCAAGGGGCCACATGGGTCCACCACGGAATTCTTGATCCTGAATCCCTCATGGCCAGTTAATATCTTTTATAATATTGCATTAGTTTACCATTTTTACTTATTTTTGTAAACAGATAAATTTTAGTTGTTGTAAGTCTATAATTAACTCTTTACTTCACTAGAACGGTAGGACGTTATCCATCGTCGAAAGTTATTTATACGAAAGAAGCATTGCCTCATTAATCATTATCTAGATTTTTTTAATCAAAATTATTCATCTCAATGTCATTCAATGTCTTCCATGAACAAAACATGTGTTTTAAGTGCGGTTAACTTATTTTGATTCCAACCACCAATCAACATTAACAACAATATGTTCAATATGACGTGATACGTGCGATATCGGATCATAGAAGTTCGATGTGTGTAATATAAGTATATATTTTGTAAGTTATTTAGTGTTCTAAGAACTTGGATGTACTCTATTTCCAATATCCATAGATGTACTCTATTTCCAATATCTATAAGTTATCAATCAATATTAACAACGATATGTTCGATATGACCGATATGTACGACATATGGATCTATGTACGACATATGGATCATAGATGACCGATATGTGTAATATAAGTGCGTATTTGTATGTTATTTGTTGTTTTAATAACTTTGATGTCCTTAATTTGCGAAAAAAATGGCAAAAATAGCTTTTGAGCCATTTCCAACATTTCCATCGATATCATCGTTATATCTCTGCTATTTTCTTTTCCGGACAAGCCGATACAATATCGATATTTCACAATATAGTTCCAAGTAGAACATATGTAAATGATATTCACAGCAAGGAAGATTAATATTGTGAAATAAGGAAATGATCTCAAGCATGGAATCAGACAAATATGAAGTTGGCACATTGCAACGGAGCCCTTGGGGAAAGTCCAGCTCCATGTCACAAAAGGCAGGGCCTGATCTCAGCAACATGCTTAGCCCCCTGAAAGTATTCTCCCAGAAAAGCATGCATAAAAAGACCGTTAATATTTGGACTTATGCAAGCATCATGATCTTCCAAATACCGGTTGATTTAGTTGCATACGCATGTGAATCACAAGAGACCCGCAGATCCATATCAGTCCAACCATAGAGCTGCTGGCCCCGCATGCCCCTCATTGGTTAAGATCATCGGTGGCAGTATAAAACCAAGCTTTCTAAAGCAAGATCAAATAAACCAGATTGATATCTATCTGAAGAACTTGTGGCTGGAACTCCATAATGTACTGCTGTAACTGTAAGACCACCCAGGTTTTGCACAATAAAATACTGATTTTTTTCGCAGATACCATGCTGTTCAAACGTATTTTGAAGGTATACTTGAAACATTTACGGTAAGACATGGTTTGATATGAAGTGATCAATGTACAGACAGATGTACTGGAAACTAGGACCTGTAAGAAACTGAACATGAGTTTAAATATACCATATGGTGAAAACCCGCATTAAAAAACAAGGAAAGATGAAGAAAATGGACAGAAGGAGAGAGGTAAGAGGTACCCAATACTAAGGCAACCTCAAGCGTCATCTAACCAACAATAGAGTGAACAAGCAAATCAGAGGCATTTAAATCCAAAACCAAAACCAAAAACATACACGTGAGTCAAACTCTTGATCGTTTATTCCTTTCTGCAACACTATGAACAACAACAACAACCCAACATGCTCACATGACATCCCCCATCCCTATCATCCATCAGAACTACTACATGACAAGCACACACCCGATACCCATCAGCCCATCGTCATCATCACATAACAAAACCACATCCCTCGTATCAAAATCCTCACACATGTATCATCATCATCATCACAGCACCATCGTCACTATATTATATATCATCATATCTTAAATAGATAAAAACATATTCTTCCTTCCACCCACCCAGTAAATCAGAAGGAAGAACCCACTTTTATGCAAAAAAAAAGTTAAAAGGAAAACAAACCGAAGACGGGAGAGTATGTGAGATCTAGAGAGAGAAATTGCACTGCAGATCACATGATCGCGCAGCTGGCGGTGTTCTCGTCGCTGAAGAAGTGGGTGTACTCCGGCGCCGGCGGCATGTAGTTCACCGGCACCGGCGGCCGGACGTAAGCCATGGGCTGGAAATTACGATCGCCGCCGCCCCCAGCCATCATCATTCTCTGCTGCTGGAGCATCGAGGCGATGTACTGCTGCTGGAGCATGTCCTGCGGCGGCGCCGCAGCCATGGCCCCGGGGAAGTACGCCGGCGGCGGTCCCCCGGCGGCCGGAAGCCCCTGCACGGCATGTGGCTGAGGGAAGGCGCCGTTTTGCGAGTTGGGGTAGTTGCATTCCGGCCATGAGCTGCGCCTGGCTGAGCCCCATCGCCGGCATCGGCTGCTGCTTCTTGCCGCCGGCGTTGGCCTCGCTCTTACCACCGCCACTGCCGCCCTTCTTGCCGTCCTGGGCTCCCCCGCCACCGCCCTTCTTGGCGGCTTTGTCGTTGTGGGTCTTCGCTGGTTCGCCGCTTCCGCCGCCCTTTTTGGCGCTCCCACCACCGTTACCACCGCCTCCGTTCTTGTTGGCCTCAGGAGGGAGGTTCTTGATCTTGACTGGGGACTTGAAGTCGTCCTCAAAATGGTCGTCGAAGCCGTCGAGGTCGTCGAAGTCGTCGTCGTCGAAATCGTCGTCGTCGTCGAACTCGTCACTGTTGTCGTCGTCCGGGAGGTCGAACTTGACGGACTTGGGGAAGGGGAGCTTGAGGCCTTTGAGCTGCGACATGTCGAAGCCTTTCATCTGCAGATGAGGTGGCAGTTGCTGCTGCTGAGGAGGCTGCTGGTTGTTGTTCTTCTTCGCCGGCGCTCCTCCGCCTTTGGCCGGTTGCTGCTGCTGCTGCTTGTTGTTATTAGGATCCTTCTGAGCTCCGCCACCTTTAGCATTGTCCAGTTTGGCGTTGTTGGGGTCCTTCTGGTTCTTGTTGTTACTTGGAGGTTTGGGGGAGACAAGCTCCGCATGCTTCCCGTTCTTGCAGAGCTTCTTTATGAGGGTCTCGGGATCCACGTTGCCGGACACCGTCACCTTCCCCTGCTCCGCATCTATGGTGGTCGTGTAGACACCTGTAAATGGACCAACCAACAAGAACAGGAGTCAAAGATCAGAGCTTCGGAAGGGATTGTTTGTGGGTAAGTGGGAATCTGTGGTTTGTGGGTACCGTCGATCTTGTGGAGGAGCTTCTTGACCTTCTGCTTGCAGCCGTCACAGTGGATGTTCACCTTGAGGACGCAGGTCTGGACCCCCAAGAGAGAGATAGAGAGTGAGAAAAGAAGGGGCAGGAAAAAGGAGGAGGACCCATGTAAGATTTTGGAGGAAAGGAGACATCTTTTTCGCAGAAAAAAAAGAGATCTTTGAGAGCAAAACTACCTGTATCTTGAGGAACTTGACATCTTCTTCCTTGCTCATGGTGCTGCACCTGAAGCAGGGGAGGATCGGACGCTGAGGAACCACCAAAGATGTGATCTTCCAGTGGAGTGGAGTGGAGTGAGGGGGTAGGCACTTGCACCTCTACTGTTGTTGGTTGCAGTGATCTTGACCAGAAGATGATGGGATTCTAGCGGTCGTTTGGGCACATGAAGATGGCTTTCATCATTAGGTGATGCGTTGGTGAGAGGTCAAGGAAAGTGGAAGGGAAGAGGAGTGTCCCCGAAGGCTTTGAGAAAGGAGGGGGTGGAAGGGCCCTATAATGCTCCTCTTCTTCCTTCCATCCCCATCTCCCTTCCTTTTGCCCTTTATTTATTGTTGCCTTCCCCTTCTATTTATTTTATTTTATTTTAACCGTACGTGGTAATTTACACTAGAACCCCTTAACTTACACTACAACATCTTAACCTATATGTCTGAGGGTGGAGAGTTGTGCTGCTTGGTGTGAACTGTGAGGAGAAAAAAAGAGGGGGGTGAAAAGGTAGAGTGAGAAAGATGTTGATATAGTTAGAGAGAGATACAGAGAGAGAGTGTGTGTGTGTTGGGGGGAGGGGTTTGGTTCCTAGGGTTTGTAAATGTGTGCAGTACTTGACCACAAGGGTGGAGATGCCTATGTACTGTAGTGTAGAGTCCCCAATTGGGGCATCAGAATCCAGAGCATGTGTTGAGTTGAGTTGAGATGGAACTCCACACATTATGGTGGAAGAAGTAACAGTTCCCTTGAAAAGAGATCAAATCCATAGCCCACAGCCCAAAACATCTCCCCCTGCCCCCTTCCTTGGGTTGCAAGAAATAATAAAGCCTTGACTAAGTTAACATCACTCTGAGGACATTTTTGAATCTTTTGGGTTCATTTGGTTGCTGGTGTACACTAGTGGACACCGACATACCCTTCGTTTCAATCCTCCTAATCTGGATTGGGATTACTTTTATTGACCCCACAATTGTTTTGGTATAATGTTTTTTAACTATGTTCAAATAAATCCATTAACATTAAAAAAATATTACAATCATTAAAAAAGTTAACATAACACAATAAATTTTACATCACATCACAGTTATCATTCCAACCCTCCAAACAGCTACTATTCATAGAGAGATATCCCAACCCAACCCAACCTAGTTACCAAATGGACCCTTTGACAATGTTATCATCCCTCAGGCATCGAAAAAAATCATAGAAAATTATAACGATAAATCTTAATCAGTGGCTCTACGAAAGTGATCTATAAAAGTTCTAACAATAAGACTCTCAAGCCCTCCTCGTTTGGAGAATAAGCACTGCAATGAAAAGGTCAATTCCCCATCCGGCGCAATTCCAAGAGTACGGTTATTTCCATCTACATCCCATTATTTCATCTTATTCTATCCTTACTTCTATATGTATTCCACCTTACATAACATTATTCCGCATTATTCTCCTTATTCGTATCTTTCCAGTCGAATAGAAAATAGATCCGTATTCTTCTTATTCCACATCCTTATCATGCTTATTTCCGAACCGAACACCCCTCAAAATGCTTGACTGAAGCTTCTCTTGGTCACAAAAACAAAACTACATACCTTTTTTTAATGCTAGATTTAAAAAATGTGATTTAGTTGAATAGGATTTTATTTTGATTGTGCTTGAAGGCGTGAATCCAGCATTTTCCCAATGCTTCAATTTGTCGAAGAAGAAGGAACATATATGCAATCAACCACCATAGCACTGAATCACATCCTCATTCTAGAGCGTTCGGTTAGGAAATAATTAGGAATAAAGAAGGGGGATAAGGAGAATAATCGTCTATTCTTTGTTCGGTTGTAAAGATATGAATAAGGAGAATAAGGTAGGATAAAGGTAGGTAAGATAGAATAAAGATAGGAATAAAGGTACAATAATGTGAAATAGTGGGATGTGGATGTGAATAGACGTACTCTTGGGAACCGTGTTCGACGGAGAATTGACTCCTTATTCATGTGTTTATTCTCCAAACAAACATGGCCCACTATTAGCAATGTTTTTATTCATGATTATTGATTTATTATTATTATTACTATATATGATTTTAATACTACTCCTTAGGGATGAAAACGGATACGGATATATCCGAATATCCGCTTATCATATTCGAAAATTACCGGATATGGATATCCATATCCGAATATTAATCGAATACGGATCGAATATGGATATGGGTTGTAAAAATTTTCCAAATATGGATATGGATATGGTAATGGCTTGGAAAACCGGATCTAGATCCAATATCCGAATACAATATTTAATATTATTTTATATATTAGTTAATATAACGTATGCCACGACCATGTGTTATTATATTAGTATTATGCATTATAAAATACAATATATTAATGATATTAATAAACTTCTGTTTATTTGACGATGGACACGAACAAAAGTTACGAAACCTTGTCCTCCATTTTTGCTTCCGGTCAATAACGCATGTCAACTTGACGCTCCTGTTTGTCATGATACAACTTATTTTTCATTATCATTTTTAAAATAATTATGAACTTTGATAAAAATTCAATTCATATCCGTATGTAGTCTTTATTCGATCTATATTCATACTCCATGTTTATTGGATTCATATCACTCTTTATTCGATTCATATTTGGATTAGCTCTTTATTCGATCTGTATTCGGGCCCGCTATCCGTATTCGGATTCGATAAATATTTGATTCGGATTCATATCCGTATTTTTAAGGATATGGTTTTCTTAATGCATATCCGAACCATATCCGTATCTGTATTCGTATTCGATAGAGATGAAGCGAATATGGATATGGAAATAGGTACATCCGATCCGTATTTGATCCGTTTTCATCACTACTCCTCCTGCTGAAAAAATAACAAAAATAATTATTGATCCCACAACGTGCACTTGGGGCTAAATGGGTTTGGTCATCATTTTCAATTTCCACTTTCTTTCTGAGCAGTTCCATAGGTCACTCTTCTTAGAAATGTAAATTCTAATGTTTATTTTTTTCCCTTTCAGGATATAGTTTTCTTTTCGAATAAACAATGAACCAACTCATTTTAAAGATTCCGATCTGGGTAGCATTTGGTTCACTTTAGGGTGCTTTCGGTTCGGGAAGATGCAGAATAAGGGTTAGAAATAAGTTGGAATAAGATACTATTCATGTTCGGCTGGAAGGATATGAATAAGATAGAATAATGCTAGGTAAAGTGGAATAAGGATAGAGAGAGATGCACAAAAAAGAATAACCATACAAGAAAGCGGAGGGGAATATCATCCTTATTCTCGAGGCTATTCCCCAAGCACAAGGGACAAAGCCAAGAATGTTGGCTTGGGGGGGCGAGTAGAATAGAAATATTTTTTTAGAGATATAGAGAGATTTTTTTACTTAAGCTGCAAAATTTATTTTGACTTCATATCACCATCTCTAAAAATATTAAATTTTTTTTAACATATACAAATATTTTAAATTTGTTTGAAAAGGAAACTTGACTAATAAAATTATTCATAAACTTATACGTCAAAAGTAAGGCTTGATACAAAAGTTTTTCATACAAAATCATAAATGTCAGTAGCAATTCCTCTTCTTTGTATCCTCTTCTTTTTAATTTAGAATTGTTCTTTAAAATTTAGAATAGTTTCTTAAAGTATTTTTTTATATAAAGCATTATACAAGTATTGCAGTTACTACCCGATGGAGATTACGAAATTTTCTCTTTTTATATCACTAACTTGGTGCATCTAATCAAGTTTTATTATTCTCTTTTTCCTTTGGCGTGGATTAGTTGGCAGAAATGCAAATATACAAATACAGATGGATAGAGATATAGGTGTTACTATATCCTTGTTTATTTCTAAATACAAATACGGATGTGGATACATATATTGACGAATATAAAACTACGTTACCATATCCTTAACAAATGGATAGAGATGTAAAACGGGTACCAATCGCATACAAATATCCCATATATTAGCTTAAATATACATGCATTAGATGGAGTATAGATTATATAATTATACTAATTATACTCACATCGTAATAATGATATCAAATATGATGAAAGAAGGCGTAAAACAATAGGTTTTTATAAGTTGTACCCCTCTTAGAATATGTAATATAAGTTATCTCTTTCCTTTTTGTAATATCAGTTGTGCCCATGTATTCTTACAAAATCTGCATTTTATTAAAATGATATCCTTATCCGTTAATTTTGAAAAGGGAGGAAAATAGATGAGCTTCAAGCAATGCGGATATGCATCTATAGAAATAGAAACAAAAAATGAGAAGTTGAAAAAGGAAGTTATGCTAGTGGGAGATCTGGGATTACATCCTCTTGTACCCTCTCGTTCACGCCTGTTTTTTTCAAACATGATGGGAATTAGTCATTTTTTTAACTTTTTAAATTTGGAAAATTAAAATCTCACAGGCGGACTATCTCATTTACTAAAAAAGGAAGGCCGGGGGGAGGGCACTGTATCTCTTGGTATGTAGGGAGGGAAGGTGAGGAGTAACAAGGAGGCCTGGCCCCCTCCCGTCCCCCCTCCATCAAAAGTGAACACCACGTAAGATATTTTATAAGGAAATACATGATCGAATATGAGTTCATTCAAAGATCTAACATATAAGATGGACATTTTGATGATTAACACACATTTCATGATCGGATGACGATTCCTACCATTGCACCAGCCCATATATATGGGAAAAGGGAAGCTACATCGGGGGTGCAATCAACTAGCTACATCCAACCATTTTTATTATTGGTTTTTGATTTTTTAAGGAACCTTTTGTGGATTTACTTAGTTTTTTGAGTGGATTATGTGTTTCAAATTTCATGCAAAACAAACATTCTTAACATGCCCATCTAGATATGGTCAATTTCAATATTTTCGAAAATCGTTAAATTGTGATAGTCTTGATGGAGATGATAGAAGTGTCGAATTTAGTTAAAATTGGCATGATATCATGGTGATATACGGTGATTTAAATCTCCATAGATTTCATTTCAAAAACAAAAAAAACCAATTAAAAAATGGCCGGGTGCATAGTTAGCTACATCCCCAGGTGCAGCTTCCCCAACCCATATATGTGTGTGCGCGCGCACGTGCGCCCCTATACATGTGTGTGTGCACCCCTATATATGATTTTACATTTCAATCTAATTGAATTTCGAACTGGCATAGTTTATGTTGTGAGGAATCAATCTATAAAAGTGGATTTAGAAAAAAAAAGATCTTAAATACTATAAATATGTTTAGTTTGTGAGAAGACATTGATTATAAATTACTATTTAAAAAATGAGCTCGTATGATTAATTATATTTATAATAAAATTTTGTAGAATATAAATTATCATTGGAAACATTGAAATTATACAATTATCATAATAACAATATAATTTATTTACAATTAAAAAATGCTCCAATGAATCATCAAGGTAAGAGATTTTCGATAACACTAAATCCGCATCAACATAAAAATCAGACGCAAAAATCATGAGTCGTCGAACCTCGTTTAAAAGAACATTTGACATACTTGATCTTCGTCACTCAGGAGAGAAAAATTGCCAAGATGTCGTCGCTTAGTCTAGCCATCGACGAAGTTGATAAAAAAGAAAGAGCACAGGATGAATTAGATAGAATCCATGAAGCTCAGCTTGTTCATGATCAAGCACTTAAACATCCCAGGGTTCATCTCCTTCCTCTAACAATCTAGGGTTCGTTCACGTGAGAACAAGAAAGGGAAGACGCTAGCTAATCGATTAAGATGAGCGAGGCAGATCTTCTGTTGTGCCTTAATCGGAGCAGGGGCTGATGTAAATCTCTTTTTTTGTGAAATTTGAATCGAAATGTTAACCGTATATATTGAATGTATGTACTCTACGTGTATATCAAATTTCAGCTTGATCTGATACTTACAGCCCATTTATCTTAAGTACACAAGATCCAACTATTTAAAAAAAACTACTAAACTTTTTAAAATACGTACCAGGGACCAAGGTGCAATATGCGACGAAAAATGGACTTGTGAGAAAATTCGACCTTCTATTTATTAGTGTGGGCCTAACGGGCCATCTCATAGGTATGATGAGAAACAGTGGACCCGGTCATGCAGGTCCGGTAAGGAGCTTGGCGGATCCAGTCCATGAACGGGGCACCAGATGGTCGACGCCGCGGCTGCCGGCATGGCCAACACATGAGCTCGACGGGGCCGAGTATACCTATGAAGATCATGGGAGTGTCTGTACAAATTTCAAGAGTTCATAACAAGCAAGCAAGTATCCCAGGGAGGATTGCAGTAGCACTAATGACGATCAAGGCTGTGATAATGGTGCATTAAAAGTGACAGCTAATGAGGAAGAGAACATAATTAGGGTTCCTTGGCAACAAGGGCATGCTTGCTTTGGGATGCCAAGTACTAGTCAAATAAATTGGGAAATTTTGCGATATCTGTCCTTCGAATTTATGTTGCCAAAGGGCTTGCAATTAGCGGTTGGATTCGATTGGTACTTCTAGCGAAATTATTTCTCATATATTTTGTAAAATTTCAGGTCGTATATGACGTTCAAAGAAATATGCAAATTAAATCAGACCGTGATCCATATAAATCATGGCCCTTTTTTTGACCTAACTGGACGCCGGTCCAGCCCATTATAGGGCATATCAGGCTTTAGCTTTCGATCTTAGACGTAATTGGGCCTACGTTCCACCCGAACTAAACATTGGCCCGATTAGAGACGCAAACGGATGTGGATATCCGTTTTAAAATAAATACGGAGGCGGATATCATTTTGATATCCACAAATATCTGTGTATATATTCATATATTGATTTTTATGTGTAAATGTAGATTTATTTTTATTCATATATAACAGAATTTTATCTTTTTTGCAATATTTGATATAATTATTATAATATGAGCACATATACAATGTTTATAATATGATATTATATCTCGTAGATGTATATTTAAACTAATTTGTAGAATATTCCTAATATTATTCCTATTCGATCATTATCTGTTTTACATTTGTATCTGCTTTTTAAGTATATAGTGACATACTTTTCATATTTGTCAATATTTGTATTAAAAACTGAATAAGGATATGGTAACTACCTATATATGTACTCGTATTTGTCCATCCCAAGAACCAACCCCTCATCGATTTAAGATTTCACACTTGGATATATGAGATCGACATGTCTAATAGATGATGACTTAATCAATGAATAAATTTTTGACAAAGAAAATGGATTCAAGGCATGCTGATAGATTGGATTCATTCATCATATTATTCCTTCATTTTCTTATCCCTAAATAGACGGTCAATGTTTTTGTCCTGGAGTCAAGATGAGGGATAATGTTTCCCTCCTTATTTCTCCAATTATCTAAGAATATAATTTAACACAACCTCCTTATCCCTCGTTATCGTCTCCCTCCTACCGAAATAGAATTTCAAATAAATACCACTTATCCATCTTTATTCCCTCTTTTCCTCTCCCTCGAAATAAAAAGAAACAATATCTTATCCCTCATTATCCCTTTCGAACGGCTCCCAAGGGGATCTTTTATAGGATGTTTTTACAAGGGCTCTTTTAACTACCTTTTAGTTATGACTACCGTGTAAAAATGCAGTTTGTTGAGAAATTATCCATCAAGTGTGCATGTGGGTGATTCTTCCACGTAAAATCTCCGTGTTCTTTGATAAGTTATTGTGATATCTCCTTTCTCTTTCTTTTTACTTTTTGTTATTTTATTTCCCAACCGATTTGTTGATTCTACTGATCCAAGGCTCTGTCTTATAAGAAACTGTAAAGTGGATTGCTCCAAGGCTCTGTCTTAATAGAAACTGTAAAGTGGATTGCTCATTTTTGAAATGTAGTATTAAGATGACTAAACTTTCAACTCTGGGTCAGATGTCGGCGTAAAAAGGTCGCAAAAGCTTACCGAAGCATATATTTGAGATAAAAGATATCGAATTCTTTTTTCTTATGTTTCAAAAATAAGGTTCATAACTAAGATTTTGATGCATAGACAAGGTTAAAGTTATGCTAATATACAATTAGGTGTATAAATATATTTAATATGTGGAGAGTGATATAAACTTATTTAAATGGAGAAAGATGATGCGAATAGAACTACTTACACAAGAAGGTATTTTCTTTGTCCCAAGTTTGTAAATTGGAGAAGGGTTACACTATTACCGAACAACTATTTTAAGGGTTTTTTACACATGTGTCCTTCTGAGATTCTATAATTACAGTTACGCTCTTACCATTTTTGCAATACACTTGTACCCATGTATTCTTAAAAATTCACAATACTGCCCTTTTGTTATTATACTTGCGTGCCAATTTTACCTTCATGGAAGGGCAATACTGCGGATTTTGTAAGAGTATAAGAGCACAAGTTTTATTGCAAAAGAAATAGGGACATAACTACAATTGCATAATCTTGGAGGGGTATGAATGTAAAAAAAATAACGATTAAATGGATAAAATTTTGGAATCAATTTACCAAAAGGATCATAACTCATATCTAATTAGAAGGGTGGCCTTTCTATGCTTTTAGTTGTTAGGATAAAATGTGTGTTCAATAGCTTGGTAGTATTTTATGTGGTATTGTTTAGATTTTACATTGAGTGAAGTTAGGATTGAGATTTAAGTTTGATCTTTAGGCTTTAGGACCAATTTCAAGGTATGGAGATTAGTTTACACAATCTTATTATGTAAGCATATGACTTGTCCCCATTTTTGTAACAATATATAGAATGCTGATGGACTAAATTGGTTGGGATCAAATGATGATGAGATTCTCTTAGTCTTTCAAGATGATTTTTAACTTTGTCATTGCGAGTCTAAGTCGAACAAAGTTATCCAAATAAATGTGTGTAATTTCGGCTAAAAATTATCTGTGGGTATTTGGGTGAGTAATATGGTCAAACTCAAGAGCTCAAGGGATTTTACATGGTTCTTGTGTACTTCAGAAACAGAAATATCTTAACCCTTATACGAATTTTTTATACAAATGTCTGGGATATCAAAAGCATCTACCATTATCTAATCAAATCTATTAAGACCATGGATCAGGGGAATTTGTTTTGGATAATGTAAGGACAAGGGAAATCCTAAAGGGCTTGCAAATATGAAAAGTGTGCTGACCAAGTTGTACCGACGCAGCGATGAGTAAGAATATTGGTTTGAACGTATTAAGAATGTGTACATGTGTGCATATATACTTGATGAATCACGTGTTCATCATGCTAAAATTCACTAATTAAACCCCTAGCTTAAATAAAATAATAAAAATCACCAATAATTCCTCGTTATTATATTGTATATATTGTGTACATTTAACCTATAATTATTGTATGTAATTACCTTGTAATTCTTTTATAATTAAAAATCTCTAAAAATTAGGTTAAATAATTGTCTTTATTTTTTCCTAACCTTTAAAAAGATTAAAAATGCAAAAAAAACTCAAAACCAAAGAGCAGGTGTTTTTAACCCCTTAAAAATACCCCTTAAAAATACCCCCAAAATATTTTTTGTATAAATGACCTCTTTTGACTTTTTGTCCAACATGAAATTTGTAGATCTCATCGAGACGAACAACTTTCATGTTTTGGCTTTTTCCTAATTTTGCTTCTAACTATTTATTTTATATTTTTATTTATTTTAACATTTTCTGGATTTTCTAGAGTGGCAACGTGACGCTCCCTGGAGCCGCCATGCAGCCGCATCTTCTTGAGCCATCCACCACTGCTCGCCATCGTCGGATCCCCTTTAGCCCTCCTCCATCTCTGTCGTTCATCCTTCACTTGCTCTCAGTCGTCTGATCGTAGTCCCTGATAAGATCTCATCCGCTCATTCGCGCCTCAACCACAGCCGCAGATCTCCTCCTGATCCAATGGCTAATCACATTCTGCGTCACCTACACTGCCCCTACTCTTGGATAAGATCATCAGATCTCATCCAAGCCGTTCATCCGCACCCCTACCTTGACTGTTGGATCGAGAGATCCAACAGTCCTCCATCGTCTTCCTCGTCAAAACACCTCTTCTACCCCTGTCCGTTACACCTCGATGATCCCTCCCCCTTTCCATTTTCCCATCGTCATCATTATACCTCTCCCTCTCCTAACGCCTCCAATGTCTTGCCCGAAGAGCCACCTTCTTCGCGTAACCCCCAACATCCCCCTCCATTACTCCCAGCCTTAATTCCACCCATTTCAAAACACCTCGCCACTACCATAACCGACTACCTCCTCCGCCTACAAATAGCCAACCTCCGCCCTCCGTTCATGAGGTCCACCATTCCAGGCACTAGCCTAGCTTCACTCGTCCCTCCGGTGACAGCGGAGGGGCGGATCGATGAGGCAACGATGACTTCTTGCCCTGGTGTCGACCTGCGACTGCTCCGCCGTGTCGTGACACCTCTGGCGCTCGTTGAGCACCAAAGCTCGGCTGCCTTCATCGTGCGACGACCGGAGCAGTGATTGCTTCTCAGCCCAAGCCGCCACCTTTGCCGGGTTCCCCTCTCCGATGAGGTCCCCTTCCCCTTTCTTTTTCCTTTATTTCTTTTAATATTCCCATCATCTACGATTAACCTCACCCTCGCCTGACCACATCCTACGCTCTGCCACCCATCATACATCTACGCCAACACCCCTTCCCTTCTCCAGAATTACTCTTCTCCGACCCCACCTTCTTCTTCGTCTTGCCAGAGTAGAGGCTACCTGCCATCACTCCTATTGCCTCCATGGCCTCCATTCCCTCACAAACCACTCACGCACTCCACACACTCGCTTCGACTATGCCTAACTCCTGCAGGAACATCATCGGCCAGATTCTGCAACATCTCACCGGTCTCGAGCATCCACTCTGACCACCTGCCTCCGCCTCGCCCTTCCAGATGTTGATGGACCTTTGTCAGCCACCGAGCATCTTCGTCGGATTACCAGATAGCTTCCCCCGACCTCCAGTGGGCCTCGTAGAGCTCGGTGGAGCTTTACATGGCTCACCGGAGTCCCGCCGTCTATGGTGGCCCGCGACGGAGAACGAAGAGCAGATACTGCCCAATCATCTGGATCAGACTGCTATGATGACGACATCATTCTGAGCCTCGCAATGAACCAATAGGCTCGGATCTTCCAAACCTCACCCCGAACCTCCACCTAACGCCACGTGGCCTGAGTCGGCCTAGCCTCCCAAGCCTAGCCCCTCACGTGCCCAACACGTGAGGGCATGGGTAATTTGCAAAGATGGACATGGAAGTTTTAGTATTTACATATTGGTCCCCAGGTGCGTGCGTCACGTGCGCTCCTGGGTATTTTACAGGGAGGACCAGCTGGGTTTTAATATTTGCACAAATGACCTCGCATACAAGGAATATTCAAGGGGCCCCATGCAGTTTTTAGAAATTGCAAATATGTCTCTCCATGGACTATTTGTAATATTTATCACTTTATTTCCTGCATTCTATCTACATTTGCATTGTTTTCTTCATAACTTGAGCATCGTAGGTCCAAATTACATGATTTTAGTGTCGTTTTGATCCTTTTTTCAGCATCTATTTCATGGCATGTCTAATTTTCTCATCTGACACCATTTTGAATATGATGAATTTTTAATGTTAGATGATACCCTTGCTCTATATATATGTGCCCGAAATAGATGATTGCTCATAATTATGTACTCAAAATGACTCTGATCTCAATTCATAATCTATTGCTCAATTCAAGTGATCTTTTCAGGCATATTTGTAGATAACTAATGCATGTTTTGCATTCATCTTTGCATTAGTCTCATGCATCATTCTAAATTGCATCGAAAAATCAACTAAAAATGCATGCATCACTTTATTGCATTGTAATATGCATTTTACCTTGTGCATATGCATGAAGACCTGAGATTGAGAAATAATTCACACTTGCTCTTAATTGATCGAAATTCGATAAATAGATAGAGTATCTCATGTCCCTGTGTTCGACCTTGGTAGACTTGTCAAGTAAATATAATCCACAACATTCAAAGATTGTGGTTTTTGCTGAACCAAATTCCCCTCCTATACTACGATATTCTCTGATTATTAAAGAGGTAAATTTGACGTTCATCAAATGGTGTCGTTGCCGGGGACACAGCTTACCTTTATTTATTTAATTTTGATTTATTTTTGGTGTTGAATATTTTCAAGATTCACGGGTCTTCCTTTCATGCATTATTTTTGCATCATTCCTGTTGATTATTTTCCTCTCTATTTTTCTAACATTTCTCTTTTGTGGCAGGGCCCATGAAGATCGAGGACGCTTGATCTCCATAGAGGCGTAGAGTTGGGAGCTCCCGCTGAAGAGGCTGCAAAAGATTTAGTGAAGAAATTTTAGGAATTTTTATCAGTTTGCTTGCATTTGCATCTTGTAAAAAAAACTTGTTGGATGTGCATTATTTTAGTAGTCCTCTTTAGAGGGCTTTCATGTTGTAAAAAAAGAAGAAGTAGATCACTAGATGATCTACCCCCCTCCCCACATACATACACGCACACTTGCACATATACACTCACACTCCCCCCTCTCTCTCGCCCTCTCTCTCTTTCTGTATATTTCACAATCTCCCCCCTCCTAGCCATCTGTGAAAATACAATCCTCCCCCTCATCCCTTGAATCTTAGTGTAATTACTCCTCCACACACAGGCCCCCTAACTCAGATACTTTACTTAGGCTATTTGTAGCCTAAGTATAGGGGGCCTGCCTATTCATCCATCCCTCGCATTGTCTTCTTGTACTTGGGTCAATTTTCAACCTAAGTATAGGACTCTCCTCCTCAGTCCGCTATATCACCCTAGATTTAACCGAGCCATGGCTTCATATCATTTGTTCTATGAGGACATAACAACAATTAAGAATGGGGGGGTATACCGTATATCACTGTATATTTACTTTAGCCATAGCTCGTTTTTTTAAACTTTTTGAAAATTCTTTTTCGGGCTTGGTTTCATTAATCCTATGAACTGAGTTTTGTAAAAACCTTGTATAAATATTTTCTTTAAAACTGAGGGATTAATTTGTGTAAATGGCCCTTTTAAAAAACTCCATAAAATTTTGAAAAATTAAAAACATGTCTTTGAATTAGACTTTGACTACTAGGCTTAGTAGATACTTTCAGTGAGGGAACTCCGGTCTCCCTTAGCAGAGTGGATGGTTTAGAGGACATTGTATATGGCTCCGTCCTCAAGTAATACAAGTCCGTCTAACGGCCCGTACTTACACCCATACTGGCTGAGAGTAGATACTTTTATTCATATGAGCCTGGCCAGTCATTGTCTCTTCAAAGAATCATTTTTTTAAATCAACATCCATAAAAATCTGCAAGAATCACACAAAAATCACTAACTAAAGAGTTGGTGTACATGCCTTAGTCATTAGGGTTTTTAAACTTAATTATCCACACTTCCCTAGTTTGAAAAATTTGAGCGCTATATTGCACTCTTCATCTCTACCTTCAAAAGAATATGATCAACACAATCACTTTCAGAACTGCATGATTGATGAGATAAGTTGAGATATCACTTGAGGAACTAGGGAATAGAGATTTGAGTTTAGACTCGATCTAATGATATTCAAGGATGGGATAAAGTTATTGAAGGCTTCAGAAAACCTAAGTGTCAGCAAAACCCTAGCCAGTATGTGAACAAGTTCATATGCTATCTCTTTGATATCTACCTATGTGCCAGGGTGTGATGAAACTTAATGATAATTGTTGATCAAGTTGCGCCAACTTTTGGTAAAAGAAGTTGAGCTAGCCAACAAAAGAAAAGAAAAATAAATGTCAAAGAAAAGCTCTATCATACAAAGTCAAATTACAAAAAGAGCTTCCACCAATGACGAGCGCTCCCAAACATTTTCAAAGTGTTTACTTGGACCAAGTGCTAATTAGGATCAAGGAATCGGGCTAGCACCATAAAAGGGCTCTGCATCGTGAGCGATACAAGTCTGGGTGTCAAAGGTATCTTAGATACTCAAAAGAGACACACCCTGGTGTACTCCCAGAAAAACAAGTACAGACGATTCCAAATTCTCTTGACGGACACATTGATCAACAAGCTAAAAATCTACTTGCGTTGAGTAAAAAAGCACTAGAGAGGCCCCTTGTTCCAATGTGAGGGAGAGAAAAATAGACACAAACCCATGCCCTCTATCATATGGACATCCATCTACATTTCAAGTCTGACGAACTAATGAGACGGTTGTCTGAAGCAAGAATAGACTTATTCCCTAGTATTGAGGATGAGGTCTAGAGGAGAGTCTCTTGGATTGGAACTTCGAGTGACGCCTCGACCCGACTCTCATGAAATGCAGTACACTTAATTTCATATCCTTATATTATATGTACAAAAAGAGAGTCTGATAATTAGAAAAGTTTGATTCCTTCTAACTAAAGCACGGATAAGCCCAAAATGTTAGGATCCCTTAAATTGAGGGTCTTCGAAAGATTGAGCCTTGAAATCCTCACTTACACGGTCATGAATTAATCCGACTCCTTCATTCTTTAGATGCTCGAGGAGAGCATGGTTTAAGTATAGGGGTATGATGAATCTCGTATTCATCATGCTAAAATTCACTAATTAAACCCCTAGCTTAAAAAAACAATAAAAATCACCAATAATTCCTCATTATTATTATATTGTAGATATTTTACCTATAATTATTGTATGTAATTACCTTGTAATTCTTTTATTATTAAAAACCCTTAAAAAATAGGTTAAACAATTGTCTTTAATTTTTCTTAACCTTTAAAAAGACTAAAAATGAAAAAAAAACAACTCAAAACCAAAAGGCAGGTGTTTTTAACCCCTTAAAAATACCCCAAAAATAGTTTTTGTATAAACGACCTCTTTTGGATTTTTGTCCAACATAAAACTTGTAGATCTCATCGAGACGAACAACTTTCATGTTTTAACTTTTTCCTAATTTTGCTTCTAACTATTTATTTTATATTTTTCTTTATTTTTACATTTTTTGGATTTTCTAGAGCGGCCACGTGGCGCTCTCTGGAGCCGCCACGCGGTCGCATCTTCTTGAGCCATCTGCCACTGCTCTCCACCGTCGAATCCCCTTTAGCACGCCCCCATCTCTGTCATTCATCCTTCACTCGCTCTCAGTCGTCTGATCGCAGTCCCTGATAATATCTCATCCGCTCATTCGCCCCTCAAGCACAACCGCAGATCTCCTCCTGATCCAATGGCTAATCACATTCCACGTCACCTACACTTTGGATAAGATCATCAGATCTCATCCAAGACGTTCATCCGTGCCCCTGCCTAGACTGTTGGATCGAGAGATCGAACAATCCTCCGTTGTCTTCCTTGTCAAAACGCCTCTTCTTCCCCCGTCCGTTACACCTCGACGATCCCTCCCCCTTTCCATTTTCTTGTCGTCATCACTACACCTTTTCCTCTCCTAACGTCGACACCCCTTCCCTTCTCCGGAATCACGCCGCTCCGACCCCACCTTCTTCTTCATCTCGCTAGAGAAGAGGCTACTGGCCATCACTCTCGTCGCCTCCACGGCCTCCATTCTCTCACAAACCACTCACGCACTCCACGCACTCTCTTGTCAATGCCTAACTCCTGCAGGAACATCAATGGTCGGATTCTGCAACACCTCACCGATCTCGAGCATCCACTCTGACCACCTGCCTCCAGCTCGCCCTTCTAGACGTTGATGGACCTCCACCAACCACTGAGCATCTTCGCCGGATTACCAGATAGCTTCCCTGACCTCCAGTGTGCCTCGCGGAGCTTGGTGGAGCTTTACATGGCTCACTGGAGTCCTGCCTTCTCCGGTGACCCGCAGCGGAGAACGAAGAGCAGATGTCGTCCGATCATCTGGATAGGACGGTTATGATGACAACACGTGGCGTTCCGAGCCTCGCAACGAACCAACTGGCTCGGATCTTCCAAACCTTGCCCTGAACCTCCACCTGATGCCACATGGCCCGAGCTGGCCTAGCCTCCCGAGCATAGACCCTCACGTGCTGAACACGTGAGGGCCTGGGTAATTTGCAGAGACATACCTGGAAGTTTCAATACTTACATATTGGTCCCCAGACGCGTGCGTCACGTGCGTGCCTGGGTATTTTACAGGGAGGCCTAGCCGGGTTTCAATATTTGCATAAATTCCCCTACGTACAAGGAATATTTACAAGGGGCCCTAGGAGGTTTTGGAAATTGCAAATAGGTCCCTCCAGGGACCTATTTGTAATATTTATCACTTTATTTCTTGCATTTTATCTACATTTGTGCCCTTGCATTGTTTTCTTCATAACTTGAGCATCGTAGATCCAAATTGCATGATTTTAGTGTCGTTTTGACCCTTGTTTTATCATTTATCTCATGGCATGTCTAATTTTCTCATTTGACATCATTTTGAATATGATGAATTTTTGATGTTAGATGATATCCTTGCTCTATATATGTGTGCCCCATATAGATAATTGGTCGTAATTCTGTACTCAAAATGACTCCGATCTTAATTCATAATCTGCTGCTCAATTTAATTGATCTTCTCAAGCATATTTGTAATTAACTAGTGCATGTTTTGCATTCATCTTTTCATTACTCTCATGCATCATTCTAAATTGCATCGGAAAATCAACTAAAAATGCATGCATCACTTTATTGCATTATAATATGCATTTTACCTTATGCATCTACATGAAGACCTGAGACTGAGAAATAATTCACACTTACTCTTAATTGATCAAAATTATAGATAGAGTAGCTCGTGTCCCTGTGTTCGACCTTGGTAGACTTGCCAAGTAAAAATAATCCACAACATTCAAAGATTGTGGTTTTTGCTAAACCAAATTTGCCTCCTATACTGCGATATTCTCTGATTATTAAAGAGGCAAATTTGGCGTTCATCAATACTGGTGCACAGCAATAGCAGTGGTACCGATGGCAAGGTGTTGTATCTAGGGGTGTGATTAATGCGGGTTTTATCTACATAAGATATAAAAATTGTGCTGAATCTCTTTACAAAATGACATTGGCATCATTAAATTACATTTTGTAAATATATACATGTAAATAAGAAGCACTTTCTGTCACTCAAACATACATAAAAATATTCAAAGAAGGGAATAAGAAGAAGGAGTATAGAATGTATACATATGTGTAAAAAGCCTGGGTCACTCAACTCAATAGAGAGTAGAAAAATAACGCAACTCGTAAAAAGATCCTTATATTGTACAAAATATAGTACTAACTACCTATACAACTCATATATAACAAAGCAAACTTGTGTATCTAATTTTAGATAACTCTTATTGACCTAATTCTTTTTGCATTATTCATTAATTTTATAAAAATAATTACAAATACCTTCATCAATGCTAAAGTTCATCACTAAAAATATCTTAAATTCTAAAAATACTTTTGGGTTACGCCATAGTCATTGGTGGAAAGTTGATCTCAGGACCTATTGTAAAATTGTAATAACAACATGTATATTTTATACAAAACCTCAAGACCAAGTTAAATATTGACTAGGTCGATCATGAATAAAGTAGGAGGAGATAAATGCCAAATATTGTACAAAATACGCAAAAGAAACCTAATTCCTATGTATATAATATACTCTATAAATACCCAATATTACATTATTTTATTATTCATTATCCACACCTCAAACTATAAAAAGTTCAACACAAAATTTGTACATATTAATGTCTAGAAAATTAAGAAAATAATTACCAAAATAAATCATACACAATACACACAGATGAAAAAACAGCAAACTGAACTTCATTATTCAATATCTGCTCCATATGAACTCAAATTAAATCAAACTATCTCCAATGTATTTCAAATTAAATTATTTGTCAAAAGAAATGGTTTCATTGAAAATAGAACTAAGATGCAAAAGCAAGCTTTTTGGGGTACTATTGTACTTGGGCATATGTACATATAACTGATTAATTTACTCTTTACATTTTTACTCCCTTTATATTTTGATTTAATGTATACATTATATAAAACATACTAAAATATAAATACAAATTTAAAAACAAATAAAAATACTAAAATAAATAATACATTATAAAACATAGGTATAATATACATATAATATATATACATGTATTTGTTTATACATTTATACGAGGTAATAAAAATCCCATAAAATATGTGAATACATATTAAATTATGTTATAAATATATAAAATATGTAAATATGCATTATGTATATAAAAATATAATATATAAATACAAGTATATATACTTATATATGAACATGTAAATATTAACATCTAATAAATACAGTTGTATAAATTAATAAAAATCATCATAAATAATTTATAAAAGTTACAAACATTTTTTTGAGTTTTATTTAATAAAATCATTTACTATTTTATGTTAATTTTCATTCTATTTTATTATGTTTTGTCCTGACTTGGTCCTACGTGGACCAATTAGGGTATGGGGAGTATTGACTTCCTGATCAACACATCCCCTGCACGGTCATGTATCCCCCTTTTTTGTCAGAAGTCTCGAGGCCCCAATCTTCATCGAATTCTCATGCCTTCCCCATGCCTCCTCTCCGCTCGATTTCTTCACTAAACTTTTTCTTCAGACCATCCTCTACCTCGCCATGCCTATAGGTCTCACCATCCTCCATCGCCCCGCATGCAATCACCTTCCCAATTTTAGCCCCCACCATTTCTATAAATAAAGACCTCCACCTTCCTGCAGATTTTGATCCTCTCTTGACCACCTCTAACCCGAAGAATCGATCTGGAGTGTGCCCCTTAATGACAGGAAGGTTGGCCCTCTGTTTTACGATGAGAATAAAGGTGTTGGAGGCAGTTCCCATTCACTGAAAGCTTGCTTCAGGCAGTGCTTCTGCTCCTTTGTCTCCGACCAGGTATGAGCTGGTAAATTTAGGTTGTTTCATTCTGCATTTCAATTTTTAATGTAGCTACACATTTTCCTTCAATCATTTCCTTCTGTCTTAGCAGAAATTTCGAATCAAAGTTTGCTAGAGCTTCTGCTCCAACCATTGTTTCTAGTAGTTCCTCATGTTTGACCATCTGACACCTCCACCTCAATCCTCGTCGCTTTTACATCTTCACCACCATCTATTTAACCTTGATTCTGCAAAGTTCGAGTCAATCGAGTCTTCATCTCCACCGCTCTCAAGAGACTCACTGCTCCACTCACCCCCATGCTTTCAACTTCAATCCAAGGTCGAGAGCATATCTCTTGAGCCCCCAATGCTTTTGTGCATGAATAAGCTCCAAGTAAGGCACTTGGAAGGCGATTGGGCTTAGGAACTCAGTCCCAAGTTCCCTGACGAAGACCAACCTCCAGGCCTCCTCCGACGAGGCCTGGACTCTTCTAAGCAACCTATAGACGTAGAGGACCCCATGCATGTTTTGGGTATATCAACAATAACATAGGATACCATACAGAGGAGGAATCGAAGATCGAAGCAAGAATAAGGAAATGTTCTTCCTTGTTCTTCCAAGTACCCTCCTAGCTATCAGATCAAGATCACACCCAGATCTAATCTAGGACGTCCAATCAATGCGGACCGGTAACATTTAAGAGTCACACAATCATAAGTGCCATCTTCTTAGCCGTTAGATCAACGACGCATGTGCCTCACATGCCTTCCTAGGTATATTGCGTTGACACCCCTACATCTTTTGTATTTACTTTTCAGAATTGTAAATATAATATGCAGTGTAAAATAATTAGGTTTAATTTCATATGAACCCATGAACTTTGCTGATATTACATTTAGGTCCTTGTTAGCTCATATGTAGTTCCACGTGAGGCATTGGATATCTTGCATGTATGTCCCTAAACTTATAGGACTTATTATTAAATGAAAGTTTAGTTTATTATATTTGCAATCAAGTCCATATTCTATTGGTTATTTTTATTTTGTGTATATTGCTTTTATTAAATAATTTCATTATGTTAAAATTTATAGGAAAAATAGGATAGATGCCTTGAACCATGCTTGTTCACACATAAGTTTTATTAGGCCCATTTGATTGACATGAAGATGATCTGTTGACCCTAACAAGGATGGACCATAATCGATGAGATGATCAACCATAAAATCAAAAATAGTCAATCCATAATTATATTAAGCGATTAAATATGTGTGAGTTAAAATTTATTATAACTCTACATGAATGTGTATATGTGTAAGAAGGTAGAGTGTAGATTACTGAGACATAAAAAAGAGGATAGTAATTATCACTAATTATTGCTAATTAATAATAAATAATTTTTAGATTTTTCTTGTTTTTCTTAGTTTTGCAGTTTTTAATTATATTTATTTTTTAAGGAACATTGTTTTTTTTATTTTTTATTTTTATTTTCTTTTTCATTTTGCAAATTTTAATATTTTTGGGATTTTTAAAATAAGATATATAATAATAGATATTGAATCTTATATACAAATAATATAGTATATATATGATATAGCCTTTTAAATTTTTATTTAAGTCAAAATAAACAAAATAAAATGCTTTTGTGTTTTCTATATTTTTGTATTTTTTATGCAGTTTTTCTATTTTTTTGGATTTTAAAAAATAGTAAGTCAAAATAATTAATATAGTAAATATCCGAACTCGTTAAGGGTTTAATAAATATATATCATTGAAAATTAACCTAAAACTATTTTTGATAATTACTATGTATAATAAAGAAAATTCAAAAATAGAAAACAATATTTTTATATATTTTTTTAATATTTTTACTAATTTTTATAAGATTTTAAGGCTTTGTAATTTTTATGTTTTCTATTTTATATTTTTTAGTGATTGTTGGATATATGGTAGCATATAATATAATATAGATAATATAAGTTTTTTGAATTTTTGGAGTTATTTTTATTTTTTTGGATTTTTTTATCTAAATATGGAATAAGAACATGTTTTTGTATTTTTAAAATAAGAAAAGTAAGTTAAATGCATAATAAAAATTACACCTAAACAAACATTGTTCCAAGCATCTATCTTATTTTTCCTATAATTTTTAGCATAACGAGATTATTTATTAAAAGCAATATACACAAAATAAAAATAAACAACAGAGCAAGGATTTGATTGAAAATATAATAAACTAAACGTTCATTTAATACACAAGCCCTACAAGATTAGGGACATACATGCAAAACATCCAATGCCTCACGTGGGACTACATGTGAACTAACAAGGACCTAAATGTAATATCAGCAAAGTTTAGGGGTTCATGTGCAATTAAACATAATTATTTTTACATTGCATATTATATTTACAATAATAAAAGGTAAATACAAAAGGTGCGAGGTGTCAGAGTAATATACCCAAGAGGACACGTGAGGTGCATGTTGCACTGATCTAACGGTTATGGTGATTCCACGTGACGCTAATTATGATCTTGCGGCTCTAGAAGGGGTACTGGTTTACCTAGATTGGATGACCAAGATTATATTTGAGTTGTGATCTTGATCTGACAGGTGGGAGTGTACTTGGAAGAATATGGACGAACACTTCCATGTTCTCGCTTCGATCCATGATTCCTCCTCTGTCCGATGGTCTCTGGTGTTGTTGATCAATCCAAAACATGCATGTGGGTCCTCTGCATCTACATGGCTGCTCAGAAGAGTCCAAGCCTCATCGAAGGAGGCTTGGAGGTCATTCTTCGTCTGGGAACCTAGGACTGTGCTTCTGAGCTTAATTGCCTCCCATGTTCCTTGCCTAGAGCTTCTTGCTACAAAAAGGGTCGGGGGCTTGAGAACTACGCTCTTAACCCTGGATTTAAGCTGAAAGGGATGAGTGGGGCGGTGAGTCTCCGACGGGCGGTGGATATGAAGACTTGATTGACTCTATCCTTATAGAATCGGGTTGGAATAGATGGTGGAGAAGATGTAGAAGCGATGGGGATTGAGATGGAGGTGCTAGATGGTTGGAATAGTAGGTGGAACGACATGAATTAGTAGCTTGTGAAGAAGTTCCGGTGAACTTCAATTCAAAATTTTACACTTAAAAATAAGGAAATGACTAAAGTAAAATGTGTTGCTATACTAAAAATTGAAATGCAGAATGGAAAACCCTAAATATAGCAGCCATACTTGGTCGAAGACCAAGGAGCAGAAGCGTCGCCTGAAGCAAGCTTCGACGAACGGGAACCACCTCCAACACCTTTTATCCTCTTCGCAAATTAAAGGGACATCCTTCCTGTCACTAAGGGGCATGCTCTAGATCGATTCTTGGGGTTACATGTCGTTGATAGAGAGGATCAAAGCCAGTCAGGAAGGTGAAGTTCTTTATTTATAGACATGGTGAGGGGAAAATTGGGAAGGTGATTGCGTGCGGGGCAATGGAGATGGTGAGACCTATGTGAATGGCAAGGTAGAGGGTGGTCAGATGAAAAGATTTGGTGAAGAAATTGAGAGGAGAGAAATCATGGAGAGGGTGTGATAATTAGGTGAGGATGGGCATCTCGAGAGTTCTGACAAAAAGGGGGCTAATAACCGTGCGTAAGAGGTGTTGACTGAGGAGTTAACACTCCACATGCCTTGATTGGTCCACATATGACCAAGTCAGGACAAAACAGAATAAAAATATAAAGAAAATTAAAAATAAAATAGTAAATGCTTTTCTTAAATAAAATTCAAAACATAAAAAAAGTTTCCAATTTTATAAACTATTTTATGATGATTTTTATTTATTTTTGCAATATTATTTATTAGTTGTTAACATTTGCATGTTCATATATATGTATATATACATGTATTTTGTACATTATATTTTTATTTTGTATTTTATATACATAATACCATATTTACAAAATTTATCTATTTATAACATAATTTATGGGTATTCAATTATTTGTATGGGGTTTTTATTATTTTGTATATATGTATAAACAAATACATGTGTATACATTATAGGTATAATGTACCTATGTTTTATAATGTATTATTTATCTTAGTATTTTTTTATTTATGTTTGTATTTTTAATATGTTTTATATAATACATATATTAATTAAAAATATAAAGAGAGTAAAAGAATAAAATAAGGGATATTTACATCCATAACTATGAGTAATCTCCTAATTATAATCATAACCCTGCGTAATCGCGAATTACACCCATGAACCTGAATAAATGCTCCATTTTACACCCATAACCTTCCATTAGTTTAGTTCATTAACTCAACCATATGACCGAGTTAATCTAACCAATCCATAATTTAACAGTTAGGATTAACCAAAAGTAAAACAAAAAGAAAAAGAAAAAGATCCCATACCCTTCCTCCTGCCCTAACCTCCCTCCCCTCACTTCGACCACCTCCTCTTACCCCTCACCCCATCGCCGACCACCTCCCCCCAACGTCCCTGCCACACCCCGATGCCGTCAAGGAACCTGCATGCATGCACGATGACCTCGATACTCATGGTGGCGAGGATCACTAGAACCTGGAAGGACGGTACAGACTTATTTAGAGGAACGAGGTGATGACAACAGATGGGTGGGAGAGAAGCACGATGAACTGGAGGAAGAAGTGGGGCCAGAGTTTCTCGGTGAGGGGGAATAGAGGGAGGAAGTGGTGGTGTTGTAGGGTGATGGTATGACAATTGTGGAGGGCAGTCGATACGGGTAGCGCTTCCATGGGGCTTGCAGGCCGATGGGTATGATTGACGATGCAGGATCTTCTGAACATGAACAATAGGGATCATGGCCCCTCACTGATCGATGGCAACTGCTGGTGATGGGGCTCTTCCTTCCTCCTCCATCCTTTGATCATATAGTCGAGATTTCGAGATCCATTGATCGCAAGGCGGAGGAGATCAGAGCAGGCAGTGCTGTGATTTTGCTCTGCAACAGAGCCTCTATAACCTGTAGAAAGAACAAGACACGAGATGATGCTCGATCGTTGCATGAATACTGAAGAGAGGAGGAGGTGGAGCTCCTTTGAATGTGTGAGACATAGCTGATGCTCCAACATGGATCGCCGGAGGTGGGAGGGATGATGATTTAGAAGAACCACATGAGGAGGTCTGGAGGTGAGATGGTGTTGTCCATGGTGCGATTTAGGTTTGAATATGGGATAGAAGAAGAAGAAGAGTTGCAAGATGGTTTGACTGAGGAGATTAAGAAAATAAGAAACAAAGATGAAAAGGGGGAGGGCGAGAGGGGGAGTGCCTGAGGGTTATGTCGTATGGGATGGAAGTTTAGAGGCTCTCAGGTCCTCTATGGTTCTCGCCTCGAAAGTATTGACGACGAAGCCTTGAAGCTTTGTAGTTGAGTCGATAGCTTGGCTCTGGAGGAGGAAGGGGAGGTGGGTGCCGGAGGAGGTAGTCGACGGGGGAGGGGAGGAGAATGTGGGTGCTAAAGGATGCAGGGGAGGAGGAGGAGCTCAGCCGAGGGAAGGGGGGCTAGCTAGAGGAGAAAGGGGAGTGGTCTCCTTCATAAATAATGGGAACTTAAAGGGTTTAAATGTAAAATACTCGACGGATACCATCATAGTTAATGGGAACTCGGCTGGAAGTTAACACGGGGTTTTAGGTGTAAGAGTTAAGTAATATTCAGGGTCTTGGATGTAATTCACGATTACATGGGGTTATCATTGTAATTACGAAATTACTCATGATTATGAGAGTAAATATCCCATAAAATAATTGGTTATATGTACAGATACCCCAGTACAATAGTACTCCAAAACTGGCTTTTGCATCTTAGCTCTATTTTCAATGAAATCACCTTCTTTTGATAGATAATTTAATTTGAAATACAATGGAGGTGAGTTTTGTTCAATTTGAGTTCATATGGAGTAGATTTTGAGCAATGAAGTTCAATTTACGGTTTTTTTGTCTGTGTGTACCATGTGCATTGTGCATGATTTATTTTGGCAATTATTTTCTTAATTTTTTGCACATTAATATGTACAAGTTTTATGTTAAACTTTTTATCATTTGAGGTGTGTATAATGAAAAATAAAATAGTGTAATATTGGTTATTTACATAGTATATTGTATACATAATAATTAGGTTTCTTTATGTATTTTGTATAATATTTGGCCTTTATCTCTCTCTACTTTTATTCCTGGTCAACCTAGTTAATATTTGACTTGGTCTCGAGATTTTGGGCCAATCGGTATCTTTGATACTTCCTTTAATTTATTTTCTTTCCTTTTTCCTTTAATTTTGGGTTTAAATACAGATATTTACACTCTAATTACATATGAATGTTAGTTGTTAATTTATGAAAGTTAGTGGTATTTACATGTATTTTACTAGGGATTGAAAACTAAAATCCAAAAATAAAGGTAGATGAATGGGTATTCATCATCCCCTATACTTACCTTTGTTCATCCCTAGGAAGCACTTAGTAGAAGAATAAGTGATGCAAAAGAGGAGATAAAGAAAAGGAAAATAAAGAACTTAGAATGATTATGATTTTTAAACTTATCTTCATAAAATTAAAGTTTGAAGCTTAGTAAGACCATTGGATTATTAGTTTATCTGAACCTTATTAAGAATATGATCTAAAACCTAACAACCCTCAAGTTCCACAATCCTTTATTCATATTGCCTCAATAGACATATCAGAATAAGTCTTTTCATAGGCAAATCCTTACGACTATGAGTCTGACTTGTACAGTACATGTGAAATGTAGCTCTTCTCATCAGAAATAGCAAGAAATAGTCTCCCTCATCAAGGTAACCCTAATTCCCCAATTTAGGTACTCTTTCCTCGAGAAGCGAGTTAATTCCTTCTAAGTTCAAGTACAACCGACTCAAAGAAGAGGGTGTGGAGAGAAGAATGGACTGTGACCAGTGTAGTCACATATCTTTTGGAGCTTGACTAGTGTAGCCAAGTCTCCAGCTGCAAGCAACCTTGAGGTCTTTGACTTTGAAGTAAAAACCTTGCTTATTTGATACACAACTCCTAAGGGAATGATTTTTCATTGACTTTTTACCCGTCTAATTTTTTTGAGTCTTTATTTTGTACATTATTATACTATATACAAAAACATTTTCATAAGGAATTTTTTCTTCTTAAGCCAGTAGACTATCCCTCTTTTGAAGCTTTATTGCAACCCACAATGTCATGTCTTTAGACATCCATTCTACTATATCAGGTTGGTGTGCATTGGCCTCCTATTGGGGCAACATATGTTTCCACACGTGTGCTTCTCAAGCTAAAGAATTCTGTCCCTCACCATCTCATCTAATTTGAGATAAGTGCAGAGTGCTTATCCAAGTTAGGCCATTGTCCTCAAGAGTCGTGTTTGCACTTCAAAATATTCAACTTAGGCCAATCAAGATGACATGTGAACATAGTCTTGTGGACTCAAATAATTAAGTCTCATTGACATGAAAAGACTTAATTCCAGTTACTATAAGGTTCCTGTGAAATTAAGTGGATTAAGACCTTAACCTAGCTCCAATCTTCATATTCTTCCAGACTAGTTCAATTGTCAACATCGTTCTGAAAAATATGAATTCAATGCAAAGATGTTTTTACGAAGCAAATTTTCTGATTTTGTACTTTTTATGAGATTTTGGTAAATGTTTTGCAAATTTTGATGGGTTTTTTGAGAATTTTCAAATTTTTAGGTATTTTCGAAAAATGTTAGTGAATTGATGCAAGGATTTTATTTGGACAATAGTGCAATACTATTTATACATGATTTGCAAAAATATTTGAAAACATTTTCGCAAACCATTTACAAATATTTTTGAAAACTTATTTTGCAAAAAAAATTATAAAGAACTTTTCAAGTATTTTTGAACAATTTTTACAAACTTCAAACATTTACATAAGAAATTATTTTTTAAAAATTTGAAAATATTTTACAAAGATTTTTGAAAGGTTTTCCAAGGTTTTTCAGAACATTTTTCAACCATTTTCAAAATCATTTGTAATAGTTTCAAACCAATTTTTACAAATACTTTTTCAAAAAAAATAGACATAGTTAAAAGAGTTTTCAATCAATTTATTGTACCCTTATCTACTATATATCAGTCGTATATTGAAAATACAAGGAAGTACGAGTTATGGCTAATGCATATATACAATATATATGACCCCCTATACTTAGCTCGAACAATGTCCTCCTAGTGACCAAGGAGAAACAAAGGAATATTTAACTCATGCTAAGTATATGAAAGATCTATAATGCAAAAACTCAATAAAAAGAATAAGAAGTTGATCATCCACGTATGCTTAGGATCAGTTAATCCTGACTATAATAGATTGTACACCAAGCTGGGATGATCAAGGATTAACATTTACAAAATCAACAGCTCGGCTTGTCTCCCCCTATACCTAGGGTAAAATATCACTAAATATAGACCATATTATCAACAAGTTGAGAGACAAGCGAGAAAACATACAAAAAATGAAATCAAAATAGAAAGAATGAATGATGTTAACCCCCCCCCCCCATACTTAGGGTAAAGGATCCTTATGTATAAGCAACGACAGGAGTAATGAAAAATAGTGGTTGCACCTTCCTATACTTAAGACAAAGTAAATCCTAAGCATAGCCACAAAAATGCTAAGCGAGACCTAGGATGTAAAACAACAAATGGAAGAAAGAAAGAGTAAAAGACGAAACACATGTATACAAAAGGCAGACAATGTTGAGGTGCCTCTCAACAAGCGCTAGAGTTCATGCCCCTAGCTAGGTGCAAATGTTAAAATAACTTTATAACAAAGTTCAGGACAACATCGATAAAATGAATGTCGTACTCACATCGTTGGTTCAGTGTGAGAACAATAACGAAGTCAACAATGAAAATCAAAACACTCGAATAAGCAATCAAGTGGGTGTCTGTTATCAGGAGAAACGAATCAAAAACTAAGCTAGGATCCAGTAGCTTCAAAGAAATCACCGGCTTAAAAGAATAGAGTGAATGAATAGAGCCGATACATACAAACATGGAGAAAGAAGGATCTGTCATGGAATTCTCCGTCATGGTCTCGGAAAGATATGAAAAATCTAGATCAGGAGACTCACTATTAAACTGGATATCTGATGCACAAGATGGGGCGAAATCAAACAGATCATCGAATATCTCAAGTCATGGTTGAACCCTGCGAGGGTCATCAAAGAGATAAGATTCAAAAGACTCGGTCTCATGATCCGATAGATCGGATGCATAATCAGGGAGTGAATCCGAGTACAACGAAGGTGTTGCATCTTCCCACAGATAACCCTCAGGGAGTAAGGCAAACTCCTCAGTGAAAACTGGGGCAATGCTGGTAATCATCTAGTCCTCATAAAATCTATCAATCTCATCAATCAGGAGGACAAAAGGATAATAAAATCTATCTAACTCATCAATCAGGAGGACAAAAGGATAATAAAGTCTATCAATCTCATCCTCCCCACCATTACCTCTTCCCTATACACTCCGCATAGACACCGCTTCCTCCTTCCCCCAGTGGCACTCTCCTACTCCGCCCCTCCACTACCTTATCCTCTACCACAAACTAATCCTCATCCTCTACCCCTCCACTCCACAACCCCTCATGGCCACCCACAAGCTCCTCACTCACTTCCTCCTCATCCTTGCAGCCCCTCCTCCCCTCCCCCACCTCACGTTCCCATTGTAGCTCTCTCCTCCTCCTACTGACCACCTTCCCCTTCACTACCTCCTTGTCTCCCTACATCCCCTCCACCGCTTCTTCCTCACTCATGCAACGCTCTCTTCCTAAACCCCTCCACCACGCTCGCCCCACCCCAACCTTGTACTCCTCATCCTAGACTTGCATCTCTCCTCTCATCCACCCGTCCACTGCCTTCTCACTCACGCTCGTGAGATCATACGGTCGTAGCGTAAAGGCTCGTGACATAACTTGTGCATCATGCAATCGACACACTCATATCAATCACGTGGTAGGTATATTTTGTTATTTTTTATACTGTTAATTTTATTGTGATGAATGTCATGTTATAGTGTTATTTAGATTGTTATTAATTGTAATAACAATAAGTTATATTATGATAATGTTAACTTCATAATTTGATGAATGATAATTTCATTAGTATTGTGATGAATGGTTGTAACCCATGCAGAATTCAATTAGGGTATTACATGACAATCATATAAATCACCATTCACATGTGCGTGTCCCTCCAAACTAGGTTATAGTGAGGTTATGCACACCAAATGGTGTATGCAACACATGTAGGGATGTGATGCCCCCTAATGTGTTATATTTTGTACCTTTTCAATAAGTTTCAGGTCTTAGCCTTTACAAGCTGGGAAATAGCCATTACAATACCTTGTGATTTTTGATGTGTGGAGGCATTATGTGGGTATAGAATAGTTTACGATACAAAACTAATTGGCATATATTCGAGCCAAACTTTTTTAGGTGTCATTGCATTCAAGTTGTGTCGCTTGCTCGTTCAATATGACATCTTACAAAATTTACTAGACAAATTACATAACCAATAAATATGACAAGAAAGCAAAAAAAAAATCAAATTATCCTAATGTTTTAAAGCAAGTGTCGTATATCATTTGTTGCAATGATATTTACAGTGTTTCGATTTCTTTCTATTGTTAGAAATGAACATGCATCATTTACTTATTAAACATTCTTTAACATTCATTGGAATTCATGATAATATATAGTAAAAACACATCTTATAGGTTATGTCCTAATAAATAAGATGAGGTGGGGATGTGATGGCCCTTTTCTTAGAGAAAAACAATCATCTTAACTTTTAGGTTCTTGAACACCGTTATAATTATGATAGACATTATTTCTTCAAGATAGAATTTTTTTAGAGCCTTCGTAGATTATGATTAAAATACAAATAACAAATCAGAGTGGAGGTCTTCAACAAATTGGAACCTACTTAGGTTTAGGGATTCCCATCAGATCATCTAGCATATAATGTTTCATCCATAGTTGTCATGTTGGGATTACTTTTTTATCTCATCCTTGTTAGATTTCTTAAAACACGACTTGGTGTTGGTGGTATAATTTGAAGTTATTGATCGATACTTGATATTGGTGGTGAAGTTAGAGCCGGGACAGTTGGGCAGTATAGTTTGATATATTTGTGTGTCACATGCAAGTAGTTTGGGAGGAATGTATGAGACAGTGGAAGCTCCATTAAATTTAGGGATTTTATCAGTTGTGCCCCTCCGAGATATCGCAATATCAGTTATGCCCCTATCTTTTTGGTAATATCAGTTGTGCCCCCGACTTCTTGCCAATATTTCACTTGTGCCCCTCAAAGGGGCATAACTGATAAAAGATTTTTATCAGTTATGCCCCTCTGAGGGGCACAAGTGAAATATTGGCAAGAAGTCGGGGGCACAACTGATATTACCAAAAAGATAGGGGCATAACTGATATTGCGATATCTCGGAGGGGCACAACTGATAAAAACCCTTAAATTTATGGCAGAAGCATGTGAGGGAGTGTTTACATTATTGGGGGGGGGAGTGGGTTGTGTATAGGTGCTTGCATGATGTTGGTGGTGTAATTGGAGCCAGGTGGAAGGTAGCAGTACCATTTGATATGGTTTTGGTTTCATGTGCATGTAGTTGGTGTAACGTCTCGGGCTACCCGGAGCGTGCAGCCGCCACTGTCACTGAGAACAAGTGATGGACCATGTCACAATAAGGACATTGCGAATATAAGTGGGGAGGTTGTAACACCCATACCCCCAAACATAGTACCACATCTAAAACTCACGAAGTGTGGGTGTGGTTTATAAGTGGTGGGGATTACTACTTGACAACTTGAGATTAAGCATTTTGGGTGGTTGTCAACGGGTCCAATTGGGCCCGTACCCAACAAAGTTGTCAGGGTCAGTGATGAATACCCATTCATCACTCTTTATTCTTTTATTTTAGCTACAAAACCCATGCAAAACACATGTATATTCCTGTAAATAACAATAATTGTCAAAAAGCATGCATTGTGTAAATATGCATTTTTAGCATGTTTTTGTGCATAAATAAAAGAATAAAGAAATAAAAGAAAAATAGGAAGATATTTAGAATAAATATTGAGCGACCTAATCCCAAGGGAGGGCTCAGAATGGACCTGACCGCATAAAAACCCAAGTAGAGAGAGATAAGGAAGCTCATATGTGTACATATATACCTGTAAATAAAATAAAAGTATTTTCCTCTTATTCAAATAAAAATGGGTTTGTATTTATATGTATATATTTGTAAATATAAAATTAAAGTAAAAATGGAGAAAATGAAAATAAATAAAAATCCCCTTCTTCATTGTATAGAGACCATGTACATAGAACCACCATATCTATTTATTTAACCTTGTAAATAAATATATAAAATTCCACAAAAATTGGTACATATTCTATATTCCATAATGTAAATAAATAAAATAAAAATCACAAAAACAAAAATAAAATAAAAAGAAATAAAAATAAAATCAAAACCAACATTGTATATATACCATGTATGTAAATAAATAAAACTATTTATTTAACCCTTGTAGATAATTAATAAAAATAAAATAAAAATATCAAATTATTCCAAATTTTATTCTATAAATAAATAAAATATAAAATTGGAATAAAATATACAAAAATAAATAATTAAAAATCAAAAATTGAAAATGTATATTGTATATACCTATATATAATAATATTATTTTGTAAATACCTAATTTTTATTTCAAAAAAATAAATACAAATCACAAAAAATAGTTTAAAAATAAAGAAACATTTTTCATGTTTTAACTTTTTTGAAATTCGGCCATTTTCTATTTATTATTTAATTTACAAAACTTTAATAATTGGCGGGCTCTGATTGGTCCACGGGGGATGTTGACCCCCGGTCAACTCTCCCCCCAGGACCACCAGAGCCGGATCTTGTCGCCCCGACCCGACTTCTTCCAATTTTCCCCGCTCGACCCGATCGCCAAACAACTAAACCCCGGGCTCCATTTTCTCCTTGATCATCCGAGATCCACACCCAGGGTAGGTTCGAGGGATCCGAGTTCTGAAATGCTCGCCCGAACTTCACCTTCTCGGAACCCTAGCCATATAAGATCTCAGCTCCGCCGCACGATTCACGCATATTTGGCCCTCCCCCTCGATGCCTGTGACCTCCTCCACCTCACCTGAGTGACAGCGGAGCGAGAGAGCGTAGCAGTGAGGCTCGGGCAGCTGGGAAGCCTCTGATCCAGCATTTTCACGGCCGCGCGCCGCCGCGAGCGCGCTAAGCGTCGAGACTCGACGCCCCCTTGAGGCCATAACCCTCGGAGCTCCAAGAGCTCCAGCCTAGTCGACTACGCCCGCCAGGTAGCTCAGATAGACTGTAGGTTAGCTTGGGTTTTAATTTTTAGTTTACTGTTCCTGTAGCTCCGTCGCCGTCGCCAGCCACCTCCGACCGACCATCTGCCATCCCGACCACGCCACCACCTTCGCCAGACCTCTCCCCATCTTCTTCACCCATCCACCCCCTGTCATGCCCCGAAGCAGGGCTACCGTCCTCCTCCGCCACCACTTCGCCGGAGGACTCCACGCCACCTCATCCTCCATCTTCCACGTGCTCTAACGGGTCGAGGCAGTTTGCCCTCGACCCCGTGTTTCGCCTGTGCAGGTTAGAACGCCAGAAGGGCCTCATCTGGAGGTATTCAGCTCGAGCAAAGGAGGTAGGCTCCATCTGTGTCGCCAGAGCTCTTTGGAGCTCCCCAGCGCCATCGGAGCAGCTGAGTAGCTGCGGACTATCGAGACAAAGAGATTCCCCACTCCAGCAGCTCTAGAGAAGGCCCAGCGTGCCCGTGGAGCGCCGGCGAAGTTCGTCGGCGTCTTGTTCTTCCTAGACCTTCTCCAACCGTCCATTCAGCCTCGAGCTCCATTTGTGATCTACACCGTCCATTTGAGGAGCAGTAGAGCACCGTTCAATCATCTGAGGCTGGATCTGGACCGTCCTTCCCGATGAAGGGTTAGCCACAGCGTACCGTAGCTGTCTGATCCTCCACGTGGCGAGCCCCCCCAACGTCCGATCAGAGCCGAGGCCCTTCGTTGAGGCGCCGCTACCCGCAGCCGTTGGATACCCCACGTGGTGCGTCCTCAACCCTCGGATAATAAGGGGTAAATATCACTTAGGCCCCCCTCTATTTTATCTTTATCATTTAGTCCTGTAAATATTTTATAGAGTTCATTTTATTTTGGAACATTTGCACTTAGGACCTTGCTGTTTAGTTTATTTGCATTTTTACCCCTGTGTATGTGAGACACGTGCTTCGTCACGTGGTTTGTTGGTAAATTTGCATGTTTTGGGATGTAGTTCTGATGTGTTAATAAATGAGAAATACTTTTTGTTATTTGCATTTATACCCCTATGAATGATGTTATTTGACATGTGTTGAATTTGATTGGGTATTTTGCAACTTATGCCCTGGGCTTTTAGCACCTGTTGCTAACAAGCCCGGGGACTTAAGTTTCATTACATTTGGGTCCTTCTGTGCCCATCCCACGTGCCGCGCGCGTAGGCACCTAGTGAAATTGCACGAGGACCCCCTGAGCTCCTGATTTTGTTACCTTTCCAGCCCTAGGACTTATTTTTATTGCAACTAGGTCCCTGTGCACTGTTTGTGTTTTTTTGATTTTAATAATATAGCAAAATTAATCCAAATTGACTGAAAATTAGACACGTGGCTCCTGCCACTGTGTGAAATTTTCACCAATTTTTGGGTACATTTTTTAGCCCTTTTAGTATTTTTAAAAATTTAAAAACCGTTAGTTTTCTGCCTGTTCAGATTAAAAATTCATAAAAAATATTAAAACCTTTTCAAAAATTACAAAAAATTAGGTTTTGTGTGTTTTTGTATATTTGATTTTCTGGTCATTTTTGGTTATTGTTGGAGTTATAAAATTTATAAAAATTGAAAAACCCCTATAAAACCATGAAAATTCTAGAAATTCATAGAAAATTCAAAAATTCACAAATTTTTCTTCTAATTTTTCCTTTTTTTATACTTTACATGAAAAATACCTCCAAGCTATTTTAGGACCGTTAAATATTTTATTTTGGTCCTTGAAGCTTGGCTGGACAGTAACACTGTTTTTCTCCCTTCTTTCATTTTTATAAAATTCCATAAAAATCATAAAATTCTCAAAAATTCACCAAAAACAGTATAATATCCATAAAACTTAAAAATACTTTTGTTTGAATTTTTGGAGCTTTTTAGAGTAGTTAAATAGATTGTTGTTTGTGCTTGTTTTTATCTTTTTATTATTTTTCTTCATATTTAAAAATCCAAAAAATATAAAAATATTAAAATCCACCAAAAAAATATTTGTTTATATTTTCTTTATTTTTAGACTACTTCATAGGCCGCAAGGCCATCTCGTGCTCATCGAGTTCGACCCTGGGTGCTATACTAGGTTAATATCATAGCGAGACCACTATTTTGATTTTTATCGATTTTTCTCTTCTTGATTGGTGGTCTAATTCTTTTTTCTTGATTGAGCTCTGAGTCCCGAGTGACTGAGGTCACAACGACCTTAGTGACACCTGATTTACCTTAGTCCCCAGACTCGCTCATCAGTCAGTTTTCCTCGATAACAGACCAGGACCTAAGCCTGGGACATTATAGTTGGAGAGGAATGTATAACGCAGCACAAGAGATATTGAATTTTCTGCAAAGGGAGTGAGATGGATGGTTTAGGTGGGAGGGGATAAAGGTACTTGCAATATGTTAGTGGTGTAATTTGAGCTAGGCAAAAGGTGGTGTACCATTTGATATGTTTGCAGGTTCATATGCAAGTAGTTTGGGAGGAATGCATGATACAACAGAAGTGCTGCCAAATTTTCAACATAGGTGTTGGTGGTGGAATTATATGGTGTTATTGACTAGGAGAAGGCCATGGCATTTTCTCCTGCTTGGTTCACGTTGGAGAGGTTTGTATCGTTCTTATTGGTTAATTACTCAAATATTTTTTTTTCAAAATGTTTAAATTATGTGGTTTTTGTAGGTGGAGTTGATATTGTGATCTCTTTGCTTCTAATGATCTTGAAATATGTTATTTATGGGGAGGACAATCAGAGGGAAGTAGAAGATCAGATTTACTAGTGGTAACATGAGGTTCGAAGTGGTGTGAAACGAAGGGGTATGTATAGGTGATGTTTATTATTTATATTCTTTATTTGTCGGTGATGAATCCACATTTCATCATCTTTATTCTATCATTTTGGCACAAAAAACCCTAGCAAATGCTTGTAAACAGCATTAATATCATCATCTTAGCATTCATGCATGTGCATGTATATAGTGTATAAAATGCTGTAATTAAAGCCAAAATTATAGAATAAATAAAGAAAAGAAAAAGAATAAAATATTGTAAATATTTTATGACCCGAAATCCCGAGACCTAGGCATCTTGATGAATAGGTCGACAAGGAATAGAGTAGGGGGAGATAAGGGCCAAATACCTATGTGTATTCTATTCATTCTTTATTCATTTTGAGGCCTATTTTTGGTTCCACTTTTTATACATCAAATAAAGAAACTTTGTACATGAAAGTTGTAGATAATTTAATAAAGAAAAATACAAAATTGATTTCACAGAAAAATAATGTACAGATAAAAGGTTATGGTCTGAATAAGAATCCAGAATCCCAACTTCCCAGACCCGTATCTCACAACTGACAACTCCAAATGCATCATACTCACCTTTATTTGTATATAGAATAAAATAATCTATCCAATGGTGGTGGTTTCGCATTTGGAGGAGCTACGGTTTGAAAGTTGAGTTTTGGACCTTCATTGTATAAGTGTACAGAATAAAATATTCAATTTATTCTTTATTAATTATTTATTCATTTTATATTTTTATTACTTATAATAATTATGTGCATTAAATTTAGAATAAAAATGCAAAGAAAATATAAAATAAAAATACTTGTATATATCATATACATAGATACTATACCTATACTTATACCTATACAACACATATTTATATTTATTAAACATACAAAACATCTCAGAAAAATAAAATAAAAATATATTTAAGTGTATAAAAATACTTTGTAATTATATAAATTAATAAACAAAATTAAATAAATTAAAAATACAAAATAAAAAATAAGAGAATACAATATATAGAATAATATACCTACATAGGGGTATGAATGCAAACTTGTAAAAATACACCCAATAAAAATAAATAAAAATCACCAAAAAATAATTTATTAAATTATAAGAATTTTTTATTTTATAACCATAATTAAATAAAATAAGTTACTATTTTATTACGAATTTTGAAATCATTTTGTAAGGATTTTTCCTGGTTGGTCCACGTGGACCAACCAGGTTGGTCTGACAGTTGACCTAGGTCAACTGGCTGACCTTCTCCTTCAGACTTGTCAGAGTCTCCTTTGTCTCTTCTTCTCGCATTTTCCTAGGCTCTACCTTGCACCAATCCATGACGATGCCTCCTGCATTTTTGCTCCTCGATCAATGGTGATTCACGCCCTAGTGAAATCTGGGGCTGAAGACCACTGATCGAGGTGTTTCAACCCTCGTCTTCCACGCCACCCGTCAACCTTACAAAAGAGAGCCTCTGACTTCAATTTGAATTTTAATCCTTCTTCCGCCATTTTCAATCGAAACCCCTACCTCTTCGTGCTCCTAGTGACAGAAGGAGTCGAATCGACCTGGGGTTCGAGTTGTTCGGTGTAGAATCGAAGTGATTCAACCCCTCGCCGGAGCTCCGCCGCGCCTCGCAGACCGTCGCCTCTGGTGAGCCTCTCCCTCTTCTTTTTCCCTTTTCTTGTAGCTGTAGCGTAGATTAGGTTAGATCAATAGCAGTTTTGCTTGTCGTTCACCCAATCACCGTGAATCGTTGATCAAACCCTCGACGGAGCTGAGCTCCGCCTATCATTTCCGATCACTCAACGCCTCGACTCGACCTCAGACCCCCTCCTCTCTCTTCACCGTCGCTCAGTCATCACGCAGCACCCCTCCATTCACCTCGATCTCGCCCAGATCGAGTCGACCGAGCTTCCTTCTCTGCCGCTCGCCAGAGCTCTTCGCCCGCACCACCTGTCGCCTCATTTGACCCATCGGACCCCACCATTTTGTTCGCCTGGGTTTTGTGCACTTAATATTTCAGGTCCGAGCCCCAGAGAAGGCTCTCTCGACCATCGAAGCTCCAGGAAAAGCCGCCCAGGTCGCCTTCTTCGTCCGGACCCTCCACGCCGCCTCCGCTTCGCTGGAGGCCACCATCTGACGTCGACGGGCCCCAGGATCCTTTTGCCCTTGATCCGGGGGCCGGAGCGGTCGTGTGTCGGCCGCAATCGCCGATCGAAGCTCGCCGGGGAGGTGTTCTTCGTGAACCTCCCCCTGTCGTTGGATCAGAGGCCACCTCCAGACGCCATCTACGCCGTCTGATCATCAAGCGCCTCCAGCCGTCCGATCGATCCTTGAAGATCTAATCTCAGCCGCCCAGGATGAAGGGGTACGCACCGTCAGATGCGCGCCACGTGGATTAGTGGGACGCCATCGGCCGCACGATCGAGCCCGTGGATATTTTACATCTTTCACCCACGACTTTTTGTATTTACTTTTTAGTCTAAAAACTTTCGTTTGAAGTTTAAAAAGTTTTGTAATATTTGCACTCAAGCCCTCACAGTTTCACTATTTGCATTTTAGTCCACGTCACGTCACCTCACGTGACTGGGGCACGTGACTTTTGGGTATTTTGCATGTTCGGCCCTGAACTTTTAGTTATTTGCAATTACATCCCTGTGTGTAGTTAATTAAATATCTTTTTGGAGAAATTGCATGTATGCCCAGCCGATTTTCATTAAGTACAATTATGCCCCTGTGAATGACATATCACATGATCTGTGCGTGCCTTTTTGGTGAAATTTGCATCTGAGCCCCTGGATGTTTTTATAGTTACATTTATACCCCTGCTAGGCTTAGGATTTTTGTGTGCTTAGCCTATTTATTTCATGCCTCATTTAATTGCTAAAAATTCTCAAAAAAATAGGTTTAAGCTCCTGTTTGCTTCTACTTTGACGCCATATTTTTAGTTTTTAATTTTATTGTATTTTTATATTTATTAAAAATAAAGAACATGTTGTTTCAGCACTGTCTAGCTTAGAAAATACCAAAAAAGTATTAAAAGGTCTTAAAAAAATTCTAAAAATATTCTCTGTTGTGTGTTTTGACCTGCTTTATTTTCAATCCAAAATTCACTAAAAATCTCAAAAGAAAAACCTTAAAAATTCAAAAACACTTAAAAACTTCAAAAAATTCTACAAAATAGTAGAAAACTCTAAAAATTGTAAACTCAAGTTCTGTGGTTTCCTGCTGCTATTGTCTTTATTTTAAAATTAGTTTGCAAAATTTTTGTGACTGTTTGCTATTTTTTAATTTTCATTTTGCTCACAGCCAACCTTTCATTCACTGTTTTGCTTCATCTTATTATTTAAAAATACCAAAAACAATCTGAAAATTACCCAAAAATCACAAAAACAGTAGAAAAATATAAAAAGACCACAAAGATTTTATTTCTAAATTTTTGACTATTTTTGCATACTTTTATAAATATTTTATCACCTCTTTTACTACATTGTCTTCATTTCCCAATATTGAAAAAGAAAATAAAAAATATAAAATATAAAATTATAAAAATCAGAAAATTAAAAATCAAAATACAAAATTAAACATTAGATTAAAATAAAAAAAAATTAAAAAAATTAAAAACCCACAAAAAGAAATTAGATTGGCTAAGTTGTTTATTAGACCTAGGATTGGATTTTTATCTATGCTCTACACCCTTGCTTCCTGAGTTTGACCCCTACTTGCTTGCCATTGTACATTTTTAGTAGGGTATAATAAATTTTAATCCTTGCTATTCATTCCTTGATTGATTGTGTGGGTTAATTGTTGAAGAACGAAGAGGCTTGAGTAGTCGCATCAGCGACAGTGAGTCTGATTTGTCAGACCACTATTTAGAGGCTCTCGCATTTTCGCTTTTCAAATGGCGCCGTTGCTGGGGAGCATCGGCTTGTAGAGTACCTTTGGGTCTTTTAGTTACTTAGCCATTTTTGATTACTTGTCTCTTGTGTATCATTTGTTTTGAACTGTCTGACATCTCTTTGTTTTCTTGCGAGGGACCGCTGACCGAGGAGGATCGCCTAGGGGATCCTGCACAGCCTTGGGAGGAGGAGCCGGCTATTCTACCCTAGCCGGCAGGAGAGAGCAGAAGAACTAGAGAGAGATAGATAGTTACTATTATTTTTGTGAGAGAGAGAGTTGATTAATTGTAATAAAACAGGACTTGGACACTTGAACACTTCGGGCCTAATTTCCGGGTGTTTGTTCACCCGGGGGCTCACCGCGGCTTTCTCGTGTTTTATCGACTGTCATTTTCTGGTTTTGTTTTCTTTTTCCTTTCTTTTGTGGATTGAGCTCTTAGATTTAGGCATTGCTTGATCGCTTAGATTAGGTCCAAACACCTTAACAACAATTGCATGCACCTATAGATCGTGCTTGGACTTAGTTTAATTAAACAGCGAAGTCACTCTTCTTTGATCCGCGCACCGCGAGCTCTCCCTGTAAAGCGCTTTCTCCTAACTCAAGTGTGTTGAGCAGAGGAGGGGTGAGCCTAGACCGGACATTAGGATTAGAGTTGAGTGATTAGCTTGTGGTTCTTCACGCTAGCAGTTGCTTATCTTAGGATGATTTCCGCATTGCATACCGGCATATAGATTAGGTTTATAAATTCTGCTTTGCATCCCGCATGGAGAGAGCTGGGATTCATTGTAAGTCCTCTATCTTTGCATCCATCATTTAGGCACAAAGGTGAGATTTCCATCTTGGTGTCGACTTGCATTGGCTTTTTCCGACTCTTTTCTCCCTCTGATTTTGGACAAAGTAAGATAAAGAAAACACAAAATCGTTAGGCGCTTGTTTGAATTCACTCAAAAGAAGCGATAACACCAAAAAAAAATTTAAAAAGGGACTGCTAATATAATTTTGACCTAAATAAAATTGGTAATTGGACTCATTGATTGGGGAGAGTAACACCCTCACTTGTTTTCAGGTTGCATGGGAAGGTCTCCTTCCAAGTAAGGTGAGTGCTTCGTAAGGACTAGAGCCAAGAACCCAACTTGTGGCTGCCTTGTGTATCGCCTGGATTTCCGAAGTATTGGCGCTACTATCGTACGTAGTCGAGTAGGGCTTGGTCGCCATTGGTGACTCACTATTGTGTGAGCATCGACCTTTTCTGAAGTACCGAGCATAGGCCACGCCTTCACGGGTGTGTCTGTCTCACCGGCTACGTCCGAGTAGGATCTTGCACGCTCACGGGTGATTCTGTTGCGAGCAAGGTCCGAAGTATCGGTTTCGCCTATCGGCTTCCTCCCTCTATTTCTTTGGCTGAGTAGGGATCCAGGAAGGGTTACAAGGACCTTAAAAAGCGCAAGTTACAGGTTACACAGGAGGAGGACAAGTATGTGAAGACTTTTCTGGCAGTACTCTCGCTCCTATAGGCGAAGCGCTCTAAGGACTCGTTGAAAGATAAATTCCTGAAATTAAGATAAAAATTACAAAGATAAAAGCCGAACCTTCACGGCTTCACGCGTCGAGTTGGTGAACTCCCTTGTCTTGTGTTTGGTTGCTAGTTACATTTAGGTCAAAGATCAAAAATATCGCGCCTTTGCGCAAAATTTTGTTCCCCTTCTATTTAACCCTTGCTCATTGTGAGCCTTCTACTGTTTTGCAATCCTCTTTATTTCTTGTTACCCTCGTGCTCTTCATCCAACATCCTTTCCTCTTGATCTTCTCAAGATGTCGTCACACGGATGGTTTAGTCGGGACCTCGTCGACGCCCACATCGATTCCGCGTCGGCAACATCTTCAATAAAGAGAGGTGATATCCGAAGAGTTAATTCGGATCTTGCGAATGTCTCCTTGGACTCCTCTATTCTCGCCTCTTTCAATACTTGCCTTTCTCCAATTAATCTGCTATTCGGGATGGCCTTGCAACCCGAACTAGCTCTTCCCCTTCCAATAAACCGGGATTACTCTTGTCCCCGAAATAACCCCTTGTGGATGGAGGTCGATTTCAGTCAATATCATATGCTCCATTCACAACATTCTGGGATTGACCTTAATCCCAGATTCATCTCAACAGCAGGTGCTGAGGAAGATACTGATCAGGGTTTACTCCGTCATGCAGATCCTCCACCCGATCAAGAGTCAAAGATTCAAGTGCAGTCTGAGATGGCAGGTGGGAGAGGAAAAGGACCACAGGCCCAGCAGGAACCTGAGGTCAATACAGGGGAAGGACAATATACCACGCAGGGCGAGGTTAACAGTCAGCTATTGGCTTCCATCCAAGCCATTCAGCAGCAGTTGACTAATCAGGCCCTGGCACAGACAGCCTTCCAGGACATGCTGAACGATCTGAGGAGGAGGGCCGATGTGAGAGACGGCCGACGAGAGGATGACCCAAACATTGATCCCAACTTCCATGAAGTCAATGATGAGTTTTCAGTGGGACCCGAATATGAAGCAACAGAAGAAGATCCACCGCAGCCCAAGCCCACACTCAAGGAGACATACAATCCAGGAGCAGGGCGCATCACTGAGTGGATTCAAGTTCCACGTATGCATGCTCACTTCGAGTTGAAGCTGCAATTTCTTTCACTGCTTCCCACTTTCCATGGGAACACCACTGAAGAACCATACATCTTTCTCAAGAAGTTTGGCCGCATCTGTTCCACTGCTCATTACCCTGGAATCCCTCTAGATGTAGTCAAGATGACCGCGTTTCCCTTCAGCCTTCAAGACAAGGCCCTTTATTGGGTTGACCATCTTGGGAAGGTCGTCACCACCTGGGAGGAATTGAAATCTGCCTTTCTCCATAAATTCTATCCTCTCGGGAGATTAAATCAGATGTGCACCCGGATCTCCAGTTTCTGTCAGCAGCCCCACGAGACCATTCATGAAGCGTGGGAGAGATTTAAAGATCTGCAGGAGAAGTGCCCCCACCATGACATTCCAAAGACCAATCTCGTGCAACACTTCTTTGGGGGGCTATCATTTGAGAGCCAAAAGCTTGTAGATGCAGCGTGCAGCGGTTCACATTTCAACAAGGACGAGGACGTGGTGTGGAACGTCTTCGAAGAAATGGCTGAGGGAGAAGCAACCCAATCCTCGTCCAGAATCTACATGAAGACACCAACCGCCATCAGCAAACCAGTTAATATGGCTTCTCACACCGAGGACAAGGATGAGAGCTCCAACTTGAGCATCATTGGGAGCCACTTGTCCAAGGTGGACATCATTGAGAAGAGGTCACAGGACCTCGAAAAACTGGCAATCATTGAAAAAAGGACCCAAGGTCTGGAGAAGCTCAACCAAATCTACCAGCAGCTGGAGCAGCTCGTTCGAGCATTGAACGCCAACATGTGCAACTCTGTGTCTACCTCTGCAGAGCCGAGTGCTGAGAAGAAGGAGCCCGCCATGCAGCAACACCCTCAGCCGACTCCACAGCAACCCCAACCGGTCCAGCATGTGTACTACGTGCAGGCCCCGGAGCAGCCCCCGCAGCCCCAGACACAGATGGTTGTATATCAACCAGAGCCCCAGTCAGCGTACTCCGAGCAGTTCTCTCCACCCCCGCCACTGATTCAGGAAATCAATGGCGTATGGAACAATGAAGCGCAGCTGACCCGTCCTCAGGGACTTTCTCAGGGTCAGAACATGGGCAACAGGCCCTATCAGCAACAGCAGCAGGGTAGGAGACCCTTCCAGCAGTCTTACCAATACCAGCCTCCATCATATGGGAACACTTGGAGGCAGAATTACCAGCACGGTCCTCAGCAGTCCAGATATCGCGGACAGGGATATCACCAGCAACCGGCTGTTCAATACAATCAGCATAACTCACAGTACTCCTCCAATCCTCCGCCTCAGCAATTTTCACAAGGTCATCAGTCACAATCTCAGCAACCCTATCAGCCTTCTAGACCCCAGCAGGGGGAGTCCTCTGAGATTGTGCCAGTCAATCCGGCCCTAGCCTGTTTAGAGCAACTAATGAAGAATATGGCTGAGATGAACCAGAAGATCGACGACCTGACGGCAGCCAAAACCGTCATACCAGCCCAGGTCGAAGCTAACCATAACAATTTCCGACGCAAGGAGCAGGTAGCCGGCAGTGTCCAACCCGAATCAGGTGAAATTAATTGTTTTTTTATCTAACGCTGTTACTCTCAGGAGCGGTAGGAAACTCCAGCCATCGGCGACGGCAAAGGGAAAGCACATCGCATCTGACGGGGAATCGTCAGTCCAGCCAACACCAGGGCCAGCCAGCATTTTGGGAGCAGCACCAGCATCTAGAAAACCACAAAAAAATAAAGAAAACAAACAAATACAAAAAGATAGCAGCAACCTCGGTGGAGATCAGCCAGCATTGGAGACGCCTGCACCTGCCTTACAGCCAGTTCCTGGCAGGAGGAGCACCGCACCTGCAGCAAGTCCAACGCCATCACCTGAAGCCGAGCCTGTCATTTTTGGTCCGCAAATTGTAGATGAATCCATTCCTTTTTGTCATCTATCTGTAAACAACAATATGGACACTATTTTGAATGATATTGGTGAAGAGTTTGTAAATATTCCTTTTCCTGAAGCAATGAAAAAAACAAAAAATGAAAAATTTGAAAAATGCTTTGTCTGATCCTGCTATCATTGAGATCATTCAGAATTTGGTGTTGAATATGCCATTGATGAAAGATCTTGAGTACATGGCAGTTGTAAAGAAAGGATTGAAAGAGGCATGCACGACCAAGCGCATGACGAACCCCCACAATTCCAGAAGCAAGAGTGGCAAATCCGAAAAGCACATCCTCATAATGGCCACCGTTAATGCCATCAGCAACCTTCCAGATAAAAAGCCAGATATGGGAGCACCTCTTGTACGTTGTCAGATGTTCAATCAAGAGTTCGAACGAACACTTCTCGACAGCGGGTCTTCTGTCAATTTGATGCCAGTGTCACTACTCACGGAGTTCAAGTTAGGACCGCTCAAGCCTACAAAGATGATTCTGCAGTTTGCAGACAAGTTAGTCAAGCGGCCTAGAGGCCTGTTGGAGGACGTGATTGTCACGGTTCAGGGAAAGTCATTCCCGGCCGATTTTGCGGTCTTAGATATGGACGTCCCCGCTCCGTTGCTCCTTACCCCGATCATACTCGGAAGATCATTTCTGCGGACATCAAACGCAGTGGTGAATTATGGGACGGGAGAAATCACTTTTGGAGCTGGCAATGAAATTATCCGAGTTGAGACCCTGTCCGAAGGAACACCAACCAAGCAGACATCTACTTCATGTGCAAGAGTGATCGAGTACGCTGACGACTGTGACTTCCTAGCAGAAATTCAAGATACCAACCTATTCCTGGATGACAATGAGATCCATGAACTCCTCTGTCCTGAGGAGGAAGTGGAAACCGCAGTCGAATTCCCCTTTATCAATCAAGATGAGGAACTTGCTGATGTACTACAAGAAACTGCTGTGGGAGTAATGTGCCTTCAGAACCAAGAGCTGAAGTCTGAAGAATCCTTGAATGAAGAAGACATCATTTAGGAATTCTGTCAGGATCTGCGAGATGAAATAGCACAGATTACGGTGGACATTGAACAGTTGAATGAATCACCACCTGCATTAATAGCTGAGGTCACCATGGAAGCAGCTCAGACTCCGCCAGAGCTAAAGCCCTTGCCCTCCAACATGAAGTATGCCTTCCTTGCGGGAGAACCAAACAAGTACCCGGTCATCATCAATGCACATCTGACCGAAGACCAAGAATCTCGTCTGATGGAGGTTCTTGAACGCAACCGCAAGGCGATAGGCTGGCGAACATCCGATCTCCATGGGATCAATCCGTCACTCTGCTCGCACCGCATCTTTTTGGAGGAAGATTGCAGGCCCTCTCGTGAACTGCAAAGAAGATTAAATCCGAACCTACGGGAGGTCGTTATGAAAGAGATCTAGAAATGGTGTGATGCGGGATTCATCTATCCCATCTCCGACAGCAAATGGGTGAGCCCTCTGTATGTTGTGCCCAACAAAACAGGGATCACCATTGTGAAAAATGACAAAGGAGAGGAGATCGCAACCAGAATACCAACTTCTTGGCGAGTGTGCGTGGATTACAGAAGAATCAATCTCGCTACCAAGAAGGATCATTTTCCGCTACCCTTCATCGACCAGATCTTGGAGAGATTGGCCGCGAAGGAATATTTCTATTTCTTGGATGGGTACTCTGGGTATAATCAAGTTGCCATTGCTCCTGAAGATCAAGAGAAGACCACGTTCACCTGTCCTTTTGGCACATATGCCTTCAGACGTATGCCGTTCGGGATTTGCAACGCCCCAGCCATATTTCAGAGGTGTATGCTTGCAGTCTTTGCCGATATGGTGGGCAACTTTCTCGAGGTCTTTATGGACGATTTTTCGGTCTATGGGGATTCATTTGATCAATGTCTGGACTATCTAGACCGAGTCTTACGGAGGTGCTGCGAAGTCAATCTTGTGCTCTCTTGGGAGAAGAGCAATTTTATGGTGACCGAAGGAATCGTGCTAGGTCACGTTGTTTCTAAACGTGGCATGGAGGTTGACCCAGCCAAGGTGGATGTAATTTCCAAGATTGAGCCACCTACAAATATCAAGCAAGTCCGGTCATTCTTGGGCCATGTCGGTTTTTACCGACGATTCATCAAAGATTTCAGCAAACTGGCTAGACCGTTGACTGAATTACTCGGCAAGGACAATGAATTCATTGTAGACGACCGTGTGCTCCTTGCCTTTAATCAGTTGAAAGAGCTCATCACGCAGGCCCCTGTCCTACAACCACCAATTTGGACTCAGCCTTTCGAGATTATGACTGACGCGTCAGATTATGCCATCGGGGTTGTACTGGGACAGAGGAAAGATGATGTACCATTTGCGATTCACTACGCTAGCCGAACGCTCGATGAAGCCCAAAGAAACTACACTGTCACTGAAAAGGAGCTGCTAGCGGTAGTCTTTGCTTTGGAAAAGTTCAGATTTTACCTCCTTGGGTCCAAAGTTATAATTTACACTGATCATTCGGCCATTCGGTATTTACAGCAGAAGAAGGACGCCAAACCACGTCTCATCCGGTGGATCCTTCTCCTCTAGGAGTTTGACTTGGAAATCAGAGATAAACCTAGGGTAAAGAATGTAGTGGCCGATCATCTGTCAAGACTTCCTGAACCAGAGTCTCCTGAGCTGAACCTGCAGCCTATCACTGAGACTTTTCCAGATGAGTCGATTCTGTCTGTCGCCTCACTTCCTTGGTATGCGGACATTGTGAATTATCTAGTTACCAAGAAAATCCCACAGGACTGGCCTAAGCTGAAAATAGACAGATTTTTGTCTAAAATCTATTTCTACCAGTGGGAAGACCCGTATCTATTTCGTGAGGGAGCAGATTGCATCTGGAGGAGGTGCATTCCTCAGGAGGAAGTTCCAAGTGTCCTCGCGTTATGTCATGATCAGGATTCTGGAGGACATCATTCAGGCAAACGAACGGCAACAAAAGTTCTTCAAAGTGGCCTCTGGTGGCCTTCATTATTCAAAGATGCAGATGAGTGTGTCAAACGCTGCACTGACTGCCAAAAGATGTGCGGAACCATAGGAATGAGAGACACAATGCCTCTGAAATACATTCAGATCTCAGACGTCTTTGACGCATGGGGCATTGACTTCATGGGCCTGTTTCCCAACAGCCAGGGTTGAATACATTCTGCTTGCTATCGATTATGTAAGTCGATGGGTGGAAGCTATCCCCGCCCGAGCCACCGACAGTAGGACTGTCTGTCGATTCTTGAGAGATCACATCATAGCACGGTTCGGGATTCCCAAGATTCTCATATCTGACGGGGGCAGTCATTTCATAAACAGAGAGGTGAAGAAGCTGACCCAAGAATTCTGCATCGAGCATCGTGTTGCTTCACCCTACCACCCACAGTCCAATGGCTTAGCTGAATGTTCAAACAGGGAGATCAAGACAATTCTACAGAAACTTGTGCGTCCGGATCGCAAGAACTGGTCTCAGCTGCTTGATTCCGTTCTTTGGGCTTACAGAACAGCGTACAAGTCACCCTTGGGAATGTCTCCCTACCGCCTGGTGTATGGCAAGCCATGTCATTTGCCCGTGGAATTTATTCACAAATCTTTATGGGCTATTAATATCTGTAATTTGGACTCCAAGCAAGCAGGAAAGAACAGAAAACTAGATCTGAACAGATTACTGAATTCAGAGATTATGCATATGACAACAGCCTGATGTACAAGGAGAAGGTCAAAACATGGCATGACAAGCACATCCGCCACAAGTCCTTTGATCCAGGTCAGAATGTATGGTTGTTCTATGCGAAATAAAAGATCTTTCCAGGCAAATTGAAGAGCAAATGGACCGGACGGTTCATGGTTAGGCAGGTGCGTGACAACGGAAGTGTATTGATATCCAATCTGTCAGCTGACGCATAGCCTTTTGTAGTCAATGGACAGCTTCTGAAGCCATACCTTGAACATGACACATTCATGGCCGTCGTTGACTCAATTCAAGTAATCTATGAGGATGAGCTGAATATCTCGAAAGAGGCAGAGGAAGGCAAAGCACATCAAAACATTTTTGAATGATTTCCCTTTTTCGTCTTTTCTTCTTTTCTTCTTTTCCATTTCTTTTATCTTATTCTACCGAATTGATGCCATCCCTTTCATCACTGCTACACTTAGGATGTACTCTGTCCTAAATATAGGGGGGATGTGCATCCCGAGTTGTTCATACCCAATTTCATCTCTTTTCTTCTTTTCCATTTCTATCTTCTGTATCTATCAAAAAGGTGCGGCCCTTGTAGACAGTTTTCCATACTTAGGACGTACTTTGTCCTAAGTATAGGGGGGCGTGCACCCCGAGTTCTTTCCTTTTCCTTTCGATCCTCTCCATTGTCTCCTCTTCTTGTCTATACTTAGTGATATCTTACCCTAAGTATAGGGGGAGACAATCTGAGTACGATCTGTACATTCCCACCCTTGACCCTCCCTGCTTTGTGTACAGTCTGCTATACTTAGGATTATTTGATCCTAAGTATAGGGGGGACGGTCAACTTCTCATTCATTGATTCCTTCATTAGTTTGGTATTCTTTAGACTTGTCTATACTTAGTCCGAGTTATGTTTTCTCTTTTTCTCTCTGATCTATGAGGACATAGCTCAAGCTAAGTATAGGGGGGTCGTATATACTGCATATATACTTTAACCATAACTCTTACTTTCGTATTTTCCTAATAATATGGCTAATAATTCATTAAAATTCATTAAAAAACTTTTATAAAAAGGTGTTCTGTTCCTCAAATTCTTTTTGTATTTACTGATTAATAAATCATGTGAAAATGTTTTTTTGCAAAATGTTTGAAAAATAGTTTGAAAAACTTTGTGAACATCTATTGAAAACTATTTTGAAAATATTTTGTTACATGTTTTCAACCTGTGTAAAAATGTGTGTTTTGTAAAATTTCTTTTCTTTGTGTGAAATAAAATGTTTGAAAAATGATTTGCAAATGGTTTGAAAAATGGTTGCAAAAATATTTGAAAAACCTATATATACTATTTTGAAAACCTTTGCAAAATGATTTTCAAATGTGTGTACATGATTGTAAAATGTTTGTAAAAGTTATTTTGGACTATAGTTTTCAAAAATTGCTTGAAAAATCTGTGTCAAATAAGTTTGAGGAATACTTACATCTCACCAAAAGCCACTATATATATGTATAAAACTAACCACTTACCCTTGTAAATTCTTAAAATCCACTTCTTGTATATATAAGAAGCACTCCCGTGTACATAGTTTTAACCTAGATTTTAGCCAAAATCTTTTTGTTTTCAAAAATCCCAAAAACATTTGCAAAATTAAAATCCAACAACATTTGAAAAATCTTTTTGAAAAAATACAAAAAAATGCATCTGCATGTGCATGCATCATCTTTTCAAAAATCCATAAAAAGTTCAAAATCTTGAAAATTGCATCACAAAAATATTTTTTGCATCACATTGCATAGCATGAGCATTTTTCGGATTGAGTTTGATAGTTGAACAAGTCTAAGTAAAATCCGGAGATTGGAGCAAGATTGGACCTTATAATCTACCTAATAACAGGAACCTTATAGGAACTAGGTTTGAGGTACTTCAGGTCTAGTTGACTTAATTCTTTGAGGATCACGAGACTTAGTTCAATGGATTCTTGACTGCCTAAGTAGAGTATTTCAGAGCACACGCACGACTCTTGTTGATAATGACCTAACTTGGACACCTGCACCTTTCACATGGCTCAACTCAGTTGGAGTGGTGAGGGGATTGGATTTGCCGGTATGAGACGCACACAGGTGGAAACATTTGTCCTCCTCTAGGGAGGGAAGTGCACCCCAACTCGTCCAGTGATTAGGAAGTCTAAAGACAGGAGGTTGTGGGTTGCGATAAAGCTTCAAAAGAGGGATAGTCTACTGGCTCAAGAGGAAAAACTCCTTATGTAAATGCTGTTGTATATAGTATTTAAAAAAAAAGGGGTTCAGGCATGTACAAAAATAAAAAGCCTGCAAAGTATGTGAATATGTACAAAGTCAATAAGCAAGCTTGAGCATCAAAGTCGTGAGCCTGCAGCCGGATGACTTGACTACACTGGTCTTGCATCCCAGGATAGGTAGCTACACTGGCTACCGTCCATTCTTCTCTTCACCCCCTCCTCTTGAGCTGGTTGCCACTTGAACTTAGAAGGGAATACCCCGCTCCCCAAGGATGGAGTTATTGGATTGGGGAATCATTGGGTTGTCGTACTGGAGAAGTCAGTCTCTTTGTCATTCTAGTTGGGGAGAGCCACCATCACTTACACTGTACGAGTCAGATTCATAGTCGTAAGAGTTTGCGTATGAATTGAAGTATTTCTGACATGGCTATTGAGGAGACTTGGACAGAGTTTTGGGATTCTCAGGGACTGTTGGATTTCAAACACGGTTCTTATTAAGGTTCCTCACGCACTAAAATTCCAAAAGTCCTACTTAAGCTCCAAACTTTAATTTTGTGAAGACAAGTTTGATAAACAAATTAAATCCAAGTTCTTCTTTTTCTTTTCTTTCTTTTTCTTTTTGCACTTATTGCATAAGTGTTTGCTAGGGACTAGCAAAGGTAAAGTATAGGGGGATGATGAATCCACATTTCATCATCTTTATTCTATCATTTTGGCACTAAAAACCCTAGCAAATGCCTGTAAATAACATTAATATCATCATCTTAGCATTCATGCATGTGCATCTATATAGTGTATAAAATGCTGTAATTAAAGCCAAAATTATAGAATAAATAAAGAAAAGAAAAAGAATAAAATATTGTAAATATTTTATGACCCGAAACCCCGAGACCTAGGCATCTTGATGAATAGGTCGACAAGGAATAGAGTAGGGGGAGATAAGGGCCAAATACCTATATGTATTCTATTCATTCTTTATTCATTTTGGGGCCTATTTTTGGTTCCACTTTTTATACATCAAATAAAGAAACTTTGTACATGAAAGTTGTAGATAATTTAATAAAGAAAAATATAAAATTGATTTCACAGAAAAATAATGTACAGATAGAAAGTTATGGTCTGAATAAGAATCTAGAATCCCAACTTCCCAGACCCGTATCTCACAACTAACAACTCCAAATGCAGCATACTCACTTTATTTGTATATAGAATAAAATAATCTATCCAATGGTGGTGGTTTCGCATTTGGCGGAGCTACGGTTTGAAAGTTGAGTTTTGGACCCTCATTGTATAAGTGTACAAAATAAAATATTCAATTTATTCTTTATTAATTATTTATTCATTTTTGTATTTTTATTACTTATAATAATAATGTGCATTAAAATTAGAATAAAAATGCAAAGAAAATATAAAATAAAAATACTTGTATATATCATATACATAGATACTATACCTATACTTATACCTATACAACACATATTTATATTTTATTAAACATACAAAACATCTTAGAAAAATAAAATAAAAATATATTTAAGCGTATAAAAATACTTTGTAATTATATAAATTAATAAACAAAATTAAAGAAATTAAAAATACAAAATAAAAAATAAGAGAATACAATATATAGAATAATATACCTACATAGGGGTATGAATGCAAACTTGTAAAAATACACCCAATAAAAATAAAAAAAATTACCAAAAAATAATTTATTAAATTACAAGCATTTTTTATTTTATAACCATAATTAAATAAAATAAGTTACTATTTTATTTCGAATTTTGAAATCATTTTGTAAGGATTTTTCCTGGTTGGTCCACGTGGACCAACCAGGTTGGTCTGACAGTTGACCTAGGTCAACTGGCTGACCTTCTCCTTCAGACTTGTCAGAGTCTCCTTTGTCTCTTCTTCTCGCATTTTCCTAGGCTCCACCTTGCACCAATCCATGACGATGCCTCCTGCATTTTTGCTCCTCGATCAATGGTGATTCACGCCCTAGTGAAATCTGGGGCTGAAGACCACTGATCGAGGCGTTTCAACCCTCGTCTTCCACGCCACCCGTCAACCCTACAAAAGAGAGCCTCCGACTTCAATTTGAATTTTAATCCTTTTTCCGCCATTTTCAATCGAAAACCCCTACCTCTTCGTGCTCCTAGTGAAAGAAGGAGTCGAATCGACCCGGGGTTCGAGTTGTTTGGTGTAGAATCGAAGTGATTCAACCCCTCGCCGGAGCTCCGTCGCGCCTCGCAGCCCGTCGCCTCTGGTGAGCCTCTCCCTCTTCTTTTTCCCTTTTCTTGTAGCTGTAGCGTAGATTAGGTTAGATCAGTAGCAGTTTTGCTTGTCGTTCACCCAATCGCCGTGAATCGTTGATCAAACCCTCGGCGGAGCTGAGCTCCGCCCATCATTTCCGATCACTCAATGCCTCGACTCGACCTCAGACCCCCTCCTCTCTCTTCCCCGTCGCTCAGTCATCATGCAGCACCCCTCCATTCACCTCGATCTCGCCCAGATCGAGTCGACCGAGCTTCCTTCTCCGCCGCTCGCCGGAGCTCTTCGCCCGCACCACCTGTCGCCTCATTTGACCCATCGGACCCCACCATTTTGTTCGCCTGGGTTTTGTGCACTTAACATTTCAGGTCCGAGCCCCAGAGAAGGCTCCCTCGACCATCGAAGCTCCAGGAACAGCCGCCCAGGTCGCCTTCTTCGTCCGGACCCTCCACGCCGCCTCCGCTTTGCTGGAGGCCACCATCTGACGCGGACGGGCCCCAGGATCCTTTTGCCCTTGATCCGGGGGCCAGAGCGGCCGTGTGTCGGCCGCAATCGCCGATCGAAGCTCGCCGGGGAGGTGTTCTTCGTGAACCTCCCCCTGTCGTTGGATCAGAGGCCACCTCCAGACGCCATCTACGCCGTCCGATCATCAAGCGCCTCCAGCCGTCCGATCGATCCTTGAAGATCTAATCTCAGCCGCCCAGGACGAAGGGGTATGCACCGTCAGATGCGCGCCACGTGGATTAGTGGGACGCCATCGGCCGCACGATCGAGCCCGTGGGTATTTTGCATCTTTCACCCACGACTTTTTGTATTTACTTTTTAGTCTAAAAACTTTCGCTTGAAGTTTAAAAAGTTTTGTAATATTTGCACTCAGGCCCTCACAGTTTCACTATTTGCATTTTAGTCCACGCCACGTCACCTCATGTGACTGGGGCACGTGACTTTTGGGTATTATGCATGTTCGGCCTTGAACTTTTAGTTATTTGCAATTACATCCCTGTGCGTAGTTAATTAAATATCTTTTTGGAGAAATTGCATGTATGCCCAGCCGGTTTTCATTAATTACAATTATGCCCCTGTGAATGACATATCACGTGATCTGTGCGTGCCTTTTTGTCGAAATTTGCATCTGAGCCCCTGGATGTTTTTATAATTACATTTATACCCCTACCAGGCTTAGGATTTTTGTGTGCTTAGCCTATTTATTTCACGCCTCATTTAATTGCTAAAAATTCTCAAAAAAATAAGTTTAAGCTCCTGCTTGCTTTTCACGCCATATTTTTAGTTTTTATTTTATTGTATTTTTATATTTATTAAAAATCAAAAACATGTTGTTTCAGCACTGTCTAGCTTAGAAAATACCAAAAAAATATTAAAAGGTCTTAAAAAAATTCTAAAAATATTCTCTGTTGTGTGTTTTGACCTGCTTTATTTTGAATCCAAAATTCACTAAAAATCTCAAAAGAAAAACATTAAAATTTCAAAAACACTTAAAAACTTCAAAAAAATCTAGAAAATAGTAGAAAACTCTAAAAATTGTAAACTCAAGTTCTGTGGTTTCCTGTTGCTATTGTCTTTATTTTAAAATTAGCTTGCAAAATTTTTGTGACTGTTTGCTATTTTTTAATTTTCATTTTGCTCACAACCAGCCTTTCATTCACTGTTTTGCTTCATCTTATTATTTAAAAATACCAAAAACAATCTGAAAATTACCCAAAAATCAAAAAAACAGTAGAAAAATATAAAAAGACCAAAAAGATTTTATTTTTGAATTTTTGACTATTTTTGCATGCTTTTATAAATATTTTATCACCTCTTTTATTACATTGTCTTTATTTCCCAATATTGAAAAAGAAAATAAAAAATATAAAACATAAAATTATAAAAATCAGAAAATTAAAAATCAAAATACAAAATTAAACATTAGATTAAAATAAAAAAATTAAAAAATTAAAAACCCACAAAAAGAAATTAGATTGGCTAAGTTGTTTATTAGACCTAGGATTGGATTTTTATCTATGCTCTACACCCTTGCTTCCTGAGTTCGACCCCTACTTGCTTGCCATTGTACATTTTTAGTAGGGTATAATAAATTTTAATCCTTGCTGTTCATTCCTTGATTGATTGTGTGGGTTAATTGTTGAAGAACGAAGAGGCTTGAGTAGTCGCATCAGCGACAGTGAGTCTGATTTGTCAGACCACTATTTAGCGGCTCTCGCATTTTCGCTTTTCAGTCGGTTAATTACAGTATTGTGGTAGTATGAGGCTACTCAGCATGAGACGACTTTAATGAATGGTAGACTAAAAACCACATGCGTAGGAATGGTCGTTCCATGTCCAAATCCCCAATTGTAAGGGTAGGATGTGGGAAAAAAAGAGTGCATGATTAGTGGTCGAACATCGATACACCGATGTGATTGGAGGCTGCAACAGAAGAAGGCATATGCGGAGGAAGGCAAAGTTGACTCATTAGTCAATGGAGTAGGTGTAGCTTGAGGTGACGTGTGATGAATCTGTAACTCATCACTCTAATTAACTGAAAATAGAGCTTCGTCCTAAATAATTAGATGCATTCATGTGTTTATAACTCATAATTAACATTCATGCACATGTAAATAATTTACATAAATCAATATTTCATTCTGTATTCATATTCACTAATAAATATTCACCTAATTTCACCCATTTTTAGTTAATTCACACTAACTCCAATTGACATGAAACTAATTCTATTGTGTACATATCACTAATATTAATCAATGAAAAATCCTAAAATATACTATCTTGCATATATGTGAAATAAACCCAAACCCTAATCTCATGATAAAAAACTATAAAAGCCAATATCTCTCACATACAATGTCAATTTTCACTCTACTCACTTTTTAATTAATGTACATTCAATTATGTGCAAATTCCACCAAATTCAAAAGAATCGGAGGTCATTTTTGAAATTTGCATTTTGGGACCGAACTATATATTATACATATTAACTGATTTTTGACTTACTATTTCATGTACATATTTAACTTTTTTATTTATTTATTTTTCATTCCTTTATTTTATATCATTTTCTAGAAATCATATAAAAATATAAAAATTTCATAAAAGCCATAAAAAGAGAAACCCTGACTTGAGCACATTGACTTATTCATATGTAAATAATTAACATCACTACTTTATTCTAACTTTTCTTAACTCGTTAAAATTCCAAAAAAATACATTTATGTCCGTTGCACTATTTTATATTATATTTAATTTTTGTATGCATTTATTATCCTGCAGAAAACCAAATGAAAAATTCAAAAACTAAAAAAAAGTATTATATATAAGTCATAAAAAATTCCATATCTTGCACACTTGAATCCATTTGCATTTGACTCGTTCATGAACATTATAGCAGGTCAATATTTTTCAATTTATATAGTTTTGCATTTGCATTCATCTCCTATTTTATTTTCATTTTCTCTTGCATTCCCATTCCTGGTCAATAGTCAATATACACATGACATCACCTCACTGACCCATCTCATCGCCACCTCACCCAGAGGTCAAATCCCACTCAACCCCCAATCAACTCCATTTGTCTTGTAGAACTACCTATCCCAACCGTTGGATTGAGTTAAACTTGATCCAGCTGCTACCGTTCGATTGTGGTGATCCAACGACCATTAGATCACCTCCTGTCTCCATCCACCCTCCCCTCTCAACCGTGGATCCCAAAAACTAACCACTATAGTCTCCACAACCATACCTTTGTTCTTCGTATCTATATCCTAATTCCATTGACCTCCCCATTCAAACCCATCCTCTCCTCCGATCATATCCAATCCCAACGGCCAAGTCTTATCTCCTCCCGTCGAACCTCCTATCCACTTCTTAAGAGGACCCAACCAAATCCAATAGAACTCAAGCCTCGGCAACCTCTTACTATCTCCCAACGGTCGACCCCAACTCTGACCAGCCACCTTGATCCTCTCCAACCACACCCTACCTTATCCTCTCCCAATGACTGTCCTCCTTTCTCCACCTCTATTATCCTCTCCGACATCCAACTGCTCGCTCGTCCTCTAACCCCCAGCAAATTCAATGGTCGCAGTTCATCTTCCCCTTATCCCCTCCAACTGCCACCACCCTCTATCCTCTCTAAACCCTATCTCTGATCTCCATTGGCCACACAACCATCCATTATACCATGTAGCCGAAGCCAACCTAATCTCCTACAAAGATCATGCCTCCTCCATTCCTCTACCACAAATACCTAAAGCCTTGGATTCGAGCCACCACCCTTTCCTTGCAGAAACTAGAGGAGGAACCCATAACCTAGCGAGAAGCAAGCCACCAGACCTCTGCGGCACGCATCATCGGTCGTATGCCAACTGGAGAAGGAGGACCTGATGGGCAAGGATGACAAGAAAAGAGAAGAACCACCACGCTATAGGTAACCTTGGATTTGGGGCTGATAATTGATCCCATCCGTCCACCTCATATTAAGTTTCAGCCCTTGGATTGCCACATCAATCATAGCAGAGTCATCCACACAAGCCACCCAAACCGGCAGCCTCAAGTGGATTTGTAGCAACACGAAGCAGTCACGTAGGGAATCGAATCGCCAGTCGCCCGAACCTTGCATCAAGTACGCAATTTTCTGAGCAATTTGTTCTCTAAATTAATTTTTGTACTTCTCATAACAATAGGGGTCATGGTTGAGAATTAATTCAGGTATTAATTTATCAAGTATTTTCTGAAATAAATTAAGGGGGAGGTTCATCGATTAAATTTCTTGGCATGCTTGATTTCTTACATAATATATCTCTGCACTCATACATCTAAAAAAGATATTGCATTTATTTATTCTCTCACAATAATTCTTACTATTTTCTTGCATAAACTATTTACCAAAACTTCATGCATCATATTTGCTTCAGGTAATTGCAACTTTTTCTTTAAAAATCCAAAAAACTTTAAAACTTCAAAATCCATAAAAATTCATTTTTGAAAATCTAACTCCTAAGTTATTTTGAAAATTAATTCTAGACTCTCATCTTACCACCATGAGTTAAACCTTGGGACTTGCCCAAGTAAAATAAACAAATCGTCCATAATGAAATTTAATTTTTCTTATATTATCTTTTCAATGTAGTTTTTGATAGATCAGTTTCTTCCCAACTACAACATATTTCTCCTTAATTAAGAATGGCAGAGATCGGGTCTGTCAAATAACATCGTTGTCGGGGAGGTATACGATTTAGGATTGACTTTTAGGTAATTTAGATTTTTGTTTTCCACCCCCAAATAGTCTATTTATTTTCCCTGATTATTTTTTCAGTATTTTTATTCATTTTATTTTATGTATATATTTTTATGTATCTCTCTCTCCTCTAATATTTATATCTTTTTTTATGTGAGGGACTTGGTGGACTTGGAGCATCTTTTTAGGGAGATGACACACTTCGAGGAGATCGGAGGGGGCGATTTTGTGGACCGATCCCGTTGAGAAGTCACGAAGAATTATTTTTGTTTTTTAGAGAGAAAGAGTGTTTTAGATTATATTTTTATTTCTATTCAAACATTATTTTTGTAAACAATTTGTAATAATTATTCAGTTATAACGGTCTTCGTTTGAAGACTCGTGCATGTAACTAGACTGGGCACTTGGCATATCGAGCCCATATTTTGTTGGGTGCTTGATGTAGATCTAGGACTGCACTACGGCTATTAAAGCTATTAGATTTATTTATTATGCTCGTAGCCCTAGGATCACATTTCATTTTTAATAAACGCATTAGACGTTCTACTTAGACAAAAAAATTAACCAGATCTTCACTTGCTAATAGAACTATCTATTTAGGAGCAGTTTTTCCAATGCATTCATATATTTTAAATTTCAATTCTGTTCTGCATCTTGCATGGAGAAAGCGAGGATCAATGTAAGTATTTCTACTTGAGCATGCACCATTATTTTATCAAATTGAATTGGCTTTTCTGATTCCTCCCTCTATTTTTATCACTTAGGATTAAAGGAAATCGGGATTGTTCGGTAGATGTGCTTGGTTTTGGACTTCAAAGCAAGTGATCACCTAATGAAATCGGGACTGCTAAACAAAATTGAACAATTTAAAATCGGATAAAAATTGTATAGCATTACCTTGTGAGAGAGTAACTCTGATCCTTGCAAGCTAGTACTTCTCCAGACTATGAGTGGGTGAGGACGTAGCCTTAGGATTAGAACCTAAAATGATGGACATGAGTCCTAAGTCTTCAAATCTGACTCTTGTGGGTTTGGGAACTGCAAGTGCTAGCCTTTGACCATAGTAGACGTTTTGGGTATGCCAGTTTATTATCTCCTTTAGGGGTGTTATATAACCCGACAACCCAGGCAGATCACGCCTTTGATTGAGGAATATTATAACCCCATCTGGGCGTTGGGGCAACACACTTGTGTGTAAAAGATTTTCATATTATATCGTCACCAATTTAAAATTTAAAAGATAATTGGCCAGATTTTTGCGACCTTCAATGGTGAAGTTGGTAAACTTGGGGTTTGCATTAATATTGAAGTGTGTGCATTCAAAGACCTTGCACTTGTAAACAACCGATCGTGGTTTGCGATCAATCTCCACTTTCATTTTCGAAGATGTTGGAATATTGGTATTCATGCGTTGACTCCATGGGTCTAACTTGCATGGCCATATTCCGTCAGTCTTCGTCATTGTTTTTATTCCAGAAGAACCCTCTCTTCGAGATGGTTCTTTCTCAACCATCATTCCCTTCACCCTCAGACATTCCACTCAACGACCCTACTTCTTCTTTGATTGAGACTTTAAGATTTGAACTGCTTGCAAACTCAGAATCGAATGAGTATTATGGGGACATAATGGAGCGAGCAAATTCGAGGATGAAAAGGAGTGTAATCGAACTTGAAAAAGAAACATGATTTCCAGTTACAATGCACAATTCCCTATTTGAACAATCCTATACTCAAGATGACTCTCTCCCCGAGTATGACCATTTTTCCTTTGACACGACATTTGAGACTCAAAGTCAAAGAAATTGGACTCATGACAGACTAAGACCACGACTGTAATAAATAACTATCACTCAACTCAAGATAACATTGCGAAATCACAAAATGATGGGCACAGTTATTCTTCTCAACACCACGAGACAATCAAGGATGACATTTCTCGGATCAACCTAAGTGTCCATGATATAATCGGTCGACTTGATAATGTCATCCATATAGTTAAGGAAATGATCAACTATCAAGAATGAGTGAGGAAACTAGAGAGCGAACCCGAGAGATATCATATGCAAGGCACTCAGGCGCATGCACCACAAGCATCTGAGACCACTAACCAATCCACTGACTATATCATTGACTCTACCAAAAACACCAAAAAATCGAAAAAAGTAGTCAACACTGAAATGGAAGCGCTTTTCAAAGGCCATAGACTATGTGTCCAATCTTCTAAAGTTTGTGTATAGTAGATTATCACCTAAGAAGATGGATAAGAAATGATCAAGAACCGAATTTCATCTAATCACTATGGCCAATTCATTAGTGATGACTCAAGAGACCAAAAGCCGTAGAGTTAAGGTATTGACTCAGGTTAATTGTGAAATTGAGGATATTTAATTTACTCATGTTTAGATAGATGATGACTCTACTCTAAACATCCTCCCAAAGTCCATTTTTGACCAACTCAAACTCAGACTGCTCAAGAAAACTAGGATGATCATTCAACTGCTTGATTGATCAACTGAAAAATTGAGAGGAATTGTTTCTGTTGTCGCGAACTTCTAAGGTATAAACATAGAGTGGACTTTATTTTCTTGGGCATTGAGCACAAAAAAGAGTTGATTGATTCTCTAATCATTTTAGAGAAGATGTTCTTAGCCTCTGTTAAATCAACTATTGATTGTGAGACTGAAGACATAAAATTTCCGAACCAGGAGCAAAATGATCAAATTCTCAAGGACACCCAGCCCTAATGCAACCGAACAAGCAACCGACAACCGTGACCAAGAGGAGACAACAAACCCTTCCACTTCACATGATCAGACCTCTCCCAATGAACCACCCACTCAAAACAAGACCTTAGGAGACAAGAAGATTACTTCTTCTTCACATTATTCATATATATATTCCCCCATGCCTCATTGTCGCAAGAAGGTTTGCCAACAACCTTTGTACACTTCTGTACATCCATCCCCGATCCCTTCGGTTCCCTTTTACTTCTTTTATACTTAAGCAAGGACCTAAGTACAGGGGGCCTAAGCATGTCATGTGTATATTCATCATTTCCCTTCTTGCCCTCGATTGCCATGCTTTTGCCGACTTGTACACTACTCCTTTCTTCTCTTGCACCCCTTTATACTTAGCCTAAGTATAAAGGAGGTGAGTTGCATTAGTGTACATACTTTGTATTGGATTGTACTATTTTATATTTTACTTTCTATATATAATACTTAGTTTCTATTGGTATATTGGGTACTCTTGTAAAACTTGTAAAATTTTTTAAATATGTACAATCTATATAACCCTTTTAAAATATGTAGAACTCATTCAAAAATTTCGAAAAATGTAATAAAAATAAAAAATCCGAAAAATTGAAAAATACAAAATTCATTCAAAAAAATGTGCATCCCATGCAGCGGCACTTTATTCAGCAGAACGTGCATATGCACCGGTGAAAAGTCATTGGGTTCTTAATCGAGTTGTGTGCAGAAACAGAGAGTGGACTTGACTTGGCCTTAATCTGCTTAATTTTCAGAGGAACATCACCAAAAAGTAGGATTTAGAAACTTCAGTTCATAGACTTAAATCTCTGAGTTCTGCATGATAGTGTTCAAACTTTGACTCTTATTGTCTAAGTTGATTGCCTCATTCTGAGTACGACTCTTGAATGGAGAATTAATATGGACTGTAGCATTGCATACTTAGCTCAACTCAGACAGGATGTTGGATGAATGCATGTTTCCTTGTCTCGTAGCATGGACATATAAAGATCGAGTACACGTTGAAATAAAGCTTCGATGAGGAATAATCCGTTAGTAATTAGTCGTTCAGTCGAGGTGGGGGCCAATGCAACCACCTCACATGGCTATTCACTTTTGTACCCCCAAAAAAATGTACCTGAAGAAATGGGCAAAAATTCAAAGAAGAAAAAGGTCCACAAATGAATGCAGAGAAAATTTTAAATCCAAATTTCTTGATCACAATGGTAATGCCTACAAAGCGAAGACTTGGCTACACTAATCAAGCTTCAAAGAGGAGACTTAGCTACACTACCTAGGCTCCAATTTATTCCCTCTTTCTCTTTGTTAGTACTAGTTGTACTTGAACTTAGAAGGAAATACATGACTCCTTGAGAACGAGTTACTGGAGGAGAGGATATCTCAACATTTCGAATGGGAAGAGCTAACACCTTTCACACACAAGAGATAGTTGTCCATGTTCATGGAGTATTCGTTGGGAGGGGGTGGATCTAATATGACTTCTGAGCTGAACCTGTATAGTAACTTGTAGAACTTAGAGACTAATGATTTTGAAGTTCTAATTCTCATAGGACTCCTGCCAAACTATTAATCCAAACATCAGGTCAAGATCCATTTTCACCTTTTCTCATTATCTTGGTATGAAACCCAATCTCATTTCACTACTTCATTCTTTAGTTACTTGGGGATGAACATGATTTAAGTATAGGAGGTTGATGACTTTGTGATTCATCACTCTAATCTCTAATTAACTGAAAATAGAGCTTTGTCCCGAGTAATTAGATGCATTCATATGTTTATAACTCATAATTAACATTCATGTACTTGTAAATAATATGCATAAATTAGCATTTCATTCTGCATTCATATTCACTTGTAAATAATCACCTAACTTCACCCATTTTTAGTTAAGTCATACTAACTCCAATTGAAATGAAACTAATTTTATTGTGTACATATCATTCAAATTAATAAATGAAAAATCGTAAAAAATACCAGCATTTGTGTATACTTGAAATAAATCCAAACTGTAACTCTAGGACAAAAGGCCGTAAAAGATGATATCTCTCACATACAATGTCAAATTTCACTCTACTCACTTTTGAATTAATGTACATTCAATTATCTAGAAATCAAGATCATATTCAGAAGAATAGAAGTTCATTTGCTAAATTTGGGTTTTGGGACTGAACTGTATATTAGACATATTTACCGATTTTCGACTTATTATTTCATGAAAATATTAAACACTTTTGATTTGTTTCTTTTTCATTTCTTTATTTCATCTCATTTTCTAGCTAATCACATAAAAATAAAAATATAAGAAAAGCATAAAAAGTAAGATCCCGACTTAAGCATATTGACCTATTTATTTATAAATAATTCACATCACTAATCTATTCTGACTTTTATTAACTCATAAAAATTCCAAAAAAATGCATTTATGTCTATTTTACTATTTTACATCATATTTAATTTTTGTAGTATTTATTATCCACAGAAAATCAAATAAAAAATCAAAACTAAAAAAATCTGGTATTTTATATACATAAAACATCATAAAAATTTCATATCTTGCATACATGAATCCATTTGCATTTGAGTCCTTCATGAACATTGTAGAATGTAATTAGATCAATATTTTTCAATTTATATAATTTTTCATTTGCATTCATCTCCTCTTTTATTTTCATTTTCGCTTGCATTTCCATGTATGTTCAATAGTCAACATATACGCAACATCATCTCACTAGTCCATCTTATTGCCACCTCACCTTGGATGTCAAAGCCCACTCAACCCCTAGTCATTTATATTTGTCTTGTATTGCTCCCTATTCGAACCACCCATGGATCCATCAGAACCATTGAATTGTGGATGATCCAACAGCCATCAGATCACCTCCTACCTCCAATCGCCCTCCCCTCTCAATGGCAGATCCCAATAGTCGACCATGGTAGCCCCGTTGGTCATCCCTCCGTTCTTCCTATCTATATCCTAATCCGATTGACCTCCCCATCCAATCCCATCCTCTCATCCAATCATCTCCAATCCCAATGGATAAGTCTAATCTCCTTCCCTCAAACCACTTATCCTCTTCTTCAAAGTATCCAACCAAATTCGATAGAACTCAACCCTCTGCAACCTTCGACCATCTCCCATCGAACCACCCCTACCTTTTCCTCTCCCTATGGTCATCCTCATATATCCCACTCTGTTATCCTTTCTGACATCCAATGGCTCGCCCATCCTCTAATTCCCATCAAATACAATAGTTGGCAGCTTATCTTCCCCTTATCACCTCTAATTTCCACCACCCTCTATCCTCTCTGAACCCTATCTCCGATCCCCCATGCAACCATCCATTATCCCCTACAATCGGAGCCAGCCCAATCTCCTACGATTCCCACTCCTCCTCCCTTCCTCTACCACAAATACCCAAAGCCTCCCTCCGACCAAACTTTATCTGCCATTACAGTCTTATGTACAAGAGAGAGAGAGAGAGCTTAAGGGAGGTAGATGGTGACAACAACTTCTCCTTCAGCAAAGTCCTCCGTCCCAGGTGTCATCCTTGGAGTTTGACTCTAAGATAATGTTCATAACAATGAGCAACCAAGCCCCCGCCTTCTCTCATCGATCATGAAGGCCACGACCATAGTGAGACCCTCTTTCATCCAAAAACCTTTAGGTGAACACGACCAGATCAATTCTATCATCTTTCTTTGTCTTCTTTCATCCTTCTTCCTTGTCTCCATCACCATCTTCTTCTTTGTTTCCCTAATTTCTCTTACTCATAACCCCCTTTCCATCTCTCATGAATATGACATTCAACCACGAAATCCAATTTCACTTCCTCCCTCTTTGACGCTTCTCTTTCAAACGCACCCTATCATCTCTAACCTTGCAAAGGTCGGAGCCACTCACTCCTCCTCCTCCATCCACCAAGGAGCATCTCTCACCACCACTACCCCCCACCACCACCACCATCATTCTCTATTCTTCATGAAAAAGTCCAAGTCTTGGATTCGAGCCACAACCCTCTGCTTGAAGGAACTGGAGGAGGAACCCATAACCATGAGAGAAGCAAGCCAAAGGACCTTTGGTGCACGCATCGCCCGTCATATGCCGACCAGAGAAGGAGCACCTGCGGGCAGGGTCAACAAGAAAAGAAAAGAACTCCTACACTACAGATATCGTCGAATTGGGGGTTGATAATCTATCTCACCGTCCACATCATCATGAATTTATCTGTTGGATCTCCACATCAAGGGCATCAGATCCGTCTATGCAAGCTACCCGAGCATGCAGCCTTAGGTGGATTCGCAACAACACAAAGTAGACATGTAAGGAACTGAACCGTAGTTCGCCCAGACCTCACATCGCGTACGCAATGCACGTACCCTAAGTACTTTTACAGAGGACTCACCTCTACTTTCAAATATTTGTAGAGAAGATCCCCGCCTTCACATGAGCTCTCTCACATCAACGATAAATCTCCCGCACTGCTCTGTACTTCTAGGAATCACACATATATCCCCGTGCTTGACAAATTTCATAATACACCCCCTTTGGGTTCAAAATTATGCAAACCATCGCCCTATATTTTTTAGAACATTTTATTTAGTTTTTCCGTTTTTAGGCTCCTGAACTTGTTTTTATTCATATTTTGTGAACCATTCATCAGATTTTTGTGATCTTTGTGTCATTTTGAAGCTATTTTAGTTCTCTACCATTTAAGACGTTGAAATCATTGTTTTGAGATATTATTTAATTTAAAACAGCTTAAATTTTATTTTTAATTTTTGATTTTATACATTTAATTATACAAAATTTAAGTAGTTCTAAATTAAAAAAAGAAAAAACAGATGATACTTAGCTATATAAAAATGCCAAGTGGATACATTTATTTTAAAAGGTGACAAATAAGTAATAAAATGTGGGGGCGATTTTTTTGGAAATTTTAGTGGTTCAAAATATTTTTGGACATTTAAAATAGTATATTTGATTAAAATAAAGCAAACAAATAAAAATTTAAAAATTATTTTAAAATGGATACTAGGTTGTTTTGCAATTAGATTACTTTGTCAAATTGAGCCTTACAAATTCTTAAATTATTTTATAAATCAATATTTCATGAGGAATCAGAACACTTTTTTGAGATTTTTGGATTTAAAATGAAATCAATATAAATCATGCAATGTTTTGGCTATTTCTAATTTTAATGATGGAAAAGAATGCTTTTAAAAATTAAATATATCGAATGAAGTCTAAGATAATGCAACCTATTGTATTTTCTTTGTGATTTTTGAAATTAAGATGAATAAATTAAAGATGCAAATGCAAAGGTCCATGATTCAATTTTTTTTAATCTTTAAGTCAAGCAAACCACAACATAAAATTCCAAATAAATGACCATTTACAGATCATGTTAAGAGACATGTACCATATTTTTTTGGTTTTTAGAAATATTACATAAACTATCCTAGAAATTTCAGATGGAGAAAACCTTAAATTTATATTGAATCTTCAAACATGGAATGAATTTCACTCAAAAACTTATAATAAATGAAATTAAGCTCGGAAAATTGCAAGCGGTGGCTCAAACAAAAGAGGAAAAAATATCTTTGAATTGATATCGTGATAATAATTTTTGGGCACAAGGTATACAAAATATTGAACAATGAAATTAAGGACTAATATGCAAAGGTCTTAACTAAAGCAGATTACAAAAATAAAACAATAAGGTCTTATTGATGAATATCTGATTCATCACTCTAAAAGTGATTAATGAAGCTCAGATCTCCAAAATTCATTGGCATTTCTTCATCTATACTGCATGATTAGCATTCAAGAATATGTGAATAATAATTGTATTTTATCATTCATAATCACATAAAATAAGAAGCTAAATATCCCAGCCCAATTGACCTGTAAAATAAGCTAACTTTCCTTATTTTTAATTAATTCACGCTAACTCCAAATCAACTAAAACAACATCCATTGTGTACATATTACTAACATAAATAAAGAGAAAATACAAAAAAAATATTAACTAAAATAATTGAGAAATAAACCCAAACACTAATTTCAGATCCATCGGACTAAAATATTGATATCTTTTTCATACAGTGTCTGATTTGATCCTACTCACATTTGAACTAATGTACATTCAATTACCTTCAAAACAAGATCAAGTTCAAGTGAACCTGAGCTCATATGTGAAAGATGGGTTTTGGGCCTCTTTTGTCAATTGTGTATTTTATCCAATTTTGACCTATTGTTTTATGTACATATTTAACCATTTGTATATTATTTCTTTCTCATTTATTCTTGGACAACATTTTTTTAAAATGCGTAAAAATCCAAATCTAAAATAAGATCGAAATCAAAGAAATTGACATAGTCCGAGTGCTCACTAACAATCTATACAAAAGTTGTTTTTTTCTTAATTTATTTTATTTCTTTATTTTCTTAATTAATAAAAAATCCAAAAAAATAAAGTAATGTGTAAAGATGTGTCTTTGATTTTATTGCATTTTTTGGAATTTATCTTATTTAGAAATGACAAAAAATTTAGAGAACCCAAAAATCAAGGTGTTAATGTACATAGAGTACCCCAAAAATATCACTACAAGAAAAAAATCTATTTTAGTTTTGATCTCTTCATGAAAGTTGTAGATCTCATCGAGACAAGAAACTTTTATGAAGAAAATTTTTTGATCCAAGGTTGTTTATTATTTCTTTTTAATTTTTCTTTTCTTTTTATTTTTCTGGTGATGACACGTGGCAGCTCTTGGAGCTGCCCCATGTCACCCATTTTTTGCATTTATTTTTATTTATTTTATAAAAAGTAAAAAATAAAATAAAATAAAGAAAAAATAAAAATAAAAAATAATAATTCCATGTGGCACAATCAGGGCCATCTGATCTCGACCGATCAGACGGTCCTTCACCCTTCCCCTTCCAGCCAATCCCAGTGTCGTCGTCCTTTCCCCTTTTGCACCAACGTGAATCATGATCGATCATCACCTGGAATCCCCCATCTCCGGTACACTCACAGATCACACTACCGCCTCCGCAATCTCTGTCGCCTCCTCCATCTCCGAATTCTCATCAAATCTCCATCAAATCCCCTCAATTTCGAGCCTCGTCAAATCTTCCTCAATCGTACCTGCCATCTCCGGCCACCCCCATTCCTATTTAACATCAGCGACTACAGTTCATTGCCTTCATCCATTGATCACAAAAGCAGGGGAGGAAGCACTTAGCATTGACAACGTTGACGTACCTCCCTCTAGCAGCAAGATCCAGTACCGCTCCAAGACACCATCGCAGATGCTTCGAGCTTCTGCCCCGCTCCGGCTACACCGTCGAGCTACGAGCACTCCAGGTGTACCCCACATTCATCTCCTCCAATCGTTCCTCTTTCGCCTCTACCGCATATTCCTCAGCCCGCTCGACACCACTGTTCATCTCATTCACCTGAGCACCTCTCCACTCCTCAACGCTCTGCCCGATCACCCGCCATCTTCCTCCTCCTTTGACTCGCTTACGTCGATCTCGATCTCACCACCATGTTCCTGGTTTGAGCTTCTTCTCCAGTCTCTGTGCTCCATCGATATCAATGGCCAGATACTTCAGAGCCCGTCGCCTTGCACCTCTGCCCATCTACCTCCGCCACCAGAACAGAGGAGCCCTCTTCGACCTCCAACAATCGGCAAGCGCTCCTACTCCACCATCGATTCCCCACGAAGCAGAGCAGCCTCGCTCTATCCTGTGTCGATGAGCGAGGAGTCATATCAACCAACTTTGCCTACCTTGTCGTTATACAGCCGCCACCCGCCCCTTCGAGCACCTCCAGAACTCTCGTCGACAACCAGCCTCTCCTCCAGTGACTCGGACCTCCATCTCCAACATAGGCTTCGCCACTCTTTAAGCCTCAACGCTGAACCTCCAGCTCCAGGAGGGCCTCTGACTCCCTCTTCATCGGGAGCACAGCCAACAGTTGCCCCCTATGCACGTGAAACCCATGTGCGTGTAGGGGTCAATTGTGGATTTGCCCCTTAAAGCCTCACCCAATTGCATCCAAGACAGTCCCCAGAGGTCACCTGCTTCGCACGTGACCTATTTCCCATTTCACGCCTGAGAGTTCTCGTAATTATTTCTAGGCCTTCATACTACATTTCTATTTTTTTATATTTATTATAATTTTTGCAAATAGAACCATGTCATTATCTGTAATTTTGAACCTCTTTTTGCTTGTATTTTATTATTTAATAAAATTCTCACTTTGTCTATCAACTAATTCTCTACATTGTGGTACACGATCTACATTTTTATGACATGTAGCTAATTAACAATTAATAATCTTGTGGAACATTGCATATTTTACCCACTTTGTGCTTGAAAATTCATAATTAATTAACCACAACTCAACAAATCCCAAAAATTTCACGGATAGTCATATTAGTTGTGATTTACATTGCCCGAAAAGAATTACATTTGCATGAATATTTTGCTCTATAAAATTTATTTTATTTTTCATTAATTAATTTTTAATACGTAATAAACTCCATATTTTTATGGTCTAGAATTTTTCTGGGATATTTCATTTATTGATATATCTTAGATAATTTACTTCCTAAAAATAAACAAGTTTAATAGTTATTATAATTAATTATTGCAATTCACAATATTTTCACCATTTAATTCATAAAATATTCATTTTACATCTAAAATTTTCAAAAAAATATAGTGCATTTATTTCGTCATTATTATCATCTTGGCCAAGTTTTGTAATTTTTGGACTCCGTTTAACTGAACATTGCATTTTAGTCCTTAAAATCAGCCACATTTGCATTTGCATTCCAAAATTGCATTAAAAATACCAAAAAATATCACCTCGAGAATCGTACACAAAATTTGATAGAAATCCACCTAGGTTGTTCCTTTTCCTCCTCGAGTTCGACCTTGGGACTTGTCCATGTAAAACAAACATAAAATCACTCAAATTAATTGAATTAAATATTTAAGTGATTACTTCTTGATTGATTCTGATTACCTGCCTACAATGAACAACATATTTTATTTTCATACATTTAGTTCCTACAAATTAACATAGGGTTCATCGGACTCGTCAGATGGCTCCGTTACCAGGGATCGAACCCGGGTCACCCGCGTGACAGGTAGGAATGCTTACCTATACTATATCAGATGGTGTCATTACCAGGGAAGCAAACAGCTTAGGTTTTTATTTAGAAAATTGATGTTAGGTTTTCCACATATTCGGGTAGTCTAACCCTCGAACATCATCATTGTACATTTTCCATTTTTAATTTTATTTTCAGCATTTATGTTCTTATTTTATTTTTGATTATTTTTGTGTTACTCTCTTACACTCTCTCTCTTATTTTTCATGCAAGGTACTCGACATACATGAAGAGTTTTCATGAACTGATGCATCTTCACCAATCGCCAAGTTGCATTAAAATTAAGATCGAGTCGAGTCGTGAGAGAGCATAGAGTGTGACGAGTCGCTAAATACGATAAATAATTCGGTCACGTTGTAGCACGTGTACTTAGCGATTTGGTCAGAACCGAGAGAAGATCTCCGTGAAGAGTGTCTCAGCTTAATTTATATCCCGGGCAAGTCCGGGGTCGAACACAGGGATGCAAAGGAACAACTTAGGTTTTAATTCAAGAAATTAGGTCTAGATTTCAGTGCGGTATTTTTCAGATTTTTTAATGCAAAAAGAGAAGCAAATGCAAAATGCGGGTGAATTACAACACTAAGAAAACAAACAACAAGGCCAAATTAATTTTAATGGAAAAGAAGTCCAAATTAGCCAATTCGTATTTTTCCTAGAGTCTTAATCCAGAGATGAACACAAAACACATTTTTTTAAATTTTAGGGGCTAAAATGCAATAAATAAAAATGCACACTTTTTATGGGTTTTTTCGCAATTTCTCACACAAACAGTAAGTAAAAATTATGAAAAAATTACTGGAATGAAAACATGATGCAAGGAAGCTATAATAATATTTTTGGAATTTTTTGACAAAATATGAATTTTTTATGAATTTTTTAGTGAAAATAGAGTGACAGTGAGTAAATAATTCCTAATTAATCCACGTTATCAAATTAATAAAAATGCAAATTATCTCAAGTAGATATTTATATGAGCAATCCAGGAGACTTGAAATTTCGTGAAAAGCATGTATGTGGATTTAATTAAAAATCAAACACTAAATTCACTCTACAAATTATTACAGCCACAAGACAACTCCATTTTAGATGAAATATGGACAGTAAACTCATCACATATCAAGACATCACATATATTTTTTGTGGAATTTTTAGAGCAACCATGTATGAGATATAATTTTAAGAGTCCAGAATGGGTAAACTATGAACTATTTCAGTTAAACAATTATAATTAATTACCCATGTGACAAAAAAATACAAATAAATATCCACAATGTAGACAATTAGTTGCTCGTGACAATGCTATTTTTATTTAAATAAAAGGATGCCAAAACAAGATCCAAATTCAGGTACAAACACAGGGGTATCTTTGCAAATAAAGAAACTAGAATTACAATGCAAATTATTTATAGGGACTTGTTTGTAATTACAATAACATTGCGGATAAACTATGCAAATGTTACAATAAAAAAATGGAAAGGGAATTGGACCTTCTTCCTGGGCACACGATGGGAGAAGAACCCAACTTCAACGGCGGCAGTGGAGCTCGGCAAGGGCGGCGCCACCCGCACGCGCGGCCGCGGCGGCGCGCGTTGGCAGCCGCGTGCGAGCGGGCGGTGACGGCTGGAGTGGGCGGCGGAGAGAGCGGCGCGCGGGGCCGCTGAGGTGGAGTCGACGGTGGGCGGCGCGAAGCCTGCTGTTGGCGTGGCGGAGGCGGCCGCGCGGTTGGGGCGGCGGAGGCGGCCGCGCGGCTGACTAGAAGGGGAGGCGGCGGTGGTGGGCGGCGGAGCCGCCTGCCGTTGATGAAGGAGAAGGGGTGGGGGGCGGCGGCGCGGGAGCTGCTTCCCCCTCCCGGCTGTTACCTTTTTTTATTTTTTTTATTTTTTTAATTCTTTTAATTCTTTTTACTGCTGTAATAAAAAAACTTTTTTTTAGATTTTAATTTTTTTATAATTTTGTTTAAACATGGAATGTAAATGATGTGAAGAAAAGAAGAAAAAAATGGGATGATGGTGATGGAAAGGATGAAATGTGGTATGCTAAAAAACTTGCAAAAAGACAAAATGAACTAAAATGAAGGGAAAAACAGATTTTTTGTTTTAAATTTTTTTATTTTTTTAATTTTCTTTAGACAGGAAATAAAACAAAGGATATGGAGGACAAGGAATGGTGAATGATGGTGATGAAGATGAACAAATGGGTTTATATAGATGGTAATGTGATGGTTTAAAAAAATTGCAAAGATAAAATAATGACAAGATGAAATTAAAAATACCTACTATGGACGCGGGCGCCTATGGAGTGCTCACGAGAGCATGGTCTTTGTCGAATCGCCGGCATGCGATGAGCTCGAGCAGCGCGCGGTTGCGGCTGCGATGTTGGCCAAAAAGCCAACGGATCACGCCGGAGAGAGGGCCGTTGTCGCTCGACCGCGGTTGCGTCGCTGTCACCGATTCAACTCTGGGAACTTGACTCTCCTCACATAAAGATGGATCAAAGGAAAAATTGAGGAGAATGAGAGGTATATAAAGATGATGGGATGAGAGGTTATTAAAGTGGTGGGGTTGAATGGGAGGTTGTATTATTAATGGAGTTGAATGGGAAGTTGGAAAAAATGATGGAATAATGGAGTTGAATTGGTGATTATTGTAGAGAATGTAAAATAAAATAAAATAAATAAATAAATAAAATAAATTTAGCTACTTTAATTACAATAAAATAAAAAGAGAAGAGAAATGGTGGAGAATTTACAAGGGAGACAAACAACATGTACACATTTTTTTACTTTTCTAATATGTAATTTTTTTATCTTTTTAATAAAAGATATTTACAACGGAAAAATATAATAAAATAGTATAATTAAAATACAACACAAGTATGATTTTTTTGTATTTTTAATAATTAAGAAAGATACAATAAAAATTAAAGAAAGAATGCGTATATACATGGTATACAATGTACATCTAGGTCCCAAAACCCAACTTTTGCAAACGAGCTCCGATTTTAATGAAACCACTTCCATTGGATAGATAATTTTCTAACTTGAACTTTAAAAGTGAGTTTCGTGATTTTGGAGTTCATACGGAGTGGGAATTTGGCTTGGAAGTTGAACTTTGCGGCTTTTTCTCTTTGGGATCTAGGAGCATTTATTTGAGGTAAAATTTGTTTTGTATTTTTGTATTTTTATATACATTTTTATAAACAAGTTAGAGAAAGAATTAGGTAAAAAGGAGTTGAAATGAAATTATTAAAAATCCATGAAGTTTTGGGTTATTTACAAGTATAAAACTCCTTTATTTTTGCGGCTTTTTAGTGTTAATTTATTTTGTACAATCTTATATACAATAATTAGTGTATTTTATTTACAAGAGTTATTTTGTTAATTTATTGATTTTATGGATATTTATTAGGGAATTTACTCGTGGATTTTGCTAAGATCAAGATATTGAGATGATGAATCGTGGATTCATCAGAGTGTAGGATTTATTTTCTGTAATTTTAATTATTTGCAATTGTCTCTCATTTATAGTGGTGTCCATTCAAACTCTTGCTTGTGTATAAACTCTTTTTCTGTGGTGTGTCATGGTATGTTTCACTCTCTGATGATGATGGGGCCCGACTTGAGTGATTTGTAGGTTAGACCTGCACATACGGCTATTAGAGCTACTATGATTATTTTCTGTTCTTGTAGAACCTAGGACCATACTTCACTTTAATTGAGACACGCATTAGATCGTTTAACTTAGTTAAAATTCAAATCAATTCTTCTCGGCTAATAGAACTTTCTGATTAGTTCGAGTTTGTCTGCTTACGTTCATATAGAATAAAGTTTCAATTCTGAAATTGCATCCCACATGGAGATTGCGAGGAATCACTATAAGTCTTCTAACTTAGCATCCATCACCATTTTCCACGTGCACCATCTTTTACTAGAATCTCTCCCTCATGTTTTGTCAATAAAATTAGAAAAGAAATAGGAACTAGATGGTAGATATGCATTTCTGCTCTCTTAAAATTTTCAGTGATCACCTAATTAAAATTGAGACTGCTAAATAAAGTCGAATTTAATTAAAATCGTAAAATTGAGAATTTTTATGAGAGAGAAACCACGTCCTTGGATTCACTTATCTGTCTGAGTGAGTGAGAGACAACAGTTAAGGCTAGAGCTCAATTCTAGAATCTCTGCACAGACTACTGATTCTATAAAAATGATTAGCTACTTCTTAGTGAGGAAACACAGGTAGCCATTTACGGGCTGTCTTACCTTGGCATGATAGATCTATAAGGTACCACCCAAAAATATATTTTGTACAGATGTCTTCTTTTGATTTTTGGCCCTTCACAAAAGTTGTAGATCTCGTCAAGACGAGCGACTTTTGTGTTGACTACTTTTTTATTTAAGCCCTTTTGTTATTTCTTTTTTATTTTTCTTTATATTTAATTTTTGAATTTTCTGGGAGCGACACGTGGCAGCTCCTGGAGGCACCACGTGTCACACCCATTTTTTTATTATTTTATCAATGTCATATTTTATTTATTTTATTATTATTATTTATTTTAATTAATTATTTATTTACATTTATTCATTTATTTTAATTTTTATTTATTACTTTATTATTTTATTTTACCTTTATTTTCTCATCTTTATTTTTAGTACCTACTTATTTTATTTATTATATTTTTATTTATTTTATTTGCTTTTACTTCTTCTTCTCTACTTGCCTTCCACTCCAAGCCACCACTATCACCACCTCCTCCATCTTCTCCACTCATTTTCTAACTTCCTTCTCCTCCTTTTTATTCACCACCTCCTCCATCATTTTCCCTCATCCACCGATCTTGAGAGAGAGAGCCCCATCCCTCTATCGTTCCTGGTGACGGCATGGACGAGACAATCTGAGCAACGACGAGCTCGGCCATCTTTGGCCGTGGTGAGATCCAAGGAGCCTCACAACTCCTTGTTGCAGCTTCCACACAAGCTGCTCAAGCTTCGTAGCACCCGCCATCTCCTCTAGGTGACAACCGGAAGCCGCACGCCGTAGCTCCACAATCGGGCGAAATTCCAGGTAATTCTCTATCCCTTTCCTTTCCTTGTTATTTTATTTTTATTTAACTATTTTCTTTCTTGTTTTTCATCACGATCACCACAACATTATCACTTCAGTTATCATCCACCATTCTCATTTTATTTCATCATCACCATACATCACACACACATACCACTTCATTTCAATTCATTCATATTTTTAATTATTGTTTAAAAAGGAAATAAAAAAATCACAAAAAATAAAAAAAAAGCACAGGGAAGAAGAAGTCGTAGCCGCCCCCATCCCTGGCTGCTCCACCGCCGCCGACTACCAAACTAGCCACCATGTACGGCTGCCACTACCTCCAGGCGCCCCCGTGCATCCAGTCGCCCCTCCAGCAGCGGTCGCACGGCCCGGCAATGGTGCCATTTGATAAACTCTCCGATCTACCCTTTTAATGTTATCGAATTAATGATTTCATTGTAGTCAGATAAATTCGGATCGATCAAAAATTAACCGCACAAATCGATGAATCGTCGAATGAAATTAATATGTGGTTTTATGTTTGTTTAACTTGGGCAAGCCCCAAGGTCGACTCAAGGAGGCAAAGGAACAACTCGGGATCAAGTTAGAGGGATTAGATTGCGGTTTTCCAAGTGGTTTTTTTGGTATATTTTTATGCAGTAAAAAATGCAAAATGCAAAATATGAATTGGATTAAGTTAACAAGAAAATAACCGACTTAGTCAAATTTAATTTTAATGTAAAATTAATTCAAATCAGCCAAGTGATATTTTTCCTGAGAACCTAATCCAACAATGAATGCAAAATATATATATATATATATATTTTTGGAATTTTTGGGTTTAAAATGGAACGATGTAAAATGCAAAATGTATTTTTTTGGAATTTTTCATGCAAATGATATGCAAAACTTATGAAAAATTTACTGGAAGATAAACATGATGAATTTAAGCTAGGCTAATATTTTTTGAATTTTCTGAAACTTTATGATTTTTTTGTGAATTGTTTTACTAAAAACAGGACGATCGTGAGTATTTAATTCCTAATAAATCCACGAAGATCAATTATCCAGAGAATGAATTATCTCAGATAGATTTTTCAATAAGGAATCCAGGAGAGTTGACATTTCTCAAAAATCTTATTCATGGATTTAATTAAAAATAAATTACAAGAATCACCCTAGTATTTTATGCAAATGACAACTCCAATTTCGATGAAACTTGGATAGTAATTAAAGCACAAGTAAAGACATCATCTACAATTTTTTTACAATTTTTAGAGCAATAAATATGGCTGTGTGAATTTCAAAGCTTAAATGGGCAAAATATCACTGATTTTCAATCTCTGATTTTTAATAAATAATCTAATGCTAAAAAAATGTAAATAAATAACCACAAGATAAAGATTTAAATGCTCATCAACATGCTATTTTTTTAAAAAAAAATGATGCAAGATGACTGTCCAAATTAACGCTCAAAGCCAGGGGTGTCTTCGCAATACTGAAAATGAAAATGTTAAGCTGAAATGTGCCTAAGGGCACTTTTTGGAAATGAATAAACAAACAGACTAACAATGCAAATTTCGCAAATGTAATAAAATAAAAAAAATAGACCTTTCAGGTTCAGAATCTGAGTTGATTTCAGAATTTGATTAAATCACAGCAACAGTTTTCTTTTAGTCGTAGTCAGAGTCAAAGTCCGAGTCAGTTTGAGAGTCCGAGTCATGTACAAAACTCAGTTCCAGTGTTGAATGAGAATCTTTCAGTTTTAGAATCTGATTTGGAATCAATAATCCCTTTCCCCCGAGCTCTTAAAGGTGGAAAGAAGAAAACTAAAAAAATTAAAAAGATGACCCTGAGATGGCAGAGTTTTGCAACAAACATATCAAGGTCACGATCCTCTTTGACAAGTATGTGGAAATGACACCTGCGTTTTAGAAATACCTTAAGGTGAGATGCATGCCTACTAGGGTTAATAAGAAGACTAAAGGCCGTGTTGAGAAACACGCTCTGCTAGTGACCACGACTTGCGCAATAAAGAACTCGTTTCCAAGGAAACGAAGAGACATGGGTGCACATTATGTGGTGAGCCATGTTGATGACACTATGTTTGCACGCACTCTCCTAGACAACTAATCCTCCATCAACCTAATGCCTACAACCCTCTATGAGCGGCTGAATCTCGGACCTCTTAGGAAATCCAGAGCTCTCCTTCAGTTCGCTAATAAATCAACCAAGAGGTCCCAAGGAGAATTGAGGAATGTTGTCATCAAAGTCGAGGGTTAGGAATACATGGTGGACTTTACCATCCTTGATATGGAAACCCCTCGTAATTGGAGAGATTCCCAGATCATATTAGGAAGGCCCTTCCTCAGAACAGTAGGGGCCTTATTCGATTATAAGATTGGGAAGATGTAGTTCCAAACTCCAGGCGGAGATGATGAACTTGAGATGAAGCAGACCAGATGGCAGAGATCGGATTCCGAATCCAGCATCGAATACTCTTCATCTAAAGCAGACTGCATTCACGTAGGCATTGTTGGGCCATGGAGATAGAACCCAGCCAACGCCGATGAGTCCCTCCCCTCTGGAGAAGATCTTGTGCATGAGTCAGTTTGCAAAGTCCTTAGAAACGAGTACAACTCAGAATTTGCATCCCCCTACATCTTCGATGACTTAGAGGCCCAACTGGGCCTGTCAGTCCTTCCCTCTTTAGGACAATCAGAAGATTAGGATGATGAGTCGGACGAGGCTTTTGCCGATTGGATGGAGACCTTTGACGATCCGACTCTAGAGCCGAATGAATTGGTGGCAGCAATTTTAAAGACAGATCTAGCCACTGCCAACACTGAACCAAATTCGATTGAGCCAGACTTCCTAGATGATTACACATTACCTGAGCTCAAACCCTTACCCACAACACTCAAGTGTGCCTTCCTTGCGAGACAAGAGAAGAATTATCCGGTCATCATCAATTCGTGATTGACCGAGGAGCAGGAATCTCGCTTGCTAGAGATCCTGGAGAAAAACCGCAAGGCGATAGGCTGGAGAATCTCCAATCTCCATGGAATAAATCCCTCTCTGTGTTCGCACCATATCTACTTGGAGAATGAAGCTAAACCCTCTCGTGAATTCCAACGTCGACTGAATCCAAATTTATGAGAGGTAGTGAAGAAGGAGATAGAGAAATGGTGCAACGTGGGTTTCATTTATCCCATCTCTGACTCCAAATGGGTGGCCCCGGTCCATGTTGTCCCGAAAAAGTCAGGAATTCAGACGACCACCAACGAAGATGGGGAGGAGATCGTGATGCGAGTACCCACATCGTAGCGCATCTGTGTGGATTACAGACGCCTGAATGATGCGACGAAGAAGGATAATTCCCCCTACCATTCATTGATCAGATCCTACAGAGACTAGCGGGGAAAGAATTCTTCTACTTCTTGGATGGTCCTTGGGCTACAATCAAGTAGCCATAGCTCTGGAGGACCAGGAAAAGACCACTTTCACATGCCCCTTTGGTACCTATGCTTTCAAGCGCATGCCCTTTGGGTTATGCAATGCTCCCAGTACTTTTCAAAGGTGCATGATTGTTATATTCGCCGAAATGGTCGGCGAATTCCTGGAAGTCTTCATGGATGACTTCTCGGTCCACGGCGATTCCTTCGATTCCTGTCTTAGAAATCTGGACCGAGTACTCAAAAGATGTTGTGAGGTCAATCTGGTGCTCTCCTAGGAGAAAAGTCACTTTATGGTGACGGAGGGCATTGTGTTGGGGCATGTCATCTCCAAGAGAGGAATGGAGGTTGACCCTGCCAAGGTGAATGTGATTAGACGACTCCAGCCACCAACCAACGTTAAACAGTTGTGGTCGTTCCTCGGGCATGCCAGATTTTATCGAAGATTTATCAAGGATTTTTCTAAGATTGCCCGATCGCTAACTGAGCTTTTAGGCAAGGACATGGAGTTTTATGTTGATCACAAATGTCTTGAGGCCTTCAAGCTATTGCAAGGAATGATCATAGACGCACCGATCCTACAAGGCCCAGATTGGTCTCTGCCTTTTGAGATCATGACGGACGCCTCAGACTTTGCTGTTGGGGTTGTGTTAGGACAGAGGAGGGATGGCGTCCCGTTTGCAATACACTATGCAAGCAAAGTGCTTGATACTGCTCAACGTAACTATACAGTTACGGAAAAGGAGATGCTTGCAGTAGTGTTTGCCTTGGACAAGTTCAGATCTCATTTAATCAGATCCAAAGTAATTGTGTTCACTGACCACACAGCACTACGATACTTAATGGAAAAGAAGGACGCGAAGGCGCGTCTTCTTAGGTGGATTCTACTTATCTAGGAGTTTGACTTGGACATTCGTGATAAACCTGGAAAGAAGAACGTAGTAGTTGATCATCTCTCCCGTCTCGAAGATCTTAATGCTTCCGAGGATTCACCAATTCAAGACTCCTTCCCCAACGAGTCGATTTTTGTTGTCGACTCACTCCCATGGTATGCCAATATCTCGAACTATCTTGTCTCCAAGAATGTTCCCGAAGATTGGCCCAAGAGCCACATAGACCGACTCAAGTCAGATTTTAGACATTACCATTGGGAGGATCCGATCCTTTTCTTTGAAAGACCTGATTGTGTCTGGAGACTGTGTATTCCTCAGGAGGAATACCAGAGTGTCATTTCTTTAAGCCACAGTTTGGAGGCAGGAGGACACCACTCCGGGAAGAGGACCACATGGAAGGTACTTCAGTGTGGCTTTTATTGGCCGACTCTGTTTCACGATGCCATCACCATTGCGAAGTCGTGCCCAGTATGCCAGAGAATGGGAGGAACTGTTGGTTCCAAGGATGAGATGCCGATGTAGCCTGTCATCATTTGTGATGTCTTTGATGCTTGGGGCATCGACTTCATGGGCCCATTCCCTGTTAGCCACGGATTTGAATACATCCTTCTTGTGGTAGATTACTTGTCCAGATGGGTGGAGGCTATCCCAACCCGAGCCACAGACAGCAGGACTGTCTGTAAGTTCATCAGAGATCATATCATCTCTAGGTTCGAGATTCCCAAAATGTTGATATCAGATGGGGGTAGCCACTTTGTAAACAGAGACGTGAAGAAACTCTTGAAGGACTACAGCATCGAACACCGTATCGCTAGTCCTTACCACCCATAGACTAATGGTATGGCTGAGGTGTCGAATAGGGAGGTGAAGACTATATTGCAGAAGCTTGTCCGTCCAAACAGGAAGGACTGGTCTCAGATCTTGGATCAAGTCCTATAGGCTTATAGGACAGCTTACAAGACACCTTTAGGAACCTCCCCATTTCGGATGGTATTCGGAAAGCCGTGCCATTTTCCCGCAGATTTAGTGCACAAATCAGAATGGGCAATCAAGAAGGTCAACTGGAACACACACATAGGGCATAAGCAGAGAGAAATGGATCTGAATGAGCAGGTGGAAGTCAGAAACCGAGCATACGACAACAGTTTGGTGAACAAGGATAAGGTGAAGCGTTGGCACGATAGATATATCAGACGAAAGACCTTTGTTCCTGGACAGAAGGTGTGGTTGTTCAATGCAAGGCTGAAAGTCTTCCAAGGCAAGTTGAAGTCTAAGTGGACATGCCCAGTCATTATCCGTATGGTGCGTGATAGTGGATGTGTTGAGATCTCAGATCTCGCAGATGACGCATCGACATTCCTAGTGAATGGACAGCTGTTGAAGCACTTCGTCGAATCCAATGAACAGTTAGTCCATGTTGAGGAGATTGTATTCATACGTGAGATAGATTCAGCAGATACACATAAAGTCGTGCATGAGACCTTGCAGCAGTAATCTCTTGCCATCAGCAGCATCTTGAAAGATTCAGATCACAATCCTTGTAGATATCCATCACTCATGTACATTCTTTCCCTCCCTCCCCAGTGATCCGAATCACTCACCCCGGCTCCATATCTTTTCATTTTATGGCTATACTTAGGATACCATATCCTAAGTATAGGGGGAGAGTGACCCGAGTCTCTTCATCATTCTATGTACATTCTCCAGATCCCATTGGTTCTTACACCCATTCTTGTCCTATACTTAGGCTGACCAGAGCCTAAGTATAGGGGGGATCGATGCCCGCCGTGTATATACTCCTGCATTCCCCCTCTTAACCTCGCCCGCCTCATTTTTTATCTTCTTCTACACTTAGGCTGCCAAAGCCTAAGTATAGGGGGCGGAATGACTTCTATGCTTTTTGTTATTTTGGCTCTCTTAAGCTTAGCACGAGCTATGTCTTCTTCCTCGCTTTCCGTACTCTAAGGAAAAAGCACACGCTAATTATAGGGGGGCGTGTATATATTTCATATATACTTTACCCATAGCTCGTACTTTCACGTATTTTTTATATATTGCGCAATAATTACGGGGTGGGTAAAATTGGAGAAATTTTTTTGTAAAATACATGTACATTGTATAACACTTGTATAATCTGCATAATACTCATAAAATACTTGTACCATAGGACGTATACCATAGTTTTGAAAAAAAAGAAAGAAGAAAAAAACTTTTTTTGGAAAAATCAAAACCAAAGGCTTCTTATTTACTCTTGCACATCATCTCTGCATCTGAAAAGATTAGAAAGAAAAAGAGTCTTGCATTTCATTCATCAACATAGCATGTCATCTACATCTCATGCAAGGTGAAAAGCTAGTGGGTTCTGAACCATGTTATGAGTAGATACTAAGGATGGACTTGATTTGACCTTGATCCACCTAATTTCAGAGGAACCTTATAGGAACTGAAGTTAAGATTTCTCAAGTCAAGTGACTTAATTCTTTGAGTCTGCAAGTCTATGTTCACATGTCATCTTGATTAGTCTAAGTAGAATATCTCGTGCACACGCATGATTCTTTTAGATAATGACCTAACTTGGATAAGCACCATGCACATAGCTCTTCATTGATGAGGTGGTGAGGAAGTAGAATCCTTTAGCTTGGAGTAGCACACGGGTGGAAACATCCGTCCTCCTCTAGGGAGGGTAGTGCATCTCAACCTAGTCTGGTGGTGTTGACGTCTAAAGACAGTACGTTGTGGGTTGCAATAATGCTTCAAAAGAGGGATAGTCTACTGGCTCAAGAGGAAAAACTCCTGATGTACATGCTGCATCTTCTATATAGTTCAAAAAAAGAAAAATGCAAGAACTCCAAAAAAGGTAGACAGGCAGGATAGAAAATAAAATACCTGTCAGAGTATGTATATTAGCAAGAAGTCTGCAGCTGGATGACTTGGCTACACTGGTCAGGCATCCCCGGATAGGTAGCTACACTGGCTACCGTCCATTCTTTCTCCACCCCCTCCTCTTGAGTTGGTCGCACTTGAACTTAGAAGGGAATACCCCGCTCCTCGAGGAAAGAGTTACTGGACAGGGGAATTAGAGTTACCTTGTTAGAGGAGGCTGGTTCTGAGCCATTTCTGATGTGGAGAGTTACATATCACTTACACAGTACAAGTAAGAATCATAGTCATCAGAAATTTGTGTATGAGGATTTGTTCTGACCTGACTATTGAGGAGTCTTGAATAGAAGACTTGTGGAACTTGAAGTCTGTTAGGTCTTAAATTCAGATCCCAATAAGGTTCCGCCACACAATTAATCCAAAGGTCCAGTCAAGCTCCATTTTCAACTTTTGTTCATGACCTTGGTATGGAACCCAATCTCATTTCACTCTCGCATTTCATTTTAGTTGCCCGGGGACGAGCAAGGTTTAAGTATAGGGGGTTGATGAATCTGTGATTCATAACTCTAAAAGTTGAAAATAGAGATTTGTTGCGAGTAATTAGATGCATATTTCCACTTATATTGCATAATTAGCATTCATGCATGCATAAATAATATCTGCATTTTAGCATTCATATTTACATTAAATAAGAAGCCAAATTCACTTGTAAAAATCACATGTATATCCACCACATTTCATCTATTTGTATATATTTTATACTAACTCCAAATCCAATAAAACCAACTCTATAGTGTATATATTACTAACACTAATAAAGGAAAAATATCAAAAAATACTAACTTATAAAATTGACTAATAAAACCCCAATCCAAGTTTGAAACTAGGAACCTTACAATGTGTGTAACTCTCTCATACAATGTCCGATTTAGGTCTACTCACTTTTAAAGTAATATAAATTCAAAGACCTTCAAAATAAGACCAATTTCATTAAAATCGGAGATCGTATGTGAAACTTGGGTTTTGGGCACCTATTGTATATTGTACATATTGACCTTTTTGCCCCTGTATTTTATCACTTCATTTTATTAATTATTAAAAATCCAAAAAAATAGATTAAATTGCAAATATTCCTTTCATAATTTTTCTAACTTTATTTTTATTTTTCTATTATTTAAAAATGACAAAAATTTACAAAAGATAAAATGCGGTATTTTATATCTATAAGGTACTACCCAAAAATACATTTTGAACACATGTCTTCTTTTGATTTTTGGCCCTTCACGAAAGTTGTAGATCTCATCGAGACAAGCGACTTTTGTGTTGACCACTTTTTGATTTAAGCTATTTTGTTATTTGTTTTTTATTTTTCTTTACATTTAATTTTTGAATTTTCTGGGAGCGACACGTAGTAGCTCCTGGAGCCGCCACGTGTCACACCCATTTTTTTATTATTTTATAAATTTCGTATTTTATTACTTTTATTATTATTTATGTTAATTAATTATTTATTTACATTTATTTATTTATTTTAATTTTTATGTATTACTTTATTATTTTATTTTACCTTTATTTTCTCATCTTTATTTTTAGTAGCCTACTTATTTTACTTATTATATTTTTATTTATTTTATTCTCTTTTACTTCTTCTTCTCTACTTGCCTTCCACTCCAAGCCACCACTATCACCACCTTCTCCATCTTCTCCACTCATTTTCTAACTTCCTTCTCCTCCTTTTTATTCACCACCTCCTCCATCATTTTCCCTCATCCACCGATCTTGAGAGAGAGAGCCACATCCCTCATATTGTTCCTGATGACAGCACGGATGAGATGATCTGAGCGATGACGAGCTCGGCCATCTTCGGTCGTGGTGAGATCCAAGGAGCCTCACAACTCCTTGTTGCAGCATCCACACAAGCTGCTCAAGCTTCGGAGCACCCGCCATCTCCTCGAGGCGACAACCGGAAGCCGCACACCGCAGCTCCACAATCGGGAGAACTTCCAGGTAATTCTCTATCCCTTTCCTTGTTATTTTATTTTTATCTAAATATTTTCTTCCTTGTTTTTCATCACGATCACAACACCAATATCACTTCAGTTATCATTCACCATTCTCATTTTATTTCATCACCACCATACATCACACACACACATCACTTCATTTCAATTCATTCATATTTTAAATTCCTGTTTAAAAAGAAAATAAAAATAATTACAAAAAAATAAAAAAAAGCACAGGGAAGAAGCAACCGTAGCCGCCCCCTCCCTGGCTGCTCCACCGCCGCTGCCGGCCGCTCTAATGCCGCCAACCACTAGACCATCCGCCGTGTGCGGCTGCCACCGCCTCCAGGCACCCCCGCGCATCCGCCCATCCCTCCAGCGATGGTCGCGCGGCCCGGCCTCCGCCTCCAACGCACCTCAAGGCGCACCGCCGTCACAGCCGTAGCGCCCAGTGGTCGCAGCCGTCGCGCACGGCGCCCGTCCCCTCGCGCCGCCCTACAGGCCGCCCCACCGTGTGCGGAGTCCCGCTTGCTCCTGATTACGTGCCTCCAACAGCTGCGCTGCACCGCCCGTGCCACGCCAAGCGGCCGCCGTCCCTTCGCGCACGCGCACTGCCCGCCGTGAGCAGCTTCTCGCGGCCTGACCGCTCCTCTATCCCCACTTCAGCACGTCCGCCACGTTCCCCCGCACCGCGTTGCGTCGCCCGCCACCGCCACCAGTAATAATGTCACGCCGCCCCACCAGGCGTGTCGTCCGCTCTGATCACTCTGTGTGCCCAAACTTGGGTTCCAAGCCAGGAACCCAACGAAGGTCTATTTTTTTATTTTATTACATTTGTGAAAATTGCATTATTAGTCCGTTTGTTTGTTCATTTCCAAAAAAGTGCCCTTAGGCACATTTCAGCTTAACATTTTCATTTTCAGCATTGCGAAGACACCCCTGGCTTTGAGCGTTAATTTGGACAATCATCTTGCATCATTTTTTATAAAAAAATAACATGTTGATGAGCATTTAAATCTTTATCTTGTGGTTATTTATTTACATTTTTTGAGAATTATATTATTTATTAAAAATCAGAGATTGAAAATCAATGATATTTTGCCCATTTAAGCTCTGAAATTCACACAACCATATTTATTGCTCTAAAAATTGTAAAAAAAATTGGAGATGGTGCCTTTATTTGTGCTTTAATTACTATCCAAGTTTCATCGAAATTGGAGTTGACGTTTGCATAAAATAAATTCTAGGATGATTTTTGTAATTGATTTTTAATTAAATCCACGAATAAGATTTTTGAGAAATTTCAACTCTCCTGGATTCCTTATTGAAATATCTATCTGAGATAATTCATTCTATGGATAATTTGACTTCATGGATTTATTAGAAATTAAATACTCACGATCGTCCTATTCTCAGTAAACAATTCACAAAAAAATCATAAAGTATCAGAAAATTCTAAAAAATTAGCCTAGCTTAAATTCATCATGTTATCTTCCAGTAAACTTTTCATAATTTTTGCATATCATTTGCATGAAAAATTGCATAATAACTCCAAAAAAGTTTGCATTTTTCATCGTTGCATTTTAAACCCAAAAATTCCAAAAAAAGATATTTTGCATTCATTCTTGGATTAGGTTCTTAGGAAAAATATCATTTGGCTGATTTGAATTAATTATACATTAAAATTAAATTTGGCTAAGTCGGTTATTTTCTTGTTAACTTAATCCAATTCATATTTTGCATTAGTCATTTTTACTGCATAAAAAATACCAAAAAACCACTTGGAAAATCGCAATCTAATCCCTCTAACTTGATCCGGAGTTGTTCCTTTGCCTCCTTGAGTCGACCCTGGGGCTTGCCCAGGTTAAACAAACAAAAAACTGCATATTAAGTTCATTCGACGATTCATCGATTTGTGCGGTTAATTTTTGATCGATCCGGATTTATCTGACTGCAACGAAATCATTAATTCGATAACATTAAAAGGGTAGATCCGAGAATCTATCACGGATCATGAAAAGTTTTTCGAGGATGAAAGGTCAAGACAAAGAGGGGATATATTGAAAGAATCTCCGCCTAACTTGTGGATGAAAATGGAAGACAAAATGATTGGATCTCAGGTTGAAAACCCAAATAATACTCAGAAACCCATAGACTCTATACACCCTAGGAATGACTTTGATAGTGACACATATACATATTATTCCCTTAGGGTGACTCTGACCCTGCAAATATAAGCTCCTCTATATTGTGGAAAGAACCACTCTACACACCACACCAAAAATATCAAAAAATTTGAAAATTTCAAAAACACCCAAAAAAATTGAAAAAACATAAAACCATAAAAATTGAAAGTGGAGAGGATTTCAAGATTTTGGATCATACTCTGGGGGAAGCACTAGATAAAAGATTGATTTTTGAACTTCCCATAAAGCGGGACATTGAACACTTCCCCGGCCTGGAAATATTTGTAAGGAGTAAATTAATGCCGAAAAAGTCGGGAAGGAAGAGAACAAAGATCGAAAGAATATATTGTCAATGGCCACCTCTTTGATGATGAGAAGAAATACCAAGAGCCTCAGAGTGAAGCGATTGCCTCGATTTGACTATGGAATCAAAGAACAACATTCATCCATGCCCAAATCGATGATGACTCACCAATCAACATCCTCCCCAACATCCATGTTTGGTAAGCTCAAACTCGGACCTATCTGGAAATCAAGAGAGATCGTTCAATTGGTTTATCGATCTATAAAATGGTCGAGAGGAACTATTTCAGTCGTCATTACATTCCAAGGTGCTCCTCTCAAAGTGGACTTCACGATCATTAATATTAATCATCTAGGAGAATTAACCTAGTCTCCAATAATTCTCAGAAAGTCATTCTTAGCATTGGCTAAGGCAACTATTGAATGTGAGCCTCGGGAAATCAAATTCATGGTATTGGGAGCACTTCCAGCTCAACCAGTCTTTGAGGAAACACGATATAAGGTAACCCACAAAGCCAACAATAGACGTAACCGTCAAGTGGTGGATGAGCCCTACCCCGTTGATACACCTAAGATAACGACTATTGAGCGGACCATTTGTTCAAAGACTCATCCCATCCTCCCATTCTCCATTGTTTGGACCTCAACCACTATCATGACAAATCCTATGGAAGAACACATGATACGAGATCTTTATGATGAAGATACATATGCATGGGCTCACCATGAGTCAGACAAGATCTTCTATGACAACCTTGACCAACTCAATCTGACATAGGAACTCACCAATGACATGGCAACTGAGAATACACATGCATTATGTCCGGTGACCAGGTAAGAATACTACAATGGTTATTCATCTAAATAGCACCCGATTATCAACACATCACAGACAACAAGGATCAAACTGACCATTCCCGATAAACAAACTAAGAAAGCCGCCTTCGACATTCTGGAAAAGGCGTCTTCTGATAATTCCTCATCATGGCCGGCCAAGGTAATCTACATGAGTGAACTCAGTTCGGCAGCTCTAAAGCCATATCTCAGCAAGCAGACAAATATCGACCCACGTTGGACTATTCCTTCTCCTCACTATTATTCGTCCAGAGCTGATTCTCCTCATCTCATCAGATATATCGGAATTATTTCTTATGAGCAGACTGAGACTGATGCTTCATAGTATTCATCATCTGAGGACAAATCACTTGACCCCAAGACTGAGCACATTCTGAAAAAGTAGCTTAAGAATAAGAATATATGGAGTACCACCACCTTCCAATACTATTCTTCGGAGGATAACTCCGACGATGGTTGGGAATTATCTGATTCATATGCTTCATCTTCTTCCTATCAAAATACTCTCCAGCATGATTCTTCTGCGGATAACACTGATGATAGTTGGGACTCATCTGCTTCATCTTATTTCAATCATTATGACCTCCTGCCACAAGATCACAAAAAAATCTATCGAAAGCTCCTTAATCATCGGAAACCCTCCTCCCTCCTGACCCCATCGATTCCCTTGTACATCTTCTTCCTCTACTTAGGCCAAGGCCTAAGTATAGGAGGGACCAATGCCATTTGTATATACCACTCTCCCCATCCACTCCTTCTCTTATTCGTCCCATTTCCACCCTTCTTTCGTACTTCGGCTGATCAGAGCCTAAGAACAAGGGGACCCGATGCCCACTATATATATTCTCTTCATCCACTTCTCCCATCATCTACCTCATTTTCGCTCTTCTTTTATACTTAGACTGTTCACAACCTAAGTATAGGGGGCTGACCGATATCTCTTTTTTTTCTCTGTTGCACTCTCTTACGCTTAGCCCGAGCTATGTCTTGTTTGCACTTCTTGTGCTCCGAGGACATAACACTCGCTAAGTATATGGGGGTATGTATATAGTCTGTATATATTTTACCCATATCTCGTACTTTCACATAAGTCTATATTCTTTTTTACGGTGGGTAACTATCTTATAAAATTTAAAAAATCCAACTAACTTTGTGTTTTGTGCAACTAACACTGTGTGTAACCTGAGTTTTGAAAAAAATCAGCTTCTTATTCATTTTTGAAAATAATAATAAGAAGAATGGTCTTGCATTAAAAAAACAAAAGAATCTTGCATAAAAAATCTCATAAAAAATTGTCTACATTCCATAGATTTGCACTTCATCCAGCATTTCATGCATATGTGAAAAGCCCTTGGGTTCTGAACCGAGTTATGAACAGAAACAGAGAGTGGTCTGCACTTGACCTTAATCCACCTAATTTTCAGAAGAACTTCACTGAGAAAGAGGATTTAAGAAGCTTCAGGTCTTTGACTTAATTTTTTGAGTTCTGCATGAAAATGTGCAAGATTTTAACTCTTAGTGTCTAACCTGGTCGCCTCATTCTAGGTACGACTCTTGAATAGTAAATTAATTTGTACTCTCATACTATGCACTTAGCTCAACTCAAACAGGGTGTTGGAAGACTATGTGAGTTTCTTTTCTGGTAGAATGGACACCTAATAATCGAAGTACGACTTGAAATAAAGCTTCGAAAAAGGAATTTACGGTTGGGCACAATTTTTTTAAGACCCCAAAACATGTACGGAAAAAAAATATTCCATATCCATAGGGGCATAACAAGATCCATGCTGAGCTACCAAATTTCCAAACAAAAAGAAGCCAACTACCAGATAAATATTTGACTAACAAAGTCCACGCTTCAAGAAAACATGCAGATCTTGGTGAAGACTTGGCTAAACTGGCCGGCTTCACAAGGAGAGGTGACTACACTGGCCACCCTCTAGTTCTTTCTCCTTCTTCTAGTTTCTCCCCCTCTTTGATTTTGAACACAACGTAATAGACCTTAGAAGGAAATACCTGACTCCCCGAGGATGAGTTATTGGAGGAGAAGTTTGCATGGTATTCCGACATTCTTGATGGGAAGAGCTAAAACCTTTCACACACATGAGTCAATTGTTTAATATTTATGGGGTATGCTTTGGGAAAAGGATTGATCTAAGATGACTTCTGAGTCGAAATTGCGACAATGATGTGTAGAACTTGGAGGTTGTTGATTTTAAAATCCTAATTCTCACAGAAGTTCCGCCAGACTAATACTCTAAAGGTCGGGTCTAGCTCCATTTTCACCTTCTGCTCATGATCTTGGTATGGAACCCGATCTCATTTCACCTCATTACATTTCTTTAAATGCTTGGGGACGAGCATGGCTTAATTATAGGGGGTTGATGAATATGTGATTCATCACTCTAAAAGTGATTAATTAAGCTCAAATCAATTCATTGGCATTTCTTCATCTATATTACATAATTAGCATGCATGCATATGTGAATAATAATTGCATTTTATCATTCATGATCACATAAAATAAGAAGCCAAAAATACCAACCCAATTAATCTGTAAAATAATTAATTCATGCTAACTCCAAATCACCTAAAACTGCCTCCATTGTGTACATATTAATAACATGAATAAACGAAAAATATAAAAAAATCACTAACTGAAATAATTGAGAAATAAACCCAAACCCTAATTTCATATCTATAGGACTAGAACGCTGATATCTTCCTCATACAGTGTCTGATTTGATTCTACTCACTTTTGAACTAATGTACATTCAATTACCTTCAAAACAAGACCAAGTTCAAGTGAATCGGGGCTGATATGTGAAAGATGGATTTTGGACCTCTTTTGTACATTGTGTATTTTATCCAATTTTGACCTATTATTTTATGTATTATTTCTTTCTCGTTTATTTTCTTAGACAATAGCTTTTTAAAATACGCAAAAATCCAATTCTAAAATAAGGCCAAAATCAAAGAAATTGACAGAGTCCGAGTATTCCCTAATAATCTATACAAAAGTTGTCTTTTTCGTACTTTATTTTATTTCTTTGCTTCTTATTTAATAAAAATTAAAAAATTATATTAATGTGTAAATATGTGTCTTTGATTTTGTCGTATTTTTTCCAGATTTTTATCTTATTTAAAAATGATGAAAATTAGAAAACCCAAAAATCAAGGTGTTCTATGTACATAGAGTACCCCAAAAATATCACTATGTGCAGATGATCTATTTTGGTTTTCATCCCTTTATAAAAGTTGCAGATCTCGTTGCGATGAGCAACTTTTGTGAAGAAAATTTTTCAATCCGAGGTTGTTTTCTATTTCTTTTTTATTTTTCTTTTCTTTTTATTTTCGAATTTTCTGGAGCTGACACGTGGCAGTCCTTGGGGACGCCATGTCACTCACTTTTCGCATTTGTTTTTTATTTATTTTAAAAAAACATAAAAATAAAATAAAAATAATAATAACACGTGGCACAATGAGGGTCATCTAATCTCCACACTTCACCTTCCAGCCGATCCTAGCGTCGCCTCCCTTTCCCCTTTTGCACCACCATGAATCATGGTAGGTCGCCGCCCGGAATCCACCATCTCCGATCCTCTCACAAATCGCACCTCCTCCTCCACAATCTTCGTTGCCTCCTCCATCTCTGAATCCTCATCGAATCTCCGTAAAATCCCCTCGATTTCGAGCACCTTCAAATCTTCTCAATCACACCTGCCATCTCCAGCCTCCCCCCGTTCTTGGTTAACAACAACGACTACAGTTCATTGTCTTCATCCGCCGATCACCAAAGTAGAGGAGGGAGGAGGAAGCACTTAGCGGTGACAACGCCAATGTACCTCCCTCCAGCGGTGAGATCCGGTGCTGCTCCAAGACACTGTGGAGATGCTTCGAACCTCTGCCCCGCCCCGCTATGCCCTCGAGCTACGAGCACTCTAGGTATAACCCTCATTCATCTCCTCCAACCATTCCTCTTTCGCCTCTATTGCATATTCCTCAGCCCGCTCGAAAACACTGTTCATCTTGTTCACCTGATCACCTCATCCACTCCTCGAGCTCCGCCTGACCACCCTCCATCTTCCTTCGCCTTTGACTTGCCTATACCGACCTCGATCGTACCACCATGCTCCTCGTCTGAGCTTCTCCAATCTCCGTGCTCCATCGACATCAACGACCAGATACTTCGGATCACGTCGCCTTGCACCTCTTCCCATCTACCTCTGCCTCCAGAATAGAGGAGCCCTCTTCGACCTCCAACCATCAGCAAGAGCTCCTCCTCCGCCAATGATTCCCGACGAAGCAGAGCAACCTCGCTCCGTCATGTGTCGACGAGCGAGGAGCCATCGCAACTAACTTCACCTACCTCGTCGTTCTGCAGCCTCCACCTGCCCCTTCGAACACCTCCAGAACTATGCGTCGATAACCAACCTCTCCTCCAGCGACCCAGACCTCCATCTCTGACACGAGCTCCGCCACTCTTTAAGCCCAATGCTGAACCTCCATCTCCAGGAGTTCCCCCACTTCCCTCTTCATCGGGAGCACGACCAGCAGCCACACCCTAGGCATGTGACCCATAAAGACTCGCCCAATAGCATCTAGGCATGCCCCTATTGTAGGCAGTATGTTTTGCATTTCACCCCTGAGGGTTCTGGGCAATTATTTCTAGGCCCCTATTATGCATTTCTATTTTCTTATATTTATTATAATTTTTACAAATAGAACCTTAGTTTTATCTGTAATTTTGAACCTCTTTTCGCATGCATTTTATTATTCAAAAATGTGCACTTTGCCTATCAACTAATTCTCTACATTGTGGCACACGATTTACATTTTTATGACATGTGGTTAATTAATACTTAATATTCTTATGGAACATTGCATATTTTACCTAATTTGTGCTTAGAAATTCATAATTAATTAACCATAGCTCCAAAAACTCCCAAAAAAATCACGGATAGTAGAATTAATTGTGATTTATATTATGCCCAAAAATGAATTTGCATGCATATTTTTCTCTATAAAAATCATTTTGTGTATTTCAGTAACTAATTTTAATAGGTATTGAACTCCACATTTTTAGGGTTTAAGATTTTTCTAGGATATTTCATTTATTGATTTATCTTATATAATTTTATTTCCTAAAAATAAGTAAGTTTAAAATTTATTATAATTAATTATTGAGATTCACACAATTTTCACTATTCAATTCATAAAATATTCATTTTGCATCCAAAGATTTCAAAAAAATAATAGTGCATTTATTTCATCATTACTGTCATCTCATCCAAGTTTTGTAATATTTGGATTCCGTTTAACTAAAAATTAAATTTCAGTCTTTAAAATCGGCTGCATTTACATTTGCATTCCAAAATTGCATTAAAAATACCAAAACAATACTGCCTAAAATACTGCGCGCACAATTTGATAGACATCCATCTAGGTTGTTCCTTTGTCTCCTCGAGTTCGACCTTGGGACTTGCCTATGTAAAACAAACATAAAATCACTCAAATTAATTGAATTAAATATTTAAGTGATTATTTCTTGATTGATTCTGATTACCCGCTTACAACGAACGACACATTTTATTTTTCACACATTTAATTCCTACAAATTAACATCAGATCGTCACTTATCTGAAAAGAAAATATGTAGTTGGTTGAACTTTCAAAATTATATCATGATAGGAAGTGTGCATGCATCATTTGCTTCTGTGATCATAATAATTGTGGTCATCCACTCGACAGTAAGGATCTAAGGATCTTTTTATAAGTACAACTTCCTTTATCTCCACATCCAACTTTTGGATTTCACAATTTTCATGGAACGAGTATATATCTCACTGATACTTTCTCTGTTGTTCGTCGTAAAAAGGTTGTATTTTTGTTACAATACAATTTTACTTTCTTCTAAATTTGACGTACCTTCATATTTCATGATGAGTTGGTTCCAGATTTTAGATGGATATACAAGGGGATAGTCTATTGAACTCTTCCATGGTCAATACATAGAACAAGGCATTTATCTCCTTCGAGTTGTTTGTTGCATTATTCTTTTCCTTGTTGGTGAGGGAAACTCTTTGTTTATTTTCTGGCATTCGGTACTTGTTTTTGATAAAATACTATATCTTATATCCCGTGATTTGTAATAAATCAGCATGCGAGTCTTCCAATAAGAGAAGTTAGTACCGTCAAATAATGGATATCTTACCATGGATCGTCCATCGGTGGTGTCGGTGATGGCGATCATATGCACATATTTCAGTTATGTAATCTATGCAAACCAAGCTCTGAAATCAAATGTGAGTTCCTCTAAATTGTTAAACATATAGTTACGACCAATAAATTAGATATAATAATCATCATAAATTTGACAAGCAAGTCACAAAACAAGAACAAACAAAAGAGACAAGTATTTTATCGTGGAAACTCCACTGGATAAAAAACACGAACCCTGAGTCCCCTGACAACATTTTTTTATCTACAATTTCAATCAACTATCCCATTATATCGAGTTATTTCCCCATAAATAACGCTTACAAAAGCTTTGGATCACACACCGAAGACCTTGCCACAAGTTAGATCAAACATTGAGTTCTTTGTATACTTTGTCTCAAACACAAAGTGTTACAGTACAACAATAAAGTAAAAAATATAACAAACTATAGGGTTTAGGGTTTCATAGTCGTTGGGAGGTTCGAATTCAAATTATGATCGATCATGGAAAGTGGTTGGTCAATTAAAGGTGATCGGTCATGTCAAGTAGTATGGTCAGTTAGTGATGGTAGATCAGGATAACTGGGATGAGTGTAGTTATGAGGTTGTAAATGGGCATAATGCAATTATATCCACACGAGAGGTTATAATTTGAGTGGAGAAGATATATGTAGGCTCCTCTTATCATGTAGTTGATGGTGTAGCTTGTCACAATGATGGATTCCTGAAGTTCAAATGGTCGTCGATGGATCTAACATAATACCTCAGATGGAGAAAATGCACCTCAATTGAAGGCAATGATGCAGGGAGAGGATTGATCGGTCGATATCGATTGGTAATTGTACAATCGATGTCTCCTCCTCTTCGACTTGGTGCTATGGAGCTACTGCTCTTGTTTTCTAACAATGAAGAGGCTCTCAGGGGCTAATATTCATTCCACTGATGGACATGCATACTCAATAAATCTCCAAAAGCTGAGGCTATAAATCTACCTCTTCTTCAATTCAAATGTAATGTGTGGTGGCAAAGCTTATTTTCTCAGATGGTGTCTGCAATGGATAAAAGCTTGCTCGAGAATGGAGTTCAGCTAGTGATGATCAAAGTCGAAGAGAATAAGGGGTGGTTGTCTTCGTTTTGTGTGGAGAAAAGACCCTATGCTCCAGCCATAAGTGGATAAATATAAAAGGAATGAGAGGTATAAAAAGAAGGTGGCGAGGCAAGAGGATGAGATGGAGGTTTGGTCGATGGGTTTAATTTGAAGGAAAAAGAAGGACCTGGGGGAAAATAAGGAGGACGACACCATAGTAGAAGAAGGGAGAAAGACGAAGAAGAATAGGAAGAAGAATAAAATGAAGGAGAAATAAAAGAAGGGATATAGCAGTTACCTAAGTGGTTGTGTCTCTTCATTGGAGAATATGGATACACAAAAGATTTTCGGTTGTCACCTCAAGCACTTCAACAAGCCAGGACAAATCTTAGCAATTGCTTCAAGCAGTGGTTGTAATAAATAGGACCGAGTCCTCCTTGGATCTCGCTTGGAGAAGGAGTTGGTGCCAATGTCATCAACTCAAGAGGCCATTCTCGATGTTGTCACGGGCAAGAAAACTCGAAGATGTGGTGGACTCCCTCACCTATAAAATACAGATTGTTAGTATTGCAGAGAGTGGAGGGGGTTTGAGGGGAGCTCGTGCAGTCCTTGATGTCATGCGATATGGGTTTGTTGGAAGAGGGCATTCGATTGGGAATGAGAGGCCGACCGAGGGCTCATGGGTTTGTTCGAGGTCATGGGTTAATAATTGTGAAAGCACAACAAGATCGCATCTACTATGATTAGGGTGGTCCTGGGTTGACATTAAAGAGAAGAGGAGATGTGCCTGGAGGGAATAGTTGACTAGAGCATTCTATGTTCGCGATGACATGGCAAAAGTACACTAGATGTAGAGATCTACAAGGGGTTAGTCTAAGACGGGTTAGACTGAGGACAAACAAGACTGAGGTGGTAAATACTGACCACTAAGAAGGCCTCGAATGGAATTTTACAAGGGACAAAGATTGACACTTGTCAGACTTGCAAAAGTCAAGAAAAATGATATATATATACACTAAGACAAAATAAAATTAAAATAGAAAAAATATTCAAAAAACAAATAAATTCATGAAAACAAATAGTTTGAATGAAAGTTGTAGATCTTAATGAGGTCTACAATAGTCATGAAGATCTCAAAGCTAATGTAAATCAGCAGTAGAAAAATAGATTTTTTAGGCATTTTAAAGGTATAAAAGACCTTTTTATGTTTTTATATTTTCTTTTATTTGTTATTAGTACATATATAGTATATTAAATAAATTACTAAAAAGATATTTATGTAAATCTATTTTTTGGATTTTTTTAATAAATAAGATAAGGAGGAAATAAATATGGTTTATATACATGTGTAAGAGGTCATAATTATATACAAGTTAACTTTTAGTCTTTTTCATTGATGTATGATTTTTTTAGATTTGAGTTTCTTTATAGTTAGTTAAAACATAAATAAAGGAATAAAATGAAAAAAAATAAAATAAAAGAATAAAATAAAATATTTACATGAAATAACATGCTAAATTTGGAATAATTGTACAATGTACAATTAGGTCTCAAAATCCAAGTTTTACGTATGAACTCTCTAATGCCTTTGAGTTTGTCTTAATTTGTACATAATTTAATGCACATTAATTCAAAGATAGTAGAATTTATATAGGAGAATGTATGAGAGAGAAATTCCTCTTTTAATTCATAATCTTCTCAAACTAAGGGCCAGCTTTGTTGCATTTATGGGTTACTCTATTTTTTTGTTTATTAATGTTAGTAATATGTACACAATAAGGAGTGCACATGGATTAGATTGGATCAAATTTTAGCTCAATCTATACCCGATCCGATCTTGGCGGATGTCAAAATTTTCTAATCCAATCCAAACTAAATCCAATCAATCAGATTTTGGATTGGATCGGGTTATTTATATTTACCTATTTCCTCTCAGTAGTCTACTCTCTAATGTATGTACTTTATAGAACACCAGCCCTAGATATTTGAATTATACTCGAAATAGATAAATACCGATAGATATAAAGAAATAATGTTTAAAGATCCAACAATCAAATTAAAGTTGAAGCACTCCATTAATCCCTTATAGAAAGTTGACGACCATACCACCAAACTAAAGGATTGTGTTGCATTTGGAATTTAAGTTTATTTGTATAAGTGGTGCACTAATATTTTTTTGTAAATTCTTTACGACAAATGATTCAAATAAGAATAATATAAGTTATCAAAAAGGGATATCAAGATGAGATATTATAATAAAAATGCAACTTTGTAGAAAAATATTCATGAAGTATGTGATTAATTTAGATTATTAAACTATGCTAAAACAACCACTCCTAAGAACATCCTTCAAGTCACAATAATATGTCATTAGCATTCGAGAATTATAAAAGATTCATAATCGATTGAGTATCCAAGACGAAACTACCTTAAATATATCCCACCAATTGGGTGATATGTCTCTCATTTGAAATAGACTCCAAATGGAATTTGTTTGCTAGATTACACATATTGTTTAAATATGATAATTTTTGTAAAATATGAATCAAATTTTTATATCAATTTCGAAAGAAAAAGAATTCAAATAATGTTGATTTATTCTTAGATGGGTGTAGTATATATGAACAAGTAGCTAATCCAGTTTCATCAATGGAATAAGGTTGCAAGCTTGAACGGGCAAAATATATAAAGCGAAAGGTACACAAATAAAAAATGAATGTATCAGAAAACTCTCACAATCTATTTCTTTTAACAAAGATTAGACAGGTTGCAGCTCGCTTATGGAATATCACAGATGGCGCACGTAGTAGGTGAACAGAATTGTGCAAGACGTGCGGTGTCATCACAAGGGAGGGATGGCATCTTTGTACTATTGGAAAATCGAGGGATTCCCTTAACCTGTCCTGCAAAGGATGACTAGCAGCGAAATGTTCCCCACACAGGAACCAAGCAAAATAATCGTAGCACAATAATCAAGCAATCATAGAGAGATGAGAAATTTTACGTGGGAAAACCCTCCTCGATGTGAGAGAGGGGGGAAAACCCACGAGGCACGACGATCCACAATAAAATCCACTTGGTCAAAAAAGTGAGAGGGCATAATCTCTTCTCAGTTTTGTTGCCCAACAAAATCGAGGCTCGGTTACAAGAATAAAATTAGATAACTGTCTCCTTATACTTGGAGAACAAGATACCGATGCCTCTCCTCGTCATGAGTTGTCCCTCCTTAAGAATGGGCCTCGCTGGCGGCTACTCCTCGTGCCTCTGGCGCAGGCGCTCCTCATGGATGAGACTTCTCTTCTTGCCCCTGTGGACTAACTCTTCGCACCTTGCACGAACTTGCTCCTCATGCCTTGAGTAGGTTACTTATCTCCTTGCTTAAGGAGTGAGAACTATGAGAGAAGAGAGGGAGTGATAAATCTCGTATTATCATCATTGTTTACCATATTTATCTCTCTTACTTAATTTAATCACAAAGATTCTATAACAAATAACACTAATTACTAATTTATGTGGTGTATATAATTGACACTAATTACTTTTATTAATATAAAACAAGTATGGTATAATATTTTATGTATGTATTTTTTATTAAAAATGAAATAAAAATTAGATTAATATTGTATATAAATAAATAAATATAAAATAAAATAAAAATGCAAAAAATAAGAAAAAGAAAAATCAAAGAAAATTGTTCTATATGGGTTTTATTAGTATTTATTTTTTTATCTATGTATAGATGACCTCTGATCTCTTTGACTTGTACATGAAAATTTTAGATCTCATCGAGATCTACAACTTCCAAGTTCATGACATTTTCCAGTCCATCTTCTAAAGAATTCTTTTTAATTTTTCTCTGATTTATTGATTTTCTTCAATTCGTATTGGGCCACGTGGCACCTTCAGATTGCACCACATGGCTCGTTTCTGTTCTGCCACCCGTCCTCACTTCTAACCTTCAGATGGCCTAAACTCTTATAATCGGGGTCGTTATTTTGTGCCTCATTGTGAGCCGTGCAATCGGCTCTGATCTATTCAATTAGGTATATTCCCTCACGTGAAAAGCTTAATTGTTGGATAAAAGATCCAACGGTTCAGGAGTCATCACCAACCTCCAGCATCGCCTTCTCTTCTCCGCTAACCTCATCAACCTCCTAACTTTCTCCCATTATCCTCTCATCATTAACCGTCCTCATGCCTAACTTCCGTCACCAACCTCTAGCCCACTTGACCCTCATCCACGCCAACCACCCATTGATCCCTAACCCTAACTCCCACACTAAGTAGCGGTGGTTGAAACCATCGCCTAGAGATAGTAACCTCCACCACTTCTTCTCTTCAAAAACCCCACCGTCGCCTCAAGCGACAATTGTCAACCCTTGAATGGAGTTTCCCCTAGCCGCTCCTCCTCTTCGTGAAAGGAAGAAGGAGTCGACGTTGTGCGATAATGGAGGTCTACCCCTACTTTGATCCATATCGAGCATGCCCTTCTACGTCATCCACGACGACCATTCGAGCTTCTTCCTGGGCTGAGGAGATTAAGAGAAGATCAGGGGATTGATCCGAACCCCAACCCAAGCCTTTCATTCCATCACACAACATCTATTTGATTCAAGTAATTCCTAGATTATGTTCTTGAATGATATCTTGGAATTAATCTGTACTGTACACATACTCTTCAGCCAATCCAAGATGCGTCTTACTTCTAGCATGGATCCTTGATCCAGGAGGAAGGGTTTTCCTATGTGATTCTCATTCTATCGCAGCTTCCACTTCGATTCATCTTCCTCCATTCTTGTTGGAAGAAACACCATGGATATCCACCTTCTACATACCATATTGGTCCTTTGTTTCATTCACTATCGCATGCACCAACTTGAATATGCTTTGTCTATCTTCAGCTAACACTTCCAGGTGTGAAGGCCTTCAATGGACAGAATCCAAAGTCCTCCTTCGATCTGGAGCGCTTCCCCGATGAGATTCCTTCATCACAGACTTAAAGATGCTTGCGAACCTCCATCGAATGTGCATCATCTTCGTGTTCCCCCTCAGGATGATCGTTGATCTTTAGAGCACCTCCATGATGAAGGTGGAGCTATGGAGCTCACGCCGGAGCTCTGCCTTATCGTCGCTATTTGAGGCAGAGAGGAAGAACAATGTCATACAGTTGTCGTTGGATCACGCCAAATTCGCCAGGATCTAACGGCTGAGAGGAGCCCACGTAGACTCATCCAAGCCTACAGCCTCGTGCATCACCGGGCCAGAGCTGGAGCGCCACGTCTTGCCACGTGTCCCAAGCCACGCTCAGCCATCCGAACCTAGGATAGCACGCACATCATGCGTACAGGCCTGGGATAATACAAATGTTCCCGTTGGTTTGCTTTAATTGCAAAAATACCCCTGCGTAATGGGTAATTTATAAATTTCACTATTGATTTTCCATAATTGCATTTTAGTACATCTAGGGACTTGTTTGTCATTTTTTATTCATGTTTTATCACATTTATACCCCTAGATTCAAACTTGAATAACTTGAGCATATGAACTCCAAATGAAGTAATTTCAGTGACATTTTGATCCATGCTGCATTATCTTTTACATGGTTTAATTTATTCTCAAATTTGATGCATAATGAGAGATTAATTTATTAGAGATAATTAAGTTGCTTAAATCTCTCTTATATGAAATATGGCATTGATTAAATTGCATGATTAAATCTAGATTATGTAATTAAGTCTGATGAATCATTTTAGGGCATAATTATGTGTGCATTTGCATGTGATATCATTCTGTCATCACAACATTATTTTCTAACACGCATTAATGTTTCATCAATACATTTTTGCCTCATCCATACATGCATTCGTGATATGCATTATCTTGTATTATCTGCTTGCATTGTTGTCTTTATTTTTACCTAAATAATTTATTGATCACATAACCTAGATATTTAACACCTAAGTAATTGTATTATGTTGCGTGTCCTTGTGTTCGATCCTGGACTTCCCATGTTAAAAGTTAAAGCTGAATCATCTTCATAGAGATTAGTCATTCAGTTTTGTATGACATGTTGAGTGCACGTGCTACAATGGATCAATATTACTACATGCATTTAGCGCTTCATCAGATGGCGCTGTTGCCGGGGACACGACCTCATTAATATAATTATTTAGGTTTTCATATTGTGGTTAAAGTTGGTTTTTATCTTATCTAGGTCAATCCTGTGTTGTAATATTTTCTACATTATTATATATATATGGTGATAATCTTTAAAATATCTAATATCTTCTATTCTGTGTTAGGGCCCATTCATCGAGGATGCTCGTGGAGAATGGAGGCTAGAAGCTCAATCTCGAGTTCCCGCTGAGAAGAACTGTAAAAGATGCATTCAAGACAAGTCGAATATTATTTTGTTCATATTTGTTATATATTATTACGGACTGGACTTTATATTATGTATGTTGATTCTGTTTCACCTATGTTGGGTGAGACTCAACTTGAGTGCTTGATACTATGGCTTAGGCACCTGGCTCTTAGAGCTTCCTCATTTTATATCTTTATTGCTTGAATTGTAGTATAGGTCGTACCAACTTCATCTTATGAGAATTACTCATCTCTAAGATTCATGAGATGCACGTAATCTACGTTCAACTTAGTCCAAACTAAATTGATTATCTGCTCGCTAATAGACGCATGATTAGGTGTGGATTTTTATCGACTTGCATACATTTAGATATAATATTTTTATTCAGTCTCGCATGTGCATGAAGAGAGTTGGCGCCACTGTAAGTATTCCTCTTGAGCATAATATCATGATTTTTCATCTGCATGATTTTTCCCTTTTCATGATTTGTCAATTAGGATAATATGGAATTGGGACTGGACGATATATGATGACTTATGCATTCGGAGATTTAACACGAGTGATAACCTAAGATCTAAAAACGGAACTATTAATGCAAGTTGAGATAAATATATGCATTCATTGAGAGGTGAGGACGAATCCCTAGGATAGAGCCCAAATCCTAAGTCAGTATGCTCGTAGTAAACGTGAATTTTGTATTATCATCAATAAAGCGACAAGATAATTAGACTATATTTATGGTCTTCACTGGGTGTGTTGGTGAAATAATGGGGTTTGTTTGATATTGTTTTACTCTTCAGCATCCCAAAACTCTAGGATCCATTATTATCTCCTGAGATTCATCATCTAAAGATTCAGCTAACATTGATCCCTTCATCACTTAGCTTCCTATTCTTTATACTTAGGCTTATTTTCAGCCTAAGTATAGGGGGGATTCAATGTCATTTTGATTGTTCCCCTCGAGTTTCCTAGTTTTAAATCATATCTTTATACTTAAACTATTTCTTAGTTTAAGTAGAGGGACACTCGAGTCCCTATATTCCTTTAACTAATTCTTTTTACTCTTTATGCACCTGTGATCTTGGATTCAGTTCGTGTATATTTATTTTATACTTAGTTGAGATATGGCTTCATTTCACTTTGTGCTATGAGGACATAGCAAAAGCTAAGTATAGGGGGGTCTATCGTATATGTTACTGATGAATACTCATTCATCACTCTTTATTCTTATATTTTAGCTACAAGAACCTTTGCAAGTGCATGTATATAGTTGTAAATAGAAATAATTACCAAAAGCATGCATTGTATAAAAACCTATAATTAGCATGTTTTTGTGCAAAAATAAAAGAATAAAGATTAAAAAGAAAAAGAGGGAAATATTTAGAATAAATATTGAGCAACCTAACCCAAGGGAGGGCTCAGCATGGGCCTGACCGCATAAAAGCCAAAGTAGAGGGAGATAGGGGCTCATGTGTGTAAATATCTATGTATATAAATAAAAGTATTTTCCTCACAAAAATAGGCTTGTAAATATTTGTATATATTTAAGTATAAAAACAAGATAAAAATAGAAAAATCAAAAAGAAGATAAAAACATCACTCATCATGTATATAGACCACCCACCTTTATATTTATTTAGCCTTATAAATAAATAAAATTAATTTCCAGAATTTTTGTACATATTCTATATTATATAGTGTAAATAAATAAAATAAAAACAATTAAAACAAAAACAAAATAAAAAAAACAAAATTAAAAACATAAAAATACCTTGTAAATATACCATGTATATATATATGTACATATGTATTTATTTCACCTATGTATATAAATAATAAAAATAAAATAAAAATGTCTTTTTATTCCTCATTTTATAATATAAATAAATAAAATACAAAATGGGAATAAAGTTGTATAAAAATAACAATTAAAAATTAAAATCTTATATATTGTATATATACCTATATCTAACCCTACTATGTACATACCTTATTTTTATTTCGAAAAATTAATTAAAAATCACTAAAAAAATAGAAAAAAATAAAATAAAAATATTTCATGTTTTAAGTTTTTATTAATTCGACCATTTTCTACCTTAAAATAAATAAACAAATAAAATAGGTTTGGCGACTCCTGATTGGTCCACGGGGGTTTGTTGACCCCGATCAACTTCCCCGGCGGACCCTCTTCCCCGCGGATCTGGGTGAATAACCCGATTTCTCCATTTATCCCCCACCTGATCCGATACCCATTTCACTTAACCCCGGGCCCCGATTAATCTTCGAACATCCAGGACCCTCGCCCGGGGTGGGTTTGATGGATCCGAGCTCCACGCTACTCAACCGACCATCACCTTTCCGGATCTCCGAGCATATATATTGTCGTCACCGGCGACCTATTCTTCCATCTTTGGACCTCCTGCTCGCCGCCAAGGAGCTCCTCCAGAGTGCCCGAGTGACAGCCGCGTGTTTTGGAGTGGAAGCGAGGCACGAGTCCCCAGGAGCCCACTGATCCGGTGGTTCAATCGCCGTGCGCCGCCGCGAGCGCGCCCAGCCTTGGGGAGACGACGGCCCCTTGCAGGCAACGACCGGAAGCTCGCTGAGCTTCAGCCCAGTCGACTGCACCCGCCAGGTAACCCTCTTAGCCTGTAGATTAGCGTAGGTTTAGATTTTTCCGATTTCAGTAGAGTAGCTCCACCACCTCCGCCTGCCGTCTCCGACCACCCATTCACTCTTCCGACACCGCCACCACGTCCACCAGACACCTCTCCACCTTCTCTGACCCTTCACTCCCCCTGGCTCGCTCCGGAGCAGGGTATTGGCTCTCACCCTCCGCCGCTCGCTGGAGAGCCCTCATACCGCCTCATCCTTCACCTTCCGCCCGCTCTGACGGGTCGAGGCAGTTTGCCCTCGACACAGCTCTATTCCTATGTAGGTATCGAGCCCATTCGACCTCATCTGGAGGTCGAGACTTCAGAGCACGGGAGCTCCTGTTCGTCCACGTCACCGGAGCTCTCTGGAGTTCCTCTCTTTCATCGGAGCAGCGCATCGGGTGCGGAGCATCACGGTGAAGCTTCCTCGCACCTCAGGAGCATCAGGCGAGGTCCACCGTGCGCGCAGAGGGCCGGCGAAGTTCGCCGGCCGCCAGTTCTTCCAGGAGCCTCGTCCACCGCTAGATCGACCTCGACGCTCCAGATTAGATCGTGTCCGTTCATTCACGGAGCATCACTGACCGTCAGATCTTCCAAGGTTCGATCGCCACCGTCGAGCCAGCGAGGTTAAGCCACGACACATCCCAGCCATCCGATCTGCCACGCGTCGTGCATCCATCCCTCGACATTAATAAAAGGGGTAAATTGTCCTTAGGCCCCCTTTACTTTCTGCATTTAGTTCTAGTCCTGTAAATACGTAGTGTAGTTGTTTACTTTTTTGTGAAAATTGCACTGTGGACCTTTCTTTCTATCATATTTGCACTTATACCCCTGCCAGTTGTGAACAAGTGCATCGACACGTGGTATTTTGGCACATTTGCATTATTAACCCAGTGTTTTTGGCTTGTTAAGATTTGCATTTATAGAAATAGGAATGACAATTAGGTCCCCTCAGACCTGAGTCACGTGTATCGTGCGTGGCCCGGGGGTAATTTGCATTCCTACCCTTATACTTTTCAAGCTTGTTGTTCCAGGGACCCAAAACTTTGTTATAATTGCAGATAGGTCCCTGTGCATTGTTGCTTTATTTTGATTTTAAATAAAATAGCAAATATACTCCAAATCCAACGAAAATTGGACACATGGCTTCTGCCATAGTGTAAAATTTTCTGGAATTTTTGGGGACAATTTTGTTTTGTTTTGATATTTTTAAAAATTCAAAAACATTTAATTTCGTTACTGTCTAAGTTTAAAAATCATAAAAAAATATTAAATATCATCTAAAATTCACAAAAAAATTACCTACTGTTTGTTTATGCTCGCTTGATTTTCTAGCCAATTTTGGTTATTTTTCATTGCTTAAAACACCTAAAAATTGAAAAACACCTAAAAACTTACAAAAATTCTAAAAAAAAGACTAAAAACCCAAAAACAATAATCTAGGTGCCCAATTTTTCCTTGTTTTATTCTCTATACAGGAAAATTACCTCCCGGCTAATTTGGGGCTTCTAGATATTTTATCTAGGTCCTTTTAGCTCGGCTGGACAGTACCTACAGTTTCAGCCCTTGTTTGATTTTTAGAAAATTAAATAAATATCAGAAAAATCCCAAAAATTCCCCAAAAACACTAAAAATTATAAAACACATAAAAATATTTTTTTTAGAATTTTTGGTTGATTTTTATCGCATTAAATAAATTGTTGAAGTGTGTTGTTTTCTTGTTTTCTTTATTTTCTTAATACTTTAAAAATCCAAAAAAATATAAAATAATGAAAAACCACCAAAAATACTCCTTTTATTTTCTTTTATTTCTTTTTGACTACTTCGTAGGCCGCAAGGCCAATTCGTGCTCCTTGTGTTCGACCTTGGTCGCTATACCAGGTTAAATTAATAGCAAGACCGCTGTCGTGTTTTCGAGTTGATTTTCATTTTATTGGTGGTCTAATTTTTCTTGATCGACACGATCGAGTGATTGAGGTCGCGACGGCCATCTTAGATACACCTAATTGCCTTAGTCGCTTGGGATTTTTCGTGTCATCAGAATGGCGCCGTTGCCGGGGAGCAGGTTTAGTAGTTTTTGTTTTTGCTTTACTTTTGTTTTCGCAGCTTTTCGCGGCTCTTTCAGAGCTCGCGGCTTTTCGCGGCTTCTGTTTATATTTTATTTTTGTTTTATTTTGTTTTGTTTTCTTTTCTTTTATTTTTCTTTTGTTTGATTTTTGTTTGTTGATTTTATTTTGCATTTTTGCATATATACCCTCATTTTCCTTTCATTTGTTTGTCTTATTATTATTTGATTATTTTTATTGGTCTGACCACTCTATTCTTTCTTGCGAGGGCCCAAGGACCGAGGCAGCCGATTTCGAGAAGCCAACGCAACCGCGAGACTCGGAGGCGGCTCCCTTCTGCACGGAGCCGCAGGAGAGCGTGAGAGGAGAGCTGAGTGGGAGAGGTTTAGTTTAGGTTTATTTTTCTTTCATTTGATTATTTTTGTACTAATACAGGGACTTAGATACTCTTGTGGACTTGAACTCTTAGCGGGTCTGTTTCGCCGAGCACCGGTATGCTCGGGGGACCCTTAGGATTGTCGCGGCTTTTTCGCGGTTTTGATTTTTAGCTGCCTTTTCCGGTGTTTACGCGGTTTTCATCGAGCCCCTAGACTTAGGATTTTCTGCTTGCTTGTATCGTAATTAGTAGGGTCCCCACACCTAATTGCTTGCATGTTCCTATAGTGCGATTAATTGGACCTACTAATAACTAATTAATAAAAATAACTGATTCATCCCCTTCGTAGCCTACGTGCCGCAGCCTGCCCCGTAAAGCGCTTTCTCCTACCCCCGATTTGACGGGCAGAGGAGGGGTAGGCCAAGACCGTACCTTTGGCTTGGAGGTCGGTGACCAGTTAGACGGTTCTGCGAGTAGACTTGCTCATCTAGGACTCGGTTTTCATCGCTGCACCATATAGGTAGTTTCTTTTCTATCTTTACATTATACGCGGATCATATTGCATGTAGAGTGCTGGAGTCTGGTACGCCTTCCTTACTTTGCATGCATCATTGATTTATCGTGCATCGGTTTTTTCGTCTTCTCCCCCCTGTTTTGGATTAAATAATCAAGAGAACCGAAAAATTCGTTAGGCGTTTCTTTTTATTTGAAAAATATCTAAAAAACAAAAACAATAAAATCAGGACTGCTAATCATACTTGACCTAAAAGACACTTCACTGAAAATATGTCTTGGGGAGAGTAACCCCCTCCTTGTCTGGTTTGGATGAGCGAGAGAGTGATCCGCACATTAGGATAGAGCCTCCGATCTTTTCTTGACTGATTACCGGCTTTCAGTACGGGACAGTCGGTTGAAAAAGATCTGGATACCTATTTACCTCACGTAATCGCTCTGATAGACTAGATGATCACCTAAAATAAAATCGACAAGATAATTGACCGATCCCTTCGGTCTTCAGCTTTGTGTGCGTAGGTGAATTGGGGGTTTGCTTGTTCATCTTGTGTGATTGCCAGATCCCTTCGATCTTCCCCATCCTCTTCTCTATCCATCTGCTTCCCCACCCTCACCTCCCTTCAGTCGTCCTCCTCTCTTCTCCTTTTCCCCTGGATGATGGATCCCCCTCACTGTGAGCCGACTCTTGCGGTTTTTTCTTCGCTATCTGACCATCAGTACAGACCACCTTCTAGGGAGGTCGGATCTCCGACCAACCTCCCGTACCCTCCCTCCCTTTCATCTCACCACTCTGGGCATGCTGTGCGAGACGTCCGAGGATATCAGATAGAGCAGATGCGAGACCCGAACGATGTTGTTGCTGAGTTGAGAGCGCACTCCGTTGGTGATCAGAGAGAGTAGTGGAGATCAGCAGACATATCCTATTCCAGATTGATGGAGGAGCAGATAGCACTTGGAGCTCAGTCAGCTTCTACACTAGGTCCATTCGTCTTGGATTTGGATTACATTCAGCGACTGCCGACATTTTCAGGAGAGGCGCACGATGAGCCTTATCTTCACCTGTCCGCTTTCAAGGAGTTTTGTAGAGCACAGAGATATTCAGACGTCACTACAGAGGAGCTGATGAGCAGAACCTTCCCATTCACGCTTCACGACAGAGCCATGAGATGGCACCGACGATTGGGGAGGACATTCGAGACGTGGGGAGAGCTACGCCGAGAGTTTCTACAGAGATACTTCCCCCACGTAGAGCAGATTTCATGCGGTCTTTGATCATGGACTTTTCAGTTGACCCCCAGGAGCCATTGCACGAGGCATGGCTGAGGTTTCTTGACCTCTTAAGGAGATTTCCTGACCACGGACTTCCACTTATAGACTTGATAGAGATCTCCATGCGGGGGATGACCGCAGAGCAGCTTGCACTGGTGATTACCACATGTGGCGGTTCACACCGCAGTTCTGACATTCACTTCCTGGACACCATCTCGAGGCTACTTTCACAGAGTTCTTCTCCACGAGATGCCTTGGTCGGGACAACACATGCGGATGATGCAGTACCAGTGCGGTGTGTCACTTTACATGATGAGTCAGCTTCTACACACCAGCCCGAGGACTTGGAGCAGACAACACCACTGACAGAGGAGATGACTTCCATAGCAGAGGTTCGGACCCAGAGTTTACTTGAGTTCCCGTTGGATTTCCAGCTGGAATTCGAGTCAGCCCCAGAGTTCCTAGTCGACGAATCTTGATATCAGATCTTCTGATACTCCAGGAGCCGGAGGAGCCCCAGCTTTTACAGCCATTGACTCAGCTTCTTCAGTTTCCAGTCCCGGAGGAGTCAGTTTCCTTCCTGCAGAGACACTTCTTGGATGCAGACAGTCACCATGACTCAGCCCAGCAGCCACAGCTTGAGGAGGGACAGCACTTTGAGAGCACAGACACAGAGAGTCCCATCTTCGAGCCTTTTGTCCTCCACTTTGTTGAGATAGATACATTTCCTGAGGACCAGCAGACAGCCAGCATAGCCGTAGAGAGAGGATCAGCCGCGGACACTTTGCCAGCTTTCGCGGTGTTGACTAGTACCTTCTCCTGCTTCCAGATTGCCGAGACTTACACTTTAGATGATGATGCAGCCTGGTGCACCGAGTGGATACTTGATAGCAGTGCAGATGCCCATCTAGATCCTGATCCTCTTCTTGTCACTTCTGATCTTGCATCTCTCCCCGAGGGTTATCTGCGGGAGGATACCGCACTCGATGAGTACTCGATTTCACCTTCTGAGAATGTTTCCGATCTGACGGGGCACGAAATCGAGTCTTTAGATCTTTCTGATTCTGAGTATTCTCACCTCGACGACCCTCGCGAGGATGAGCCCATTCTGGAGATATCCGATGATTTGCCTGATCTGATTCTATTTCATGCATCGAATATCAGTCTGCTTAGAGAGTCTCCTGATCTTGATTATCCACACCTGCTTGAGACACCGATTGACGTGGAGGATTCTATTACTGATCCATCCTTCTCCACGTTTGATTTCTTCGGCTCTATACTCTCACTCCAGTCTGATCCAGAGCCGATGATTTCTTTTGTGCTACCGGATCCCGATCACTTCTTTCCATATCATTGGCTGGTAGCAGACACCCGTTTGATTGCATACCTGGGTGTCTTTGCTTACACTGTTGACTTCGTCGCTGTTCTTACACCGAGACTGCGGCGACAGTACGGCATTCGACTCACCGATGTCGTACTGAACCTTGATACTGCGTTGTCCTAGCCTTTGCGCCCAGCTAGGGGCGTAAAAACTAGCGCTTGTTGAGAGGCACCTCAACACTGTACTCTTTTGTATATACGTGTTTCGTCTTGTGTTGATCTTTCTTTCTTCCGTTCTTGTTTTCACCCCAGGTCTCGCTTAGGATTATCTTTGCTATACTTAGGATATTGCTCATCCTAAGTATAGGGGGGTGAAAACATCGGGTTGTTCTTCGTTCTGTTTCATCACTTCTGTTGTTGCCTATACTTAAGGTTCTTCACCTTAAGTATAGGGGGAGTGATGTCCTCTCCTTCTTGTATATATTCGTTGATTTTCTTCGTGTCTTGCTACCCCTGTTTTGCTGCCTATACTTAGGGATATCCCACCCTAAGTATGGAAGGGTAGACCCTGTACATTCTCCACTCGGTTTTCCCTTAGTATACAGCCTGCTATACTTAGGATTACTTGATCCTAAGTATAGGGGGAAGACCCGAGACCCTCTTGACTTTCTATTTTATTCATTCGTCTTTGTATATAGCCTTCCTTTTCACTTCCCTATACCTAGCACGAGTTATGTCTTCTTCATCGCTCTCGACTCTGAGGACATCGTTCGAGCTAAGTATAGGGGGTGTGTATATATTTCATATATACTTTAGTCATAACTCGTACTTTGTGTGAGTGTGTTAATAAATAAAATGGCTAAAAACCTTAAAAATCACAAAAATTTAAAAGTTTTCATGTACATAAACTTCTTTTATTTGCACATAAATAGCTAGTGTACAAATTATTTTTGTAAAAATGATTTCAAAAATCTTTTGTGTAAAGCTTGTGTAAATATTTTCTTATCAAAATTATGTATATAGTACAAAATTTTTCCAAAATGTTTTGAAAATCAAAAGTTTGCAAAAATCTTGTGTAAATGTGTGTAAAAACCCTTTTTGCAAAACTTGCACATCATGCATCATCCATTCATGATTTCAAAACATTTTTCAAAAATTTTGCATGTTTGTAAACTTTGTGTAAATAGCATCTTTTGTACATATGTATATAGTTTTTCTGGATGATAGTTGACATTTAAACTAGCCTGGAATCAAATTGAGAAATGGAGCTTGATTAAGATCTTAATCCACCTAACTTCTAAGAGGAACCTTATAGAGCTTAGGTTTAAGGCTTTTCAGGTCCATGGTGACTTAATTCTTTGAGTCCACTAGGCTATGATCACATGTCATCTCAATGAGCCTAAGTAGAGCACTTAACAACAACACATGACTCATATAGACAATGGCTTTACTTGGACACCAGCACTATGCACCGAGCTCTCTACGGATGAGGTGGTGAGGAGGCAGTCTTCCTTGACTTGGGGTAGCATATGAGGGTAGTACTTCTAGGCGGAACCTCTCTTCTTCTTATAGTGAAGGAAGTGCGTCTCAACTTGGTCTGGTTGCGATGAGGTCTAACGACGGGAGTTGTGGGTTGCAATAAAGCTTCAAAAGAGGGATAGTCTACTGGCTCAAGAGGAAAAACTCCTTGTATATATGCTGCACATGTATATGTTGTATAGATGCACTTGAAAAAAAAATGCAAAAAGAAAATAACTCCAAAAAAGTGGTGGGTCTGATAGAAAATGATAATCCCACCGGAGTATGTATATAGAGTGCAATAAGCAAAGCTTGAGTATCATGATCCACCTGATGTAGCTTGCAGCAGGGAGACTTGGCTACACTGGTCAAGCTCCCAAGGGTGCTTGGCTACACTGGCCTTGACCCATTCTCTTCTTCCTCCTCTTCTTGAGCCGGTTGAACTTGAACTTAGAAGGGAATACCCCGCTCCTCGAGGAAAGAGTGGCCTGATTGAGGTCATAGAGTTACCTTGTTGGGGAGGGTTGTCAAGTTGCCATTTCTGAGGTGGAGAGCTTAGACCTCACATTCACAGGACAAGAAAAGATTCATGGTCTTCAGGGTTTGTGATTGATGACTTGTTCTGACCTGGAGCATTGAGGAGTCCTGGTTATAGATTAGTGGAACTTAGAGGCTGTTGAGTTTTAGGCTTAAGTCCAAATAAGGTTCCGACACATTAATAATCCAAAGATCTGATCGAGCTCCATACCTTAATTTAATGAAGGCAAGTTTAATAATCAGCCTTGATCCATGTACATTCTCTTTTTCTTTTTCTTCATTTCTTTTTCACTTCTTTTTCAAATAAGTGTTTGCTAAGGGACTAGCAAAGTTAAGTATAGGGGGGTGATGAATAATCATTCATCACTCTTTGTTCTTATATTTTAGCTACAAGAACCTTTGCAAATGCATGTATATAGTTGTAAATAGAAATAATTACCAAAAGCATGCATTGTATAAAAAGCTATAATTAGCATATTTTTGTGCAAAAATAAAAGAATAAAGATTAAAAAGAAAAAGAGGGAAATATTTAGAATAAATATTGAGCAACCTAACCTAAGGGAGGGCTCAGCATGGGCCTGACCGCATAAAAGCCAAAGTAGAGGGAGATAGGGGCTCATGTGTGTAAATATCTATGTAAATAAATAAAAGTATTTTCCTCACAAAAATAGGCTTGTAAATATTTGTATATATTTAAGTATAAAAACAAGATAAAAATAGAAAAATCAAAAAGAAGATAAAAACATCACTCATCATGTATATAGACCACCCACCTTTATATTTATTTAGCCTTATAAATAAATAAAATTAATTTCCAGAATTTTTGTACATATTCTATATTATATAGTGTAAATAAATAAAATAAAAACAATTAAAACAAAAACAAAATAAAAAAAACAAAATTAAAAACATAAAAATACCTTGTAAATATACCATGTATATATATGTACATATGTATTTATTTCACCTATGTATATAAATAATAAAAATAAAATAAAAATGTATTTTTATTCCTCATTTTATAATATAAATAAATAAAATACAAAATGGGAATAAAATTGTATAAAAATAACAATTAAAAATCAAAAATTAAAATCTTATATATTGTATATATACCTATATCTAACCCTACTATGTACATACCTTATTTTTATTTCGAAAAATTAATTTAAAATCACTAAAAAAATAGAAAAAAATAAAATAAAAATATTTCATGTTTTAAGTTTTTATTAATTCGACCTTTTCTACCTTAAAATAAATAAACAAATAAAATAGGTTTGGTGGCTCCTGATTGGTCCACGGGGGTTTGTTGACCCCGGTCAACTTCCCCCGCGGACCCTCTTCCCCGCGGATCTGGGTGAATGACCCGATTTCTCCATTTATCCCCCACCTGATCCGACACTCATTTCACTTAACCCCGGGCCCCGATTAATCTTCGAACATCCAGGACCCTCGCCCGGGGTGGGTTTGATGGATCCGAGCTCCGCGCTACTCACCCGACCATCACCTTTCCGGATCTCCGAGCATATATATTGTCGTCACCGGCGACCTATTCTTCCATCTTTGGACCTCCTGCTCGCCGCCAAGGAGCTCCTCTAGAGTGCCCGAGTGACAGCCGCGTGTTTTGGAGTGGAAGCGAGGCACGAGTCCCCAGGAGCCCACTGATCCGGTGGTTCAACCGCCGTGCGCCGCCGCGAGCGCGCCCAGCCTCGGGGAGACGACGGCCCCTTGCAGGCAACGACCGGAAGCTCGCTGAGCTTCAGCCCAGTCGACTGCACCCGCCAGGTAACCCTCTTAGCCCGTAGATTAGCGTAGGTTTAGATTTTTCCGATTTCAGTAGAGTAGCTCCGCCACCTCCGCCTGCCGTCTCCGACCACCCATTCACTCTTCCGACACCTCCACCACGTCCACCAGACCCCTCTCCACCTTCTCCGACCCTTCACTCCCCCTGGCTCGCCCCGGAGCAGGGTATCGGCTCTCACCCTCCGCCGCTCGCCGGAGAGCCCTCATACCGCCTCATCCTTCACCTTCCGCCCGCTCTGACGGGTCGAGGCAGTTTGCCCTCGACCCAGCTCTCTTCCTGTGCGGGTATCGAGCCCATTCGACCTCATCTGGAGGTCGAGACTTCAGAGCACAGGAGCTCATGTTCGTCCACGTCGCTGGAGCTCTCTGGAGTTCCTCTCTTTCATCGGAGCAGCGCATCGGGTGCGGAGCTTCACGGCGAAGCTTTCTCGCACCTCAGGAGCATCAGGCGAGGTCCACCGTGCGCGCAGAGGGCCGGCGAAGTTCGCCGGCCGCCAGTTCTTCCAGGAGCCTCGTCCACCGCTAGATCGACCTCGACGCTCCAGATTAGATTGTGTCCGTTCATTCACGGAGCAGCACTGACCGTCAGATATTCCGAGGTTCGATCGCCACTGTCGAGCCAGCGAGGTTAAGCCACGACACATCCCAGACATCCGATCTGCCACGCGTCGTGCATCCATCCCTCGACATTAATAAAAGGGGTAAATTGTCCTTAGGCCCCCTTTACTTTCTGCATTTAGTTTTACTCCTGTAAATACGTAGTGTAGTTGTTTACTTTTTTGTGAAAATTGCACTGTGGACCTTTCTTTCTATCATATTTGCACTTATACCCCTGCCAGTTGTGAACACGTGCATCGACACGTGGTATTTTGGTACATTTGCATTATTAACCCTGTGTTTTTGGCTTGTTAAGATTTGCATTTATAGAAATAGGAATGATAATTAGGTCCCCTCAAGCCTGAGTCACGTGTATCGTGCGTGGCCCGAGGGGTAATTTGCATTCCTACCCTTATACTTTTCAAGCTTGTTGTTCCAGGGACCCAAAACTTTGTTATAATTGCAGATAGGTCCATGTGCACTGTTGCTTTATTTTGATTTTAAATAAAATAGCAAATATACTCTAAATCCAATGAAAATTGGATGCATGGCTTCTGCCATAGTGTAAAATTTTCTGGAATTTTTGGGGATAATTTTGTTTTGTTTTGATATTTTTAAAAATTAAAAAACATTTAATTTCGTTACTGTCTAAGTTTAAAAATCACAAAAAAATATTAAATATCATCTAAAATTCACAAAAAAAATTACATACTATTTGTTTATGCTCGCTTGATTTTCTAGCCAAATTTGGCTATTTTTCATTGCTTAAAACACCTAAAAATTGAAAAACACCTAAAAACTTACAAAAGTTCTAATAAATAGACTAAAAACCCAAAAACAATAATCTAGGTGCCCAATTTTTCCTTGTTTTATTCTCTATACAGGAAAATTACCTCCCGGCTAATTTGGGGCTTCTAGATATTTTATATAGGTCCTTTTAGCTCGGCTGGACAGTACCTACAGTTTCAGGCCTTGTTTGATTTTTAGAAAATTAAATAAATATCAGAAAAATCCCAAAAATTCCCCAAAAACACTAAAAAATATAAAACACATAAAAATATTTTTGTTAGAATTTTTGGTTGATTTTTATCGCATTAAATAAATTGTTGAAGTGTGCTGTTTTCTTGTTTTCTTTATTTTCTTAATACTTTAAAAATCCAAAAAAATATAAAATAATTAAAAACCACCAAAAATACTCCTTTTATTTTCTTTTATTTCTTTTTGACTACTTCGTAGGCCGCAAGGCCAATTCGTGCTCCTTGTGTTCGACCCTGGTCGCTATACCAGGTTAAATTAATAGCAAGACCGCTATCGTGTTTTTGAGTTGATTTTCATTTTATTGGTGGTCTAATTTTTCTTGATCGACACGATCGAGTGACTGAGGTCGCGATGACCATCTTAGATACACCTGATTGCCTTAGTCGCTTGGGATTTTTCGTGTCATCAGTTACATATACACTTTAGTCATAGCTCATATTTTTTTAAAAAAAATATTGGGGCTATGGGTATCGTATTGCACTTTTGAGCTGATTTGTGTACAAAATAATTGAAAATAATTTTTGAAAATTATATACATATCCGACATGATTTTCAAGTGTCTTACATGGTTTGTGAAATACGGTTTGACATGTTTGGAAATTCATTTGTAAGATATTTTGAAAACCTACATATTCATGTGACATTGTTTGGAAAAATGTTTTACTGAGGTTTGAAAAAATGGGGTTTTACTTGTTTTTAAAAATCTTTGTAAAATGTTTTGAAAATTTCTATACTTATGTGACAATGTTTGCAAAAAAATTTCAGAAATCTTTTCAAAGTTAAGGGTGTAAAGGAGTCTAATTAATTAACTCTCTAACTTAAAAAAATGGAAAAATAAAAATCACAAAAAGATTGACTTATTAATTGGTGTTACTCTCTGACACTTACACTTTGTACTCAAGGCTTGAGATGATCTTTAACACTATGTTTAAGGAGTCCCTAGACTCAAAGCTATCATGTATTAATCATTAGGGTCTTGAACTTAAAATTCACACTCTCATAGTTCGAAGATATGCATGTTATATTTCATGCTTAATCTCCCTTAAAAGAATTTGGCCATCACTCACATGCACGATTGCATTCAAGATTAAGATGAGTCAAGGTATCACTGAGGAGACTAGGATTGGAAGTTTGAGTTTGTACTTGATCTATATGATGCTTGAGGATGAGATAAAATGAATGAAGGCTTCATGAAACCTGAGTATCGGCATCTTAGCCAGTATGGGACAAGTTATCATGTTATCTCTTGAATTTGACCTAAAGTGCCATGGTGTGATGACTTTTAATTAATAAGTTTATCAATATTTGCCAACTTTTGGTAAAAGTAGTGGAGCTAGCCAAAAATAATGAAAAGAAAGAAAGAAAAAGTGAAAGAAAAGCTCTCACCATACAAAGTCAAATATCAAATAGCTTCCACCAAAGGCGAGCATTTCCAACCATTTCAAATTGTCCACTTGGACCACCGCTATTAGGATCAGGAGTCGGGCTAGCACCCAAAAAGGGCTCTGCATCATAAATGCTACAAGTCTGGGTGTCGAAAGTATATTAGATACTCAAAAAAGGCATACCCCGGTGTACTCCCAGGAAAATAAATGTAGGCGACTCCAACTTCTCTTTTGACGGACATATTGATTGGCGAAATAAAAATGAAAATTATGTTGAGTATTGGCACTTGAGAGAATCATGTTCCAATTAGAGGACGTGAAAATAAGTGCACAATCCAATATCCTCCATCATCTGGCCTTCCATCTATCTTTTTGAAGTCTAACAAACTAAAGTAATACATCTTATGTATATGTATACATTGAGAGTCTGATAATTAAAGGAGTTGAATTCCTTTTGATTAATACTTGGATCAACTTAGAGTTTTCGTATTCCTAAAACCTAGTGTTCTAGGTCAAATTAAGCCAAGTTTACTCACTTTCACTTGTCAGGGATCTCATTGAGTAAACTAACTCTCTAACTAATTCTTTCTTTATTAACTCGAGGACGAGCGTAGCTTAAGTATAGGGGCAAGATAAATATCGTATTTATCATCATTATTTACCACATTTATCTCTCTTACTTAAGTTAATCACACAGATTCAATAACAAATAACACTAATTACTAATTTGTGTGTTTTATATAATTGACACTAATTGCTTTATATTAATATAACCCTAGTATGGTGTGATATTTTATGTATTTATTTCTTATTAAAAATCAAATAATACATTAATATTTCATATAAATAAATTAACATAAAACAAAATAAAAACACAAAAAAATAAACAAAAGAAAAATCAAAGAAAATTGTTGTATATGATTTTTATTAGGATTTACTTTTTATCTATGTATAGATGACATCTGATCTCTTTGACTTCTACATGAAAGTTGCAGATCTCATCGAGATATACAACTTCCATGTTCATGACTTTTTTCTAATTCGTCCTCTAACTAATTCTTTTTATTTTATTCTGATTTATTGATTTTTCTTCAATTCTTATTGGGCCACGTGGCACCTTTAGATTGCGCCACGTGGCATGTTCCTGTTCTGCCACCCGTCCTCACTTCTAACCTTTAGATGGCATAAACTCTTACAATCTAGGCCATTATTTCATGCCTCATTATGAGCCATGTGATCAGCTCTGATATATTCAAACAGGTCCGTTCCCTCGCGCAAAAAGCTTAACCGTTGGATCAAAGATCCAACGGTTCAGGAGTCATCACTAACCACCAGCATCCCCTTCTCTTGTCCTCTAACCTCATCAACCTCCTAACTTTTCCCCCATTATCCTCCCATAATTAACCACCCTCATGCCTATCTTCTGTCACCAACCTCTAGCCCACTCGACCCTCTTCCACACCAACCACCCATTGATCCCTAACTCCCACACTAAGTTGCAGTGATTGAAACAACCACCTGGAGATAGTAACCTCTGCCACTTCTACTCTTCAAAAACCCCACTGCTGCCTCAAGCGGCGGTTGTCAACCCTTGAACGGTGTTTCCCCTAGCCGCTCCTCCTCTTCATGATAGGAAGAAGGAGACGACGTTGTGCGATATGGAGGTCTACCACTGGTTCGACCCATGGCGAGCATGTCATGCTACAGCGTCCACGACGACAATTCGAGCTTCTTCCTGGGCTGAGGAGGTTAAGCGAAGATTGGGGGTTCGATATGAACCCCAACCCAAGCCTTTCATTCCATCACACAACATCTACTTATTTCAAGTAATTTGTAGATTATGTTTCTTGAATGATCTTGGAATTAATCTGTATTATACATAGACTCTTCAGTCAATCCAAGATGCTTCTTACTTCTAGCATGGATCCTAGATCCACACGGAAGGTTTTTCCTCAGTGCTTCTCATTCTATCGTAGCTTCCACTTCGATTCATCTTCCTCCATTCCTAGCGGAAGAAAACACAATGGATCTCCACCTTCTACATACCATATAGGTCCTTCATTTCATTTACTATTGCATGCACCAACGTGAATATGCTTCAGCTATCTTGATCTAACACTTGCAAGTGTGAAGGCCTTCAATGGACAGAATCCAAAATCCTCCTCTGATTTGGAGTATCTTCCCCGCTGAACTTCCTTCATCACGGACTTAAATATGCTCGCGGGCCTCCACCGAAAGTGAATCATCTTTGCGAGCCCCCCGCGGACGATTGCTAACCTTCAGGGCATCTTCAGGATAAAGGTGGGGCTATGGAGCTCATGTCAGAGCTCTACCTTATCGCTGTTGTTCGAGGCGGAGAAGAAGAACAATGGCGTACAGTTGTCGTTGGATCATGCCAAATTGGACACGATCTAACGATTGAGAGGAGCCCACGTAGACTCGTCCAAGCATGCAGTCTCATGCATTACCGAGCCAAAGCCAGAGCACCACGTCCTGCCATGTGACCCAAACCACACTCATATATTCGAACCTAGGACCACACGCGCATCACTCGTGCGGGCCTAGGATATTTGCAAATGTGCCCTCTCAGTTTGCTTTAATTACAAAAATACCCCCACACATGGGGTATTTTATAAATTCCACTATCAATTTTCCATAATTGCATTTCAGTCCTCCAAGAACAAGTTTGTCATGTTTTATTCATGTTTTATCACATTTATGCCCTTAGATTCAAACTTGAATAACTTAAGCATATGAACTCCAAATGAAGTAATTTCAGTTGCATTTTGATCCATGTTTCATTATCTTTTACATGGCTTAATTTATTCTTTGATTTGATGCATAATGAGTGATTAATTTATTATAGATAATTAAGTTGCTTAAATCTCTCTTAAATGAAACCTGGCTTTGATTAAATTGCATGATTAAATCTTGATTATGTGCTTAAGTTTGATGAATCATTTTAGGGCATAATTATGTGTGCATTCGCATGTGCTATCATTTTGTCGTCACATCATTATTTTCTAACATGCATTAATGTTTCATCAACATATTTTTGTCGCATCCATACATACATTTGTGATATGCATTATCTTATATTATCTGCTTGCATTGTTGTCTTCGTTTTGGCCTAAATAATTTATTGATCCCTCAACCTAGATATTTAACACCTAAGTAATTGTATTATGGCTCGTGTCCTTGTGTTAGACCCTGGACTTCTCAGGTTAAAAATTAAAGCTGAATCATCTTCATAGAGATTCATCATTCGTTCTGTATGACACGCTGAGCGCCCGCGCTACAATGGATCAATATTATTACATGCATTTAGCGCTTCATCAGGGAGATATGCTTGAGTTGGGATGATATCCAAAGCCATGCATGGGGTCTTATTTATATCATCTCCCTCCACATATAACTTTCATAATACTATTTGGAATAGGGTCCCAAGGGGATAATTGTACAGCAATCCCCTCCTATTTTTCGGACTGGATAATAACCAACAACCTCCCCCTCTTGTCCCAATGGGGAGGGGTCACTAAGAAGATGATCACTGAGAGGTGACACCGCTCAGCTCTCTAAAGAGTTGTAACTTGTCAGAGTTACAGTCTTTATCAGCATATCTGGTGGATTTTCATTTGTGTGGATCTTCTTCAGAATGAGATGCTTCTTGTAAATAGCATCTCTCAGCCAATGATATCACACATCTATATACTTTGTGGGATCATGGTGCATCGTGCTCTTGCTCAAATCAATGATGCTCTGGCTATTACATAAGACAATCGGCTCACTGTCTTCGCATCCAAGTTCACCAAGGAATTGATGTAACCACATCACCTTTTTTCCTGCTTCTGTTGCTGCAATGTACCCGGCTTCAGTCGTTGAGATTGCATTGTGTTTCTGCAGCTTGGACTGCCATGAATTCTCTCCCCATGCGAAGGTGAAAATATACCCAGAAGTTGATTTCCTCTGATCCGCATCTCCTGCCATATCAGCATCAATGTATCCACAAAGCTTGGGATCTGACCTCCCAAACATCAAACACATATTTGAAGTCCCTCTAAAGTATATCATAATCCACTTCACAGCTTCCCAGTGATCCTTCATTGGATTCGACATGAATCTACTCACTACACCCACGTCATGAGCATTGTCGGGTCTAGTGCAAACCATGGCGTACATAAGGCTACCAATGCAGACTAGTAAGGAATCTTGGTCATCTCAGCTTTCTCCTCGGAAGTAGACGGACATGTCTCCTTTGTCAAATTGAAATGAGAGGAAAGGGGCGTGCTAACAGGCTTCACATTCTTCATGTTGAACCGTTCCAGAATGCGTTCAATATACTTCTCTTGTGATAACCACAACATGTGCTTCTTCCTGTCATGAATGATCTGCATCCCAAGCATGTTGCTTGCCTTTCCCAAATCCTTCATCTCAAATTCCCTGGAGATTTCCCTTTTGAGCTTTGCTATCAACCCGGGATCATGACCAACTATCAGCATGTCATCCGCACAAATCAATAGGATAATGAACCTGCCATTGGGAATACGTCGTATGTACAGACGTGGATCCATTGTAATCCTCTTGAAGTTTCGCTTCGTCATGAAAGCATCAAACTTCAAGTACCACTGGCTAGGGGCTTGCTTCAAGCCATAGAGACTCTTCCTCAATCTTAAATCCATGTGCTCTTTCCCCTTCTCCCGGTATCGATGTGGCTGCTCCATGTAGATCTCTTCCTTCAGGTCACCGTGAAGAAAAGATGTCTTCACGTCCATCTTCTCTATCTCAAGGTCTAGGCTTGCAACAAGGACTAGCACCACTCTCACAGAATTCATCTTCACAACTGGTGATAATATCTCATCATAATCCATGCTTTCTTTCTGGTTGAATCCCATCACAACCAATTTAGCATTGTACTTTTGTTGCTTACCACCATCATATGACTTCAGCTTGTTGACCCACTTATTCTTCAGTTCTCTCTTGCCTGCAGGAAGCTCAACAAGATCATAGGTATGATTTTTCTTCAGAGACTGCATCTCTTCATTCATTGCATTTTACCAATGATATCTCTCCTTATTCTCTTGTGCCTCCTCAAACGTGCATGGCTCATCATGATCAGTCAGCACACGTACTGAGAAGTAGGATAGCGGTATGATGGCTGATGTGCCCTCCCAGATATCCTGACCTGAGGCTTTGTTGTATCTGCTTCTTGATGAGGTTGCTCCCCTGCCCAGGATCCCCTAGACCTACATCAGTAGGGTTTGCATCTGGCTCATGTCGTTATGGATGTGCATCTTCTCCATCTATACCTGGTACTGGAGAAGGATATGAGTCCTCATCATTGTCATCATCCATAGCAATCCCATCCGAGTCAACATCACCATTGTCGTCCTCAGCCAAAGTCTGATTCTCATAGAAAATAATATTTCTATTCATGGTGATGGTCTTCTTGCTTGGATCCCAAGGTCAGTATCCAAACTCCTGATCTCCGTAGCCAACAAAAATGCAGGGCACTACCTTGTCATCAAGCTTCTTCCTCTATTCCTTTTGTATAAATGTATAAGCTTTGCATCCGAACACCCTCATGTGAGCATATGAGAAATATTTCTCAGACCAATTGCATTTATCGGCCTGAAAGTTCAAGGGAACAGATGGAGATTGATTGATCAAGTAATAGGTAGTTCGAACTGCCTCGACCCTGAAAGTCTTGAGTAGCTTTGATGTCTTCAGCATGCAGCAAACTCTCTCCTCAATGGTCCTATTCATCCGTTCAGCGACAACATTGTGTTGGGGTATGCCGGGCTCTGTCCTTCCATTCCTGATCTCATGCTCTGCACAATAGCTTTGGAAGCTATGAGAGGTGTGCTCCCCTCCATTGTCTGTGCATAGACACTCCAACACTTAGCATGTCTCATGCTCCACCATGACATGAAATTTCCTGAAGCAATTAAAGACTTTATCTTCGTCCTCAGCATATAAACCCACATCTTCCTTGATGCATCATCAAAGAAGGTCAGAAAATACTTGTTTCTTCTCATAGATGATGTGTCCATGGGACCACACAAATCAGAGTGAATCAACTACAGGAAGTCTTCCTTCACCTTTGATCTGGCCTTGAAAGGTGCACATATGTTCTTTCCAACATCACAAGAATCACAAGGTGATAGTGTGATGTCGGTGTGTCAAGGAATCAACTTCTTCGTACTCATAAGTTGTAAGCTCTTTTGGCTCATGTGTCTGAGTCGACGATGCCAAAGATCTAATGTGTCAACCTCACTATCATGTAGGTTGTCATCCATGACCTTCACTCGAGTCGTGTAGAGCATGCAACACAACCTACCTCTGGCCATGATAAGAGAGCCCTTACTGATCTTACATTTGTTATTGCCAAACTTCTATGATAACCTTCCCTATCCAGTTGAGAATCGGATATGAGTCTAAGCCACAAGTGAAGAATGTGCCTAACATCCTGCAAATTCCATTGCACATCCAATAGTAGTCTGAACTGAGATGGTGCTCGTGCCAACGATCTTGGAGTAAGTATTGTTACCCATCTTAACTCTCCCAAAATATCCCTCTGTATAGGAAGTGAAGAACTCCTTGTGTGAAGTCAAGTGGTAGGAGGAAGCCGTGTCAACAACCCACTCAGAGTCATCCCCTGCATGTAGACACTGCTCTTGAATAGTGAGAACCAACCGATCCTCATCGTCATCAGCTATTGTTGCAGCAATGTTCTCATCTTCATCTTTCTTCTGATTCTTTTTAGCTTCGGCTTGCTCTCTTTTTTAGACTCTACAATCTCTCTTCCAGTGACCAGGCTTGTTGCAATGACAACACTTTCCTCTATCCTTGGACTTCTCCCTGGGTCTTTCTCGTGATTTTCCCCTACTGCTTGGCATGCCTCTTCTTTCAACTGCATACACATGTGAAGAAGAGGACTCTCCAGATGATTGTCGTCTGATTTCTTCATTCAAGAGACTGCTCTTGACCATAGGGATGGTCAACTTACCATCTGTAGCGGAGTTGCTCACAGTAATCACCGGAGTTTCCCAACTGTCTGGTAGGGAACCCAATAGAAGAAGCGCATGCAATTCATCCATCTATCGCCATGTTCTTGGTACTCAATTGATTGATGAGACTCTAAAACTCATTCAAGTGCTCAACAACCTTCATCACATCCTTGTACTTCAGATTCACCAACTTCCGAATCAAGAACACCTTGTTGGTGGTCGTCTTCTGCACATAGAGCTCTGCCAGTTTCTTCCAAAGTTTCATTGCACATGTCTCTTCTGCGAGATGGTGGAATATTGATAAGTCCAGCCACTGTCGGGTGGTATCGGCTGCTTTCCTGTTCAACTTTGTTCAATCACCCGCGGACATGCCCTCGGGCCTTAGCTGTTTCTCCTTCCATCAGATCATGGAGGTATGTCCTCCATCTTGGCCTTCCATATTTTCCAGTTCATGCTCGTCAGCTTGATTATCATGCCTTCATCATCTTCCTCATCTCGACAATGCGAGCTCTGATACCACTTGTTGGAAAATCGAGGGATTCCCTTAACCAGTCCTGCAAAGGATGACTAGCAACGGAACGTTCCCCACACGGAAACCAAGCAAAATAATCATAGCACAATAATTAAGTAATCACAAAGAGATGAGAAATTTTACGTGGGAAAACCCTCCTCTATGTGAGAGAGGGGAAAACCCCATGAGGCACGACGACCTGCAACAAAGTCCACTAGGTCGAAAAAGCGAGAGGGCACAATGTTTTCTCAGTTTTATTGCCCTACAAAATCGAGGCTCATTTATAAGAATAAAATCAAATAACTGTCACATTGTACTTGGAGAACACGATACCGATGCTTCTCCTCGTCATGAGTTGTCCCTCGTCAAGAACGGACCTCGTTGGCGGCTGCTCCTCGTACCTCCGGTGCAGACGCTCCTCACGGATGCGACTTCTCTTCACATCCCTGCAGGCTAACTCTTCGCATCTTGCACAAACTTGCTCCTCACGCCTTGCACGGTCTACTTCTCTCCTTGCTTGGGGAGAGAGAACCAAGAGATAAGAGAGGGAGAGATGCTTGAGTTGGGATGATCTCCAAAGCCATATATGGGGTCTTATTTATATCATCTCCCTCCACCTATAACTCTTTTAATATTCTTTGGAATAGGACCCCAAGGGGATACTTGTCCAACAATCCCCTCCTATTTTTGGACTGGACAATAACCAACATGTACTAGAGGTGGACAATGTTGTGTCAGAGTAGGGGCAACATTGAAATGGACTAAGTAAGAGGCAACTAGTATAGTAACATAGGTGGTAAAAAGTGAGATGAGAGAGAGAGAGAGGGAATTCAGAGGGGAATAGTCGAATGAGATTTACATGTTTACAAGTTACAATCACTTATTTATTGTTTTTGGGATTTAGACTTTCAAGAGAGAATAGAGGTGGTAGCAAGAAGTTGGCAAAACTTTTTATTAAAAATAGTTAAAGATTACACAATATATATAAGTGATTATATACAATAATTTAACTCCTTTTTTATTTATATTTCCTTGGCTTACTTTTAAGATAACAATATACATTTATTTGTGATGGCCTTAAATTTTAGTTCTTTTATTTGTACTGAGATTATTTTTCTTTGTAAGATACAATATATGTAAATCTTGAATCTGTAGTACAATTTAACTCCTTTTATTTGGGCTTGCTTTTTTTATTTGTATTTATTAGTGACTTTTAAGATAATACTATAAAATGAAAAACTACATGACCTTAAATTATTAGTGATGAATGTAAAAACTGTAGATCTTAATGGGAACTGCAACTTTCATGAAGTATTAAAAAATGATTTATACCAAGATAGTAGTTTTTTAGGTATTTTATAGGCATAAAATACTTGGTTTTATTTGTTAATCATCATTATTTTTCTTCTAATGCTATATACATATTGTATTTTAATATATCAATATATTATATATGTATTACTAGGTTTTTTATTTTTATATATTAAGGACAATTCTATAGAAAATATACAAGCTGTAAAGATAGTTATATAATAGCACAATAGACTCCTTTCTTTTGCCATTCTCTAGATTCTCCGGATATTTTTGACTTTTGGTTTTTATGTAGTTATTTATATTACATAATCAAATATAAATGCAAATTAAATCAAAGATAAATAAGGCAATATTTTAAAAATGATAGTGTTCTGATTAGGTCAATTATGCAATATACACAACAGCCTCAAACCCTAATTTTTACATATAAGCTCCAAAAACCTTGGAAGTGGCCTTGTTTGTAAAATAATTTAGCCTACATTACTTAAAAGTGAATAGAAATCCACAAGTGATTATATGCATGAGAAATAAGGTTTTGAATATAGGCTCACACAAAAATAATGTGTGATTCTATTGGTTGTACATGCAAGTTAGTATTTTTTTATGGATCATCATGAATTAGTATGAATATTATGTCCAATACGAAGGTGGTTTCACAATGAATGTTGTTGATATGAATTTATTAAAAATAAGTGAGAGTTTATACAATATATATGGATGAATATGTACAGATGACATACTTGATTCCCAATCTTTTTTGGCTTTTCTCGATATCATTCTTGTCTCATTTTGTTTCTTATTTTTGTGTTAATTATTTCTTATATAAGATACAAATAAAGGTAGTTGCTGCTGTTTTAAGCTCAATTTTCATATATTAAGTAGATGGAATAGAGGTTCATTAGGCATAGCCTGGGAAGTTGCATCTTCATCCATCGAGTCAACATGGAGAGACTCACTTGCCCCAAAACAAGTGGCCACATATATGGATCCATATGATGAGATGCATGTGTATAATCACCCAAGTCTCTACATAGTAACTATTGTCATCCCACTGTATGATGACCCTTGAGCGAGGTTGATTAAATGTTGGTTCAGTTAGAACACAAGGTTATATATCCACCTTGCAGTATTTGTGTTTCATTCTTCGCACATGCATTTATCATCAAGTGAAAGTATATAATCTTGGGATTTCATTGTAGATTATATAAATCAAGGACTGATCCATTAAAACGCCCCTCAGGTTACCATTTCTTCAAGAGTAAGATAGGAGGCACTAAGGCATACCTGCAGTATCTTACACAGCAATACCCAATGCATTGAGGTCCAACACCCACTAGGGTCATTAATAATATCATTAGCATATCTTGCCATGGGTTAAACACATTCCCAACCATATCTCTCCATGGAGATGCTCTTCTTTCTCTTCTTGATTCAAAGCTTCCGAATGGAGAAAAATAAGGATGGATGAGATGAGCGAGGAAAGAGACAATGCAAGTTACGAAAGGGAGGGGTGAATTAAGATATTAAATGGGCATTCAAAGAGCTTAATTGAAAAGGTGAATGCTATTTCTGGTGCAAAATTCATCCAAAATATGTCACTCATGTCGAGGTTTCCCATTTCAGTAACTCCCATTTCCATAGATACCACTAATCCTACTCCACTAGAATGTCCAAAATTATCTTGTCTATGCTCGCAAATTGCATGTTCTTGGTCTCGTCAGAAAACTTGTGACGAGACGATTTGTTTGAATATAATATTGAATATACTTTAAGATTTTTTAGGAGACACCAAATTGTGAGGTTTTACATCATTAGAACCGTAAAAGATGTATCATTCTCAAGACTTATGAGGCAGGAGGTGCAACATAACAAGCTTGCAAAGGTTGAACACATCCCATCAGGCATTAACAACCTTGAAAAAGTCCAATATATAGAAGTAATAATAATCTTAAAGATCAAGATTAGGGTTTAGGTATTACGTTCAAACAAGCGTGTATAGCATTTTCGCATGCCTGCCTCTATCTCCCAAGTCGCTTCCTCGAAAATCTACCGCGACTAGAGGACTTTCACCAAAGTAATCTTTCTACCGCAACCTCTTTACAGAGCAATAAACAATTCGGACCGACTCTTTTGGGTAACTCATGCTTGTGTCGACCACCTGAATGTCATCATAGTCTATCAGACGCAATAGGTTGTTCACATGTGTACTCAAGTTAAAGATGTGGAAAACATCATGTACTCAAGTTAGGCGAGGAAAAAGGCAAGCATGTGTGCACACTATTGATCCTCTCAAGGATCTCGAAAGGTCCAAAGAATCGTATATCAGAATTCCTCTTTACTCAAAACCATTGAACTCCCTTATTGTAAGACACTCTAGAAAACAAAATCCCCAACCTCGATGTTGATATCACTACGATGGTTATCGTTATAGCTTTTTTGCTTACACTGAATAGTAAGGAGTTGTCATGACTACTTATTAATCTCCTCCAACTATTACTTCTTGTGTAGGAGATTATGCCCAACCTCTTGCCAACTCAAACGTATCTTGCACCATCTTTGTACAATGCCTCAAGGAGGTCATGCTTATACTAACAAGGTTGTCATTGTCATACAGTTACACCACTATTCTTCCTAAAATTAGTAATGAATATTATATTCATATATAATAACAATTACCTTTTGCCTGATTTTCCAGGAGCTACAGAAGTGGTCTCTATTCCTCTATGAAGCGCAAAGGAGAAGTAATATTCTCCATGTGCAGTCCACGAAATCTATATATATTTGCCTCTTTATTTATTCCTACTTGAAGAAAAATAAACTCTGGCTATAATATCAAGAGCTTGGAAGAGAATCTCTGGGAGATGGGTAGATAAGATCGTCATAATGCAGATACATCTTCTGCTCTTCGTCCTCCTTTTGCTACATCTGCATGCATCGTTAACAGACCCTCTACACCAACCCACAGGGAAAGCCGAAAAGAAAAACAAGACCATGTAAAAAAAGAGAGAGAGATTGTCCTTTGGAACGACAAGTGCCTTGAATGTGATAAACAGTTGCAGTAGTGCAGCAGCAGATTTTTGCAACAGTTAAATCGCGCTGCACAAAGATGGACAGACAACACGAGAGAGAGGGAGGGAGGGAGAGAGAGAGAGAGGAGGAATGCAGACTGCAGAGGAAGGTGATCGATAGATTGCTATATTATATATATAATAATAACAGTAGATATGGTTAAAATAAAGAAAGAGGATCAGTGAATGGCGTGAGAGAGAGAGAGAGAGCGGGTGGGATTCCATGCAATGCAGAGGACTGTGAAAACGGCAGGAGATAAAAGAAGAGATCAACACAAGAAGGAATCTCGTCTTGGGATTTGCTGCATGTATTCAATCTCCACAACGGATGCGGGGCGCCTGAAACGCGTACTTGCAGAGAAAGTGAGCGGTGTTTTTTACGTTTTTTCCTTCCAAAAGAAAGAAGACAGCCATAGCTCAACCCAAATCATCACAGCATAAGGTACAATTGGTACAATCTACAGGTCTACTCTGTTGGGTCCACCACTAGTTTTCTCACACGAGAATTCCATTTTTAATTTATGGGAGTTTTGTACTTATGACCCTATTTTTTTTGCAACCATACTTGTGCCCCTGGATTCTTGCAAAATTCACAGCGTTGCCCTTCGTTATTACATTCACGCCCCTATATTATACTAACAGAAGAATGGTGCGGTGAATTTTGTAAGGATACAGGGGCATGTGTGTTATTGTAAAAAAAGATAGTGGAGTAAGGGTGTGTTTGGTTGCCGGGTTAGCCCGAGTTAAACGGCAAGAGGGTAAATCGTTTTTGTGTTTTGGTGTTTGGATAGAAAGCTAGAGGTTGAGTGGATTTGTTGTGATGTGATTATATTGAATGACGTACTATATTGGGTAATTTTCACATTAACCCCAATATTTTTTGTATTTACTTATTAGCCATGTAAATATTAAATTAAGAATACACTTTTGTGCAAAAATTACAAGTGGACTCTATATTGTTTGAATATTGCTTTTAGGTAAGCACCAGCTCACCTCACGTAGTGACCCACGTGAGGTGGGGGCATTTTGTAGGAAAACCTTTGTGGCTTTATTTATTTCATTTAATACTTGAAAATTATAAATACGAGTAAAAATTTGGGTATTTTTGCATACAACCCCTTGACTTTATTTATTATTGCAATTATAGCCTTGCTAGCATTGTAAATTAATTTTATGTCTTTTTATTTTGATTAAATAGCTCCTATGCTTGTAAAATCATGGAAAATTATAGTAAATGCTCAAAATGATGCGCATTCATGCCATATTTTTATTTAAGCATTTTATCGTAATTCACCATTTATTAAAATCATTTAAGAGTTATTTATTCCCTACTTAGCTATAAAAATACAAAAAAATATAAAACCTTATCTAAAAATTCTAAATATATATTATAAATTACTATAATTATAACTCCAGACCAAAAATCTCAAAAAAATTTAAATGAAAACCATAAAATTGAAAAACCCTTCTAACCCTATAAAAATTGTGAAAATTCCATAAAATCCAAAAAATATTTTTGAACTTATTACCCTATACATGTAGCTCTCAGTGGTTCGACCCCTGCACTTGCTTGCTACACACATTTATTTACAAGGTATAATAAATTTCACCTGCATAATTTTCATTGATTTATCATAGATTGTGGGTTGATTGTTGATTTGATTGATCGTTGATGTGTTGAGTACCGTGAGAGTGGCCTATACAACGATTGTCGGATCCGACTTGTCGGACACCACATGCCCTCCAAGACCAGGCGTAACACACCCCTCGCCTATCTCTCTATCAAATGGCGTCGTTGCCGGAGAGTAATGTCTGATAGGATTTTTGTATATTTTAGCTATCATATTTACATGTTTTTATTTCTTTATCAAATAATTGTTTATATGTTCTAATCAACTTTCTTTGTTGAATTTTCTACGAGGGCCCGCTATGCAATGACGGTCTTCTAGGAGGTTGAGGCAGCCAAGCACAATGTAGACTGATGAATCCATGATTCTCACTCTTTATTTTTTTATTTTAGCTATTTATCTTGGCAAAGCATCATGTAAATAGGTGTAAATACAATAAGTTAGCATTTGACATGCATATGTTAACTATATATATTTAGCATATATTTGTGCAAAACTAAAAGAATAAAGGAAAAGAAAAAGGAAGTAGGTATTTAGAATAAATATAGAATGACCCGAACCCCAAGAGAAGGTCAAACATTGACATGATCGCCAAATAAAATAAGTAGAGAGAGATATGGCTTACTCTATATTGTACATATTATTTCTGTTTATAAATAAATATTTTGGTTAAAATAAAAATAAAATATTATTTATCTCCTTATATATTTCTAAAAACAAAATAAAATGAAATAAAAATGAAATAAAAATCAAATAAAATCCTCTCTCACTTGTGCAAAATACATGTATATATGTCTCACTCCTTATTTATTAGACACATGTAAATAAATTATAAAAATAAAATAAAATTTATTTTATACTCCAAAATCATGTTGTAAATAAATAAATGCAAAATTGGGGGTTTTCAGTGTAAAAATAACAAAATAAAAATAATTTTACAAAATACATAGGTATATTTTACCTGTATATAATACATTATATTGTATAAAGATTAATTTATTTTTCATAAAAATAAATAAAAATTACAGAAAAATAGTTTGAAAAATAATAAACATTTTTATTTTATACACTTTTTATTTTAAAGCCATTTACTATTTTTTATTGATTTTGTAAATATTTTTTAAATCCTAATTTTCTGATTGGTCGATTGGGATTGTTGACCTTCGATCAACGGTTCCTCCTTCCCGGGTCAGACCCGGATACTGTCCGTCAGAGCTCCTTCTCGAAATTTTCCAGCCCGACTTCGTGCTCCTTTGGCCTCGATTCTTGGACCCATGATTCCTCGGACCTCCGTGATCCTCGCGGATTCCTTGGATGATCTGAATCGCTCTCGGGTCTCGCAATATTCGTCGATCCTTCTAGACCCTCGAGCTGCCTATATAGCATCTCATCCGCCTCCACAGAGCCCTAGCTCGTGCCTTGCTCCTCATTCTAGCCCTATACACCTTAGGTTGAGTGGCAGCTTCCCGAGGGACCTCACAGATTGGATTTTGGTGGAGCATCCACGCTGCTCAGCCTCGTGGTCGGTGTGCGCCGCCGCGACAAGCCTCCCGGCCTTCCACAACTTGGTCGAGGCCATAACCTTGCTTGCCACCTTCGCCTGAAGCTCTAGAGTTCATCTAGAACCTTAGGTATCGACCACTCTACTTCATTTCGTCCTTTTGATTCTCCTTCCTATTTAGCTCCGCAGCCAGTTCATTCGCTCTGATCAGCCGGTCGGAGCCCCGATATCGCAACCCATCCGTTCAGATCGACGCGCCACATCGCCCTCCACCTCGAACGCATCCTGATCACCCTTAGGCTCGTCCCTTAGGTCGAGATTAAGGGTCAGATCTCCTCCTACCATCTTTGCCAGAGATCAACTTCCATTCCATGCGCTTCTCCCTTCTTTAGCAAGCAATAAACCTCGTCGGAGCTACGTCTCCAAGCGTCTCACCCTCTGCAGGTCACTTCCCGTGTAGAAGACCATCTCTGGTTCCCTCACTGCTGGAGCGGAGCAGCTCAAGGCAGCCATACACCTCCACGACCATCCAACCGTTCTCCGGCACATCGGAGCTCGCCACCAGATGCGAAACACCATCACGTCACTCCAGCTCTCCTTGGTGAGGTCATCTGCCTAGTGGATCTCCTCCCGCTGCCGATCGAAGTTCGCCTGGAGGTTGTTCTTCCTCGATCTTAATCCACCGCCGGATCGGCCTTCACTTACCAGATCGAATCCCAACCGTCGTACGTACAACCTTTTCAGCCATCTGATCTGACGCATCCAACCGTACGTAGGGGAACATTCTCTGCATTGTGAGATCTTCCCGGTAGAGATCAGAGCCGTACGCCCACGACGACTCCCGCGCGCACCACGTGCCCCCTACGAAGGGTATTTTGCATCTTTTACCCCGTACTTTTATGCTTTTTGAGTTAGTCCTGAGAATAAAGTTGTAGTATAAACATCCTGCAGTTTGGACCCCTTGTTTTTGATATTTGCACTTTCCTGAACCAGAAACACGTGCTCGTACACGTGAGTTGTGGTGTATTTGCATGTTATGCAATTATGCTTTTAATTGTTATGCTTTGAGAAGAAACTTTTGGGTATTTGCAGTTATACCCCCGTGTGCCATTTATTCTGCATGTGCGTGATTTAGGTGGTTAATGTGCATATCTACCCCGGAGTTTTTAACGTCTGTTGTTATTTGGCCTGTAACTTTTCAATAATTGCAAGTAGGTTTCTGTGTGTCGTGTCACTTGCTTTTAATAAAATAATTATTAAATCAACTCCAAAAATGCCACAAAAATTACAGTTAGCTATTGCTAACGTGTAGTATTTATGGTAATTTTTGTGATTCGATTTAAATTTATTTGATATTTTCTAAAAATAAAAAACCCTTAAAAATGTGTTTGACTATTTTATAAAATACCAAAAAATATAAACATAGTTCCAAAAATTCCATAAAAATTTTTGTATGTTTGTTATAGTTTGTTTTGTTCTTTTTTAATTTTTGTTGCATTATCTTTTATAAAAACCCTAAAAATTACAAAAGACCTAAAAACTTATGAAAATTATTAAAAATTCTAGAAAAATCAAAAAATATAACTTCTATTCCTGCTTGTAGTCCTTTTTATTTACTTTATCATAAAAATAATAACCAGACATTTGGTTATTTTTAGTATTTTAAATTTGCCCATTGGTCCAGGTTATACATTGTTATCTTATTTTGTTGTTCTTTTATTTTTTATAAAATCATATAAAAATCAGAAAAATACCATAAAATCACCAAACTGCATATTTGAAAAACATAAAAATATTTTTATTTCTAATTTTGAAGTATTTTTAGGCCTAATAAAAATTGTTGGAACTTGTTTTTGCCTTATTCTTCTTATTTTTTTATCATTAGAATATATATATATATATATAAATTCACAAAATTAAAAACCACAAAAATATGCATTTTCTAATCTGATTGTCGCCTACTTCGTAGGTTTTACTCGTGCTCCTTGTGTTTGACCCTAGTCGCTATACCATGTTAAATAAATAGCGGAGACCGCTACATTGGATTTTTGTGCTTGATTGTTTTAATTGTGGTCTTGATTTTTCTTGTTGAATCTGATCAAGTGATTGAGGTCGCAACGACCTTTGATATCACTTAACCTTGATCGGTCGACCGCTCACAAGAGACCAACCCCTTCTTTACAGGCATGTAGGAGAGAGTAGGAGAGAAGACTGAGAAGAATGGGATGAGCAGCCTAGCAATTATTTGTCTTTTTATTTGTATTTTCATTTTGTGAGAGAGAGACATTTCTGTGAAATATTGTAATAACTAAACTCTCTGGACTTTGGACAGTCACGGGCCTATTTTACCAAGTGTATGTTTTCTTGGGGGTCTGCTTCGCTTTTTCATAGTTTTTCTTGCTTCTATCTTTTATTCTCCCTATTTTCCCCTTTATTTTATTTTGTTTTCCACATTTTGAGTTTTTTGCTTTCTTTTACTTTATTTTGTGTGCTTGAAGCCCCTCATTTTAGGATTTTATTTGGTTGAGCCAGGTAGACTTAGGTCCACACACCTAAAAGAATTTTGTACCTATAGATCGTTGGACTTAATTAAAATAATAAACTTGTGCTTTCCGAGTAGAAGTTCTTTCTAGTCCGGTTCTCGCTTGAACACATATAGGTTAGAATTTCTTTTATGCGCAGATCATCTTGCATGGACTCAGGTACGCATCCTCATCTCTAGCATCCGCATTCATTTGATTTTTCGTGCATCGACTTTTCAGAGCTCCTTCCCCTAACTTCTTTGACTTAGCAATAAAAGGAACTAGAAAAACTGTTAGATGTTTTCTTTTCTCAAAAAGACAAAAACAAGTGACAACCAATAAAATTGGAAGTATTGATGCTACTCGACCCTAAAATCAAATGTAAAGGATAAAATCATTATTTTGGGGAGAGTAACCCCCTCATTGTCGCATGTACATTCCAGACTTAGTGAGGCACGCACACATAAGGAATAGAGCCCACATCCCTGGATTTGTGTCCTAGGCGTTTGGTGTGGCTCTTAAACCATATTATTGTTACAAGCACTTGCCTCAAATTTTAGACGAAGTGGTTTCGGTGTTCTAGTAGGTATGATACACCAACTAGGACACAAGCACTCTAGATGATTGTATGAGCTTGTAAATAAACGGTATTCTCACCTAACTCTAAGTTTGAAAAGATAAAATATCGAACTTTCACGGTGAATTGAGGGGTTATTTTTATTTTGATTTTCATGATTGTTTTGTGTGCATACTCAACCTTTTATGCACATTTGTGTCTTTTTTTACATATCTTGACTTGACTATCATGATCTCCCGATCTCTGTCTTTCGTTTCAGAGATGGTAGACTGGAGTAATTTTTATCTGAACTTCGCAGATCCTGTTTCTTCTTCTCCATTCGGTGTACATCTATTTTATCAGGAGGACTTTGCTCTTGATTTTTCTTTTTGTACATATCCACTACATCCACAGTTTCAGCCATCGGATTTTAATTATTACCCACCACCACAACATTGCCTACCATCTCACCCACCCAATACTGAGTTGTTGGATTCACCTCTCATGGACACCACTCTTGAACACGTTACCTGAGTAGTGAAGCAATTACAACAGAGGATTAATGATATATCTAACAATACGATTCATATTGGAGCCTCTCTTCTGGACTTATGGATTGAGAGGCAGACAATGAGAGACTGCAATCACCAAAAAGACAAAAAATGAGCAAAATATAAAAAAAAATCAAGAAAAATAAAGGGAGACACTTATCCGGGTATATTTATGAGGAGAGGGCACCTATGCCACATTCTTTACCCACACATGCATCCACCATAGCCCCCAAGGATGACACTGTACAGATTGCTCTTAGTCATCCTTATGTACACGATGATTCCGATCTCTTCCCTAGCATGGAAGAGATAGAAAATCTAAAAAATGTTAACCAATCTTGAAGTGGTGGCGGTTATTCAAGATATTTTTGATGCTCCACTTCAAAAGGCCATGAACCGAATGAAAGAGACGACATATAAGCGAATGACACATTCTTACCATGGCCACTGCCCGCGCCATCACCCATCGTCTGCCTAATAGGAAAGAGGACACTAGTACACCCTTCGTTAAATGTGCCATTTCTAGCCATCATTGTGATCATACTCTCCTTGACAACTGTGCCATTTTATAGAGAGATAGGAGAGGGATGTCTAACGCCCGATCTTGGAGTCTCAATCACTTGAGCCCTTTGGTTTTAAAGATAAGGCCATATAACATATGCATAGATGGTTGACGAATATCCACTTTAAGAGTCATAAAACACATTAATGAATTATATCAAAAACATTTTTAGTTGGATATACTTTTATTTAGTTAATCAAGTACCAAATCAATACCTCAAAAGTCTTCAAATAAATATATCAAAGCTTGATTAAACTGCGATTACATATGCATATCATTATATAGGAAGTGGATCTTGATATGCAACAGGACACATCCACATGAACATCACTCATAATTCTACTCTTCATGCATGATCATCCAACATATATTCAGCAAAATAGTAAATAATTCTTGCATAATTCTCCAAGCATCACTTTCGAAACATGATAAGAATAGTAATAACTCATCATATGGAAGGATTGGATGTTTTCCATGCATTTCAAGAAACAATCAAGAGTCTCTTGAGGGTCATAAGAAAGTTTAAGATTAAATACCCCACCCTCACAAGTATAAAAAATCCTAGTGTTCTTGCTTTTCCTTTCTTTAATCTTTATTCAAAGCCTTTGAATCTAAATTTCACTTGCTAATCAGATCCTTGCAGATGAATAGAAAGTGAAACACACTTACCATTTAATTTAGAAAATCGGTTGTGCGATTACCTATACATCATCAAAATAGATAAGAGCAACCCCACCTCTCTTATACAATTCCTATTGTAGTAGGGTTTTTGTATGCGTGAAATGTGTGCTCCTATTAGGGATAATGAATATGAATATGATCCGTATTTATTTTATATATATTTTGGTATTCATATTCATATTTGTTTTAAAGTGGTTGCGGATGTGGATATCACTTTGACATTCACTAATATTCGCATTTGTATTCATATATATTTACGTACATAAGTAGAGCAATAGATTTATTTATAACTACACGTAACAATATTTTATGATTGAATTCACCATTGTCGATATAATTGTTATAAAATAAATATATTCCGTATATCTATTTTATGTGTAAACCATCCTAAACATGTATATTTTAATTATCTATTAAATATTTCTGTTATTATTCGTATCTGATCCTTTTTCATTTTATATCCGTACTCATTTTAATGATATGGTAACGCATTTTTCATATTCATCATTATTTGTATCTGCATTCGTATTTGTATTTTAAAATAGATGATGATAGGATTTTACCTTACCTCTGTTTTCATCCCTAGACCTTCCCATAGCTAATGGCACTATATGTGGTTTTGGTGGAATCATCGGTGCCTTTTGCTGATGCATATTATAATCTGCTAGAAAAACACACAATAGAACAGATAACAAACAGTTACTAACTTCCTTTTCCAGTTTATTATTTATCCATTAAATTGTTAGAATATTTAGTCTAAGACTTTGTTTTATTTTAAAATTTTAGGTTTAATAATTTACATGTCGATTTAAGCGCTCCTTTTGCGAAAAAAAGAGCTTCATCTCCATTATCCCCCCTTGTTCTCCATCTCCTCTGTAAAATCTCCATGCTTCTCTTCCAAAATTCCATGTGTCGTGGTGTATTCCTCTTTAAACCTAGACGTTTTGCACCTCCCTGCCAACACCACACGCCTCACATCTCGTTCTCTAAGGGGGGCGTTCGGTTCAGGAACAAGGAAGAGTAATAAGGAGAATAAGAGTCTATTCTCCGTTCGGTTGGAAAGATAAGAATAAGGAGAATAAGATGGAATAAGGTTAAGTAAGGTGGAATAAAAATAGGATTAATTGAGGAATAAGGTAAAATAATGAGATGCAGATGAGAATAGCCATACTCTTGGAAACCGTATCGGACAGAGAATTGACCCTTTATTTCAGTACTTATTCTCCAAACGAACAGGGCCTATCGATGCTCGTGTGGCTACATCAAGTGGTATCATAGCATGACATCCAAATCATCCTCAGTAATTTGAAATCCTCCTATGCATGTTTTGAAGAAAAGATTCAATGGTTCTCGCCTGAGGAGCGAATCTGCGTGTTCAGAACTGCGAGAATTATATTCAGATACGAGCAAAACTTAGTCTGAGATGTTGAAAAGTTTGCATTGGGCAACGAAGAAAATTAGAACAATGCAACAATTAACAACACATACTGAAACTATGCAATCTTTAGTGGATGAGCAGTCCCTCTTCAACGATCGCTCCACTCCACCAGAATTGACATCAATGCTCACTGTGCATTTGGTGCAGTGAGATTGCATTGTCAGCAGTGCAAAGTCGAGAGCATGCGACAGTTTTGGCACTGGTGGCGCAGTACAAGCGGACGCCCAAGTGTCCACTTGTTATATAAATACATATGTCGCAGGCACACACGGGTGCACTTGTATTTCTGGATGCATTATCTACATGCACGTTTGTGTGTGCGTGTATAAGCAATTAAGCATGCATTGACATGTGATATGTGCACATATATCCGTATGCATGTCACACTATGTACATGTGAAATAATTAGGGACTTTAACAGTTGTGCCCCTTCGAGTTTTTATAATACACTTACACCCTTATTTTTTTTGTAATAACACCTATGCCCTTGTACTCTTGTAAAATTCACGGTATTGCCATTCCATTATCACACTTATGCCCCTATATTACATTAACAAAAGAACAGTACTATCAATTTTGTAAGAGTACAAAGGCACACATGTTTTAAAAGGTAGGGTATAAGTGTGTTTGCAGAAACTAGAAGGGACATGAGTATAAAAATTACAAATAAATATGAGTATATAATATGCAGTAATAGATTCAATTCTACCATTTTCTTCAAATCAAATTGGCTCAATTTGATTACAATGTTTGCCTGCCTCATCATCAGAATCAACAAAGGTCCGGAACCCATGGGACGCTACGTTTTCAATTGCACGACATGTTGTACAAAATTGTAGAATTTGATATTCAATTGGAAGAGTCACTGAACAAAATATCGAATTATATTTGAGCGATTAATCGGAAATATTTGACAAACCAAATTTCACCATCCAGCCATCAAGTTGGCTCAAAAGAACAAGGAATATGAAGGTTTATTCCTGATTTATTTCTTTGAAAGATTTACTTCATATTCTCTGTTTCTTCAGATATTGTAAATGGATGATAGGCAGTCATCTATTTTGAACGGGGAAGGGTCGGAAGGGACAATGGGAAATGGAATAGCTTTGAAATAACGAGAATACATATCCAGAATGAGGAATATCCAAGAAAAAACAAAAAGGTTTTTTACACTTGTGCTCCCAAAGATTCTATAATTTTTGCAATAACACTTGTGACTACCCTTGTATTCTTACAAAATTCATAGTTATGCTCTTCTGTTAAGGTAAAATAATGGACACAAGTGTAATAATAAAAAGGTAAACTTGTGAATTTTGTAAGAATATAGGGGCACAACTGTTATTGTAAAAAAAAGTAAAGACGACTGTAAAATGTAAATGCAGAATCTAAGAGGAACACAAGTCTAAAAAAGTTCGAAAATAGAAATTGTCAAGAAGCTCCTACAGACTACAGTTGTGTGTTCGAATCGAGGGGTATCCCTTAAAAGCAGGGGGTCCAAAGTAGTTGGGAGCATCTTTGTACAAGCAAATCCCAGTTGTGCAGGCAAAGACCACAGGAGGCTATGGCTGTAGTGCGTACTAGTGGCCTACTAAAGAAGGACAAACTGTAGGAAGGTGGATGACGAGGAAATGTAACTTTAGTGGAGATGGCGGGAACTGCTCATGATTTCGCTCCGGAATCTCCGAGCAGCCGCCAACATTCGCCTCATATTGGGGCGAAGGAGCCCCTATGCCATACGGAACCTGCACTTCAGCGTGATGATATCTATCCATGTAGTCCTCGATCCGACCCACTGGAGGATAAACTCCTCCTACATTGCTTCCCTTTTGGTGTACCGCCGCTCCTCGTGTTTTCTGGAATCTGCTGCCCACCCATCCATGGAGATCCGAGTCGCTCTCATCTGAACAAAAAAGGACACGGGTAGTTTGTCAAGGAAAATTCACATGACATTGGAACAATTTAACTCGTCATTTATCAAACCTTTCAAACATTTGGAGACTGCCAGTCAATAATTCTGCTATTCCTGCCGACATGAACACAGTCGTCTTGAGTGGTTTATCGGTTCTCTTTCTTTTTTTCAAAAGTAGAAAGATGACCATTACAGATAATGTTGCAAAGGGAAGAAATTTACCATGGCTTGACATACCGTGAATCATGTGCCATCAGGAGTGCGAACACATACATGCATGGTTGCCGTCAGCTCGTACCATAAGGTGTCTGGGGAGGGGGAGGAGCAGGAGCAGGTGCGCTACCTCCTGCAGGGGTGTGGGAGCAGTTGTCCAGACGAAATTTTTTATGCATCAGGGATCCGTCAGTACGAAAGGAGTATATAAACTCTCATAGGGTTAAGGCTCTATGTATCCTTTGTACATTCTTCTTTCTCCATGTAGTGAAAAGTGAAAAACGATCGCCACCATCCAAGAACGTAGTCCGGTTATGGGTGAATCTTGTGAATCCGTGTGTTTTCATGCTTATTTGATTGTTTGTGTTTGGGCGTGCTTCCACGATTTGCAACACCCTTCGTTGGTATGCAACACCCACGGTTAGATCTCACTCAATTTACAGAACCTCGACTAGTCATTCAGCAGGAAACGAAATTTACCTCCATGTCCCAACCTCCTAGGTAAAGCAGCCATGGCAAGAAGTGTTTCATGAAAAGAGGCCTCGACAGTGACACGCTCATTCAAGGTGAGGATCTTATAATAGCAAGAAAGGAAGATTCATCGACATTCCCTTGCATCGTCATAAACCATTTAGATAACAATGCCATATTCCATATCTTTGTGCCTCTCGCACCAACATCACTCTCCATAGTCGTCCTACACCACCCCATTCCAGGCCACTGAAAGCACTCCACCTCCGTGGTTCCTTGAACCTTCATAGGCGAAAGGAACACCAACACGAAGTTAATTGGTGGAGAGGAAAAAACAGATCTCAGTAACAAATCCTGCTATGAGAATGACATTGCAAGTATTGATGTTACAACATGCCTGGTGAGCAATCAAGGTAGGTATCAAGCAATGAAGATAAAAGGCAGTGGTGATGGGTCATGACTAAGGCAACGAGGTCGACGGGAGGACAGCGGTGCATTGCTACTTCCAAGGTGGCATGGCAGGTGGCAGACTGCCAGCTGGATTCCTGCCTAGAATGAAGGTTTATGGAGCATATGGGAGAGATCCCACTAACCAGAACTCTGTCTAACAACTGAATCAGAAAGAAGAAAACCATAATGACCGGGCAACATTGCGAACCATCTTTGTATTTATGGAACCCACTTATCGTAAGGCCGAGGTGGCCTAGTAACCATCAAGTTATATTATCAGACATAGAAATGTATCTTAGTTATAAAATCACAATGAATTTAATATGATTAAATTACAAATTGACAAGCCAGCAGCTTGACTTAAATTATACTAGCTTACACAAGCATAGATGATTGCTATACCAGCAGGGAACCCTCCATAACAGTTACAGCTTCACCACGGATACGTACTCGTTGAGTGTGCTCATCTACGTGGAGATACAGTACACCACTCCTAGGAGATGCCTATTGGGATAGTTTGGAAGGGAAGCTGGTCAAGCAAATGACAACAAAACAATCATAAACGAGGATGAGAGAGCGGAGTTGTGTCGTATTCTTACCATGTATGCAACTAAATCGCGCTTTCCCAGCTTTTCACTCCAATAAGGCCCTAATGCACAATGTGCACTCCCGCACACTGGGTCCTGCGAGTAAAAATGTCTTCAAAACTAAAACAGCAAATGAAAACATCAAGTAATCCATTTCTATTAAGGAATTCTCGTTTCAGATGATACAAGCATGAAGGAGACAAACATGAGAATCAACTTTCCGAGAAATAAGTAATTTAACAAACAGTGCCGAGAGGATATCTGATTGTAAATATCTCATAAATCTGTCTCACGGGCCAACAGGCACTGCTTTAGTTGGAGAAATATGTTAAAAGAAACATATTTGTTAGGAGGAATGAGCTTCTTATTCCACTTTTTTCTGTTGGTATATTGATGAAGTCACATTGAAGAATAGTGTTGGTTGAGAAAATAAATGTTACAATGGATCAAAAAAATACAGTTATAGTCAAAGACAAATTATTCATAAAGGGAGGGAAAAACTTGGGTGTCACAAATTTAAAGCAATGTGAAAGACCTTGTGATGGAAGTACCTCAGTAAGGAAGAAGTTTTACCATTTTCAGAGACATAAGAGTGCAACTGAATATGGATATATCCATCCATCCACAACCGTATCCATTTTTAAGGAATAAACTCAGATCAATCCGTTAATCACAAATCGAAATTCGTTCGGTCGCAATCGACCAAAAGACGATCGCATCATAAAGCTTGCCATTAGAAAAGTCGTGACACAAATTCGAAAACCGTAAAACAAACCGAGACCACCCAAAAATCCGATTCAACGAAATAAGACCTACAGAATCGACCGTTCGTCGATCGGAAGTAGTTTGTCATTTTAAAATCACAAATTTTAGTCATAAACCGAGACCGTATCTCGAAAATTTCTGAAATTCATACTCAACCCAAAATATATGAATATTATACTCATATTGATCGTCGTTCAGAGATGGTCAAAACGAGACATTGAGCGCCTGAATCCGAGACTCGAGGTGAAAATAAGAGTCGCTTTGTTATCTCAAATAAATGAGAGAAATTAAACAAATAAAAAAATAAAACATTGTTTTGTACAGCAGACAGAACAGCCGACCCCTCTTTTCTTCCAACGCTTAGAATTTTACTTTCCTTCACTTTTTCACAACTGAAGGAGCCCTCCCTCCTTCACCCTTCGGCTGGAGATGCTCCAGCAACTTCCAGCCTTCCACCTACTGCTCTTGTTGCATCTTAGCAGCTGAAGCTGCTCCCAACAGCCCATGTTGTTGTCCAAGCCATGAAGAAGATTCCTTGAAGCTGTTGCTAGGTGTTGTGTTCCTTGCTCTTGGAGGAGCTAATGCAAGATCAGCCTTCTTTTCCTCCAAAAAAAAATAGAATTCAAATGTACAAATCTTAGCTCTCCTCTTGCTGCCATATGTTTTTTTTAATGAAATACCAATAAATTGGGCTCCAGATTCATGATATTTAAGATGAAAAATCTTCATCTCTATGATTCAGATCTGAAATTTGGTTCCAAATTCATGATATTTAAGATGAAAAAAATTTGGGTTTTGGATGTCTTTATCTCTAAGATTCAGATCTAAAATTAGGCTCCACGTTTATGATATTTACAATGAAAAAAATGGGGATTTTGGATGTCGTTATCTCTAACATTCAGATCTGAAATTGGGCACCAAATTCATGATATTTAAGATGAAAAAAATGAAGATTTTGGATCTCTCTCTAAAAGATTCATATCTGAAATTGGGATCCAAACTCATGATATTTAAGAAGAAAAAATGGGGGTTTTGGATGTCTATGTCTAAGATTCAAATCTAAAATTGGGCTCCAAATTCATAGTATTTAAGATGAAAAAATGGGGATCTTGGATGTCTTTATCTCTAAGATTCAGATCTGAAATTGGGCTCCAAATTCATGATATTTAAGATGAGAAGTGATATGGGTTGATTATCCACTAGAAGGTACTTGTAATACTCTTATGAATAAAGCTGAATTACACCTATTCTATTCTCTCTCATTTGATTAGACTGGACTATTTTGATTTAGAAAGAATGTGTGAAGAGGATATTGGTACCTTTAAGTAAAATGTATGGACTAAAATAAATTCATTTAATTTGTTATTTTATATTATTGATTATTGGTAGATGAGTACGACATTACTTTCAGGTTGGCTGTTGAGAATCAATGAGGGCAGATAAATACTAGTGCCGGTCATGGTGACCCTTACACCTGACTGTGCGAGGGTGCGGTGACCCTCAGCTGGGCGGGAGATAGGAAGCCCACTTAAAGCAGCGGCTGTCAATTGCGTGGGTTTAGGATCCCAGCCCTTGTTCGGTTTTTACGCGAGCTCGTAGTATTTTTACGCCTCGTTGGGATCTAGGTTTTTGACCAGTTCTGCTGACCCTCTGTTTTAGGGTACCTAGGTTGAGGGGCCCTCAATTTTAGTTTTTCTCGCGAGCTAGTTAGCCCATACCGGTCGGGCTGGTTTTTAGAGTGACTCATCCGAGAGTTTCTCTTATCCGTCTCAGGGGCGTAGTTTAGGAGTAGGCCTAGCCCTCTACTAGACCGCATTTCCACTTAGGGGACGAGACAGAAGAGTCTCTTAGGAGACTTCCTCACCGCTTGAGTTTTGGTTACCGTTCCGCCAATAGGCCTTGGCGAGGAGTCGCAGTTGAGCTTGGAGTGTGCTACAGTTGAGTTTGGCTAGAGTTCAGATCGGTTACAGTAGAGTTGGCCACAGTTGAACTTGTTACATAATCACTAATCATTGTCAATCATTAATCACCGACAATCAATCGGATCTTAGAACTACTAATACGAGTACTAGGAAAGGCTAGTGGACGTGTTACGAACTTAGGATGTTTTATACTTCACCGCGTGCCTACGGAAGCACCACAACCATAAGGTACATCTTCATGCCTTAGAGTCATAGTGTGAGGTCACATTCAGACCAAGACCACAGATTATCTACTAGACTTGAGAAATTAGACAGATTTAAGGATCATATCAAAAACTCATCATTCTCAATACCACGATCCATCAACACAATCTCTAAGTAATAAAAAGATAAGTAACCTACTTATGGGTTATTAATTAATATGAAAATGTTATATATGGAAGGTTTTGTAGTGATGGGTGAACATGGGTTTTACATATAGAGCAGCTTGAAAATCATTTTCCACGCAATTAGATTGTTATTTTTAATATCAACGCATATATAATTGCTTTCTTTTGAAACCACTAAAATACATGTTATATATTTTTATGTTGGATTGTATATAACAATCGTTGACATTCTTTTGTTTCTGACATGTGTGGCAGGCAAAGCGTCTGCATCGCAGTAGCTAGCTGATGATCCCGAGCATCTGTTGTTATACACGACGGTACACTTTTTACAGTTTATGTACAGAATATTTTATATGTTTTCCTTTCTCTTCTGATATATTTTGGGATACATGTATACACCGTCAACTCCTTTTATTACATGTAATATATATGAAAATTAATGAAATGTGAATTGGTCGCACTTGTTGCTGGTTCTGTGGTTGTTTATATTAGTTTTGAATATCATTTCAAAGTACGAAAAAAAATCCCTCAATTTATATAACATAATGCAATCTTTAATGGATATAATAATGCAAATGCTGTGTAAACAGGCAATCCGAATCCGAGGGTGTCACAGTTTGGTATCAAAGCCATGGTACCCCGCTACACACATTCTCAGTATTATAATTCCAGTCGCATTAAGTTCTCGGATAGCGACAGTCCTCCAACTTGTCGTGATTCGAAAGCGGAATATGATATTTAAGTACAATAACCACAGATGTCACCAATTACAATTAATTTTCATATAGTATTCTAAGAAGAGAAAAGCACACTTGATGATTTCTGCGGACATTAACTTTTATGATTAATGATTTCGGTTCTCGTGCAGAACCATGACGTCCAGAGCTGGTCAGGATATGGCAGATCGCTTGGAGCGTATCATGACCGCACTCACTGACCTCCAACAGCAGCAGACTGCTATGCGAGGTCGGCAGGATCAGATTTTGGCCCAACATACGGAGATTGCCGACAGGCAGACCGACATAGAGATGAGGTTCGAGGATCTATCTGATTCCACCTACCATCCACAACAATCTGTAGAGATCCAGCCATAGAGATGGAACACGACATGAGCAACCACAATCTGTAGAGATCCAGCCAAGGTTGCAAAAGTCGATCGTCGGTACTCGATCGGTCAGGTCACTGACTAAGGATTAATCGGCAGTCGGATGACTAATCGGATTTAGTCGAACTTTAATCGGCTTTGAATTTTATGATTATTTTAAATATATAACTCATATATATATATATATTTCATAGATTTTATATATTTTTATACTGTCATAATAAATATATAAATAAAGTGATTGAATTTAAATAAAACATGAAGCATATTATAATAAGTTTGCTTATAAAAAAGGAAAAACATACAAGAATATGGTATCTCCAAGCAAAAAATTGGCTGACTAGTGTACCTAGTCCGAATTAGTCGGTACTCGATCGGCCACCCCACTGACTAGACTAGTCGAACCTACTAGTCGAGTCAGTCGGGCGACTTCTACAACCCTGGATCCAACAACCTCAATTTGATGACTTACATGAGGAGATGCCAATACATGGAGCCGAGGATGTAGATCATCACAGGGAGTAGGACCCTATACCTTTTGCCAACGAGTTTACGCCCGATCACTCTGACATTCACGTGCATCAGTCAGTTTTCACATCTTAGCGAGCCAATGTGCCCATGTTCGAGGGCACCGAGACGTCAGATGAGGCTGAGCAGTGACTAAAGAGAGTAATGAACGTACTTCGGATGATTCGCGCACCACGAGACTCGTGGTTATCTTTTATGGAGTATTCACTGACAGCGTTCATCGAGAGATGGTGGGAGGTGACGATTTCTGAGTTGGGTCACGAGCCCACATGGGATGATTTTGAGACGAGATTCAGATCCCACTTCTTTTTTTGGTAAGTGGAAGGAGTCCTAGCGTCGATTGTTCGCAGAGCTTCGACAGGGGCAGATGACAACCATGCAGTACTTCGTCCGATACACCGAGCTGTCGCAACACACACCAGCAGTTGTTGCATTCCCATATGGAAATCTGGAGTTCATCAGAGGTATGAGGGAAGAGGTGAAGGAGAAGCTAGACGGACTGTGTATCTTCTATTTCCGAGGCTACTAACGCAGCATAGAAGTTTGAGGACATTCGAGCGAGACATTTCGGGAGCTCTTCTAGAGCGACACCTACACCACAGTGATCTTTTGAATTGATTCGACGATAGTTTCAGCAGCAGAGGTCAAGCAGACGGCTTCATCCTCCGGGTTCGACATTTTCAGGCAGTGCTCGCTCATCTCCAGCAACTACTTTAGGAGAAGCACTTACCGGATGTGACACCGGTTCAGCTCGACTATCTGGGTTGCAGAGAGTGGACAGACCCCCAGCATGACAGATTCGGAGTGCAGACATGACCACTACACTTACCCAGTCAGTCTGATGTTACTTGTACAACCAGTGGGGACATTACCGGTCTCAGTGCCCACATGCTTCCGGTGAGCCTCGACCACAGCCACAAGGCCCACAACCTTCACAGTCGCAGGCACAGCGTACTAGGAGTTTCCGCAGCAGGAACTCCAACTTCAGGAGGCCGTCAAGACAGATACAAAGTGTGGCCGGTTCGAGCACCGTACCAGCTAGGCAGGGTCAGTTACGTGCAGTGACCGAGGAGCAGGGCTGATCAGTGGCCGCTGTAGTGAAAAGTATGGTCTCAGTCTTGGGCCGATCTTTCCATGTTTTGTTTAATTATGAAGCGATGCGTTCTTTCATTACTTTGAGATTATTAGCTTCATTAGGTAGAGTTGCAGAGGCTCTATATCCTCACCACATCCATGGGTCAGGTGGTCAGTTGCTCGTTATTTCACTAATAGTCAGAGACTTACCAGTGTTAGATTGGCGGTCACAAGATGATTGTAGATTGTCTGCTACTACAGCTTGATGAGTTTGACTTGATTTTAGGCATGGATTTGTTGTCAGCTCATCATGCTCTTGTTGATTGCTTTAGGAAGACAGTTGTCTTCAGGATTCCAGATTTACCTAAATTCACTTTTGAGGTACATTACATGACTCCAAAATGGAGTACAACTCAGTTTTGAGATCTCAGAGACCGGTTGATCAGGGATGTAATTCATATTTAGCATTTGTTTGATAGACATCCGATCATGAGCCGGTGACCCAGGACATCAGAGTAGTATCAGATTATCCAGATGTATTTCCTGTGTTGAGAAGAGGAACTAATGAGATGTTTATTCCATAGAGCTAGGATTTCTTATATAGAGAGAAAACCCTAGAGAGTACAAGAGTTACGGAACCCGAAGGGTCACGGAGGGTTACAAAACTCTAAGGGTCACAGAGGGTTACGGAACCCGAAGGGTTACAAATATAAATGTAAATACAATAACTCTAACATTCCCCCTCAAGCTGGAGCTGAGAAAGCTATAGCTTTAACAAAAAGAAAAAGTATACACCACATCTTCACATGATGCACCATAAGAACATATGTCCGCTGCTGGTAGAAGACCTCGCTCGAGGACGGGTCTGCGACTTTCAGATCATCGGAACGTATCTCTGCCATGCATGTAGAGTCTTTGCGATATCAGGTCACCGGAACATATCTCTGTCATGCCTGGAGAAGAACCGCTGTAGAAGAATTCCAGTGCGGAGTAGTAGTCGGATCGTAAAAGAAGAAGTATACACCCTGACGAAGAAGTCGACGCTCGGTAAAGACAGATGATCTGAGTAGTAGTATGGAGTGTCGGTCTGTCAGTTTTTGTAGGGCAACAAACATCATGAAGAATCATCTCTGACCCCCCTTCTCTCATACTTGATAGAATAAAGAGTACGAAACATCAAGTTGGGAGAAAAAAGTTGGGAGAAACAAGTCGTGGTGAAGCAGAGTCTGTTGGAGAGGGAGGGGCTCCAGGCGGTGCCAATGACGTATGAGGTGCGGCTGGAGCTGCTGGAGCCTCGGGCGGCGCCTTAGGTGCCGCTGGAGGTGGCAACTGGTGTTGTTGGGGACTCGGACTTCCTTGTGCGAAAACATCGAATCCACGAGCGATGCAAGAGGTCCAACCCTCTTTCCTTGTCAACGGAGAGAGGGTCGGTGGTGGCGGCGGATTTAGGGTATTAGGCTTCTGTGTAGGACCGTCACTCTGATACCATGTTGAGAAGAGGAACTAATGAGATGTTTATTCCATAGAGCTAGGATATCTTATATAAAGAGAAAACCCTAGAGAGTACAAGAGTTACAGAACCCGAATGATCACGGGGGGTTACAGAACTCTAAGGGTCATTGAGGGTTACGGAACCCGAAGGGTTACAAATATAAATGTAAATATAGTAACTCTAACATCCTGATGAGTTTCCAGTATTACCTCCTGAGAGAGAAATTGAGTTCAAGATCATATTATTACCTGATACACAGCCGATCTCGATGGCTCCATATCGCATGGCACCAGCTGAGTTGAGAGAGCTGAAGATGCAATTGCAGGAATTGCTTGACTTAGGTTTCGTGAGGCTGAGCACTTCACCTTGGGGTGCTCCGGTTCTTTTTGTCAAGAAGAAGGATGGATCGATGAGATTGTACATTGATTACCGGCAACTGAACAAGAGAACGGTGAAGAACCGTTATCCTTTGCCACACATAGATGATTTGTTTGATCAGCTTCAAGGATCTTCGGTGTTTCGAAGATCGATATTAAATCAGGCTACCATTAGCTGAGGATTCGAGAGTCCGATATTCCGAAGACAACTTTCAAGACTCGATATGGACACTATGTGTTTGTGGTGATGTCATTTGGGCTCACCAATGTCCCTACAACATTCATGGACATGATGAACCGAATCTTTAGTCCATACTTGGACAAGTTTGTGGTGGTGTTCATTGATGATGTGTTGATTTATTCTTGGAATGAATGAGATCACGTGAATGATCTAAAGATAGTCCTGAACATATTACGAGAACACAAAGTATATGCCAAATTGAGCAAGTGTGAGTTCTGGTTATCCCAAGTCTCATTTCTGGAGCAGGTATCGTAGTAGATCCTATGAAGATTGAGGCACTCATGTCGTGAGAGCAGCCCGAGACAGTCACTCAGATACAGAGTTTCCTTGGATTAGCGAGCTACTACAGACGCTTTGTCAGCGGGTTTTCACGTGTTGTTCTTCTCTTAACACAATTGATACAGAAGAGAGTTCCATTCATTTGGGATGATTCATGCGAGCAGGACTTCAGGACATTGAAGGAAAGATTGACTATTGTGCCCATTATTGCACTTCTTTCAGGCACTCACGATTATGCAGTTTATATAGATGCATCAAGAGAAGAACTAGGAACTGTATTGATATAGAAAGGTCACATAATTGCTTATGCATCACATCAGTTGAGGCCGCATGAGCGGAATTACCCTACCCATGACTTGAAGTTGGCGGCAGTTGTCTTCGCCTTGAAGATCTGGCGCCACTATCTCTATGGGGTGAATTTCAAGATTTTCACATATCACAAGAGTTTGAAGCATGGCCTTAAATTTCGCTGAAATTTGGCCGAATTTCGGTCAAGTTTCGATTTTGGTGGCTGACCGAAATTTGGCCGAAATGGCCTATATCAGCCAAAACTTGGGGTCCCTAGTTCAAAAAACGTTCGAAATGACCGAAATTTTGGTCGAATTTCGACCGAAATTTTGTTTCGGTCGGTCACCGAAACGAAATCGAAATCCGACATTTAAGGCCTTAGTTTGAAGTATATTTTTTATCAGAAGGAGCTGAATATGAGACAACGCAAGTGGCTTGATCTATTGAAGGACTACAACTGCACACAATCTCTTACCACCCAGGTAAGGGAAACGTGGTGGCAGATGCGCTTAGTAGGAGAGCTCATGCAGAGGGTACGACAAACTGGCTATACACGTGGGATATGCTCGCAGCTTTGACTGGTCGGCATCCTCGGGAGATTGCATCCATATCAACTGTAGTGCCTCTAGGATTCAACAGTCTTTGGGATCGCATAGTAGAAGGCCAGAAGTCAGATCCCTGAATCTGAGATAGATACATGTGTGCCGTCAAGGACGAGATTGATGATTTTGTTGTGACAGTGTGTTTTGTGAAAAGCTGGACGGGTTGTTGTGCCCAACGATGAGCAGTTACGCAGAGATATTATTGATGAGCACATAGTTCACGATTGTCTATTCATCCTGGCAGCACGAAGATGTAGCGTGATCTACACTGACATTTCTGGTGGGACATGATGAAGCGTGATGTGTCACAACATGTTAGCAGACACATGATTTATAAGATGGTCAAGGCTGAGCACAGGAGACCATCGGGGTTATTGCAGTATCTCCACATTCCCAAGTGGAAATGGAAGAGAATTGTTGGAGTATTCGTTATATGCGCAATATGTATGGGAGATGGGTAAATGGATCTCTCCATGATCCATTTACCCCATCCAAGAGTTTAGTCCCACATCTATCAGTGGTGGGACTTGGAAGCTCTGTGGAGGCTATATAACGAGCCCCAGACCTCCTGTATCAGATGAGAAAAAGCAATGCAGGATATGCCCCTTTGAGGGCTTCTCCCGTGGTTTCATCCCGCTCCTCACGGAGTAAGGTTCCACGTAAAATCATGGTGTTCCATGTCTATATTTTCTGTTCTTTTGCTCTGTTTATCGTTCCGCTTCCGATTTTTCTAACATGGTATCAGAGCAGGTCGATTCTCGAGGAGTTTACGTTCATCTTTTGTTCGAGATCCGATTTTGATGTTTTATTTGTGAAGATTATCTGTTCATCTGTTCAGAGTTTTGAAAAACCCTAATTGATGTGCTCAAAGTTCTGAAGAAACTTGAGATTCTTGGCCAAGCATCAGGCCAACATGTTTCAGGCAGTGCGTGGGTACGAGGAGCATCACAAGGTGGCAGGCGGCTGCAATCCTGCAGGACCTTCTCGTCCATCTTGGCTACTGATCTGTCTATCTTGTAAAGAGTATTATTATTATTTGTGTTATGTACTGTTTAGTATTTTCGTATTATTCTCTAGACTACTCTGTACTTTACCCATTAGGTCTCTCCCTATATAAGAGAGGTCAGGGTTCACTTGAATAATCAGTTGCTCATTTTCTCCCAACATGGTATCAGAGCCTAAACCCTAGGGCTCATCCCACCACCCGCCACCCCCCCCATCCCCCCACCCCGCCCCTCCTCTCGCCGGCTCCCTCCTCTCGTCGGCCCCTCTCCTCTCGCCGGTCCTCTCGCCGGCCCCTCTCGCTGATTCCGCCTCTAGGCGGTCGCCAGCCCGACCCCCACGTCGTGCCCTAGCCCGACCATCACGCCGTGCCCTAGCCGCCATCAGTCCAGTCGTCGCCGCCAGTCCAACCACGCCATGCCCTAGCCGTCACCGTGCCTTAGGCGGTTACCGTTGTGCCTCCCATCGTCTTGATCGCCAGTCCGCTCGTCCTCCAGATCTATGGATTTGGGTGTGTAACGTCTACATACGCACTCAAATCCTATACAGTCTCTGTAGACATTTGTCACTCTGTCTACAATCCCTAGTTCTTCTCCAGCGACGATATGTCAGAATCCAAGGTGGATATGCCCTCCATAGGCACGTTCAAAGGTCCCGCGCCAATAGTGAAGATGGATGGTTCAAACTACGAGCTCTGGGCGATGCAGTTCATGAGTCTCATGAAGTCAAACGGTAAGAAGCACATTCTTACCGAGGATGAGCCAGCAGAAAAGACAGGGTTTTTGCCTCGTGGGAGGCTGATGATTCGTATGGCAAGGTTTGGCTGTCAAGCACACTGTCGATGGAGATTGCCAATGATGTTCTCTATCAGCCCACTACCAAGGCAATGTGGGATATTCTGACTGCAACATACTCACAAGTGTGGAATGAAACCAAGATGTTATAGCTTCAACATGATATATTCACGATGAAGTAGAACGGCAGACCACTTCACTCCTTGTACACGTCCCTGAGAGGGATGTTTGAGAAGCTATACAGTACCATTCCACTCACAGCAACCCCTGAGCAGCAGAAGACGTTTCGGAATGCCACCATGGTGGGCGTTCTACTTGCAGCCCTGGATCCTGAGTACGAGGTTGCCCGCTCTCAGATTTTGGCAGATGCAGTTATTCCTCCTATGAAGGATGTTTACCGGAGGCTCAGTCGCATTTCAGTGTCTTCCAGCTCATCTACTCCACCCCCATCGGCGATGGCAGTTTCACGTGGGAGAGGTGGTCAGTCTTCTGGTCGTGGACGTGGTCGTGGAGGTGGTAGGGATGGTCGCTTTCGTCACCCCTGTTCGTACTGTCACCGCACAGGCCACTCGGAGGATACATGCTACTCTAAGCATGGGTTCCCAGCATCGGTGCGGGTAGCTGAACATGTTCTGCCCCAGTCAGCATCCAATGCAGACAATCGTTTTGAGGAGCTCGTGGCACGTCTACGTGATATTATGCCACAATCTACTGTTGATTCTTCTGTTGGACCTTCTGATGTTGCTGCCTCTGCCTCTGCTAGTTCCTCGGCTGTCGTTAGTACCTCAGGTAGTGCTACTGCATTTACCACTTGTCATGATATATATGATTGGATTATAGATTCTGGTGCTACACATCACATCTACCGAGATCGAGAGAGATTTGAGTCCTACAGGGACATTCCCCATGGCCGTTCAGTACAGATCGCAGATGGTACCCATTCCTCCCTTATTGGACAGGGGGAGGTCGTTCTATCTTCTTCCATGCATCCACGGAATGTGATGCATGCCCCCGTGTTCTCTATGAACCTGTTGTCTATTAGTCAGATTACGAAGGATTTGCACTGTCGTGCTATATTTGACCCTTCTCTTATTTTTCAGGACATACTAACGGGCAGGGTGATTGGCTGTGGCTCTGAGCAGAATAGTTTGTATCGCTTGGTCCGGAATTCTTATGCTGGTGTCTCTTCTTATTCCGCCAGATCAGTATCTCCGCACATCTGACATCTTCGCTTAAGTCATCCCCCGCTCCAGAAATGTGATACCTTCTGCCTCAGATCTCTCCCAGTTCTTCCTTTCGCTGTGACGCATGTCAGTTGGGAAAGCATCACAGGTCCAGCTTTCCTAGTCGTCAGAGTCGGAGCAGTAGCTCCCCGTTCGAGTTGTTGCATATTGATATTTGGGGTCCGAGTCGTGTTCCTGATCATCAGGGACACAGGTTCTATGTAGTTGTAGTGGATGATTTCTCTCGTGTATCTTGGGTCTTTCTTTTAAAGAATAAATCTGAAGCAGGAGATGTGATTAGAAATTTGATTAATGAAGTGCAGAATGTTTTTTCCTCTATTGTCAAATATGTTCGTACAGATAATGCTCTGGAATTCTGCACACGGTCTCTCTCTCAGTTTCTCTCCTCAAAGGGAATTATTCATCAAACTACTTGTCCTTACACATCTTAGCAGAATGGCGTGGCAGAAAGAAAGCACCGACACCTTCTTGACATTACTCGGACTCTTCTTATTCAGAGTTGTGCTCCTATATCTTTCTGGGGGGATGCTGTTCTGACAGCTTGTTACCTAGTCAATCGTATACCGTCTTCTGTCCTAGGTGAGAAAATTCCTATGTCTATCCTTTTTCCTGATAAGGAATTATTCTCACTTACTCCTCGTGTCTTCGGTATTGTTGCCTTTGTTCATCTCCTCACTCCAGGACTTGACAAACTCTCTCCTAGAGCTGTCAAGTGTGTCTTTGTTGGTTACTCTCGGACTCAGAAGGGCTATCGATGTTATGACCCCATAAACAAGAAATACTTTGTCAGTGCTGATGTCACGTTCTTTGAGTCCGTTATGTATTTCTCTCCTGCAGGTGACAGGTTGGTACCATCCACTACCAATGATGATGTCTTTGTTCTTCCACCTCCTGCATCACCACCTGAGTCTACTCCTGCACCAGTTACTATGTCATCTTCACCACCACCACCTCCGCCACCACCACCTCCACAACCTCCTATTCCACCTTTACCAAAATTTCTATACGCGTCGGTCAGGTGCTGCTCAGGCTACACGTCCGACATCCAGCACGCCTCAGGTATGTGTTGATGTCATTACTACTGACGGGTCAGATATGGTACATATGCAGGATTCTTTACTGCAGGAGGAGACTACACGATCCAGTTCAGTGGACGATGACCTAGATATTCCTATTGCTATTCGGAAGCAAAAGAGGGCGTGTGCTTCTTATCCCTTTGCTTCGTAGGTGTCTTTTCATCACCTCACAGGCGATTTCGAGAGATTTGCAGCAGCTTTGTCATCCGTGGAAATACCACGGACCTATCAGGAAGCTTTGAAGATTGATGTCTGGCGATTGGCTTTGGAAGACGAGATGCGGGCCTTACAGTCTCGTGGCACATGGAGCTTGGTTACTGCTCCTCCTGATGCATCCATTGTTAGCTGTAGATGGGTATTCACAGTTAAATACCACGTAGATGACAGTCTAGATCGCTACAAGGCTCGGTTGGTCGCTCAAGGCTTCAAACAGACCTATGGTGTGGACTATATGGATACATTTTCTCCGGTGGCTTGTCATTCTACCCTTCGCATACTCCTATCAGTTGCAGTGGTACGTGACCGGACTATATCTCAACTTGATGTCAAGAATGCATTCTTGTATGGAGATCTGCAGGAGGAAGTCTACATGCAGCAGCCACCAGGGTTTACTGCTAGGGGGAGAAGCATAAGGTGTGTAGACTTCACAAGGCAATTTATGGCCTTAAACAGAGCCCAAGGGCGTGGTTCCAGAAACTTTCTCATCTGATTGAAAGACAGGGGTTCAAGAGAACGAATGCAAACCACTCACTGTTTATTTAGAAGTCCTCTACAGGTACGGTTGTCATCATGGTCTATGTTGATGATATTCTGGTTACAGGAGATGATGTTCAGAGAATAGAGAGAGCAAAAGCGTTCCTAGGTCGTCAGTTCGTCATGAAGGACCTTGGAACCCTAAGATACTTTCTGGGGTTGGAATTTGCCAGGAATGCACAGGGTCTAGTGATGACCCAAAGGAAGTACATTACAGATTTCTTGACCGAAACATGCATGGCTAGATGCAGACCATCGAGTATTCCCATGGATCCAAGCATGAAGTTGTATGATGATGACACTGCGGAAGTAGACAAGAGGAGATATAGAGAAATGGTGGGCAAGCTCCTTTATATTACCATAACTCGACCTGATATTGCCTTTGCAGTAAGCCGGGTGAGTCAATTTATGGAGCAGCCAAGACAAGTCCATATGGACGCCATATACATGGTACTGAGGTATCTAAAGTCTTCTCCAGGTTCAGGGTTGCTATTCCGAAAGGGCACAGATCTATCTATTTCAGCATGCGCAGATGTCGATTATGCAGGCTGTCCTAAGGATAGAAAGTCAACCTCAGGATTTGCCGTTTTTGTTGGGAGCTCTTTGGTCTCTTGGAAAAGCAAGAAGCAAACCATTGTGGCAAGGTCCAGTGCAGAATCTGAATATAGAGCCATGGCGCAAGCAAGCACGGAAATGATGTGGGTTCGATCTGTACTAGAGGATCTACATGTAGTCGTACCTGTACTTATGCAACTTCTGTGTGATAATCAGGCAGCATTGTTTATTTCCAACAATCCAGCATTCCATGAGAGAACAAAGCATATTGAAGTTGACTGCCACTACACTAGAGACTTGATCCAGAGAGGCTTGATTTCTACATCTCATGTGAGCTCAGGGGATCAAACTGCTGATATACTCACCAAGTCGTTGCTCAGAGGACCCTTCCAGAGATGTTCTTCCAAGCTGAGCATGATCGACATCTATGCTCCACCTTGAGGGGGAGTGTAGAGTATTCATTATTATTTGTGTTATGTACTGTTTAGTATTTTCGCATTGTTCTCTGGACTACTCTGTACTTTACCCATTAGGTTTCTCCCTATATAAGAGAGGCCAGGGTTCTCTTGAATAATCAGTTGCTCATTTTCTCCAAACATATCTCATGGCCCCGAAGACCATCTTCGACAGGAGAACCACTGCAGCCCAATCTCCAGTCAGCAAAATTCCTTCTCCTCCAGGCCTTCTGCAAGATCAACGTGCAGACATCGCATCTTCAAGAGCTTTCATCGCCATCTCCTCGCCAAGAACCCCCAGACGGAACCCGACTCCGAAGTCCGTCACTGGTAGATGTCAGTGCATCTTCAAGAGCTCTTTGTGATGCCATCGTTGAAGCCAGCCTCCTCTCCAATCGCACAAGGTCACGCAATTCCCAAAATACCGCCTCGCGAATCTCCATTCAAACCTCCTGGCGGAGCCTCCGCATCACGATCAGAGCGACCCAGCTTGCGGCGAAGCATCGCAGCGATAGGCAGAGACCAACTCTTGAAGACGATGATGCTCTTCAACAACAAATCGCGCGAGGCCCTCGATCACGAGGCTGCTCTGTGCGCCCTCCGACGGCTGACATCCAGATCGTGCAGCGACGGCGACGAGAATCCCCCCATCGGGCGCAACATGTGTTCGAGGAAAAGAAGGTTCCCACGAACCCTAAATGAAAAGAAGAGGGCCCCGTTGGGCGGCGGTTTTTTTGGGAGCGGTTCATTTGGGCCTTTTGTCCCGTGTGTGGTCTTTTAAAAAAATGTGGGGGTTATTACTATAAGGTCCAAGTGGATTTCTTGTTTTCTAAAAAAGAAAAAAAAAAGAAAACGGCAAAGAAGCGTCCGTTAAAAAAAGGTTGTGTACAAAAAAATCTACGCAAAATATTCGAAAAAAATGAGTTGCAAAAGCTGTAAAAAAATGATGGAACGGCTTATGTTAAAAAAATGGCGCCTATTTAAAAAATTGATCAAAAAGAAGAAGAAAAAGAAAAAAAAGAAAGCCGCAAGTTCATGTTTTTCCCCATTGTCTTGTCTTCTCCCAACTTTGTCGATGTTGATTTTTCTGACAAGTATGGGAGAAAGGGGGAATATATGTAGAGTCACGGGTCTATTCAGATTTTCCATATGTCAGATTCTCCATACCAGCAGATTTTCCAGACTCTACAGATGATCAGATTTTGTCAGACTCGACGATTGATTCCAAGTCTCCAGTTTCCAACACGCATGAGTATGCGGTCTTCAGTTTAATGATCCACATCATTCTTCTTGTTTTGTCGGCCAGAGTTTTCATGTGAGCCATAGGGATTCCAGAGTAGAGTATCATTCCCTATGCCATGTTGGCAAGGGTTTTCATGTGGTATCATAGGTACTCCAGAGTAGTGTACCATTCTCTGTGCCAAGTTGGAGAGACTCAGTTCTCCGACGATGAGACTTCTTGCAGACTCCATTCTCCAGCGACCGTGGACTCCGACAAGGATTGCACTTCCATGGCTTTTTCAGTTTGGCCCTTTTCAGAGATGGAGCAGTTGTCCACATGTTGTGGCGGGCCAGAGTACTCCGACGAGGAGACTCATTTCCAATTGCAGTGACTCTAATAGGCGCAGTTCAGAGCACATGCTCTCCGACGAGGAGATTCAGCAAACTCACACTCCAGCCCGTTCGTCCTCCTCACCTGCACAGCGTGAGAAGCAACGTCCTCGACAGCAGCAGTTGTGCGTATTGGGTTGATATTGTCCGTAGTGTCCTGTAGCGTGAGTTGAGTTTCTTTCTGTTTGTCCAAGCTGAGCATTGCATGCTCCAGCTTGAGGGGAGTGTTGGAGTATTCGTTATATGCGCAATATGTAGGGGAGATGGATAAATGGATCTCTCCATGATTCATTTACCCCATCCAAGAGTTTAGTCCCACATCTACCAGTGGTGGGACTTGGAGGCTCTGTGGAGGCTATATAAGGAGCCCCAGACCTCCTGTATCAGATGAGAAAAATCAATGCAAGATATGCCCCTTTGAGGGCTTCTCCCGTGGTTTCATCCCTCTCCTCACGGATTAGGGTTCCACGTAAAATCATAGTGTTCCATGTCTATATTTCTGTTCTTTTGCTCTGTTTATCATTCTGCTTCCGCTTCCTATTTTTCTAATGAGAATTTCTATGGATTTTTTCACTGGATTGCCGAAGACACCAGGCGGCCACGTAAAATCATGTTAATTGGGCCGTTGCTGACAAGTTGACCAAGTCAACCCATTTCATACCTGTCAGCATGACCTATACTCCATCTAGATTGGCCGGGCTATATGTGCAGAACATTATCAGGCTACACGATATACCACACGAAGTAGTGTCTGACAGATACTCGAGTTTGAATCGCACTACTAGCATCATTTCAAGTCAGCACTACAGACAGAGTTGAAGATGAGTTCCGCATATCATCCGCTGACGATCAGAACGAGCACACCATTCAGACTCTTGAGGAGCTACTACGCGCATGTACTCTAGAGTGGAAAGGATCTTGGAAGGATCATTTACCATTAGTAGAATTCACGTACAACAACAGCCATCATTCCAGTATCGGCATGACACCATTCGAAGCCTTATAAGGACGGAGGTGCCTCATATTTCTCAGTTGGTGTGTAACAGGTGACCACGCTCTTTATTCCGTAGATCTCTTGGAGGAGACTGCGAGGGTTGTTGATCTTGTGAGGCAGAAGCTTCTAAAGGCACAAAGCCGCCAAAAGAGTTATGCAGACTGTCGGAGAAGAGATTTGGAATTTCAGGTAATTCGATCCTCTTCTTTTAATCAAATTGCAAAAAAATGATTTATTGAGATTCAATTAATCTCGTAATAATGAAATTCCTATAATTACAGATGGGAGATTGGGTATTCCTCTGTGTATCTCCCATGAAGGGAATATAGAGATTCGGTGTTCGTGGCAAGCTGGCACCACGGTATGTTGAACCGTTTGAGATTCTTGCTAGAGTGGGGAAGGTGGCCTATAGAGAAGCTCTTCCTCCACACCTATCAGTCATTCACGACGTCTTTCACATATCCAACCTAACGAAGTATGTGCACGACCCTCGACACGTCATCAACTACGAAAATCTTGACGTGAAGTCAGACTTGACATATGAGGAAAGGCCAGTGCAGAAACTTGACAGTGTTGTGAAGAAGCTTCGCAGCAAAGAGATTCCATTAGTAAAGGTACTATGACACCGATATGGTATCGAAGAGGCGACATGGGAGACTGAAGTAGACATATGGGCACAATACCCGCAGCTCTTCTCTGGTAATCATCAAAACAAGTCTATTTCATTATATACATGTTGAAAGAATATTGCTTGTTTTTCCTTTGAGGTTTTTATGGGTTAAAAACCCTTTGAGGTTTTTATGACCAGATGAAACCCAGATAGAACATGAAGTAACCTTAACCTGAGTCTCGAGGACGAGAATCCCTTTGAGGTTTTTATAATTGTAACATCCGGATCCGAATAATTTGAATCCGACCCGATTAAGGATCTTCATAACCAATTAATGTCCGATTAATATTGAATAAACCCATATCGCTCCATCAAAAATCGAAATCTGTTCGGTCGTAATTGACCAAAAGACTATCGCATCGTAAAGCGTACCATCGGAAAAGCCACCACACAAATTCAAAAACTGCAAAACAAACTGAGACCACCCAAAAAACTGATTCGACGAAATAAGACCAACAGAATCAACCGTTCGTCGATTGGAGGTTGTTTGATATTTTAAAATCACAAAATTTAGTCACAAACCGAGACCGTATCTCGAAATTTCGAGAATTCATACTCAACCCAAAGTATGTGAATATTATATTCATATTGATCGTCGTTAAGAGGCGGTCAAAACGAGACATTGAACGCCAGAATCCGAGACGCGAGGTGAAAATACAGGGGGCATTATTATCTCAAATAAATGAGAGATTAAAAAAATAAATAAAACATTGTTCTGCAAAAAAGTAGGCCCCTCTTTTCTTCCAACACTTGGAATTTTACTTTTCTCCACTTGTCCACATGAAAACCATCTTTCCTTCCTTATTTATATCTCCTAAATTTCCCCAACTCCCTCTATTCACAGCTGAAGGAGCCCTCCCTCTTCCTTCACCCTTCAGTTGGAGATGCTCCAACAACTTCCAGCCCTCCCCTACTGCTCCCGCTGCATCTTAGCAGCTGAAGCTGCTCCTAACAGCCTATGATGTTGTCCAAGCCATGAAGGAGCTTCCTTGAAGCTGTTGCTAGGTGTTGTGCTTCTTGCTTTTGAAGGAGCTACATGTAAGATCAACCCCCCTTTTCTCCAAAAAATTGAATCAAATGTACAAATCTCATCCCTCCTCTTGTTGTCATATGTGTTTTATATATTTTTGATGAAATACAAAGGAATTGGGCTCCAAGTTCATGTTATTTAAGATGAAAAAAATGAGGATTTTGGATGTCTTTATCTCTAAGATTCAGATCTCAAATTGGGCTCGAAATTCATGATATTTAAGATGAAAAAAATAGAGGTTTTAGATGTTTTTATCTCTAAGATTCAGATCTGAATTGAGCTCCAAATTCATGATATTTAAGATGAAAAAAAGGGGGATTTTGGATGCCTTTATCTCTAATATTCAAATATGAAATTGAGCTCCAAATTCATGATATTCAAAAAAATGAGGGTTTTGGATGTCTTTGTCTCGAAGATTCAGATCTGAAATTGGGCTCCAAATTCATTATATTTAAGATGAGAAGTAATATGGGTTGATTATCCACTAGGAGGTACTTGTAACACTCTTATGATTAAATGTTGAATTACACCTTTTCTATTCTCTCTCCTTTGATTGGATTGGACTATTTTGATTTAGAAAGGTTGTGTAAAGATGATACCAGTACATTTAAGTAAAATGTATGGACTGAAATAAACTCATTTAATTTGTGATTTTATATTGTTGATAGCTGAGTACGACATTACTTTCAGATTGGTTATTGAGAATCAGTGAAGAGACAGAAGACTGATAATTATTAATGTCAGTCATGGTGACCCTTACAGCTGACTGTGAGAGGGTACGGTAACCCTCAGCTGGGCGGGAGATAGGAAGCCTAGTTAGGTCAGCGACCACCAAGTGCGCGGGCCTAGGATCCCAGTTCTCGTTCGATTTTTACGCGAGCTTGTAGTATTTTTACGCCTCGTTGGGATCTAGGTTTTTGACCAGTTCCGCTAACCCTCTGTTTTAGGGTACCTAGGCTGGGGGGAGGGGGCTTCGATTTTAGTTTTTCTCATGAGCTCGTTAGCCCGTACCGATCGGGCCGGTTTTTAGAGTAACTCATTCGGAGAGTTTCTCCTACCCGTCTCAGGGGCGTAGTTTGAGAGTAGGCCTAGCCTTCTGTAACATCCGGATTCTAACAAATCCGAACTTGACCCGAATAAGGTTCGAATAACCCAATAAAGTTATCTGACAATATTAGATAACCTAAAACGATCAATTGATCGTGAATCAAAAGTCGTTCGGGCGAAATCGACCGAAAATCGGTCGCATCGTAATGCGCGCCGCGAAAAAGCCGCGACGCAAATTCGGAAATCGCAAAACAAACCGAGACCATCATTAGATCCGATTTGACGATACAAGACCAATGGAATCGACCGTTCGTCAATCAGATGTCGTTTGATATTTTTAAATCACAAAATTTAATCTTAAACAAAAACCGCATCCGAAATTTCGGGTATTCAAAACCCGATCGGAAATATATCAACATTATACTCATATTGATCGTCATTCCGAGACGATCAAAACAAGATACTGCGCGTCAAAATCCGACACTCAAGGCGCACGTACGCGCGACTTTTAAGATTTTCACAAAAGTAAAACATATATATAATAATTATATATATAAAAAAAATTACTGTTACAGAGTAGCAAGCTGTGCTATGGTTAAAAAAATAAATAATTCTTTTTCAGAAATTTTCAGCCCATTTGGCACCTTAATTAACACTTGGCCTAATACCCTCCAAGTGGCTTCTAAAAACTTGTACAATTGGCAACCAATTAAACCTCATCCCAAGTCCCCCTCCCTTATTTATATCTCCCAAAAGGGCCACAGCCGTTCCCCATCAGCAGCTTCTGCTCCTTTCTATTCTTCTCCTTTTCTCCTAAATTAAGTCAACACCAAAATGCCCAAATTCCCTATCAATTTCAGACAAAGGGACCATCTTCTACCCCCTTCCTGCTGTTGTCCAGCAGTCCTGGAATACTTCTTTGAGCTCTAGAGAATGCAGCAAGAAAAGAAGTCTAAGGAGGAAACTGCTCCTCTTTGAATTGGTGTTCATGCATGCAAGATTCAGCCCTCCTTCCTCCAAAATTCCATCCAAAGGTACCTCTTTCCCCATCCTTTGATGCCATGCATGCCATTTCAATACATTTTTTCTTACCAAACCCATTTTAAGGACAGAATTTCCTGTCATATGTAGTAAGATCATGTTTCATTTAACACATGGTGAAGCAAACTTATGAGTCATAATTGGAGGATACCATGGTATTGGAAGATGAAGATAATGACACTTGCAGGAAAATCTTTCTGTGAAAAAAAATTCTTGTACTCAGTTAAACATGAGAGATAATATACAGAGAATGTGAAGTCAATGTAGAAATCATATAATCCAAGATTGACCATATCATAAGTGACTCTTTCCACAAACCATAGTACTACACTCTAGAAATCAGGAAATAGCAAACACACCCATTTGCCATGGAATTAACCACATCAACCAAACCATGCAAAAGCCTTCTAACACTAAGTCAGTAACTACAGGATGCTATGAGCTTGTCTATTGACAGTGACTGATTAAGGTGGTTCAACAAATATAAAGCAACTACTATTATCCAACCACAAGTGCCACATTCAAGACTGGATGATGTGATCCTAACTTGTGCATATTGTCTAATTTATTAACTAAAATATCAGGTTACCACCCAACAGTAAAAAAAATTGTCAAATCAAGTCACTTAAATATTTTAGGAAGTTAAAGGTTTTTTGAGGAATTAAAGATGAGATGAATATATTACAGGAGTAATTAAAGTTCAGGTTCACTTATTTGAAAACATTCAAATCTCTCAAAAATAATAATAATAATAAATGGCATCTACACAACCTGCAAATGGTGATTTTAATGATTCTCTCTTACTCCTAGAAGATGCATATTTGCTATGTAGGTAGATAAAAATATTGCACTGGAACAATACTTTGTATGTATTTGAATCAATCAAGACTATACTGGAATGATGTCTCAAATAATAGATACAATGTACATTTGCAAACCAGAATATGTAATAATAATAATAACAATTTCACAAATAATATCACTTCATTATTGGAGTTTGTTCACATTTAGGGTTGAAGGTCTGTCATAGACTTGAATTAGAAAGTACCTTTAAAATAAATTGCTTTCTTTTAGAACTATTTTCTTAATTTTACTATATCTGTGGTATATTTTCATCCACTACTTGCTGTATAAGATTGATAATATATTAAAATCCATATGGAACTAGCTTTCGTACTTTCTTTTGCAAAAGAAAAATGGTATATAATTACATTCAACCTATGAGAAGGTAAACTATGAATTAATATTTAGTTAGTAAATAAATATATATAGTATCTGGCAACCTAACTTGGGATACTCTAGCACTGGTTGTTGTAAAGTTGTATTAAAGGATATAGTATATGCATATGATTCAATAAAGTCAACTATATGGTGTCTGATCCATGTTTATCAGAAAGTTGGATCATATAATATACAAATAAAGTAAATATATTGGTAGGGATATCTTTTTTTTTTGAGGCTTGGTAGGGATATCTATGCTTAGAAGCTTACAAATAGTTATTATATATGGAACTTTTATACAACAAACATCTTAAATATGACTAAATTGTCAACAATAACATTTGACCATAATGTTAGGTCATCTTAACGAAATCATCCCTTAGGTATATTATGCTATCTAGGAGTCACCTTTAAAAAGTTAGATTATCAAGATATCTAAATGGGTATGATTTTCTACTGCAAGAATCGGGAAGGGAGGAATTGACAAGCAGTGATAATGATCGTGAATCAGTATCAAATCTTAAATTTGGATGCCGGTTGTGGTGACTTTTACACCTAACCGTGTGAGGGCGCGGTGACCCTCAACTGGGCGGAAGAAAGGAATCCCAGTTAGGGCAGCGGCCGCCAAGAGCGCGGGTCTAGGATCCCAGCTCCTTTTTGGTTTTTACGCGAGCTCGCAGTGTTTTTACGCCTCGTTGGGATCCCGACTTTAGACCATTCCGCTGACCCTCTGTTTTAGGATACCCAGGCGGGGGATCCTTGGTTTTCAGTTTTACGTACGAGCTCGGTTGCCCGTTACCGATCGGGTAGTTTTTCTATAGTGACTTTTCCGGGAAGTCCCTCTCACCCGTCTCAGTGGCGCAGTTGGGGAGTAGACCTATCCCTCTATTGGATCGTCCTTCCAACTAGAGGGCGAGACGGAAGAGACATTTGTAGGCTTCTTCACCGCTTGAGTTTTCTTTCGCCAACAAACTTGGCGATTCTACATCCAGATCATCCATATCTACATCTATATCTACATCATTGAGAGTACACCTGAGAGAGTTACTATAAAGGTTTGGAGAAATTACAATTGAAAATTTAGATGATTGGGAGTGACTATAATCTGTTTCGAAATCCCTATAAAGATCACAGTTTAAGTTGAGTATATGGAAGTGACTATAATCTGAATTCGAAATCTTAATAAGCTAGTGGACGTGTTGGGAACTTAGTTAGGTTGCATTATACTACACCACATGCCTACGGAGGCACCCCAACCCTAAGACTTTCCTCAAGTCTTAGAGTCATAGTGTGAGGTTTCACACAAACCAAGACCACAGACTATCCGCTAGACTTAAGAATTTAATAAATCATTATATCTTTTTATCTCATCTTTCCCATCATCAAAATCCATAAATATGATCTCTAAGTAATATGAGAATTAAATATACTTACTTATGATCAATTAGTTACAATATAAATATGCTTATGTGGAAATGTTGGGTTAATGGCTAATCATGAGAGGTGCTTATTAGAAATTTTGGAAACCTTTTACATTTGCAAGTAGAAATAAAATTAAATTGAGTTGTTCCACCTTTCTACTTGTTACTTTTGAACATATTAAAACCTTGTTTATGTTTATAAGTTTTTGGGAGGTACCAGCGCCTGCTGACGCCTCTTCTTTCGTAACATGTTTGGCAGGCAAACAGTCTGTTGTTTAGTAGCTATACATGGTTCCAGGAGACAAGGTCTATACCAGACGGTATGTGGTTTTTGTTACAGTTTTTACTTCAATTGATATTGTAAAATGCTTCTTCTCTTCAATCAAATTTTTGGGATGTTGTATGTACTGTCAGACATTGTACATGTTGTAAAATTATATGAAAATTAATGAAATGAATTTCTGGTGCCATTGTCTCTTTTAGCTTGTGGTTATGATTATGAATATGAATGTCAATTGTTGCAGAAAAAAAATTTCCCATAAATGTATGCTTTTAATGCGATGTCAATATATGGAATATTGCGAAATGTGTCGTAAACAGGTACCCAGATCCTCGGGGGTTCACAATTTGGTATCAGAGCAGTGGTACCCGATACGCACTTTCGCAGTATTTCAATTCTGATCGCATTAAGTTCTCGGATAATGGCAGTCTTCCGACTTGTCGTAAGTCTGAGAAGGGAAATATGACATTCAGATTGACACCACAGATGTCACCAATTTCATTAATTTTCATACTATATCCCAAGAAGAGAAAAAGCATTTATGATAAGTATCTCCAAATGGTACTTTTACGACTAATTATGGTTCTCATGCAGAACCATGGCATCCCGACCAGGCCAGGAGACAACTGACCAGCTAGCACACATACTGACTGCTCGTATCGAGCTTTCCATGTTCTATTTGATTCTGGTGCGACTCATTCTTTTCTTGCTTCGAGGCTACTTGCTTCTTTAGGTAGAGTCGCAGAGACTCTCTCTTCTCCATATCACATCCGAGGGCCAGGTGGCCAGTTGTTTGTCATTTCTCTGATAGTCAGGCACTTGCCCGTACTGATTGGCAGACACGAGATGCTCGCCGATTGTCTACTCCTACAGCTTGATGAGTTCGACTTGATTTTAGGCATGGATTGGTTATCCGCTCATCATACACTTGTTGATTGCTTTAGGAAAACGGTTGTCTTCAGAATTCCAGATCTAACCGAGTTCACTTTTGACGGTACGGTAAATGACTCCACCATGGAGTACATATCAGTGTTGCGAGCGCAACGTCTTGTTGATTAGGGGGGTTGTGACTCATACCTTGCATTTATGCGGGAGGTATCTGATCATGAGCCGATGACACAGGACATCCGAGTAGTCTCAGAATACCATGCCGTGTTTCCTGATGAGCTACCAGGATTACCTCCTGAAAGAGAGATCGAGTTCGAGATCACATTACTGCCAGATACACAGCCGATCTCTATGACACCAGATCGCATGGCACCAGCCGAGTTGAGAGAGCTGAAGGTGCAATTACAAGAGTTACTTGATTTGGGATTTGTGAGGCCGAGTACTTCACCTTGGAGTGCTCCGGTTCTATTTCTCAAGAAGAAAGATGGGTCCATGAGATTGTGCATCGATTACAGGCAGCTGAACAAGAGAACGGTGAAAAACCGTTATCCTTTGCCGCGCATTGATGATTTATTCTATCAGCTCCAGGGATCTTCGGTTTTCTCGAAGATCGATCTTCGCTCAGGTTACCATCAGCTAAGGATTAGAGAGGTTGATATTTTGAAAACCGCTTTCAGGTCTCGCTATGGATATTACGAGTTTGTGGTGATGCCGTTTGGGCTCACCAATGCACCTGTGGCTTTCATGGATATGATGAACCGTATCTTCCGTCCATACTTGGACAAGTTTGTAATGGTGTTCATCGATGATGTGCTCATATACTCACGGAATGAATGGGATCATGCGAATGATCTACGGATTATTTTGGATACATTGCGGGAGCACAAGCTATATGCTAAGTTGAGCAAGTGCGAGTTCTGGTTATCCCAGGTCTCATTTCTTGGGCATGTTATTTCTGGAGCAGGCATCGCAATTGATCCTGCTAAGATAGATGCAGTTATGTCTTGAGAGCAGCCCAAGGCTGTCACTCAGATTCGGAGCTTCCTCGGATTAGCAGGCTATTACAAACGCTTTGTCAGCGGATTTTCACGCATTGTTCGCCCTCTGACACGACTGGCGCAGAAGGGAGTTCCATTCATTTGGGATGATTCTTGTGAGCAGGCCTTCAGGACACTGAAGGAGAGATTGACTAGAACACCTATTCTTGCTCTTCCTTCAGGCACTCAGGATTATGCAGTCTACACATATGCATTTGGAAAAGGTCTAGGAGCAGTGTTGATGTAGAGAGGACAGGTGATAGCTTACGCATCACAATAGTTAAGGCCGCACGAGCGGAACTACCCCACACATGACTTAGTGTTGGCGGCAGTTGTCTTCGCCTTGAAGATCTGGCGCCACTATCTATATGGGGTGAATTTCGAGATCTTCACAGACCACAAAAGCTTGAAGTACATATTTGATCAGAAAGAGCTGAACATGAGGCAGCGCAGATGGCTCGAGCTACTGAAGGATTATGATTGCACGATCTCTTACCACCCAGGTAAGGGAAACGTGGTGGCAGATGCACTCAGCAGGAGAGCGCATGCTGATGGTACGGCGAACTGGCTATATACATGGGATACACTTGCCACTTTGATCGATTGACATCCTCAGGAGAACGCATCCATTTCTACCGTCGTGCCTCCACGATACAGTAGTCTTTGGGATCGTATTGTAGAGGGCCAAAAGACCGATCCTTAGATCCGAGATAGATACATGCGCGCCATCAAAGACGAATTTGATGACTTTGTTGTCATGGAGTTTATTTTATGGAAGGCAGAACGGGTCGTTGTACCCAATGGCGAGCAGCTTCGCAGAGACATTCTAGATGAGGCATACAGTTCACGGTTATCTATCCATCCAGGTAGCACGAAGATGTACCGTGATCTGCGTCGACATTTCTGGTGGGATGGGATGAAGCGCGATGTGGCACAACATGTTAGCAGATGCATGACCTGTCAGATGGTCAAGGCTGAGCATAGGAGACCACCAGGATTACTGCAGTCTCTCCCCATTCCTGAGTGGAAGTAGGAGAGCATTTCTATGAATTTTGTTACAGGTCTGCCGAAGACACCAGGTGGCTATGATTCCATTTGGGTCGTTGTTGATAGGTTGACCAAGTCAGCCCATTTCATACCTGTCAACACGACTTACACTCCATCCATATTGGCCAAGCTCTATGTACATAATATCATCAGGCTACATGGTATACCACGTGAGGTGGTGTCTGACAGGGATTCGAGAATTACTTCACATTATTGGCATCAGTTCATGTCAGCACTACAAACAGAGCTGAAAATGAGTTCTGCATACCATCCACAGACAGACGGGCAGAGTGAGCGCACCATTCAGACGCTTGAGGATCTACTTCGCGCATGCACTTTGGAGTGGAAAGGGTCCTGAAAGGACCATTTGCCTTTGGTAGAATTCACGTACAACAACTATCACTCCAGTATTGACATGGCACCATTCGAAACCCTATACGGGCGAAGATGCCTCACACCTCTCAGTTGGCGTGAGGTAGGCGATCATGCTTTATATTCCGTAGATCTCTTGGAGGAGACTGCGAGAGCTGTTGATCTTGTGAGACGGAGGCTTCTGACGGCACAGAGCCGCCAGAAGAGCTATGCCGACCGTCGGAGAAGAGACTTGGATATCCACGTAATCATCAAAACAAGCTTTTGTAACTAGATATATGTTCAAATATATGGCTTGTTTTTCTCTTTGAGGTTTTTATGGGTTCAAAACCCTTTGGGGTTTTTATGGACATATGAAATTCAAACAAGACACCTAATAGTCTTAACTCGAGTCTCGAGGACGAGACTCCCTTTGAGGTTTTTATAATTGTAACATCCGGATTCTAACAAACCCGAACTTGACCCGAACCCAATAAAGTTATCTGACAATATTAGATAACCTAAAACGATCAATTGATTGTGAATCAAAAGTCGTTCGGGCGAAATCGACCGAAAATCGGTCGCATCGTAATGCGCGCCGCGAAAAAGCCGCGACGCAAATTCGGAAACCGCAAAACAAACCGAGACCATCATTAGATCCGATTCGACGATACAAGACCAACGGAATCGATCGTTCGTCAATCAGATGTCGTTTGATATTTTTAAATCACAAATTTTAATCTTAAACAAAAACCGTATCCGAAATTTCGAGTATTCAAAATCCGATCGGAAGTATATCAACATTATAGTCATATTGATCGTCATTCCGAGACGATCAAAACAAGATACTGCGCGTCAAAATCCGACACTCAAGGTGCACGTACGCGCGACTTTTAAGATTTTCACAAAAGTAAAACATATATATAATAATTATATATATAAATTACTGTTACAGAGTAGCAAGCTGTGCTACGGTTAAAAAAATAAATTCTTTTTCAGAAATTTTCAGCCCAATTGGCACCTTAATTAACACTTGGCCTAATACCCTCCAAGTGGCTTCTAAAAACTTGTACAATTGGCAACCGATTAAACCTCATCCCAAGTTCCCCTCCCTTATTAATATCTCCTAAAAGGGCCACAGCCGTTCCCCATCAGCAGCTTCTGCTCCTTTCTATTCTTCTCCTTTTCTCCTAAATTAAGTCAACACCAAAATGCCTAAATTCCCTATCAATTTTCAGACAAAGGGACCATATTCTACCCCCTTCCTGTTGTTGTCCAGCAGTCCTGGAATACTTCTTTGAGCTCTAGAGAATGCAGCAAGCAAAGAAGTCTAAGGAGGAAACTGCTCCTCTTTGAATTGGTGTTCATGCATGCAAGATTCAGCCCTCCTTCCTCCAAAATTCCATCCAAAGGTACCTCTTTCCCCATCCTTCGCTGCCATGCATGCCATTTCAATACATTTTTTCTTACCAAACCCATTTTAAGGACAGAATTTCCTGTCATATGTAGTAAGCTCATGTTTCATTTAACACATGGTGAAGCAAACTTATGAGTCATAATTGGAGGATACCATGGTATTGGAAGATGAAGATAATGACACTTCCAGGAAAATCTTTCTGTTAAAAAAAGATTCTTATACTCAGTTAAACATGAGAGATAATATACGGAGAATGTGAAGTCAATGTAGAAATCATATAATCCAAGGTTGACCATATCATAAGTGACTCTTTCCACAAACCATAGTACTACATTCTAGAAATCAGGAAATAGCAAACACACCCATTTGCCATGAAATTAACCACATCAACCAAACCATGCAAAAGCCTTCTAACAGTAACTACAGAATGCTATGAGCTTGTCTATTGACAGTGACTGATTAAGGTGGTTCAACAAATATAAAGCAACTACTATTATCCAACCACAAGTGCCACATTCAAGACTGGATGATGTGATCCTAACTTGTGCATATTGTTTAACTTATTAACTAAAATATCAGGTTACCACCCAACAGTAAAAATAAAAAAAATTGTCAAATCAAGTCACTCAAATATTTTAGGAAGTTAAAGGTATTCAGAGGATTTAAAGATGAGATGAATATATTACAGGAGTAATTAAAGTTCGGGTTCACTCATTTGAAAACATTCAAATCTGTCAAAAAAATAATAATAATACATGGCATCTACACAACCTGCAAATGGTGATTTTAATGATTCTCTCTTACTCCTAGAAGATGCATATTTGCTATGTAGGTAGATAAAAATATTGCACTAGAACAATCTTTGTATGTATTTGAATCAATCAAGACTGTACTGGAATGATGTCTCAAATAATGGATACACTGTACATTTGCAAACCAGAATATGTAATAATAATAATAACAATTTCACAAATAATATCACTTCATTATTGGAGTTTGTTCACATTTAGGGTTGAAGGTCTGTCATAGACTTGAATTAGAAAGTACCTTTAAAATAAATTGCTTTCTTTTAGAACTATTGTCTTAATTTTACTATATCTGTGGTATATTTTCATCCACTACTTGTTGTATGAGATTGATAAAAAAATGTGCTAAGCCTTCTCCCACTATAAGTAGGGTCCCACTATAAGATTGATAATATACTAAAATCCATATGGAATTATGGAAGTATTCTAGCTTTCGTACTTTCTTTTGCAAAAGAAAAATGGTATATAATTACATTCAACCTATGAGAAGGTAAACTATGAATTAATATTTAGTTAGTAAATAATATATATAGTATCTGGCAACCTAACATGGGATACTCTAGCACTGGTTGTTGTAAAGTTGTATTAAAGGATATAGTATATGCATATGATTCAATAAAGTCAACTATATGGTGTCTGATCCGTGTTTATCAGAAAGTTGGATCATATAATATACAAATAAAGTAAATATATTGGTAGGGATATCTTTGCTTAGAAGCTTACAAATAGTTATTATATATGGAACTTTTATACAACAAACATCTTAAATATGACTAAATTGTCAACAATTACATTTGACCATAATGTTAGGTCATCTTAACGAAATCATCCCTTAGGTATATTATGCTATCTAGGAGTCACCTTCAAAAAGTTAGATGATCAAGATATCTAAATGGGTATGATTTTCTACTGCAAGAATCGGGAAGGGAGGAATTGACAAGCAGTGATAATGATCGTGAATCAGTATCAAATCTTAAATTTGGATGCCGGTTGTGGTGACTTTTACACCTAACCGTGTGAGGGTGCGGTGACCCTCAACTGGGCGGAAGAAAGGAAGCCCAGTTAGGGCAGCGGCCGCCAAGTGCGCGGGTCTAGGATCCCAGCCCCTTTTCGGTTTTTACACGAGCTCGCAGTGTTTTTACGCCTCGTTGGGATCCCGACTTTAGACCATTCCGCTGACCCTCTATTTTAGGATACCCAGGCGGGGGATCCTTGGTTTTCAGTTTTACGTACGAGCTCGGCTGCCCGTTACCGGTCGGGCTGTTTTTCTAGAGTGACTTTTCCGGGAAGTCCCTCTCACCCGTCTCAGTGGCGTAGTTGGGGAGTAGACCTATCCCTCTATTGGACCGTCCTTCCAACTAGAGGGCGAGACGGAAGAGCCATTTGTAGGCTTCTTCACCGCTTGAGTTTTCTTTCGCCAACAAACTTGGCGATTCTACATCCAGATCATCCATATCTACATCTATATCTACATCATTGAGAGTACATCTGAGAGAGTTACTATAAAGGTTTGGAGAAATTACAATTGAATATTTAGATGATTGGGAGTGACTATAATCTGTTTCGAAATCCCTATAAAGATCACAGTTTAAGTTGAGTAAATGGAAGTGACTATAATCTGAATTCGAAATCTTAATAAGCTAGTAGACGTGTTGGGAACTAAGTTAGGATGCATTATACTACACCGCATGCCTACGGAGGCACCCCAACCCTAAGACTTTCTTCAAGTCTTAGAGTCATAGTGTGAGGTTTCACACGAACCAAGACCACAGACTATCCGCTAGACTTAAGAATTTAATAAATCATTATATCTTTTTATCTCATCTTTCCCATCATCAAAATCCACAAATATGATCTCTAAGTAATATGAGAATTAAATATACTTACTTATGATCAATTAGTTACAATATAAATATGCTTATGCGGGAAATGTTGGGTTAATGGCTAATCATGAGAGGTGCTTACTAGAAATTTTGGAAACCTTTTACATTTGCAAGTAGAAATAAAATTAAATTGCGTTGTTCCACCTTTCTACTTGTTACTTTTGAACATATGAAAACCGTGTTTATGTTTATAAGTTTTTGGGAGGTACCAGCGCCTGCTGACGCCTCTTCTTTCTTAACATGTTTGGCAGGCAAACAGTATGTTGTTTAGTAGCTATACATGGTTCCAGGAGACAATGTCTATACCAAACGGGATGTGGTTTTTGTTACAGTTTTTAGTTCAATTGATATTGTAAAATGATTCTTCTCTTCAATCAAATTTTTGGGATGTTGTATGTACTGTCAGACATTGTACATGTTGTAAAATTATATGAAAATTAATGAAATGAATTTCTGGTGCCATTGTCTCTTTTAGCTTGTGGTTATGATTATGAATATGAATGTCAATTGTTGCAGATAAAAAAATTTCCCATAAATGTATGCTTTTAATGCGATGTCAATATATGGAATATTGCGAAATGTGTCGTAAACAGGTACCCAGATCCTCGGGGGTTCACACCTTCTACTGGAACACACTTCCACTTAGGGGGCGAGACGTGAGAGTCTCTTAGGAGACTTTCTCATCGCTTGAGTTTCGGTTACCATTCTGCCAATAGGTATTGGCGAGGAGTTGTAGTTGAGCTTGGAGTGTGTTACATTTGAGTCTGGCTAGAGTTGAGATCAGTTACAGTTGAGTTGGCTACAGTTGAACTTGGTACAGAATCATTAATCATTGTCAATCATTAATTATCGACAATCAATCGGATCTTAGAACTACTACTATGAGTAATAGGAAAGGCTAGTGGACGTGATGGGAACTTAGTTAAGATGCATTATACTCCATCGCATGCCTACGGAAGCACCCCAACCCTAAGGTACATCTTCACGCCTTAGAGTCATATTGTAAGATCACACTCAGACCAAGACCACAGACTATCCCCTAGACTTGAGAAATTAGACAGATTTAAGGATCACATCAGAAACTCATCATTATCAATATCAAGATCCATCAATATGATCTCCAAGTAATAAAAAGATAAGTAATCTACTTATGGGTCATTAATTAATATGTGAAAATATTATATATGGAAGGTTATGTGGGGATGGATGAACATGGGTTTTACTTACAGAGAAGCTTGAAAACCATTTACCACGCAATTAGATTGATATTTTTAATATCAATGCTTATCTAATAGCTTTCTTTTGAAACCACTAAAATACATGTTATATTTTTTATGCTGGATTGTATACAACAATTGTTGGCATTCTTTTGTTCCTTGCATGTGTGGCAGGCAAAGCGTCTGCATCGCAGTAGCTGGCTGATGATCTCGAGCATCCGATGTTATACACGACAGTACACTTGTTACAGTTTATGTATAGAATATTGTATATGATTTCCTTTCTCTTCTGATATATTTTGGGATAAATGTATACATTGTCATATCCTTTTATTACATGTAATATATATGGAAATTAATGAAATGTAAATTGGTGACACTTGTTGTTAGTTCTGTGGTTGTTTACATTAATTTTGAATGTCATTTCGAAACGCAAAAATTTTTCCCTAAAATTCAGTAACCTAATGCTATCAATTGTGAATACAATGTTGCGAATCATGTGTAAACGGGTATCCCAGATCGGTGGGCCTCACAGTTTGATCTGATTTTGGGTATGGATTGGTTATCAACTCATCATGCCTTGGTTGACTGCTTTAGGAAGACAATTGTCTTCATGATTCCAAATTTGCTCGAGTTCACTTCTGAGGATATCTTACATGACTCCAAGATTAAATACGTCTCAGTGTTGAGAGCTCAGAGACTCGTTGACCAGGGATGTGATACTTTTCTAGCGTTTGTTCAAGAGGCACCTGAGAGAGAGCCAATATCCAGGACTTCATGGTGGTGTCAATACCTTGATGTATTTCCCGACGAATTGACGGGTTTGCCGCCTGAGAGAGAGATTGAGATCGAGATCACGTTGCTACCTGATATACAATCAATCTTGATGGCTACATACCGCATAGCACCAGCTGAGTTGAGAGAGCTGAAGATGCAGTTGCAAGAACTACCTGACTTGGGTTTTGTGAGACCGAGCACTTCACCTTGGGGTGCTCCCATCCTCTTTGTCAGAAAGAAGGATGGAACCACGAGGCTGTGCATTGACTACCGACATCTGAACAAGAGGATGGTGAAGAACTGTTATCCTCTGTCGCGTATTGATGATGATCAACTATATGGATCTTCGGTGTTTTCGAAAATCAACCTTCGGTTCGGCTACCATCAATTGATGATTCGGGAATCTGACATCCCGAAAACAACATTTAGGACTCGATACGGGCACTACGAGTTTGACATGATGTTGTTTGGGATCACAAATGCCCCTGTCGTATTCATGGATGTGATGAACAGGATCTTTAGTCCATATTTGGACAAGTTCGTTGTTTTTTTTATCGATGGTGTTTTGATATATTCTCCGAATGAGTGGGACCACGTAAATGATTTGAAGATAGACCTTGACACACTTCGAGAGCACAAATTGTATGCCAAGCTGAGCAAATGGGATTTTTGGTTATCCGAGGTCTCATTCATTGGACATGTCATTTTTGGGGCAGGAGTCGTTGATCCTACAAAGATTGAGGGAGTATGTCTTGCGAGCAGTCTAAGACGGTCACTCAGATCCGCAGTTTCCTTGGACTGACAGGCTACTACAGACACTTCGTCAATAGTTTTTCACGGATTGCTCTTCCGCCGTGGTTGACGTAGATAGGAGTTCCTTTAGTCTGGGTCGATTCTTGCGAGCAGGCTTTCAGGACACTGAAGGAGAGATTGATGACTTCTCCCATTCTTGCAGTTCCATCAGGTACCCAGGACTATGCAATTTATACATATGCTTCAGGAGACGGCTTGGGAGCGATACTGATGCAGCGAGGGTATGTGATTGCATATGCATCACATCAGTTGAGGCCGCATGACCGGAACTACCCCACCCACGACTTAGAGCTAGCGGCAGTTGTCTTCGCCTTGAAGATTTGGCGCCACTATCCCTATGGGGGTGAACTTTGAAATTTTCACGGACCACAAGAGTTTGAAGTACATTTTCGATCAGAAAGAGTTGAACATGAGGTAGTGCAGGTGGCTTGAACTATTGAAGGATTATGACTGCACGATCTCTTACCACCATAGTAAGAGAAACATGGTGGCAGATGCGCTTTGCAGGAGAGGTCATGCAGAGGGTACAACGAACTGGTTGTATACGTAGGATATGCTTGCAGCATTGACTGATTGGCACCCTCATGAGAGTGCATCCATATCTATTGTCGGGACTCCGCAATTCAGCAGCTTATGGGATCGTGTTGTAAAAGGTCAACAGACATATCCTTGGATCACAGATAGATCCATACGTGCCAGTAAGGACGAATGTGATGATTTTGTGATGGCAGAGTCCATTTTGTGGAAGGTTGGTCGGGTTATTGTTCCCGATGATGAGTAATTACACAGAGATATCATTGATGAGGTACACATTTCACGGTTATCTATTCATCCTGACAGTACGAAAATGTATTGCGATCTACACAAGCATTTCTGGTGGGACGGGATGATGCGCAACATGGCTCGTCATGTTAGCAAATGCTTGACCTGTCAGATGGTCAAGGCGGAACACAGGAGACCTTCAGGGTTATTGTAGTCTCTCCCCTTCCCGAGTGAAAATGGGAGAGTATCTCGATGGATTTTGTCACTGGACTGCCAAGGACACCAGGTGGCCATGATTGACAGGTTGACCAAGTCAGCCCATTTCATACTTGTTAGCATGACCTACACTCCATCTCAGTTGGTCGGGTTATATGGTTAAAGAATCTATTTCTAGTTGCTCTGGAATAATTAAGAGATTCTCTTGAAGAAATATGGGGTTCTGCTTCTGACGGCAACATGCTATTGGGCGGCGGTTCCACCTATGGGGTCAAATCAATACGTTCTAAGAAGAAATATTTGAATATCAATCCCATCGATCTCATAATATCATACCAAATCCCATCAATCGAATCACTTTTTCGAGAAATACGAGACATCTAAGTCGTACAAGTAAAGAGATCTATTCATTGATAATGTTCAGAACATTATCAAGCATCAGGATATACCTCGAGAGGTAGTGTCTGACAGAGACTCGAGGTTCACATCTCACTAGTGGCAACAGTTCATGCCAGCACTACAGACAGAGCTAAAGATGAGTTCTGTCTATCATCCGCAGACCGACGGACAGAGCGAGCGCACCATTCAGACACTTGAGGACTTGTTACGTGCATGCGCTCTTGAGGGGAAAAGATCTTGAAGGACAACCTACCGTTTGTGGAGTTTACATAAACAACCACCATTCTAGTATCGACATGGCACCTTTCGAAGCTCTATAAGGGCGAAGATGCCTTACTTACGCCTCTCAATTGGCGTGAGATAGGTGACCAAGCACTTTACACCATAGATCTCCAAGAAGAGAGTGTAGGGATGTCAACCTAGTGAGGCGAAAGCTTCTGATGGTGCAGAGCCTCCAGAAGAGTTATGCAGATTCGCAGAGGAGACATTTGGAGTTCCAGGAGAATTGATACTCTTCTCCTACCCCTTTCAAATGTGACTTCTTTTGATATTCGACTTAAGCACACATACCTATAGTTTCTCTGTGAATACAGGTGGGAGACTGGGTATTTTTATGAGTATATCCTATGAAGGGAGTGCAGAGATTCGGTGTTTATGGCAAATTAACACCACGATATGCTGGCTCTTTCGAGATCATTACCTATGTGGGGAAGGTGACCTATCGAGTAGTCCTTCCTCCACACCTATCGGCCATTAATGATGTCTTTCATATATCAAACCTGAGGAAATACGTGTACGACCATCGCCACATCATCAGCTACGAGAATCTTGGCGTGGAGTCCGACTTGACATGTGAAGAGAGACTAGTACAGATACTTTTTTAGGCCAAAAACAGGGGGTTACACTCATCGGTGTTCGCCCCACCTTTTATTTAAAGACGAAAAAATGGGGAAAGACAAAGGGAAACAGGAACAAAGACATACAACTACAAATCCCACTCATCAACCAGCCTCGCCGCATGTATCCCCACATTTTCCTTGTAGAATCTCTGCCCAGAGAAGAGGACCGCATTCCTGCCCAGCCACAGGGCCCACAGGATGGCAATGGGACTGAGGAGCTCCCGCCGTGCTCTGTTCCTGTTGGCAACCAACGAGTCGCAAAAGGAAGCCAGGTCCGCCGTGCAGAATCATGCCATCCTTGCCTCACCCAAAAACCAGAAGCGTTTTAGGACATTTGAAGAACAAGTGCTCAAGGGAACAACTGCCTCCTCGCACAAGAGGCACCTATCAGAGACGGAGCCCAGAAGTCTAGTCCCTCGTCATCAGCTTTGCCTATCGGAACAACCACAGGAAGAAGCCAATCCGCTCAGGGAGGCCTAGACTCCAAAAAAAAGGCGCAATCTCGAACCAAAACCTCCGAGCGAGACGGGGGGGCCTGCAAATCCCCCCAAACGCCTTCCTAACCGTGAATGGGCCCATTCGCCATCCCCAATGATCCCTTCCCATCGATAGGTGTCCCCATCTCCTTGATAGAATCCAGCATCGAAAGAATATCCTCGAGCCTCTGGCCCGAGAAATTAGAGGAGAAGGCGGGGAACCAGTTACCATCCGACCAGCAGGACGCAACCATCGCATTCTTATCAGTAGCTAGAGCATACAGGCAAGGGAACCGCGTGCACAATGGCCCCCCGTCCAATCATCAGTCCATAAGGCGAAGGATTCGCCATTGCCAAGCACCGGCCTAAACAGAGAGACATGCCGGGAGAAGACCTCCATCATCCCCTTCCAGAATGGCGTGGGAGACCCACACGAGTACCAAGGCTTGGCGGCGCACCTCCGACACCGTAAATTTTGCGCAGAACGTTGCTACAGAAATCCTCCCCAGGGCCCCAAATTTTGCTTGCCCATTTAAGAAGCAAAGCCTCGTTCATTTGATCCAGCCTCCGGACCCCAACCCTCCCTCCTTCTTAAGGAGCGCAATTACATCCCACTCAACAAGGTGCATCCCCCCCGAATTCTCCCCATGCTTGCCCCATAAGAACCTACGCATTAGCTTCTCAAGACAGTTGCGGATCCCCTTCGGCAAGCGGCGATTGGACAAGAAGGTAAACAGGGATGGAGGAAAGAACCGCCTTTAAGAGACCAAACGCCCCCCTCTGGAGAGGATGGCCGACTTCCAGCCCGCCAGCCTCGCCTCCAGCTTCTCAACAACCTTGAGCCAATCCCGTCACTTCGTTCTTCCTACTATCAAGGGCATCCCAAGATAGTCAATTGGAAGGGAGCCACAATCCGATCCTAAAGCTTGGCCACAAGCGTCAGCCTCCCTCCACAGAAAGGTCGAACGGGATGACCTTTGATTTATCTGTATTCTTGAAGAGATCAGACAGTTCACTGAAAGATCCAGGGCCACGGACATGCCGGAGGCCTCCGAAGCACCCCCCTCGATGAAAAAGATAGTATCGTCTGCGTATTGCAAAAGCAGGATCAAAAGGCCATCCCTGGAGTAACCAGCCGAGAATCCGCAATCAACCGCACGATGCACAATGTGCGCCAGGACATCCGCAGCAATGACAAACAACAGGGGAGCAAGGGGACAGCCCTGGCGCACGCCCCTACGCGACTGGAAGAAGCCGCCCCTCCGGGCAGCCATTCACCATGACCGAAAAAGAAGACGTTGTCACACAACGTTTCATCCAAGATATCCACAGCTCCGGGAAGCCTCTCCTCCGCAGGATAGACCAAAGGAACTTCCAATCTAAACTATCATAAGCTTTTGCAAAGTCTACTTTCCATAAAAACACCTTGCTTGTCCCTTCTCTTCCAGTCCGCAAATGATTTCCGACGCAAGAGTAAGACAGTCCGAGATCTGCCTACCCTGTATAAAAGCAAACTGGAGCGGGGATTGATAGTCTCAAGAACCCTGCTGAGTCGCACAGCGAACACCTTTGCCACAATCAGGTAGAGTGCGTTGGAGAGAGTAATGGGGCGGAAGCCCTCGATGTGTTCTGCCGACGTGGACTTAGGAAGGAGAACGAGCAGGGACTTATTTATCCTCATGAAGCCAGCATTGCCCTCACAGAACTCGGAGATGACGTCCAAAACCTCTTTGCCCTTGAGATCCCAAAATCTCTGTAGAAAGCCATCGGGAAGCCATCAGGGCCCGGAGACCCATCCGCGTTCAAGCTCCAAACCGCATCCTTAACTTCCTCAAAGGAGACACCCTGCGTCAGCTCAGCACACAACGTGGGCGGCAAAGATGTAGCCCCGACCCCCGTCCATCTCCAAAGCCTTGGTATTGTCTTTGCCGAGAAATCCCTAAAGTGATCGACAATCGCTTTCCCTATTTCTTTGTCACCATCCACGCGCACACCATTGATCGTAATCGATCTCAGAGCATTAGATCAACGCCTCCCGCTGGCGATGCGATGGAAAAACGCCGTGTTAGCGTCTCCCTCCTTAAGCCAAGCACTTCTTGATCTTTGTCTCCATTCATAGACGCGCTTAAGGTCCTCAGACGTGATTATTTTTTGAGCAAGCGAGCGAGTGGCCAGCTCATCCCCCGATAGCTCCCTAAGATCCTCCTGAGCATCAAGTCTACTAACCACCTCCTCCGCCTCCAGCCTAGTAGCACATCTAGCGACCCTGGAGTCCTTCTTGAAGGAGCTTAACCTCGTGCACAGGGACCCGGGCTTCTGAACAAATCTAGACGCAGTCGAGCCCAAAGCCTCCACGTTGGACCAATATGAAACTACCATCTCTCTAAAATTTTACTCTAGCAACCAGCTCTTCTCATACCTAAAGAGACCCCTCTGCGTAGGGGGATCACCGGAATCCCATAGGATTGGGTGTGTGGTCGGACAAGGCCCGCGGGCGAGCCACCACAGAGCAGAGCGCAAAACAATCAAGAAGCTCGGTCGAAGCCAAAAATCTATCAATTCGAGAGCGAGAGTTGGAACTCCTCCAGGTGTAGGCCAAATCCCCTGCATCCAAAACCTCCAGGGCCCACGAGTCAACAGTGTCAGCAAAATCATCAGAACCCGGGTCCTGACCACCCCTAAAACGTGGTATATCCGTCGTTCAAAGAGTAACATTGAAATCACCCTCTATGAGCCAAGGGATCCCCACGAAGGCCCTACTCGCCTCGTGCAGGTCCTCCCACAATTCCCTTCGCCGAAATATGACAACAAGGGCTGTAAACACAGGAGACCGCAAGTGGCGAGGAGGAATCAGCACATACCAAAAGAACCGAGAGAACATGTCTCCCGCACAACACCGAGCTAAACGTCAAGGCCGAAGATCTCCACGTCACCAGCATCCCTCCTGACGCGCCTACGGCATCCAGAGCTCTGAACTCATCAATTCCTCCCGCACCAAAAGACTTCCACACAACATCAGTGACAGATTGAAGCTTCGTCTCCTGCAGCATTACCACATACAGCACACCACTCAATGAGGCGAGAACCAATGATCTTTCGCTTGTCCAGCTCTCCGAGCCCCCGAACGTCACAGGAAAGAATCTTCATTTAGAAGAAGAGTGCTGCCCCTGAATGCGGATCACCCCAGAGGCCTCCGCAATGGACGTCATTAGGGCTGAGCACGGCTGTGCCTCGGATTGCGAAGTCCGCGGTCTATTCATGCGCATGTATCTCTTGCCGGATCTTTTGTCAGCAATCTCTTCTACAGAAGCAGCACAACCCGCCTCTTGACGGGGCACAAGTGAAGGAGCAGAAGGAAGAGTGCCTCGAGATTGCCCAACCAGGACAGCGGCTAAGGCCGGACGAGAACCGGCAGAAGGCGAAGCGGAATTGCGCGAAGAGCCTCCAGCAGATGACACAGGGGCGTTAGAGAAACGCGGCGACCCGGGGGTGGCATCTAAAGCCGTGGACCAAGACCCGCGAAGAGGAGGCGCCCAACCATCCGATGACGAAAGAGTCAGGCAAGGCGTCGGATCAAAGTGGCCCAGCTCGGTTGAGAATAATTGATTAGGTAGGGACCCCGAGGGGCCCATACCACAACGATAAGATAGCAGCAATTGGGCTAGAAACCCCCTGGGCCGACCCGCCAAAGGATACGAGTGAGCAGCCAGAGGTCCGAGATCCGAAGCCAGAGACAAAGCGAGAGGCGCTGAAGAGAGAGTGGGTACCAACTTTGCCACCTCAGCAGACAAAGAGAAGTTCTGGGTGAGAAGGCACATGACCCGAGGGGAGACCCCCAAAGGTTGCACCGTATCCTCCTCGCGCGACGATCCATGCAACATGCCCCTCGGAAACCCCACCGCCAACGCAGAAGGCGAAGCGACATCGGGAAGCCTCGGGACCCTCCGGTGGAGGAAGAGGCTTGACTATCTGCATCTCCACCCTGAAGCTGAACCGGCCAACATCCAAAGACGCGAAGAAGATCGAACCATCTGGACCAGCCAACACCGCCTTGTTGCATTCCAACAGTACCAGCATGATATCCGGATCCTAGCCGGGCGTTAACCCATTTTCGACCACCGCGAGGACCGTACCCCATCGTGGGAAGGCCCGTCCCAAGCAGTGAACCGACCGGGACAAGAAAGGAACTCCACGCACCTTCGCCACGCAAACCTCCATTTCCGTAATCGCACCATCCGCAAAACGAAGAGGTCGCCAAATAATATCATCCACCCCACCGTTTTGGAGTAGGCGCTCCCTCTGCACCGAGGAAAGGCCACGAACACAGCACCGACGAACATCAAGAGACACTACGTCCCCCGTAAACCGCGAACCAAGGAACCCAAATAGGTGTGCCTTCACGTGCCTCCACAGAGATGCATCTTCGCAACGCGTATCCGATCACTTCATGGGCATCGGCATCCTGCGTGCCAACCTTCACACCACCCTCAACCTTCGTTTCAGCCGCAACCCCTGCCGCGAAGCTACGATGTCCCGACACCATCGACTACAGAAGTGTTGCATGGATTGACCTTCAGAGCTATGCACCACAAAACCAGCGGCATGACGATCGGAACCAAAGCAGCAGGTGGCACGACGATGGCCCACCCTTCCGCAAGAAAAACACCTCAGAGGGATAGGACAGGACGACGCAACGTGGCCCCTAACCCTACAGCGGAAGCATCTTTTCTCCGGCTTCTTGTGGGAAACACGCACCCACTCCCTCCGAGGCCCTGCCCTCCACTAGCTTACCGCGCCCCTTCGCAACGAAGGATCCGACACCCGCGTGCCCCGACGAACCGAAGTCCTCCTCCCCCCGCAGCGACGAAGCCCCCCCAGAGAAGAACCACCCGGCTGCGACGAACCCCCCTGCACTCCCGAACTTCGGACTCTCCACCACACTAGTACAGATACTTGACAGTGATGTGAAGAAGCTTCGCGGCAAGGAGATTCCCTTAGTTAAAGTGATATGGCACCGACAGGGTGTCGAAAAGGTGATATGGGAGGCTAAAGCAGACATGTGGGAACGATACCCGCAACTCTTTTCAGGTAACTTCCATTTCAAGCCTAATTGATAATATACTTTAAAATATGGTTTGTTTCCTCTTTGAGGTTTTTATGGGTTCAAAACTCTTTGAGGTTTTTATGGCGAAAAATTATAGACGAAATCTAGATAAAGTACAGTCACCTTGACCTTGACACGAATCTCGAGGACGAGACTCCTAGGATATAAATGACCCGAATCTGAAATCGAATCCGACCCGACTTGGGCCCGAGTAAGTCGATAAAAATCCAATTAATATGAAATAAGACCAGATCGATTCATTGATCGCGGACCAGATCCCGTTCGGGTGCAATCGACCAAAAAAAATCGATTGCATCGTACCTCATGTCACAAAAAAAGTCTGTGACACGATCTGAACGGTAAAGTGAACGGAGACGATAACTAATTCTATCTCGACGAATCGGAACCAACAGAATCAACTGTTTGTCGATCGAATGTCGTTTGACCAGTTTTAATTGCAAAATTTAATGATGAACAGAAACCGTATTTTCCTATTTCTGAACTCGTCTTATGTCGAAAAAATATGGATATTGGACTCATTTTGATCGTCACTCCGAGATGGTCGTAACGAGTCATTATACGCCCAAATCAGAGATCCGAGGTAGTAGTTGCAAGAAATGGAGTGTTTCATCAAAGATGAAAAGGAAAAAAATGTACACAACACACGCCTCTTCCCTCTCTAAAATTTCTATATGATACCCCTTCTGTCCCAAAATTGACACATAACCCCCTTCCTTTCCCTTATTTATATAACTCAACTACCCTTCTTCTTCCCCCATATTCTTCTCCTCTCTTCTCCCCAAGCAAGAACCCATCTTCCATATCCTTGTTGATGTTGTTGTTGATGTGACTGACCCCAATTTTTTCCATTCCAAAGATTCAAGGTGCAATCTAAAACCCTCGCCTTTGCGGCCATACATGTAATTGCTACACATTTTGATCCCTAATTAAAGATTGATGAGCTTGCTGAGCTGCGAATGAATAAGATTGGGAATGCGTTAAAATCCTATCCTTTTTGTTGCTTGAGAAGATTTCACCAACATTTTTATTTGAGAAGATTAAAACTCGGAAACTGCAAACAGCACTAGGGGCTGATAAGATGGCTGAGCATTTAAAGTCGTTTTGTCTTCTCCGAAAGAAGTATTTAGTTATACAGTGCAATTTTCTTTTACATTTGTTCCAGAATCAACCGGAGATCAAAGATTTCCAGGAAAATCATCTTGAGAATTTACATTTGTTTGCAGACAGCCATGTTCATCCAAACATTAAATTTTCATTTAATCAAGAATGCTTGGTAACGGGGAATCTGATACAACCTCATCTTTTGTATCCAGAATATATTATTTTTTTGGTTTTACTATTCCATGCATTTACATAACTTGGCATATGGACAGTTTCTTCCACGTTTTCATGTTCTGTCTTTTCCGAGCTATTAAATTTTGTAATGGTATTTTGGTCTCAGCATTTTTCTCATTTTTTTCTACTTGTCTGTCTCTTGCAATGGTTCCCTGAACTGTTTTTCGTGATTTTGTCATCCACGACATTAGGAGTCTGCTTGATGGAATATCTTAAGATCATTAGACATGGGTCAAATGAGTTCGACGATTCTGTACCAATTTAAAAAGTTCGTTGGGAATGCACAGTATTGTCTTATGAAGTTAATATGAAACAACATTCTGCAATAGCTAGAAGGAACTGTTGCTTGTTTTGAAAGGAAAAGTTTCTCTGAAACAGCCTGTTGCATGTTGTGTGTATAAGATGTATTATTATAATCGACCGAGGGAGGCAAGACTTATTCCCATTGCGCGCCTCTGGTGTATTTGGCTGGGAAGAAACAAAACACTTTTTGCTGGGCAGAGATTTTATAAGGAGAATGTTTGTATCGCAGCGAATCGCTTTTGTAATGATTGGTCATCCGTGTAGCGTCTTTCGGGGGGCGGATGGTATCTTTATTGATATCATCTATCTTTCCTTTTTATTTTCTTTCCCACTGTAAGTGTTTCATATCCCTTTTCTTAATAAAATGGGGCGAACACCTATGAGTGTCTCCCCCTTTTTTGAGTGTCAAAAAAAGATGTATTATTATAGGTTTGGGAATGACTGGGTTGTTCGGCCATAAGGAAATCATTGTGTTATTCTTACCGAACTTGTCAGAATGCTTGCCTGCTTTGCTATAAGTTGTGTGTGCAGTATGTAGTGGTGGTCCTTGGATTGTCTTTTGTTACGTGAAACTTCAATCTTTCATGTGGTTCCTATCTTTCTTATTCAAAGTCATTTGAAGTTTAAAGTTCTCTATATATGGTTGCAGATACATTATAAATGGACAAATGCTTAGTGGGTGAGTCCATATTGATCATAAAACTTTAAATTGTATAAAAGTCCTTGATAATGTCCCGGGCTTAGGTCCCCAGTCCGTTATCGAGGAAAACTGGCCCTGACAACCTGTTGGGTACGGGCCCGGATGGACCCGTTGACAACCACCCAAAATGCTTAAGCCAAGTTGTCAAGTAGTAATCCCCACCACTTATAAACCACACCCACACTTTGTGAGTTTTAGGTATGGCACTATGTTTGGGGTTGGGGTGTTACAACATCCCCCACTTATATTCGCAACGTCCTCGTTGCGACATGGCCCATCACTTATTCCCAGTGATAGTGGCGGATGCACGCTCTGGGTAGCCATTTCCTCCAACCTCTTTGTAGGGGCGGCTCCACCTCTCGGATAGCCCTTTCCACTATCAGAGAGAATTTGGCTCTGATACCATTTATCTCTTTAAATGTAATACATGCCCCATATCATGAGTATTTATAGTGTCATATAAATTAAGGGTACATAATTAATAGGATTTTCCGTTATTTCATAAGAAGTTAATGAGGAAGATCTATGTACAAAATCATATTTAATAACATATATCTTACAACCTAAAGTTTACTCAAGTCACAGCATATTATCAAAAAGGGCATAGAGAGTTGCAATTGTCCTAAACGATTACTAAATGGAAATGATCTAAATTTACTTTGTCATACGTGGGGCACCAACATTAATACCTGAAAGGTTGTATTAAGAAAACTGTAAACTATTATTTCTAGTGAACAATAATGGATCGTGACCTGATCATGTATCATGCTAACATTTTACTTTTCATACCTACATAATAATGTCTGTGTAATCTTTGATAACGTTTGTTTAAATAAATATTAGCCGTAAATTCCATCATGAACCTCTATTCATGATTTGCTTACGAACAATAATAATATATTAATATTAGTGCTCCCAAATCACAAAACAGTAATCCATTTATTATTTGATTCCACAAATTAGTTGGATTGAAAGACAATGTTAGGAGTACGATAACCGTATAAACCACTGAGTAAATATTATTCATCCATTTTCATGTGTCTACATGTTACCTTATGAATTTAGGAATATGCATTTGGCAAGTTTATTCCAGAATATATATATTCATACACATCATTCAGAGGTCTGATCCAATATATAAAATAGAGATTCATTTCAAATAGCATATTTGCCACACGGATTATTTTACAACAACCGACACATATACTTAAAGATTGATAATTCGGAGGTGATCGTTGTTCATACGAAATCCTAAACCGATGCATAATATAAGATCTTATTTCGAATATGGTCATTAGTCATACGAAAAATCCTACACCGATACATACATTTAAAAACCGAATCCTAAGGCCGATACATATGTTTAGAAATCAAAATCCTAATGCCGATACATACATTTAGAATTCATGAATCAAATATAACTTTTCTTGTTATGTAAGATCCTTTACCAATGCATACGTTTAGATCTATTTCGGATATAACCATACATCAATACATACATTAAAATATCATATTCCGGATGTGATCATTATTAAAACGAAAATCCTATATTGATACATACAATTATAAATTGTCATCCTAAACCGATACATACAATTAAAGGACGGGATGGATTATGGATATATGGTTGTGTACTGGCAGCTGTTTTTCTGATTCATCCTGTTAATTGCCTTAATCAGATTTCTCTTATTTCACCAAGAAAAGCCAATGTTTGATATTGGCCTCTTGCACTGTTGTTATATGGAAGAAAATGGACAAACACATTAGTGGACTGAAGAGGGGATGAAGTTATTTATTTGAAATCTCTGTTTTCTTTGTATTTTACTCTTGAGACCTCATTGCATGCCAACTCTAGTAAATCAGTATGTTAAGCCAATGGAACATTAGGGAAAGAATTATCTAATCATATAAGTCATCTCTGTGAACCTCTCTATGGTTTTACTTTTCAATTGATTATTGCCCACCAGATATCACATCATGAGATGTTTTAGATATTTTTTATCAATACAATTCAAATCATGATTCTTATTAGGATAGGAGTGACCAGGTGAATTGGAATCCATTTGAAGATCAATAAAGCGACGATCTCTCCTATATGCTGAATGTAATAAAAATATAAGTATAAACGAGGTAGCTTTATTTGTTAGGGTATTTCAAGCTTTATAATTTGGATAATTGGTTTGATAAGAATCGGTGACGACAGATATTTGATGGGAATCAGTGATGACAGATATTTGTGTCAGTCGAAGTGTCTCTTACACCTGACCATGCAAGGGTGCGGTGGCCTTCAACTGGGTTGAAGTTAGAACGCCCAGATTGGGCAGCGGCCACCTCGTGCGCGGGTCTAGGATCTCAGTTCCTTCCCCTGATCTCAGTTAAACTACTGTTTATTTTTAATATTTGATGTTTGTACTCAATATTTGTTGACGTCTCTTTGTTCCTAACATGGATGGTAGGGAAGGCGTCTGCGGCACGATAGTTTGGTTAGCAGGTCTCTTAGGTTTTGGTGTTCAGACGGCGATTGTCTTCAGACGGTACACAGGATAGCCTTGTATAGATAATTTTATATCTTTTTGCGCTTACTTTCTCTTCTGCATTATTTTTGGGATACATGTGTAAAAAATAAATTTTCTTTTGATACAAATTTTACTATATGGGAATTAATGCAATGTTTCTTTGGTGACACGTATCATGATGCGACTTGTTATATCATTGTGAAAGTCATTCAAAATTGTGAAAAAAATCCTAACTTTTTAGTAACTTGATGTGATCAATCGTGAATTAAATAATGTGAATGTCGTGTAAACAAGTAACCCGAATCCCGGAGTGGCACACAAAGTAATCTATTTGTGTTCTAGTCGAGGCACTCTTATAAGTAATTAAATGCTCCTCCCCTTCTTGAAAATAGTGTTTACCGTGTATTGGAGTATTTGGTTGTGCGTCATATGAGTTGTAGAAGGGTAAATGGATCTCTCCAGGATCCATTTACCCCATCACAATGTTTAGTCCCACATCTACCAATGGTGGGACTTGGAGGCTCTGTGGAGGCTATATAAGGAGCCCCAGACCTCCTGTATCCATTGAGAGAAAGTGCAATGAACACATACGCCCTCTGAGGTAATCTCCTGTGGTTTCATCCCGCTCCTTAGGGAGTAGGGTTCCGCGTTAAAATCTTTGTTCTTGATGTTTATCTTTCTCTATTTCTATGCTATGTTTATCATTCGCTTCCGCATTCTCTATTTTCTAACATGGTATCAGAGCGAGCCGATTCTCGAGGTCTTTCATGTTCTTATTTTTGTTCGAGATTCGATATTGATGTTGAAGATTTATTTTCTAATATGATCTCATATCCGTCCAAATTTTAAGAAGTTTTGGATTTTCGAAACCCTAATTTATGGTTTCTTAGTTCCGAAGAATCACCTTCAAGGCGGCGAACACCACATTTTTTTCTCTGGAAACTTATTCTTCTAGTTCCAGAATCGCCTCCAGAAACGATGGAGCGCCTTCCAGCAATCGGTTGTAAGGTCCCTAATGGAACCCTATTTTTTCAAGACTGCGGATCCAGAACCCCATTCTAGCCACTGCACAACTGCCGCGCAACAGGCCTTCAACTCCAGCGTCGCCTTCAACTCGCAACTGGAGCGCACATCTACAGGGGTGCAACTCGCCGCAACAGCGCATTACGTGCACCCACCTATGCGAGCGGCACATCATGCTCCAAGCAGAGCCCATCGTGACCCATCCATGATCCCAGGCGGCACCGAGCGTGCCCTCCAGCCCTTCGGCAGACCTCCTTGCACGATCTCACGCAGGCGATCATCTCCTGTGCGCGAAGTCCGTGCATCCCACTGGCGGCGCCTTCCAACGAGCGGAGCTCCAGCGATGCTGCACTCCATCTGGCGGCGTGTTCTAGCGTTGCCTCCTCTCCTTCCCTTCCTCCTCACGCAAACTACGCGCAACCATCCAGGCGAAGAAACCATCCGCGCGAGCACCTCTCCACGTGCAGTGGAAGCCTCCTGGCCACGACCTCCAGCGGCGAAGCGCTGCTCCTGTGCGCCCTCGCGCATCCCCAGATCTCGCCTCCAGTGGCGAGCCCTCGCAGCCTCTAGTGGCGATCTAGGTGTCCCGATCCCCTCCAGGCAGAGACTTCTCCCAGGCTTCGCGTGTGACGAGCAAGAATCCCAAGTAGGGGCGGCGGCATTTGAAGAGGGTTCCCATCTTGGGAACCCGAGGGTTCGAGAATCTAATTTAAAAAAATTGCTTTTATTGTAAAGCCCAAGGGGGCCTGCAGAGCATGGTTTAAAAAAAGGGGGTGTGTTAAAAAAGGAGAGAGGGAAGAATGTTGTTAAAAAAATAGATGCGTACGCGAGAAAAAAAAAAGAAGAGGCAAAAAAATGTTTAAAAAAAAGTGATTGATGATTTGAGAAGCCGAGAAAAAAATGATTGAATTCGACATTTGTGTTGTTTTATTTGTCTCCACATATTTATCATGGAAGGCTGTATCGGCGATATATCGCCGATATATCGATATCGAGAGGTTGGGGGTATCGAAATTGGAGTGTATATCCTTTTACAGGGATATCGGCGATATATCGCCGTATCGACCCATATCGGTCAAAAATGAATGGATTCAGTACAAAAAATACAAGATATCGACAGATATTGCCGATATTTCGTCGATATCCCTGTATATGAATGTTATTATTCATGCAAGCTTGATTCCACTACCTATCTAGCTACAACTAGTATTAAAACAATCTATGATTTATATACTTTGTTATGGGTCGGGGGTGCTGCCCCTGCACCCCCGCAAGGGGGGCCAACCTGGCCCCCCCTAGCCCCCCCAGGCAGCGAGACCCCCGTACTGGTAGGGTATGGTGCGACAGGAGGGTGCATACAATGGTTCTTCAACTTGGTGTATATTTACAAGTTATTTCATGTTGTAAAACTTGAATGAAATCCATTTCCAATATCTATAAGTCAATTCTTCAAAAAAATCTATAAGTCACGAATCAACATTAATATTGATATGTTCGAAATGATCGATATATGCAATATAAGCTTTATTGATGATCGATATGTGTGATTTAAGAGTATACTTGTAAGTTATTTAGTGATCTAAGAACTAGGATAAACTCCATTTTCAATATATATATAGGTCAACAACTAACAGTATAACTGTATCGATATATGCGATATAAGGTTCATAGATGATCGATATATGTTATCTAAGAGAGTAAGAGTACATTTGTAAATTATTTAGTGATCAAAGTACTTGGATGAACTCCATTTTCAATATATATAGTACGTCAACAACTAACAATATTAGCGATATGTTCGATATGACTGATATGTGCACTATAAGGATCACAGTCCTCATAAATGATCTATATGTATTTTCTAGGTGTATATTTGTAGTATTTCATATTATAAGAACTTGAACGAAATCCATTTCCAATATTTATAAGTCAAGAATTAATATTAATATCAATATGTTCGATATGACCGATATGTGCGATACCGATATGTGCGATATGTGATCTATAAATGGACTGATATGTGTGATATAAGTGTGTATTTATACGTTATTTGTTGTTTTAATATCTTGGATGACCTTAATTTCTGAAAAAATGCCAAAAAATTGGCTTTTTTGCGCCATTTTCAACATTTCCACTGATATCGTCGATATATCGTCGATATATCCCGATATATCCATTTCCGGGCAGACCGAAACGATATCGATATCGATACGACCTTCCATGATATTCATGCATTTTATTGTCTTCTCCCAACTTGGTCGATGTTGATTATTCCGACCAGTATGGGAGAAAGGGGGAGTATATGTAAAGTCACAGGTCTATCGAAATTCATATATTCTCCAGACCAGCTGATTTCCAGACTCTATAGAGATTTTGTCAGACTCGACGTCAGATTCCGAGTCAGTTTCTGACACGCACATGCATGCGGTCTTTTCAGATGAGCATGTGTTTGCTATCTTTTGTAGTGGTCCCCATCTTTTCTTGTTGTTCGGCCAGACTTTTCATTTGAACCATAGGTACTCCAGAGTAGAGTATCATTCTCTGTGCCAAATGGGAGAGATCCAGTTCTCCGACGAGGAGACCTCTTTCGACTCCATTTTCCAGCGACCGTGGACTCCGACAAGGATTGCACTCCACGACTTTTTCAGTTCGGTCCTTTTCAGAGATGGAGCAGTTGTCCACAATATTGTGACGGGCCAAAGTACTCTGACGAGGAGACTCATTTCCAGATTCAGTGACTCTGACAAGCGTAGTTCAGAGCACATGCTCTCCGACGAGGAGATTCAGTTGACTCACACTCCAGCCCATTCGTCCTCCTCACCAGCACGGCATGAGAAGCAATGTCCTCGACAGCAGTACTTGTGCGCGTTGAGTTGATATTGTCCGTAGTGTCTTATAGCATGAGTTGAGTTTCTTTCTGTTTGTTTGTCCAAGCTGAGCATTGCATGCTCCGGCTTGAGGGGGAGTGTTGGAGTATTTGGTTTGCGTCATATGAGTTGTCGGAGGGTAAATGGATCTCTCTAGGATCCATTTACCCCATCCCAATGTTTAGTCCCACATCTACCAGTGGTAGGACTTGGAGGCTCTGTGGAGGCTATATAAGGAGCCCCAGACCTCCTGTATCCATTGAGAGAAAGTGCAATGAACACATACGTCCTCTGAAGCATTCTCCCGTGGTTTCATCCCGCTCCTTAGGGAGTAGGGTTCCACGTTAAAATACGTGTTCTTGATGTTTATCTTTCTCTATTTCTATGCTCTGTTTATCATTCGCTTCTGCATTCTCTATTTTCTAACACTATGAAAAGATCATAAGCCGTTACAAAATCCAAAATGAATTTTCCCTCTTCATTACTATCCCCGAAGTTGTGGCCTTCATGAACACTAGCATACTCTGAAGCATCATTTCCCACATGTCCATTAAGATCTCCACCTAAGCAAATCATCTCTCTTTGTGGGATTCCTTGCATAATCTTATCCAAATTATCCCAAAAGGCTTGTTTAATCCTTTCATTTAAAACAATTTGTGGTGCACAAACTGACATGATATTCAGAATTTCTTCTTTCGAGCACCAATTTTAGCGAAATAGTCTGATCCCGTATTTTTGCACCTCAACCACACAATCCTTCAAATCCTTATGAACAACCACTCCCAACACCATTTCTGCCAGTATCTTTACCTCAATACCAAAGTTTAAAGCCTAACGGTTCGATCTCCCTTGCTTTCTCTCCAACCCATTTTTTCTCTTGGAGACATAGTATATGAATCGTCCTTCTTTCCATCGTATCTAATATCTCCATCAATTTGCCAATCAAAGTGTCAATATTCCAACTATCTATCCGCAACTTCCTTTACAACCTCTTTCGGACTAGCTTCTTTACTCGCATGTGTCCATCATGCGAGAACCCTTGCAAATTTTGGACTGCATCCGGGCGGCGATGCAACGGAACAAGCTTATTTACTAGCACGTGTTCCTCATGCAAGAACCCTTGCAAATTTTGAACTACATCCAGGCAACGATGTATCGGGTCCTGTCAACTTCTCATTGCATTCGAGCGATGCAACGCGTCGTTAGTAGGGAACGCCCCACGAAATCTAAATGCCTGCTTAAATCCATGATAAAAAGAACTGAATTGTTTTGAGACAAATTTCTAAATAGTGTTCTTAAAGGAATACTTTTTAGGAATTTATCTCTCTTACGCTGGCTGTCGGCTACCTACCACGCAACCCTCCTCAATTAAATCGGACCAGGGACCAGCCATGGCTGAGTTAAATAAATAAAACCATAATATAAAATAATTCATTTGTTATCATTAAAGCATATTATATATTTAATTTTATTTAAAAGATTTATAAATATCCAAGCTACTTCTTTCATAGTTTGAACCCATTCCCATTCAAGCTTTATCCTGCCTCACTTGATGGAAACCCCCTTATCCCACCCATTGGTTGGTTCAAAAAATATAATACCCACAGTGTCATGCGGACCCTTCTAATTTTCCGAACGAAACACCCTTCTTTAGAAAAATACCTAAACCTAAACCCAAATCCCTAAATGTCGGTTTCGGTCACCATTTCGGTAACCGACCGAAACGGAATTTCGGTGGAATTTCGGTCGAAATTCGACTGAAATTTCGATCATTTCGGTCATTTTTTGTACTAGGGCCCTCATATTTCAGTCATTTCGGCCATTTCGACAGAAATTCGACCGAATTTCGCTGAAATTTGAGGCCATGTCTAAACCTCACTTGGGCCTTTCCAAATGAAACACCCACCCGTATCGCACACCTCTCCACCCTCGACCGCAAACATCTCCATTGATCATCGTTCTCGTTGCTAGATCTCCCTCACGCACGTACAACCAGACCTCCCTTGCGCACACGCAGCCAAACCTCGTCCTCAGTCGGTTGCCAACTTCAGTCGTGCCCTCGTTTGCCCCAGTAGAGCGCACATGTAGCTAGACCTCCCTCGTGCATGTGCATCCATACCCCATCCTCGGCTCTCCCAAACGTACCTCGCGTATGTACAACCAGGCACCTCGTTCGCCTCCCTATCGTACTAGAAGTCGTGTAGGGTCCTCATCCCAGACCTCCCTCGCGCACAGCCCTCTAGTACCGTCCGTTCAGCCAAGCAGGTTAATTCTAGTACCATTTGATATACACAAACTTGCAATTTCATTCAAAGTCAATATGATGCTTCTACAATTTCTACAGATTACATGTTATTTATATTTAGTCATACAATGATTGTTCGTACTAAATCCATAACAAGCACATATTCTTTTGTTTCCCAAAAAAGGTATCCTTTTCTTTACATTTATCCATACCCTCAAGTTTAGAACCATGATTCAAATGTCAAGACCTAGTGTGCTACAAACTTAATCATAGCTTATGAAGTGACAATAGTTGAGCATTAACAAAACCGATCTAATATGATCCAATCCTTACTCTGGTGGATTGGATTGGATTTGTATGTTTAACGGATTGGATTGGAAAAATCAAAAATCCGTTAAGTGTGGAATGGATACGGAGCTAAAATCATATCCAATCCGATCCATGTGCACCCCTAGATCGCATGATGTGCGGTCTGAGATGAGTTTTGCATGTTTATACGTGTCTAACTCCTTCGACTACTGGCACACTTTGATATCAAAAAATGGAGGGGTACTAATAGGGACAGACTTTGGGTGTTGCAACCATGTAGGCACTGTGGTTAACCAGAAATAGAGTGGTTTTTATCATGAAAGGTTTTATATGAACTTATGAAGAATTTTCAAGAGAATGCCATGGCTTTTTTTTTAAATCCAAAAAAGAGGGGGAAACACTCGATGGTGCTCGCCCCACGGTTTTTATTCAAAAGGCAAAAAAAGACAGAAGGGTGGAGAAGCAAACACACGCCGACACCATAGGTCCATTACAACACCCAATCCTCCACCATGCGCTTGGAAAACATCCCCACGTTCTCCTTATAGAATCTTTGGCCCGAGAACAGCAAGTCATTCCTTCCCCGCCAAACCGCCCACAGAATGGCCAACGGATAAAGCAACTCCCTCCTTGGCCTATCCATATTCGCTTGGATCGCATTCCAGAAAGTCTGAAGATCGACATTGCAGCACCACGCCAAGCCAGCCTCCTGCCAAATTTGAGTGACCATGGAGCACGAAAAGAAGAGGTGCTCCACGGATTCAATCGCCTCATTGCATAGCAGGCACCTGTTAGACACGCCGCCCAGTAGCCAGGTACACCGGTCCCTCATCACCAGCCTCTGCCTCCTGAGCAGCCAAAGGAAGAACCCAATTCTCTCAGGAAGCCTGAGAGCCCAAATGACAGCACAATCCCTGATCAGCAACTCCGATTGCGACGGCGGCGGCCTGGAGATGGCCCCAAAAGCCTTCCTGACCGAGAACGGCCCCTGTCGCCAACACCAGTGATCCCGCCCCCTGAATGGGAGCCCCACCTCCCTCACAACGTCAAGCAATGCCAAGAAATCCTCTAATCTCTGGTCGGAGAAATTAGTGGAGAAAGTTGGACACCAATTTCCATCCACCCAGCACGCCGTATCCGAGCAATGTTTCTCCTCCGCCAGAGCATACAAACGAGGGAAGCGCGAGCAGAGCCCCCCCCCCTCCAATCATCCGCCCAAAAAGAGGAGTCCCCCCCCACCAAGGACCGGCATAAAAAGCGCAATGTTCCTCAAAAAAACCTTCACGACACCCCTCCAAAAAGGGGTGGGGGAAGCAAGCCGGTCGGACTGCGAAGGCGGCGCCCCCCTCACATCATAGATCCTTCGAACCACATCGCAAACGAGATCCTCCCCCGGCCTCCAAACCCTACTAGCCCACTTAAGCAAAAGCCCATCATTCATCTGCTCGAGCGACTTCACCCCCAGACCTCCATGATCCTTTATGTGTGTGATATCCTCCCATCCCACAAGGTGGGCCCCCTGTCCCCACCCCTAGGCTTCCCCCACAAAAAAGCGCGCAACCGCTTCTCCAGCCGAGCCGAATCCCCTCTGGCATCTGCCGGTTGGAAAGAAAATAAATGGGAATGGACGAGAGGACAGACTTCAACAGGACCAGTCGACCCCCTCTCGATAGGACAGCGGCCTTCCAATCAGCCAACTTCGTCTCCACCTTCTCCACCACCCTTAACCAATCCCTCATCCTTGTTCTGCCCAGGGCCAAGGGCATACCCAAATAGTCCATCGGCAAGTTAGAGCGACCTGACCCCAACACCACCGACAACCCGTCAGCCTCCTACACCGCACGGCCGAAAGGGACGAACATGGACTTGTTGTCATTCTTAAGCATCCCAGACAACTCACCAAAGATCTCCAGAACCACGGCCATGCCCCTAGCCTCCTCCACACCCCCTTCAATGAAGAAAAGGGTATCGTCGACGTATTGAAGGATCGGAACCATCACACCCTCCCTCGAGTAGCCGCTAGAGAGGCCACAGTTGACTACACGAGTCGCAATATCGGACAGAACATCGGCCGCAAGGATGAAAAGCATGGGCGCCAAAGGGCACCCCTGACGCACCCTCCTGCGTGGCTGAACCAAACCCCCCTCCAGACGACGATTCATCATGACCGAAAAAGAGGTTGTGAATGTCGCATCTAAGATATCCACTTCTCCGCGAACCCCTTCCTCCTAAGCACCGACCATAGAAATCTCCAATCCAGGCTTTCGTAAGCCTTCGCAAAATCCACCTTCCAAAGGACCCCACTCCTTTCCCTCCTCTGCCAATCGGCGATGATCTCAGATGCCAGAGTGATGCAATTGGAGATCTGCCTCCCAGGAATGAAGGCCGATTGCACCGGGGAGATAACGCTCCCAAGAACGTTGTTCAACCTGATAGCAAGGACTTTCGCAGTTATAAGATAAAGGGCGTTTGATACCGCAATAGGGCGAAAATCATGGATGGAAGTCGGCGCCGAAGACTTGGGCAGCAAAATGATAAGCGCACGGTTGACTCTATCGAAACCCGTGTTCCCTTGACAGAACTCCAAGGCCACCTCTAACGCCTCCTGATCCACAAGGTTCCAAAAGTCTTTGTAAAACGACACCGGAAAACCATCGGGGCCAGGCGCAGCGTCAGCATTCAGGTCTCACACAACATCTTTAAGCTCCTCCAAGGTCACATCACAAATGAGAGCGCTACGGGAAGACTCCGCCACAGCACGAGTATCCCGGCCCAGCCACTTCCACCTCCGGGGAATAGTTCTTGACGAAACGTTCTTGAGATGAGCCGCAATAGCTCTCCCCATCTCCTTGTTCCCCTCCACGTGAACCCCGTCAATCGAGATGGAACGCATCGCATTGGATCTGCGCCTCTCACTAGCAATACGATGGAAGAAAGACGTATTCACGTCCCTCTCCCGAAGCCAAACACTTCTCGACCCCTGCCTCCACTCCGTGGCGCGCTTCTTATCCTCCAAGGAAACTTTCACCTGAGCAGTCGCGCGGCACTCCAGCTCCAAAGCCGTGAGATCCCTGAGGTCCTCCAGCGCATCCAAATTTCGAATGACCTCCTCCGCATCCTTTCTAGCAGCACACCTGGCAGTCCTTTTGACTCTCTCTTGAAAGCCGCTAACCGCACCCGCAGCGAAGATAATTTCTGGACAAACCGAGAAGCAGCGGATCCCGAGACCACCATCTCCGACCAGTGGGACGCCACCAGCTCCCTAAAGCTATCTTCCATCAACCAGCACTTTTCGTACCTAAAAAGCCCCCTCTGCAATGGGGCATCCCCAGAGCACCATATGATTGGATTGTGATCCGAACAAGACCGCGGTTTGGCCTCCACCGAGGCTAAGGAAAACGCCTCCAGAAGCTCATTTGAAACGAAGAAGCGATCAAGACGCGACCGAGAGTTGGAACTCCTCCATGTATATGCGATGTCCTCCGCATGCATCACCTCAAGGCCCAGCACGTCAACGGTGTCCGCAAAATCAAGCGAGCCCAGGTCTTGTCCACCCCTGCCCCCGGGCCTGAGTTATGGAATTTATAATTAATCATTTTTTATTTGTAACTGAAAATAGATTTGTGGACATTATTTTGAATGCCCATCCTTTTCTCCTCAAACAAAATAGAGTAAACAAAACTTCATTTTTATGTCACCCATTTTTAACAAATCTTCCTTTATGTTTTTTTATTTTTTAATCAAAAAATCTTTTCGTTTAATGGATTGGTTTGTTCCTTTTTCAATCCGCAAACATCTCCACTGAGTTCTTTTTTATCATCTCTTTTTTTATATATCCTTCTCTACCTTTATTTGTTGGATTGTTAGGCACTCTCTTCTTCATATCTGGGGGCATACAAGTATAAAAGAACAATACATACAAAGAAAGTTATAAAAAAAATAAATCGGGTCTTGAATTCGTATTTGTTGGACAGCATGAACTAAGAAAATTTTAAAAAGGAATAAATCGGGTTTTGAAATCATATTTGTTGGAAAACATGAACCGATTAATTAAGTTCGAATTCAACCCCAGATCCAGATTTAAAAGAGGAGAGGTTGGAAGAAGGTGATGTGTTCCTACACGATTTTGCTTTTGGAAGTCGATGGTATCGTTAATCGATGATGCTTGATTAAGGAAGATCTTAGCATGATGAAGGCTAGAGATGATCGGATGATGCACGGTGCTCAATCCAAGATGGCAACGATGCGGAAGGAGCCTTCATTTGAAACCCAATAGAAAGGACCAAAGGAAATACCGACAGGAGGGAGATGGATGATTTGTGACATACTTACGCTCGAGGTTGGATTAGCTAGAGGTGGAGAACGCTTGACGGAGGGGACTGGTCATGTCGTTAGAGGCATAATGAGATTCGTCGAGGCATCATCACAATACTAGAAGGGGATAGAATCAATTAAACTTCTCGCCGACCATGCAAGATGCTTGTAAAGCTTAAGCATGGATATTGTCTAGGGTATCTTTTTTGAAAGAAAAAAAGGCATCCGCCGTATAGTGTGCCCTTGTCTGGAGTATCAATCACACTGGAAAGGCATAGTGTCCATGATGGTGGCGGCGGTGTGCCTTCAAGAGGGAAGGTGGCTATGAAATGCTCAAGGCTTGAAGATGCTCAACATTGATGTTGTTTGTTGACAGTGGATAGCCCACAAGCACCCATATAAACTTCAAAAAAATAGAGTTAGAAAAAAGGAACTTGAGATAGTTGAATCCAAAATTAACTTGCACAGATAACACCATTAAGATATAAGATAAAACACATGATATCAAAGAGCGCAAAGAACAAAATGCAATTCATGTGGTTCGAGATGGTCTAAAGGACTGTCCACCGGTCTATCCTACTCGTAAAGAAGTTTTTAAGGATAACAAGAGGTATGGGGGTCTTCTTTATAGCCCCATAAACACATTCGAGCCCCATCAGTTCGCAATATGAAATTAGACATGATAGTGGTGTAATTGGGTCTTGGGAAACATGATCGAAGTGTGATGTTATCATAGCCATATATCCCTTGGAAAATAAAAGCAACCAATATCTTAGACAACTGTTGTAGTAAAAAAACTGGAAAAAATAATCATGCATAAACATTTTTTATTCAAATAATCATGCATAAACATGGACTGCATTTTAGAAGAGTAATGCAGAGTAAGGCAATGAGAGATGCATAACTGATTACCTCATTGACACCCAGTTTTGGACAGAAGAAACGGGTAAAGAAATCGAATCCAGAACCATCAGGCGCAGGTCCTGTGACAATAACTCCTCGACCAGGGCACTTCCTAATTTCCTCAAAATGAGGAGAAATGCCAGCCACTTCCTTGGCAGATGAAAGCTCGATCTGTCAACAAACACTAATTTAATCAGAGTGCTGTAGCATACAGCTTCTCTGATAGCAATTAAAGTGAAAAGCGATTAACAAATAAATAATATGCTTGCCATGAAAGAAGATAATATCCAATAAGTAGAAACTAATAGTATTTAGAGAAGTTAAAATAACATTTGAATCTCATTAGAAAGCACTAATGCTTAATGTCTTCACTGAAAATAGAACTGCAGATTTTATCGTGATTTATAGGTATGTGCCAAAGATTAGGTAAAATTAAAAGAGGATTTTACATCCATATCCTTCTAATCTTTTGAAATCACATGATAATCAGTGTGCGGAATGAAATAATTCTATATATTGAAGAGTGCCCTAACCCTCTACATATATAGAAAAGCTGGAGGTAGGGTGACGCAAAAATGGTGAAATCTTCTCCCACTTTAAGTAGGGTTGGCTGTATGGATTCTTGCTCAAATCCATGTTGAAAGATCCGACTATTTTTTCCGCTAGTCGTCGGCTACCTAACGCATCCTCATAAAGAGAGATTTGAACCCTGGTCTTTTGGGTGGTAGGCACACCGCACTACCACCAGACCAAAAGTGGGTAAAAATTAGGGTGACACAAAAGAAAGTAAAATTCATAAGTTCCCCAGATGGGTATGTGGCCAAACTCTAATGCTCCCCCTCAAGCTGGAGTATATAAATCCTTCATACTCAGCATGTCACATCATCATTCGAATAGAGCCCTTCAAAGTGTGCATCGGTGAAAATTTGTTGCTTGATCTGCAGAAAAGATACCAAAAGTCCAAGAAGGACCTCCTTTGATGAAGTCTCTAGTGAAGTGGCAGTCGACATCCACATGCTTGATGTGCTTACTAAATATTGGATTGTTCAATATATGCATAGCAATTGTGTTGTCACATCTTAGCTCTACCACTCTGCAAAAGAAGATACTGAGATATGTAAGAACATGATATATTCATCTTTGCAATGGAATAGAGCAAGATACCACTAGTTGTTTCTTTCTCATCCAGGTGAGCAGGTTCCCCTAGATATGTATAAAATTTAATGATGGACCTCCGATCAGCCAAGCATCTAACATAATATTCGCCGCACTAAGCAAGAATGTTCAGAGATGAACATGTAATAAAGAAAAGCCATTCCCCCGTATTGTCTTGATGTGCCTTAATGACGTTATGGTGGCATACCAGTATGCATGTGTCAGTCTACTCACGAACTAAGTAAGCTTTTCACTGGAAGAGAAATAGCAAGTCTAGTGATAGTACGGTAGAGAAGCTTCACCATTGGCTAACAGTATTGCTTGTCATCAAAGTATGTATGCTCCTCATATAGTCAAGCCTTGGGTACCATAGGAATTTGAGCTGGTTTTGCCCCTAACCTGCTAGCCTCTTGCAGTAGATCACCTGAGTATAGCTCGGGAAGTACTTCAATGGTCGTATATTCTTCATCATGAGGTGATCAGCTAGCAACTTCTTCATCTCACTGATCCTTAATCATCATAACATGTTATAACTGTTAGAAAATCGGAAGCGGAAGCGGAAACATGGAATAAAGATAAAGAAAATAAAGAACAGCGGGATTTTACGTGGAACCCTACTCCGTGAGGAGCGGGATGAAACCATGGGAGAAGCCCTCAATGGGGCATATGCTTCTATTGCTTTTCTCAATGGATACAGGAGGTCTGGGGCTCCTTATATAGCCTCTCCAGAGCCTCCAAGTCCCACCACTGGACGATGTGGGACTAAATACTGGATGGGGTAAATGGATCCTGGAGGTACCCGTCTACAACTCAATAGACGCAATACCAAATACTCCAACACTCCCCCTCAAGCTGGAGCATGCAATGCTCAGCTTGGACAACAGAAAGATACTCAACTCAACGCTACAGGACACTACGGACAATATCAATCCAACGTGCGCATTGCTGCAGTCGAGGACGTTGCTTCTCATGCCGTGCAGGTGAGGAGGACGAACGGGCTAAAGTGTGAGTCAACTGAAGACTCGGACTCTGACCATCGAGTCTGAAACTGTGCATGAAGTCTCCTCGTCGGAGAACTGGGTCTCTCCCATCTGGCTCAGAGAATGGTGCTCTACTCTGGAGTACCTATGATACCACATGAAAACCCTTGCACTCAATAGCATAGGGAATGGTCCTCTGCTCTGGAGTCCCTATGGCTCACATGAAAACTCTGGCCGAAACAACCACAAGAATGATGGGGACCTCGAACAAATGATGGCAACATATGCTCATCTGAAAATGACCGCAAACACGTGCATGTCTGAAAACTGACTCGGAACACCATTCGTCGAGTCTGAATATCCGATGTAGAGTCTGAACAATATCCGGTTGGTCTGAGGAATCTACATCTGGCATCTGAATCTGAAACACAAGACCTGTGACTCTACACATATACTCCCCCTTTCTCCCATACTTGTCGGAAAATGACATCGACAAAGTTGGGAGAAGACAAAATGAATAGGGGTAAAACATGAACATTCAAAAATTTCTTGCGGCTTTTGTCAATTTTTTTAAACATAAGCCATTAAAATTTTTTTTCTTCGGCTTTTCATCTCTCACAATTTTTTTTAAATATGCGTACGACTTTTTTTATTGTACGCGCCTCTTTTTCTTTTCTCTTTTTTTCCGAAAACTTGCATCCTCCCCCTTCTTCCTCCTTTTTAAAAAAAAACACGGCAACCCCCCCTCCCCCCCCCTTTTTACGTGGGCCCTTCTAGCAAATTTTTTTTTAAAGACATAGGCCCATCGGGCCGAAACTTTCCCACCCTCTATTTAGGGTTCCCCTCGTGGGAACCCCTTTCTCATAATTTGTCGCCCACGATGGGAGCGATGGAAGCCGTTGTCGCGCACGAGCTGGATTCTGCCAGGAGATAAGGCGCCCACAGAGATCGAGCGTCGCTGTGCGCGCAAGGGGTGTGTCGCCCGGTGGGATGTTTGCTGGATAACGCGGCTGGAGATGCGCGCAATGCGCGCTCGCGCTGGGGGCGCAGCGTGGGAGCGACGCATGGGCTCGCAAGTTGCGTGATGCCCTTGAGGGGCCCGACTCCTTGGTGCGCCGCCTGAAGAAGTGGCGGGGCTCTGCCTGGAACCGATGGAAAGGAGGCGCCGCCTGTTGGGGGTCTCTTGCACGCGAGGGAGGGGCGCGAGATCTGGAGGCTTGCATGCGAGATAGGGCTCTACCTTCAGGAGATGGCGCGGAAGAGGCGCATGCAGGGGGTTGCGCCGATTATGGCCCCGCTGTGGGAAGAGAAGACGGAGGTGGCGCCTGTTGGAGCGGCCTGCGCCACCATCTGGAGAAACTGTAGATCCTGGAGGTTGTAGCGGAGGAGCAACGCTTCCTGGAGAGAGAATCGCCTCCTCTTGCTGCTGCTAGGGTCCAGAATGCCCTAGAATGTTATCACGAATGCCCTGGAATGCCGCGACTGTGGAGTATCGCCCTTGGACAGGGACGTCTGGGGCCTAGAGTTACAGGAATTAGGGTTTGAAACCCTAGAACCCGATGTGATCTTGAACACGAACAAATCATTTCACACAAATCTCCAACGAACAAACTTCGAGAACAGAAATTTCACATACGAATCTCGACCAAAAATAAAAATTAAAATCCTCGAGAATCGACCCGCTCTGATACCATGTTAGAAAATCGGAAGCGGAAGCGGAAACATGGAATAAAGATAAAGAAAATAAAGAACGGCGGGATTTTACGTGGAACCCTACTCCGTGAGGAGCGGGATGAAACCACGGGAGAAGCCCTCAATGGGGCATATGCTTCTAATGCTTTTCTCGATTGATACAGGAGGTCTGGGGCTCCTTATATAGCCTCTCCAGAGCCTCCAAGTCCCACCATTGGACGATGTGGGACTAAACACCGGATGGGGTAAATGAATCCTGGAGGTATCCATTTACCCGTCTACAACTCAATAGGCGCAATACCAAATACTCCAACAATAACTGTGGAGAAAGATGAGCGAACGCAATAAGATAATCTTATTCAAGAGATCTAGGGGTTCTTATATAGATCGAAACCCTTGAGCACTCATAAACAAGAAATTACATAAAAGAACCCTGAGGGGTTATAAATAAATTAAACAAATAACATTATCTCTAACACTCCCCCTCAAGTTGGAGCATATCTATCGATCGTGCCCAACTTTGAGATTATCCACGAGAGGTGTTTATTTGGTATCGCCTTCATGAATACATCTGCAAGCCAAAAATCGGTGGAGATGTGTGGAGTAGTGATCTTCCCTCCTCATACAGCATCACGAAAAAGTGACACTCAATCTCAATGTGCATGGTCCGCTCATGGAAAACAAGATTAGTAGCAATGTATATAGCAGACTTATTGACAAAATGTAGAGGAACAGAGTAACAATACCAAGTTCTTGTAGAAAAGAGAGTAACAAAGTAATCTCACAGGTGGACTGAGTGAAAACAAGATTAGTAGCAATGTATGTAGCGGGCTTATTGTCAAAATGTAGAGGAACAAGAGTAGTGACAACAATACCAAGTTCCTGTAGAAAAGAGAGTAACCAAGTAATCTCACAGGTGGACTGAGCTATCGCCTCGTATTTTGCCTTTGCACTCGATCTGGAGACTATGGTATGCTTCTTGCTTCACTAAGTGACAAGGTTTCCACCAACCATCATAGCATATAATGTAGTGGAGCAACGATCCTCAAGTGAATTAGCATAATCTGCATCGGCATAAGCAGATACATTAGTGTGGCCATTGACCCCATAGAAGAGGCCTTGCCATGGTGATTCATTCAGGTAGCGCATCATCATAAGAGCATCCTGCCAATGACTGAAAATTAGTTTCCCCATGTGTTGGTTGGCTCTGCTCACAACATAAGATATATCCGGTCTAGTGACAGTAAGGTAAAGCAGTTTGCCAACTAGGCTTTTGTACCGTATACTCTTTTCAAATGCAGGATCGGCTAAGGTAGAGTGTATCCTCGGATTTGCATGAATGCTAGAAGACTTGCATCCAAATAATCCAGCCCCAGTTAGGATGTCCAAGCAATAATTCCTTTGTGAGAGGTGAAGCCCCTCCACGGTACGTATCACTTCTATGCCAATGAAGTAGTGGAGTTGGCCAAGGTCCTTCGTGACAAAGACCTTCTGAAAAGCCTTGGTCTCTAATATATGTCCATCATCACTACTTGTGACAACCATATCATCAGCATAAAATGCAAGGATGACCGTGCCAGTGGACCATCGTCTGACAAAAACATAGTAATTAGATGTTATTCTCCGGAAGCCAAGAGTGTTGACCTCAGTATTGAGTCTATCAAACCATGCTCGAGGACTCTGCTTTAGACAATAAATGGTCTTGCAAAGTCGGCACACACACTCCCCCTCGACTTCATAACCTGGAGGCTACATCATGTAAACCTCCTCCTCAAGATCTCCATAGAGGAAAACATTCTTCACATCAAGCTGAAATATAAGCCATCCCTTATTGGCAACCACTGAAAGGATGGTGCGAATAGAACCCATCCTTACCACCGAAGAGAAAGTATCGAAGTAGTCAACCCATAGGTCTGTGTAAATTCTTTGATAACCAGTTGTGCTTTCAATCTGTTAATGGACTCATCAGGTGATTGTTTGGTCATGAAGACCCATCTGCAAGCCACGGGTCGAATTCCCATGGGACACGGTACAAGATCCCATGTCTCACGATGTAATAGCATCCATTTCCTCATTCATTTCCTATCGGTGGCCATGATCTGTAAAGTATTATGATGATCTCTGGGGACAGAAATAGTCATGAAAGCATCTGCATATCTCTTGTCAGAGCATGATAAACCAGCTGTAGAAGTGAGATGAGACAGAGGGCAGAAAGTACATTGCATCTTTGTTAGAGCTATGGCAAGCTCTAGAGGAGCATCTGGGGCAGCAGTAGTGGGAACACTTGAATAAGGCATCTCATTCTGCAAAAAAAGAAAAGGCATAGGCACAGGAGCAGGCGCATATGTATGCTTGCGCTAATAAACAATTGGTGGTGGAGGAAGATCCAAAGGAATATCCGTGATAGACTGCGTAAAGAAACTAGATGTTCAAAGAAAGTAACATCTGCAGAAATATAGTATCAGTGGCTAGCTAGGTCGTAGCACTTGTAACCTTTTTTTGGTGTGAATTGCCTAGAAAGAAACACTTGATTGCCCTAGGTGACAGCTTATCAAAGGCATAGAAATTGTGGACAAATGCAATATACCCAAAAATTATGATAGATAATGGGAAGGGTGACTCATTATGGTAGAGTAACGCGAAAGACGTGGATCCCTTTAGGATCGAAGACAGAACCATGTTGATAAGATGGACAAATGTAAGAATGGCATCGCCCCAGTAGGTCTGCAGAACCTTCATCTGGGTGAGAAGGGACCGAGCAATGTCAAGGAGACATCTGAGTTTCCTCTCCACTACCCCATTTTGATGAGATGTATACGGACAGGAGGTTTCGTGTACAGTTCCCTTGGAAGCAAAAAAATGGTCAAGTCATTTTAGGTGAATTCCAAAGCATTATCTGTACAAAAAAAATGAACATAAGTAGAGAAGAATGTCTTGAAGTACTGAAAGAAATTATTAACAATTTTATTAGTCTTCAAACATTCCTTTATAAGATAGACCCAAGAGGATTAACTATAATTATAAACAAAAACAATAAATTATTTATGTCCACTCAGAGTACGAACCGGACAAGGTCCCCATATATCGCAATGGGCAAGAGAAAAAGAAACATCACGACTGGGCTCAACACGTGCAGGAAAGGATGCTCGACATGCCTCTTACTCAAAGGGATTCAGCGTAAAAGCTCATGGAACATCATAGAGATAGCCTTGACATAAGGATGTCCAAGATGAAGGTGTCAGAGTAAAGAATCGTCAGAGTCTCGGAGATAGATGCAGAGCCAAACTTGAATCAGATGGAATGTCAAGATAGTAGAGGTCATTCTTCTCAGGCCCCCCACCAAAAATCTGCTTCGTTCGGATGTCCTGAAAATAACAGCATAACTAATCACAAATGATCCGACAATTAAGCTCAGCACATAACTTCAGAATAGACAATAAGCTGAGAGAAAAAGCAGGGGTACAATGAACTCCAGTCAGTGGGAGCTTGGAGGAGAACTCCATAGTTCCAAATCCAATAGCAATAACGGAGGAATGGACCCCGTTAGCAACCCGAACCGTCTTCATAGAATTAAAGGGTTGTGAGAAGGTAAGTAGACTACCTTCTCCCATCAAATGTGGGGACGCCCCTGAGTCGATAATCCATGCGCGGCTAGAAACATTTTTTTTAGCAAAAACAAAGGGGGAGCCCTCCCAAGGCGGGAGTCACCACACCAACTTTTTCATTAAGCGCGGCTAGAAACATAAGCGGAGTTGGATACCATACTTGAAGTTTTAGCCAAACTAGCAGTGGTAGTACTATCACCAATGGAGGTGCTGGAGTTCTATAAAAACTGCCTCAGGCGGGAGTATTCTGAAGCACTAAACGCGGCTGGCGTTTTTCCATAATGTTGATCAGGCTAAACCTATGCAATATCATAGGATGTCTAATATGAGGTTGTCTCATAGGCATTGTTGGCATTGGACTGTATGCCAAACTTTGTCCAGTAGCGCTCTGACGGGTGGTTACAACACCCATAATGAATGCACGTTGGATACTGAGGAAAAGCAAAATCACGGCCATCACAACCACGACCAAAGTCAAGTTCACGTCCTGAGTAACAGTCATGACATCGACCAAAGTCACAACCTCAACCTCCTCGAAAGCTCTATCGTCCTTTGTTTTCGACGATGCATAGTGAGCAGAATTCTTTGCAGATGGTAGCGTAGAAGGGCGTTCAACAGATGTCTCCAGTTCCTGTAGACGATAAAAAATGGTCTCAGTGATGTCAAGGTGTCAACCGTCAAAAACCGATTCTTCACAGCTTTGTATCGTGGATGTAGACCAGAAAGGAAGCGATAAACCTGCCATTTAGATCGCTCTCCTACATGTTTATCGCAACAGGCTAGCTGAAAAATTGGAAGCTCCATAAAAAGACCAGTCAGAAGCCTATAGTACTCGACAAAATTAAACTCCCGCCGAATTGTAGACCAGATCCTTGTATAAATATCTAAGAGGTGACACTTGGTTGTCTTCTGGGAGTAAATTCGTTCTGGATTCTCCCACGTCATTTTTGCAGTCTTTGTAGAGAAGATTCGTTGCAATATTTGGATCGATGCTATTGGTCATCTAGGTAATGACCTAGCAATTGTCTGCATATCATGTGTCACACTCCTTGTATATCTCCTTCAGTGGATCTTTAGTGAGGATGTGATTCTTATGTTGACCACTGATGAACACCTTGAATGGTCAAGACCAGAGCACATAGTTTTCTATACCCATCAATTTGATAGAGGTGCCATGTACCATCACATAAGAAGTCGAGTACAGAGGTTTAGGATGTCATTGTTGTCACGAAGGTCAAGAAAAATGACCTAGAAGAAGATGTTTCAATCAAGTTTATGGGTGACCTAGGTCACCGTTTAACCTCCCTTCAGGCTTAGAGTAGCAAACTGTGGTTGTAATGCCATAATCAGAGTTGTACCGTAGAATATAGGGCCTAATAATCCTCTAATGAAACATCATAGCACATCGGTCACGGGTTAGCAGCCGACCGCGCCTAAGAAGCCAAAGAATTTATCGAACATTTGTGCGTTTTGCGACAGCTTGATTAATTCCAGGGGACGGTCGAGGGTGGCTTTGGTGGACCCGATTGCGCGTTTGTGGAGCATATGGTTGGGAAGAAACGAGGCGCTCTTTGCTCGGCAGAGGTTTTACAAGGAAAATATTAGCATCTCGGCGGCACGCTTTTGTCATGATTGGACTTTCGGGTAGCGTTGTACGGGTGCGTGGGTGGTATCTCTTTTCTGATACCATCTACCCTTTGTTTTTGTTTTGTTCTTCCATCTTGTAAGTACTCTTTTCTTTACATTTTAATGCATTGGGGCGAACACCTATGAGTGACTCCCCCTTTTTTTAGCGTCAAAAAAATAATCCTCTAATGATGCAAACAAAGAGTCACTGAGGGTGTTGGATACCCTATGATGGTACTAGAACTTGTTGGGTGGCGTGGAGGTGTTGAACACCTTGTAATCATGTGTTGGAGAACATGCCCAGCGGCAAGTGAAGTAATCAGCTAAGGCGCGATGGTGCAGATGACTCCCAGGCGAAGGCATGATTACGCAAAGCAACCAGGCATAGGCGTAGACGCCTCGCAACCCCTAAGGAGAGGTGTTGATCACTGGGTGGAGGCTCAAACCTGCTGGCAACGGTGCAGAGGGCCTCACTCAAAATACATCATATATATATATATATAATTTTGCAAGTATTTAAAAATACTTATTTTATTTCCTTTTGTTATTATATTTTTTATTTTTGATTTATGGATAATGTTAGAATAGATATATACAATATTAAATTAATTTTTATTTAACTTGAATAATAAGAAAATACATAAAATAATGGGCACGATAATATAAGTATTTATGTACACTAATTAATATTAATTAATCACAGAAGGTTAATTATTAAATTAAATTAATTGTTAATTCTTATAAACGAAATGTTTAAGTGAGAGGGATAATAAATATAAATAAAGATGATAAAGCTGGGATTTATCAGACCCCATGTATGAACATGCTCAAGTAGAGAGCTACTACTGTGACTCTGATGAACAAGAAAACTTAGGCAACCCTCACACTGAAATGTAGACTGAGATGAGATATGCAAGAGGACTATACATAGCTTTTGTAGAGGAATGTGATTGAATCGAAGGTACCACATGTATGGAGATACTAACCCAGTGGGAACGAAGGAGGCACCAGCATAGGAAGATTGGACCAATCTGTAGAGACCTCCTTGTTCATAGCCATCAAATCACCTTACCTGTGATGTATTATGAAACACAAAAGAAGAGAGGTCAAATATGGCACAACAATGCAAATCCTTGGTGATCTGACTAATAATCATAAATTCATAGAGAAATAGGTGCATGATGCACATTCTGCAGATGCGTAGATGGTGTCAATCAGATCTCCCCTTGTCTCGTAATAAGGGAATGCATCCCATCTGCAATAATAATGGATCTACCCAGGGGATGGATGTAGGACGTGAATTGAGCTATGTCTCTGCACATATGATGAGATGCGCCAGAATCCATAATATACTATGTCATGTCTACCATGTATGGGTGTAAATGAACCAAACCTGAGCGAACCTGCATAGGATTGGTTCGGTTCGTTTCATAAATATATAGGTTCTGGTTCGACTTGGTTCAGTAAAAATAGTGTCATGTTCATGTTGGTTCGGTCGATAAAGGTTCGCGAACGTTCTATTCAGTTTGTTAAAGTTCGATTATACACAAGAAATTGAATAGAACCCTTTTCTCATTTTATATTTTTTAAAAAACACACAAACCCGAGATAAAGTTGTTCGGGCAACCAACACCCTTTTCAAAAGATTATAAAGTGTACCCCTCTTGGGGTGTGCAGTTACAAATAAAAAAAAGGGGAAATTAAAAGAACATTACGAATATCAAATATCTACAAATAACATGTATACATGCAAATTAAAATCATACGAAACAATTAGCATATAATGAGCAAAATGAATCTAAACACTCACAAAACAATAATGGTATATTCCCTTGAAGCTTATTCCCTCTCATTATACTAAAAAGTAGACAGACACCCCGACATTAATTCAACTTTAACATTAATTCAACAGGGAAATCATCAAATAAAAAATTTAATGTGCAGTTCCTAAATGGAGTGATAACATATAATAGCATAGGAGATAGAGAATGGGAGGATCTCTACCCAAAAAGCACAAACCTCGGGAACTCATTGCGGAGGGGAAGTAGGACAACGTGGCTTGCAGACTGGCAGGAGGGTTGTTGTAGCCCGTGGGGGCGTAGGGGCTCCAGTAGTGTAGAGCACTAGGCTCGAACCCACCCAACCTGGGCCCACTAATTTCCCACGGGCGATGGGTCGGGTCGAGGCCTGGGTTTTTTTGGTAGAACCATGGCCTCGGGTTCGGGCCGGGCTTGGCCCACTCTACCATGGTGTAAGCTCTTAATCACAATTTTTTTAATCAAAAGAGGGAAATACCCTTAGTTTGTGTCCGCCCAAAAATATATTAAACCGATAAACTTACAGGAGCCAGGTCTCGAGAAGATATCCGGTAAGATGAATTGCATTCTCCACATAATATCGCTCATTTCTAAATAGAACTACATTACGAGATAACCAAATGACCCGGAGAGTAGCGATCGGTTTCCAAAGCTCAGCATCCGACATGAATTGATTCACCAAAATACCATCCCCAAAAGCAAATTGCAAACTAGGATCCAATTAAGGGATATCAGAATCTTCTCACACCTTTCGCGAACGCAAGCACGAGGAAAACAAATGGTAAAGATCTTCAAATGTCGAATTGCAAAATAGACAGGAATTATCAGTGCCTGGGTGAAAAGAAGCACGTCTCCTTGTCAGCATCCTCTCCCATCGCTAAATCCATAGGAATATTTTATTTTTCAAAGGAACCCATAGCATCCAAATAAATTTGCAATCGCACTCTCTTCTGCTTGGAGAGGATCTGAGTGATGTTGTAAGTGCCACATATGCCTTCTTCAAGAGAAAAACCAATCCCCCCCAACCAATGATCCATGCAGCACCAGAGATAATTCTCAACATGTTCATGAAATCTGCAAACACCATTGTCCATGTGCCCAAATATCGCTAAGAAGTGCATGGTGATTGGCTGCCATAGCAAAGAGCCAAGGGAAACGCATGTTTAAGGGTCTTGATCCCATCCAATCATCTGTCCAAAATCTGAAAGAAGAGCCATCACCAATGACCGACTTCACATAGGCATACAAATCAGGAATCACTGAACAAGTACCTCTCCAGAAAGCAGTGAGAAAACCATAGGCACGTGGAAGGATGCATGGGCTCGGGGGGATGTCATAAACCTTTCTAACCAATCTTACACAAGGTCAGGGCCACTACCGTGACTACCCCAGATCTTTGTTGCTTGTTTGAGAAGCGACACCTTATTCGTATCTTTCAATCGATGAAATCCCAACCCCCCCCCCCTTCCATGGGTGACGAAATAGTATCCCAACTAATCAAAGGAATGCCTTTAGATATGTCATCTGATGTGCATCAGAGAAACCTTCTCATGCAAGCTTCAAGTCTTTTTCTAATACCTCCTGGAAGCTAAGAGCATCTTCAACATAATCGATGCTCGCCATGTGAGAAAGGTACCTAGCCTTCCAACCAGCCAATTTCCTTTCAAGTTGCTCAACTACAAGTAACCAATCTGATTGCCTCGGTAACCTAATCAGACTATTTTATATTTATATTTATTTATTTATATTTATAAGTATACATTTATATTTATACCGAACTATTAACGAATCGGGCTTGAGTGAACCTACCATTTCAAGGTTCGGTTCATTTCTATAAACAAGTCCAAACCCCAAGTTAAGATTCAATTCATTTTTTTCAAATTGAATTCGAATCGGACTCTTAACAAATCGAACATGAGCAAATATCGAAGTCGAGATGTTTCTGGCAGCCCTACTGCCTTGTGACAAACTGTAAGGGCATAAGCTATACCCGAAGAAGTATGAAGGAGTAATGACAGCAAGACTCGTAATCTCCTTCAGATGGGAGACAAGATCGTCAAATGCCTGATTAGCAAAAGTTGCAGGAGGCTCAACTCGCTCAGCAACACAAGCAGACGTGGGATAACCATGCTTCAGATAGCAAGTAACTTCCAAGTGGACAGAACGATAATCGTAGGTGCATGACTAACGCGGGTACCCGCATCCTCTGTCAGACATCGCGTCCTCTAAACTAAGATGGACATCTTCTATCGTAAGATGTTGCCATCGCAGAGGAGGTCTGAGTGGTGAACATAGAAGGAATAATGATCATATTGAGTCTGATGTAGGCCTCCTCCATATAAGGTAAATATGCACCTGTAAGAAGCTGGGTGTGTCTCATTCCTCGCATGAGAGTAAGTAGTTGCAAGGATATCCCACATTGCTTTAGTAGTGAGTTGATAAAGATGTCATTGTCCATCTTTGTGGTCAGAGCATGGCCTCAATTTCAGTGAAATTCTGTCGAATTTCTGTCGAATATCGATATCCAATCGAAATCGAAATTCGACGGAAACGACCGAAATATGGGGGACCTAGTACAAAAAATGACAAAAATAACCGAAATTTCGATCGAATTTCCACCAAAATTCGATCGAAATTCCATTTCGGTCGGTCACCGAAATGGTGACCGAAACCGACATTTAGGGCCTTGGGTCAGAGTACCAGATATCCATACACGCGTTTATGTGTTGTCTTGCTTCCATGAAGCATTCGCCCCAGTCTTGTTAGTCAGCTCAGACTGTGTCAAAATGTTCTCCTTGTTATTGCACTGCATGATGGTCAAAACATATATGGACCAACTCATAGTTAGTCCATCCATCTAGACAATGGGTGTCAGACCCTTGAAGGCGCCGAAGGAAGACATGTCACCCTTATTTTGTGGCATGATGACGTAAATGACTGACTACACGATCATACAGGGAATCGATTGTGTGCCCAGACTCATGCCACAATCGTTTCCATCAACTTTAGGTCCGCGCTAGGACCAGTGGGGTGAATTATAGGTCTGAATCGTCCTTTTCCGACCAAAATCATGCATCTCACGATCCTCAAACACAGAAGAAGCATGAAGGGAGAAGCGAAAGGGACCCTGAGGCCCTAAGTGATGCCATGGGGAGTAGACGGCACCAAGAGGGGCAAACAAGGTGCTTGACAGGCCATTGAAAGGCCCTAGGCGATGCTAGCGATGGCCGCCAGGGGCTGCTTGGGCTGAAGGTGGTGACGGTGCCCTAGGCAACAATGGGGGGCTATTGGCGGCCACAATCAAGGATGCAAAAATCAGTTCAGGCGGCCGTTTAAACTCATTTATCCCTTAACCGCATCGATTACCTTTAATTGGCTATGTAAACGGTCAGACCGCTTAAACGGGTGTAAGCAGTCGTTTACACGCCGTTTAAGCGACCGTGTTTTGCATTAGGGTATACATAAACCCCCTTTGACCCAATTCATTTAAAACCCAAAAAATCTAAAACCCCCCATCGCACGCCCAGACCCTCGACTCCCTTCACTCGATAGCCCTAACCTCCAAAGCCCATCTCTGCCCACTGTGACCAGCGCATAGCCTCGCCTCCAGCGGCTCTAGTTCATCGGCGAGCCTCCTTCAAAGCCCGTGTGGTCGTCGTCCTAGCCTCGCCGCCGCCGTCGTGGACCTCGCCTCGCCTCGGCACCGCCGTGTTCCTCGCCTAGCCTCGTCATTGTTGTTGTCCTCACCTCACCGCACTGAATGGTTGCACCATCCCTAATGAAACCGAAGGTCCTCTCACATTTTATTTTTTTGGATTAAATGTTCTAAATTTATAAAGGCCTAGTTGATGAGTGTATATTTATGCACATTTTGTTGCATATGTTCTTGTGTCTTCCTTGCTACATTATTATATTATTGTTCATGCTAATATGTAATATGTAATATTTATGAATAGGTGTGAACCGTATGGTATGTAATATGTAATATATAGTACTTTTTTATTAATTATATATGTAATATTTTTTATTAATTTAAAAATGTAAAACCGCATAGACCGTTTAATTTCCCTTTAAACCCATGCATACCGTCTAATCAGTAATCAGTGACCCTACCGACTGCATACCGCATACCGTCTTTTGCAACCTTGGCCACAGTAGTGATGGTGACGTGGTTTGCGACTGTGAGGGCAGCGAAATCGGTGCCAGCGACAGCAAGTTGCCGCGAGGTGGTCGACGAAGACGAGTCGAAGAGAGGACAAGTGGTGATAGGATCTAGGGCTTCGGAGCTCCGGTCTAGGATCGTCGCTCTTATACCATGTGGAAAGAAATAATGGCATGTTTATTCATGAAACTCTAGGGCTCTCTTATATAAAGAGGAGAAACCTTAAATGGTAAATTACATAATATATACGAACGAAATAGAAAATACATAAAAGATAATGAGAGATAAATATATCTCTCAACAGTTATAAGGCGTGCACTCAGTTAGAAGGCAAATTTGCAACATATGATTCTTTCAAAAAAAATCTTTGCAATATGGTTGCACTTTCCACAACAAAGGTTGAATACATGGCAGTTACATAAAGGATTGAAGAACCTATATGACCAAACAAACTATTTGCAGAACTAAGTCATGGTCAGTCAACCGTGATTGTTCATTATATCTGTAACAGTCAGAGTTCTATTCACTTTACAAAAAATAAGTTCCACCATGAGAAGACAAAGCATGTTGATGCTATATATTATTTCATGCATGACGTGATGGTTGAAGGTGATGTTCATGTAAAGAAGACCCCAAGAGAAAACAATCATGCGGGCATTATGACAAGGCCCCTTCTACTAATCAAGTTTAGGGACTGTGTGAACCTGGTTGGTATGTTCAAGTCGTGATAATATTTGATGACAAAGAGATGCATGGAGATTTTGTTGGATAATGTAGTGAAGCCCATTCCTTCTTAAACGATAGATCTATGTACTTCATTTCCCGGATGAAGAAAAATACGATAAACGAATCAATACTCATATCACCCATCGCGACCAAAGGCTGGTCAATGGATACGTGAGATTGGGCGGGCACCAACCTATGTACTAGATAACACGTGTAACCATGAAAATCGCGAAGAACGCGGTGCATATCGGCAACAAGCAAGCAAGCAGTAAGAAGAAGAGGGGTTACCAAAAGATCGTCACCACCAGTTTTCCGAACGCCAACCACCTCAGTTCCCCGCAGTGTCACCGGCATCAACGAGTCCTCCTCCAGACCACAATCGGCCACCGGCACCACTGGGAAGTCCAGCTCTATAACTCCACCCGGAGCCTTCCTCGCCGCCAGAACCCCTGACGCTGTCGCGAATTCCGCCATATCGCCCTTGACGATCCCCGAAGAGAATAGATAATGCGCGGCGGCTAGGGTGGCGTGACCGCAGAGGGGAACCTCGGCGACTGGGGTGAACCAGCGGAGGCGGAAGAGGTGAGGGGAGGCGGCATGGGCGATGAAGGCGGTGTCGGAGACATTGAACTCGGCGGCGACGGACTGCATCCAGAGGGGATCGTCGAGCCGGTGGGGAGGGAGGAGGCAGACGGCGGCGGGGTTGCCCTTGAAGGGCGTTGCTGTGAAGGCGTCGATCTGAGGGGGAGGAGAGGGGGTGAGGTTTATATTGGGGGTTTGGGGGGAAGTGGAAGAGAGAAGAGTTGTGTACTGACCACTGCGTACTTCAACGCGCCTTCTCCAGCCATCTCGCGCGCGAATGCTTCGCGCCTGGTGGGGGTGGACGCGCAGCGGCACCGGATGCTCGTGTTAGGGAGTGTGGACGCCCGGCGAGGTGGATGATCAGTCAGATCGGAAAACAGCAGCGTGGCCAACCTTTTCTCGTTGATGAGTCAGACCGTCCAATCATCACCGGATAGGCTCCACCTTCCGTGTCTTGCACGGTTTGTCTTAAGTAGAGAGGATTGAGCGAATAGTAGTTGCTCCACCTTCCGTGTCTTGCACGTCTGCTGCACACCGAAATGCAGCTGATTTGTGCGTCGCTCGATCACGATTATGTTTGGTTACTGGATTAGACTGGGTTAGGGTATCCTCTTGTAAATAGTAGTTGTTTGGATGGTTGGAATGATTGAACGATAATTGTGATGTGATGTGACATTTATTATGTGTTATATTAACTTTTTAAATTATTATAATATGTTTTTTGTGTTAACAAGTGTATTTGAACAATGTTAAAAACCATTATACCAAAGAAATTGTAGGGTCAATACAAGTACTCCCAACTCAGAAATGCAGGGTTGGAGCTAGGGATATGTCAGGGTACCCCGAGGTACCCTGTGAACCAAACAGGCCCTTTGTGGGCTCGTACCGTGCAAAATCGCGTGAACCGCTCGATCAAGATCGAGCAGCTCACGTCATCGCAGTAGGGACAGCACCACAGCAGACGATCCACCTCCATCGTCAGAGTCTAGTGCAGTCTAAAAAGATTAACTCGTGATGACATTACTAAGATAAAATAAAGATGTGTGCTACATTGATGACTTGTAATTGATTTAAGTGGGCGGAGGTGAGCCATACGGTTAGGGGTGTAAACGAGTCGAACCTGAGCGAACCAACCCAGGCTCGGTTCGGTTCGTTTAGCATACTTTGAGGCTCGAGTTCGGTTCGGCTCGATAAAATGAAAATTGTAATCAGGTTCGGTTCGGCTCGGGTAAGGTTCGTAAAGGTTCGGTTCGGCTCGTTAAAGGTTCGTTTAAGAATAAATATTGTGCAGATGATTCTGTTCAAAGGGAAAAACCGCAGCTACAGGGGAGGGCTTTGTGGGGTTTCGAGAATAGGGAATAAAGACTTAGGGAGTGAATGACTAGATGGGTTTGGGAAAATTAGTGAATAGCCCTTATGTTAATATAGAATGTTTTGTCCTTATATATACAATATTATGTATATATACTTTTATGTTTGTGTGTGTGTGTATATAATCGAACTTTTAACGAACCGAACTTGAGCGAACCTATGTTTTTGAGGTTCGGTTCGTTTATTTAATTGAGCTCAAACTCTTGTTCAAGTTCGGTTCGTTTATTTTTAAATCGAATCCGAATCGAACTTTTAGCGAGCCGAATCTGAGCGAATGTCGAACCTGAGAATTTTCTGACACCACTGCATACGGTAGGTTGGATGTCTACTGACCCAAAGAGGAAAATGACCAAATTCCTTATTTTTTTTGGAATATTCCTACCATCTTTTAAATATATATAGAGAAAATTCACGAATATAAATGGAGATGAAAATTCCTATATAAAAAGTGAGAGGCATTCTCGGGCGAATACATATAATGATGTCTTCTTTCCCTATATTTTGGTGAAATGGAGAGAACATGAAATTTAATATTCCCATGAGATTGTTTGATGGTACATGCCCCTCTTTTCATGGCTATGATTAACAAATTGCAAAAATTATATGTACTATGTCATGAACTTGTGTCCTTTCACAGATTATGATCATTCATGAGTTCCTATCGTTGTACATCGAAGTTCTAAAGATTTTCAAGATTATAGGTGCTTACATTATGCATTGGAGATAGAATTAGTTGAAGATTGACCTTCTAGATATTCGGTGTAACTACGAATTTTCCTTCTCTGTCACTTCGTTCCTTTGCAGCAAGATCTTCACGAACTTTCTTCGAATTCTTGATGGGACCATGGAAATGCATTTGTATAAAAGTCGATGCACAAGCTTCTGGAGACGGAAGAACTAGTCCTCGATAAGGGAAACAGTGATAGGGTATATAACATAAATGAAGGGGTTGTTGATGTGATTGTGAACGTCATCCCATATAATGAAGAGGAAGATCAATGTTCATGAAATCGGCCGCACAGACCGCATATGCAGCCACATATACACATGTAGCATGCAGATCGAACCGATTTTATGAATCGGTGCATTATACGCCCTCTCTGGTTATGTGGCTCGTATATGCCCCGCATATCCCGCATGTGTCCTGCATACTGCTCCGGCATCTCCAACTTTCCAATCCTCTCATTCATGTGCTTAATTCGGTAGATATGTCTCTTCATCCATTCAATTGTAGAATATAGCATTCATTTGTTTACGATTGCAATGCATTATACCATTATATGTGTGTATGCAATGTTTTATGTTTATCCCATGTATTATTTTCATGAATATATGCAATGTGTCATCAAATATTTTAATATATGCCGATTGAGATTTTGCTCGTGTAGTGCATGTATGTGTAATGAAGTTTTGTTATCATGAATCATCTAATATGTGAGGTTTTTATGGCTAAATGTTTTTTGTGATTAAATGTTAGGCAGTTAAAAGCATATAGTCAACCATCTAACATGAATCGGTTTTCTCGTCGAAGTCTAGTTGCGGCACTCCATGTACCGCGAGTATATATGGTTCCCCGCGTGGTGCCTCCTCCAGATCCAACACATATTAGAAAGAACTCCACCAATATTTATCTTATTTTGGACTTCATGAATGGCATTCATAATCCGTGTATACTCAACCCGGATAGCATACCATATATTGGGAAATCACTAATAGTACACAGTAGCCTGACTCTCATTTGAAAATTTTCTTTACGAATTGCATCGTAAGTTTCCACACCATTTTCCCAGAGATCCTTCAACTCATCTACCAGAGTTCGTAGATAAACATCCAAAAATCTATTGGGATAAGTCAGACCATGAACAAGAAGAGGAAGAAACATGTATGGTTGTTTGTTACACAATCATGGTGGTAGATTTTATGATGTTGTAATGACATGCCAACATGAGTAATCCTTACTTTGTCTATGCGCATTAAACCCGCCAATCGATAACACGATTATTACATTTCTCTTCTCTGCTCTGGGTGACGAATCCATCAATGCACGCCATCATTGGTAATCAGAAGGATGCTCGATGGTCCCATCATATCTATGTTCGGCATGCCATGTCATCTCCTTCGGGTTTACCTACAGTAATATGGTGTCTGAATTCGTGGGGTCAATGGAAAGTACTGCAGTATTTTATCGTGGGACAGTCGAATTCAAATCAGATATATAATGATCCTCGTCACAAACATGACAACTTATTGCATCTTGAAGTTCTCCATAGTACAACATATAGTGATTAGGACATGCATCAATCTGGATCTCAGACATACCCAATTTACTTATCATTTGTCTTCACCTTGTAGAAACTTCCCGATAACTCATTTTGCTTAGGCAACACTCACTTTATTAACTTGATTATAGCATCGAAACTAGAATTTATCATGTTGTATTGATTCTTTAAAGACAACAACTCTACAACGACATATAATTGAGAAAATTTAAGGCAACCATGCCATATTAGTTCCTCTCCCTTCCGTAGAAGGTCCTCAAATTATTGATTGTCCACATTATTCTCCTCTGATTCAGATTCATGATTGAATTCAGATCTTGCCACATCTCTTACCATTTGGGCGAATATATTCTCAGGACAATCACAAGTCTCAACAGTAGAATGTCTCTTCTCACCACATGCATATTGTGGAAAGGATTGAAATGAAAAGTTGCATTCAACATAGCCCTAAAGCTCTCTTATATATGAGAAAAGCTCTAAGGGAAAATTACATAAAGAGATGGAAGAAATAGAAAATTACTAAATAAAGATAAAGAGATATAAATATCTTAACACTCCCCCTCAAGCTGGAGCGTAAGCTTGGAGCAACAACAGTAAGAAGGACCCTTCACAAGTGCATTTGTAAACATGTCAGTAATCTGATCGCCTGAAGCAACATGAGAAGTGAAAATAAGCCCTTCGGGATTAAATTACACATGTAATGGTAGACTACTTCAATGTGCTTTGTTCTTTCATGTAAGGCTAGATTATTAGCTATGAGTAGAGCAGCTTGATTATCACATTTGAGGTGCATAGGAAGATGCACCTCAATAGTTAGGTAAGTCAGAACGTACTTGACCCACATCATTTCCATGCTCCCTTAGGCCATGGCCCTATACTCTGATTAAGCACTAGCTCTAGCTATAACTGTCTGTTTCTTACTCTTTCATTAAACCAACAAGTTGCCTACAAACACATTGAAGCCTGAAGTGGACTTCCTGTCCTTGGGACACCTAGCATAATCAACATCTACACATCCAGAAACTATGAGAGACGTGTCTCTTCTGAATAGATATCATGCACCTGGAGGAGACTTTAGATACCTCAAGATCATGTTGATTGCATCCATGTGAGCATGCCTAGGTTGCTCCATAAACTGGTTGACCTTGCTGACAACAAACGATATATTGGGCCTCGTAATAGTAACATACAACAACTTTCCTACCAGCTCCCTGTACCGTCTCTTATCCACCTCCTCAGAGTCATCATCATAGAGCCTAGAATTGGGATCCATTAGACTAGTAGCAGGTCTACATCATGTCATGCCCGTCTCAGATTGAAGATCAATGACATATTTCCTTTGCGTCATTACCATACCATGCTGATTTCTTACAAATTCTAGACCAAGAAAGTAACACAACTTACCAAGGTCCTTGATCACAAACTATTGTCCAAGGAAATCCTTAGCTACCTGAATGTCCTTGTCATCACTCCTGTAATAATAATATCATCAATATAGACCAAAATAGTAATAGTACGTTTCTAGGCTCTCTTAACAAAAAGAGAATGATATGGAGTAGATCTGACAAATCCTGTTGTTCAATCAATTCTGAGAGCTTCTGAAACCAAGTCCTCATACTCTACTTAAGGACATACATGGCCTTGTGGAGTTTACACAACATACTGAACTCCTCCTCAACAGCAAACCCTAGTGGCTACTGCATGTAAACTTGCTCGTGTAGGTCTCCATACAAGAACGCATTCTTGACACCTAATTGGAAAAGTGGCCAGTCATGTACCACAACAACAATAATAAGAATCCACAGTATAGAATGGCGTGCATCTAGAGAAAAGGTGTCCTGATAATCCACCACGTATATTTGGGCGAAGCCACGAGCAACCAATCTGGTCTTATATCTGTCCACAGTACCATTCGCACAGTGTTTTACTGTAAACACCCATTTGTTGCCAATAATAGTTGCAACTGGAGGAGCATGTACTACACTCTACGTACCACGAGACTGTAACGCTGCCATCGCCTCCTTCATCGCCAGACATGACTGACTACACTGCAATGCTTCCTGATAGGACCGTGGTATTTTTCACATCTGACAATCCCACAACAAACTTTTGAAAATCCTCGGAGAGCCATGCCAGGGAAACACGGGGGAGCAAGAGGATGCATAGTGCATGCACGCCTCTTCTTCCGTAGAGAAATAGGAACGTCCAAGTCTACAACGTCCTCAGAAGTTGTACCATCTAAGACATCCTGTACCTCAAGCTGCACACTCAAATCACCAGTGCTATTACTAGAACTCAAATGCTCAGAACATACCTTGGGTGTGCTGGATGATGGAGGATGCACATGAGAACGAGGTCGGTGCTGGTAAACCTGTGAAAAGAAAGTAGGCATGGCAGACGATGGAGGAGGTGGTGGGGTTGATGGTGGAGTAGAGGGTGGTGGTGGTGGCAGTGTAGGAGGTGGTGATGTAGTGGAGCCTGGAGTAGGAGAAACTGGAGGTAGAGGCATATAGACCTCTTATCCATTCTCTGAAGAAAAGAGCTTGTCGCCTTTAGGAGAGAAATACATAATGGACTCAAAGAAGGTGATATTCGCACTAACATAGTACTTTCATTGAATTGGGTCAAAGAAACAATATCCCTTTTGGGTCTAGGAATACCCAATAAACACACACTTGACATCTATAGGAGAGATCTTGTCAAGACCTTGAGACATCTAATGGACAAAAGAAACAGATCCGAAAACACAAGGTGTGAGAGAGAAAAGATCCATCTCAAGAAACACAATCGAGAATGGGATCTTCTCCCCTAAGAACCGATGAGGGCATACAATTCACCGATAACACAGTTAGAACTGCATCCCCCCAGTACGAATGAGGAGCACGACTCTAGATCAAAAGAGTCCTAGTAACATTTGAGAGATGGTAGTATTTTTGTTCAGCCACCCCATTCCATTGAGAAGTATACACACGAGATGTCCGATGCACAATACCATAGGATATAAGAAACTGAGAAAGCTGAGTACTGCAAAATTCAAGTGCATTATTTGAATGTATTTTTAGAAAACACATTTCTTATTTCATTAATAAAGGACTGAATAATAGGACCAGCATCAGACTTGTTTTTAAGAAGAAATACCCACAACAGTCTAGAGAACTCATCGACTGCAATAAGATAAAACCTATGCCCCTGATGATCTGAGACATGACTAGGACCTCAAATGTCAAAATGAATCAACTCAAAAAGACTATGACTACTTTGACCCTGACGACTCTGGAATGTGGACCGATGATGCTTCCCAAGCTGGCAGGCCTCGCACTGAAAAGTAGAGCAAGGAGAAATCTGTGGAAGAATGTGACACATTTTTTACAGAGGAAGATGACCAAATTGAAGATGCCGCACATAGGGAGAAACAGATCCAGTATGAAGAGAAGATGCACCAGCATAAGGAGATTGTACCAGTCTGTAGAGGCCTCCTTGCTCACGGTCAGATCCAGTCACCTTGTTCGTAAGAATGTCCTGAAATACAAGAGCAGAAGGGTCAAATATGCACGACAATGTAAATCTTTGGTGATTTGACTAATGGATAGTAAATTCATAGAAATTTCAGGAGCGTAGAGAACATTCTAAAGTTGCATAGCAAGAGTTAACTACACCTCTCCCTAACTAGTAACGGGAGAGTGTGTCCCATCTGCTATCACAACTAATCTTCCTGATTGAGTTGTATTGTAAGTACTAAATTTTCCTCTATCTCTGCAGAGATGATGGGATGCTCATGAATCCATAACCATTCTGATAAATCTACTCTGTAAAACCTAGTGAAAGCATATGCTATACCTGATGTTGATGATGAAGCTGAGGCTGCCACCTCTAATGATCCTGAATGAAAGCTAGTTGACCTAGGAGCAAACATAATCCTCTGAGTCGAGCTACTAGTTCATCAAATCTCTGATCAGATGCAGGTGAAGAACTACCAACCTACTGGGTCTGTTCTACCACACGTGCTGAAGCTGTAAGCCCGTGCTTAGAATAGCATGTTTCCTTAAAATGTCCTGGCATGTGGTAGTACGTAAAAGGATGAAAGGCCCGACTGATGAATCTCCATAACATCACCTTTATTCTTTCATTAAGGCCTTAAATCCCTAGCTAAATGCATGTATATATCATTAATTTGTTAAAATAAACATTCTTTGATACTGTATAAAATATTGTATATTTATTGTATTTAATTCCAAAATTTAAAAATAAATGAATAACAGAAAAAGAAATGAGACACCATAGGTGTTGAGTGATCCTAACCCCCGAGACTCAATCTTCGTGATGACTTAATCGATAAGAAATAAAGCAGAGGGAGATAGGGCGGCCAATTGTACAGACCACACAGTCCAAAACCCCAAAAAATATAGGCCAATAACTACCTTTTGGGACCTATTTTATTCCTTATTATTTATGCATCAAATCAATAAACTTTGTACATAAAAGTTGTAGATGAAAATACGTAGAAAAATACAAAATTTATTTCACATTAAAATAATGTACAATGTAAATTTTACACTCAGAATAAAACTCCAAAATCCAAACTTTTCAGACATGTATCTCCTCCATATGAACTCAAAATGCACCAAAATCGCCTTTAATTGTATATAATTTTTATTAGCTATTTAATGAAGGTGATTTCATTCAATTTGGAGTCAAGATGCAAAAGTTAGGTTTTGGACCCTTATTGGACAATATACATGAATAAATATTTATTTTATTAATTCTCTACATTTTTCATTATTTTATATTTTTATAATTTTATAAAAATATTTATAGTATATGTACATAGTTATAATAAAATAAAACCATACAGAAAATACTAAAATAAAATTACATATAAAAATACATAAAAGAATATACTATATTTATACATATGTAATTAATACCCATATTTATTTAAGTGTACATATTATATTAAAAAATATAATAAAAATATATTTGTGTATATTTAAATAAGCTATAAATATAAATTATGTATATAAAATAATAAAATTTAATATACAAAGTAAAAATTAAATAAACAAAACAAAGGTCAATGTACCTATAAATATACTTGTAAAAGGTCACATGTAATAAAACACATCGAAAAAAATAAATAAAAAAGGCATTAAATTCAACATAAAGTTATAAATAATTTTTATTTATAACTTAAAAATAATTAATTCAATTACTAATTCTTTTCCATTTTCCAAGGCATTTGCCTTGGAATTTCCTGGTTGGTCCGCGTGGACCAACCAGGTGCGTCCGTTTGTTTACCTGGGTGGACCAACCAGGTGCGTCCGTTTGTTTACCTAGAGTTAATTGTCCGCCCCCTTTCTGATTTCTGTCAGAAGCTTCTCGACAACCCCACTTCTCCCTATTTCCTAAGCCACCGTCTTCCTCCTCTTGCCTCGAGCCTTCCACCCCACTATAGAGTGTCCGTCCCTCACCCACATCCATCCTTGAATCCTCACCAACCCCCGCTTGATTCCACGCAATCTCCCCTCGAAAATCAGCAACCCTTCGCCTATAAATAAACCCCAGGTCTTCTTTTGAGTTTTTTATCACTATTCCTCTATTCTTAGCCCCTCAGTCCTTCCTAAAACACTTAAGCTTCGTGACAGGAAGCTGTTGGTCGAAGATTGTAGCGAGGAGGACGTCTAGAATCGGTGCATCCATCACCTTTGTCCACCGCCATCGAAGTTCAGCTCTCGGCCCTTCAGGCCGATCTAGCCACCTTCCCTGTTGTTTCTTAGGTAATCCATTAGCTTAAATTTCATTTTGCATTGTTAATTTTAGCTTTAATTATACATTTAATCTTAATTTGTAAAACCCCAATTCTTGGAGCTAAGCATCCAGGACCAATCCACTGTGATTTCACTGGTAATCTGCCTCATTTTTCACCTCACTCGAATAGCGTTCTCCATCTGATCCACCATGTTCCACCCCCCATATTCATTGTGAAACAGGGAGATTAGCTCTGGTCAGACACCTGTCGCCGGAGCTTCATCCCATTTCCCCCCTATTGAGTTTGGTTTGATCCATTGGTCAAGAAGAACCATCCTCGAGCAATACACCCATTTTGTGCAGGAAATGACATTCAAAGAGCCATCTGGAACCAACTGGAGGACCTAGAGCCGCTCCAGGGCGTATGGAGCTGACTGAGCTCCTAAAGCTTCTTCGACTAGTTTGAAGCCCCCGTGTAGTTGCGGAGCATTCCTAGGAACGTGGAGGACCCGACAGAGGAGCGAATCATTGCTGTATAAAGGAGAACTCGCGGATTGAAGCTCGGCCTCCATGGTGTTCTTCATGTTCTCAGAGACCCATTAACCACCGTCAAATCAAGAAGGATGGCCGAAATCTAATATGGGCCCTAGGCTTTAATCGAAATGGTGTGCATCCATAGTCACATGATCATGCCCGTGTCAAGTAGGGAACGATTGGATCCAAGCACTTAAGTGGGTAAACTTCTTAGGAACCCTTTGTGTTTTTGTAATAGCTAAGTGGTCTTATAAATATTTTATCCCATTTAAAAACTTATGGATAAATTGCGTGTACACCCTCTCCCTTGTCTGATATTGCGATTTAGTCCTTCGCCACGTTACCTCACTTGGCGGCTCACATGCGTGGGGAATTGCATGAATACCCCCATTTCTTTTATAATTAAGTTTTAATATTAAAAGTTTGAATATTAATGGCAAAGTTTTAGGTATTTTGTAATGCAACCCCTGACTTTAATTTTAATTGCAAATATACCCATGCTAATTCAAGTGCTTTTGTGTATGTTTGTCTAATTTTTATAAATATCACCCGTTCTCCAAAAATCATGAAAAAATAGGATGATGTACTTGATAATGTTCTTTCACGCCTGTAATTAGTTTTGCATTTTATACTCTTTTCTTATTTATTAAAAAATAAACAGTGCACATATATTCCCTATTTGCCTTAAAATTCTAAAAAAATATAAAATCATGTTTATAAAATCCAAAAAAATTAGTGTCTAATTATTATATTATCTAGTGCCCCAGACCAAAAATTCCTAAAAATAGAAAAAAATAAAATGATCAAAAATAAAAAATCTTGAAAATCCTATAAAAAAATATAAGAATCACCAACCCCTTCCCCAGAATATATCTTTATGTTCTCTCTCTCTGTGTGTATATATATATTCGTACATATTAAATTTGATTTAGAAAAATTTTGAGGGTTTTTGCTATTTTCAATCCCAAATCAATTCGACCTATTTATATAATCCTTGTTTTGGGATATTTTGAACTTTAAAAATACCTAAAAATTAACAAAAATACTTGAAAATCACATAATATAAAATTATAAAAAAACAAAAATATTTTATTTTACTATTTTGACTATTTTTACCTATATTTATAATTATATTACCCTATAGTGTATTATACATATATATAGTATATATAAGCCTTAATATTCATTATTATTATAAATATTTTTAATTATTTTAACAATCAAATATATATATATACATATTTAAAAAATTAATTAATTAAAATTTTTTTATCAAAAATCCACAAAAACCTAAGTAAATAGTGTGCATACCTATATACATCTATACTTATATTATGTATTTATATTTATTTATAAATAATATCCCTGTGTTACACGTGTCTTCCCTGAGTTCGACCCCTACTTGCTTGTCAACTATACACTTGTTTGAAGGGTATAATAAATTTTGATCCACATCCCTTACATTTATTTCTTTAAGAATTATTATTTGTGTGTTGATTGTTGTTTTAACGGTTTGGTCTCTATGAGAGGTCACCACATCGACTGTGCTCCCACCTTGTGTAGAGTGCAAGCCCCTCCTCACCTGATCGAGTTGGTTAAACACCGAGTAATCCCTCCCGACGAATCCGGAATGTGCTGCGTTAAGAAGATGTTTTTATTTGTTCATGCGTAAAAATAATGATTTGTCGTTTCGTTGTAGGCGACAATCGGAATCGGTCAAGAAAATACACACACAAAATATTTATTCAACTTTAATCACATGGTTTTATGTTTATTTTACTTGGGTAAGTCCCAAGGTCGAACACAAGGAGGCAAAGGAACAGCTTAGAATTATGTCTATCAAAATTCATGCACGGTTTTCGAGGCAGTCTTTTTTTGTAATTTTTTTAATGCAATAAAGAATGCAAAATGCAATTTTGGCCTATTTTAGAGATTAAAATATAAATTACATTCAAACGATGTCCAAAAAATGCGAAACCTGGCCAAGATGCAAATTATGATGAAATGACTGCACAATATTTTTTTTGGAATTTTTGGATGCAATATGATTTTTTTATGAATTTTTAAATGCAAACAAAATGAATTTCAACATTTAATTATAATAAATATTAAACCTAATTATTTTCAAGGAATAAAATTATCTAAGATCTATCAAGGTATTGATCTCAGAAAAATCCTAAACTTCGAAAATACTAGTTTCAGTACCTATTAAAAATCAAACACTGAAATATGCAAAATGATTTTTACCGAGCAATCTATGCATGCAAATGCAATTCTTTTTGGGTACAATGTCAACCACAGTTAATTCTACAATCTACGATTTTTCGAGAATTTTTAGACCAACGGTTAATCAGATAAAAATTTCAAAGCAAGAAATGGGTAAATTATGCAAATTTCCACAAAATAATTAATTAATAATTAACCATTGATCACAAAAATGTCTACAATGTGTCAAAATGTAGAGAATTAAATGAGAAACATCATGCTATTTTTTTGATAATTAAATAATGCAATAGAGATGTCCAAAACTATGGGGGAGTACAGGGAAATCGATGCAATAATTGAAAAATAAAATAAAATGCAGAGAAGGGGGCCTAGGAGTAATTACCAAGAACTATGGGGTAATATTTGCAAAATGACCAACATGTCACGTGCCAGGCAGGTGATCTTGTCGGTGGGACTTGATGTGCAAATAAGTGGACCTCCGGGGGGCAGCTTGCAATTTTCTCAGGAGGTCACGTGCGATGCATGCGACCCCTGAAGGGAAAGGGCTGCTGTGCGATTGAATAGTAATCCAGGGGCGACTTTGTAAGAAGTCCCCTCGCTCACGTGCACGACACGTGAGGGTCTCGGGCACACTGCCCGAAGGCGCGACAGAGCGGAAAGGGGAGAGGGACCGAAGCTTTTGGCGGTTGGCGGAATGGCTGAGGCGAGGCTCCGGCGCCACGGAGGAGGGTCGGATGTTGGCGGAGTGACGTGGCCGATCGACGGTGTTCTCCGACAGTTGCTTACACCAACGTTGTGGCTATCAGATATGGCTGGATCACCGACGATGAAGTTGCGGAAGATGGTAGTTGCGTGGCGATGAAGCTTTGATTGTTGGGGACGAAGTTGTATGGGAGGCGGTCGTTGGAGTTGACGACGATGGAGGTGAAGCGGTCGAAGATGTACGGCGGAAGTAGGCTCGACAGGGATAACACCAGGAACGAAGGCAAGCGCGGCTAGTGGCGTTGCAACGGTGGGCCCAGCCATCGGACCTCGCCGAGGAAGAGGGAGGCGACGAGCTGTCACCTCGTCACCCACCCTGTTCCTTGTGCAATCGACAGATGAAGGTTCGAGGGTCGGCGGTGGTCTTTAAATAGGAGAGAGGGAGGAGGCCGGAGTAGGAAAGGTCCTGGGGTGATTTGGAATCGGGGATTCGATTTGGGATTTAGTGAAATCGCAGGAGGTACGGTCAGATCGGAGAGATGGAGATCTGATTTGATTGGGGTTTGATTGGACGAAGGAGGCGCCCGATGCTAATCGCGGGACGACGGCGATGATCGCGGGGATGACAGAGGTTCTGGATTGATCGGACGATCGGAGGTAAAGGGGGAAGGCGGCGCAGCGAAATCTGCGGCGGCGGTCGCTTAGAATTGGGAAAGTTATGATATGGGGAAGATGGCCAGCGGCTGTCCGATCGGCCGAGATCGAACGGCCCAACATCTGCCACGTGGCGGCCGAAGGGATGAAGGGAGACGCGACACGTGCTTGGCGCGTGTCTGGGCGGCACGTGCCTTGCACGTGCGCAGGTGTTTTAATTTTTTTAATAAAAATGATATAATAAATAAATAATGCCAGAAATGGCTGACACGTGGCGACTCTAGGAGCTGCCATGTGTCAGCACCACAAAAATTGCAAATAAATATTTTGTAAAATCAATAATAAATAACAAATGGCCTCGGATCGAAAAAGTTTCTTCACGAAAGTTGCTCGTCTCGATGAGATCTACAACTTTTATGAAGATATCAAAATCAAAATCGATCAATTGTACAAAGTGACTTTTTGGGGTATCCCATGTATATAGAATACCTTGATTTTTGTGTTTTGTAATTTTTTGTCATTTTATACCAGATAAAAATCCGAAAAAATATGGAAAAATCAAGAATAAATAATTACACATTAATCTATTTTTGGATTTTTATTAATTAAGAAAAAGAAGAAACAAAATAAAATATGAAAAAGACTAATTTTGTACAAGTAGTTAGTGAAGATTCAGACTCAATTTGTTTCTTTGATTTCAAACTCAATTTGGATTTGGATTTTTACGTATTTTAATAAAACTTTTATCAAAAAAAAACAAATGAAAAAGAAACAAACTTAAATAGGTTAAATATGTACATTAAATAATATGTCAAAAACCGCTAAAATACAAAATTTACAAAAGGGGCCCAAAACCCAACTTTCACATATGAGCTCCGATTCACTTGAACTTGGTCTTTTTTGAAGGTAATTGAATGTACATTAGTTCAACAGTGAGTAGGATTAAAACGGATACTGGATGAGGAAGATATGAGGTTTTTAGTCCGGAAATCTTGAAACTAGGGTTTGGGTTTTTGGTCCACTTATTTGGGTTAGTGATTTTTTTGTATTTTTCATTTATTCTTGTGAGTGATATGTACACAATAGAGGTGGTTTGGGTCATTCAGAGTTAGCATGAATGAGTTAAAATTCAGGGAAGTTAGGCTATTTACAGGTCATTTTTGGCTTGGATTTTTGGCTTCTTATTTGTGCATAAATAATGGATAAAATGCAATTCTTATGAAAATATGCATGAATGCTAATTATGCTGAATAGATGCAGAAATATTGATTTTGAGGGATTTTGAGCTTAATAAATGAGATTTAGAGTGATGAATCCGAGATTCATCATCCCCCTATACTAAAACCATGCTCGTCCCTGAGCATCAAAAAGAAATGCCATGAGGTGAAATGAGATTGGGTTCCATACCAAGACCATGAGCTGAAGGTGAAAATGAAACTAGACTCGACCTTTGGATTATTAGCGTGGCGGAACTTCTGTGAGACTTAGAATTTTAAAATCAACAGCCCTCAAGTTCTACACATCATTGTATCATTTTCGGCTCAGAAGTCATCTTAGATCAATCCTCTTCCCAAAGTATACCCTGTGAACATTGAACAATCGACTCATGTGTGTGAAAGGTTTTATCTCTTCCCATCCAGAATGCCGGACTACCACACTCCTCTCCTCTCTAGTAACTCGTCCTCGGGGACTCAGGTATTTCCTTCTAAGGTCTGTCGCGCTGTGTTCACAATCGAATTGGGGGAGAAGATAGAAGAAGGGGAAAAGAACTGGAGGGTGGCCAGTGTAGTCACCTCTCCTTGTGAAGCTGGCCATTGTAGCCGAGTCTACACCAAGATCTGCAGGTTTTCTTGAAACTTAGACCTTTTTGGTCAGATTTTATTTGGTAGTTGCTTCTTTGTATTTGAAATTTTTGGTGAATCTGCTTGGATCTTGTTGTGCCCCTACGGATATAGAATCTTTTTGTTTCCGTACATTTTTTGGGGTCTTAGAAAAAATTGTGCACAACCGTCCATCCCTTTTCCGAAGCTTTATTTCAACTCGTACTCCGGTCTTTAGATTTCAACGCTACCAGAAAAGAAACTTACACAGTCTTCCAACATCCTGTCTGAGTTGAGATAAGTGCATAGTGCGAGAATACAAATTAATTTCCTATTCAAGAGTTGTACCCATAATGAAGAGATCCGGTTAGACACTAAGAGTCAAATACTGCACATTATCATGTGGAACTCAAAGAATTAAGTCAAAGACCTGAAGCTTCTAAAATCCTATTTCTCGGTGAAGTTCCTCTGAAAATTAGTTGGATTAAGGTCAAGTCCAGAACACTCTCGGTTTCGACTCATAACTCGATTCAAAACCCAAGAACTTTTCACAGGTGCAAATGAATGCGATGTTGGATGAAGTGCAGAAGTGTGAAATGCAGACACATTTTTTGTGATTTTTTTTGAAATTTTATACAAGGGATTTTTTTTGCAAAAATGAATAAGAAGCCATTTTTCAAAATTTTTTGGCACAGTTAGTGTTAGTAGCAAAATTCTTTTTTTGTTTTATGGTTTTTTGTGTTTTTTGTTTTTTGTGTTTTTTTTTGTTTTTTTGAATTGATTACCCACCCCGTAAATAATCTTACACGAAAGTACGGGATATGGGTAAAATATATACGAAGTATAGATACAGACCCCCCTATACTTAGCGAATGTTGTGTCCTCATAGCATAAGAAGCGTAAAGAAGACATAGCTCGGGCTAAGCGTAATAGAGTGAAAAAGGAAAAGAAAAAGAACAAGATTTACAGAACCGCCCCCTATACTTAGACTGTGAACAGTCTAAGTATAGAAGAAGAGCGGAAAAAATGAAGCAGTCGGGGTATGTGGATGAAGAGAGTATATACAGATGATTGTCGGTTCCCCCTATACTTAGGCTCTGGTCAGCCTAAGTATAAGAGAAGGGTGGAAATGGATCGATTGTGAGAAAGAGTGTGATGCGGGGAAATGGTATATACAGATGGCATCGATCCCCCTCTATACTTAGGCCTTGGCCTAAGTAGAGGAAGAAGCTGTACAAGGAGACCGATGTGGTTGGGAGGGAGGGTGGGTAGCCGATGATTAAGGCGGTTTTCGGCTGATCTTTTTGTGAGCATGTGATGGGATATCGGTATAATGTCGAGGTGGAGATGAAGCATATGATTCCCAACTATTATCAGTGTCATCCTCAGAAAAACATGATGGATAGTGGATGAAGTGTTTGAGTCAGATGAAAGATATCCATCATCGGAATCATCCTCAGAGGAGTAGTATTCGAAAGTGGACATACTCCAAATATTCTGGTCTTTTTGTTTCTTCAGTTATTTTCTCAGAATTCATTCCTTCTTTGGATCAAGCGGTTTGTCCTCGGATGAATACTCGGAAGCACCGGTCTCAGTCAGCTTATAAGATTAATTCCAGTGTACTTGAAGAGGACAGGAGCATCAACTTTGGATGAATAGTAGTTAGGAACGGGAGTTGTCCAACGAGAGTCGAATTTTGGATCCTTGCGAAGATATGGCCTTATACCTACCGAACACACTTCACTCATGTAGATTACCTTTTCCGGACCTGATAAGGGATCATCAGATGATTCCTCTTCCGAAAGGTCAAAGGTGACTTTCTGTTTCTTGCTTCGTGAAGGTGTCGGTTCACTTGAGTATCCATATGAATAACCATTAGAATTCTTCTCCTTGGTCGGATTTCGTTCTGCGTGTTTGTTCTTAGTCTTCTTCTGAATGTTAATGCACTCTCGATTTGGGATGATTTGGTCAAGATATTCAGAGAAAGTTACCCCTGGGTGCGACCATGCATATGTCTCAGGATCGTAGAAGAAGGATTTGTCTATTTTGAGATCCGCAGGAATTGAAATACTGGGAAGAGTCCCTGCATGTTCATTCTCAATTGATTTGACATTGGAGCATTCCTGTGTCAAGTTGATGTGATCCATGTAGTCAGAATAGGTTGATCCGGGGTGTGCCCATGCATAAGTCTCCGGATCATATGATTCAATACTCGATTCTCCATAGTGAGTGCAGCTGGGAATGGAGCAGGAGGGAGATCCTCTAAACCAATAGTCTCATCAACAACCGCTATCTCGGGTGTAGCAGCGGGGTAGGGATCTTCTACCGTTTCATGGTTTCGGTTGTCGGGGACTTCGTGGGTTGCCTCAGAAAATTGTGATTCCTCAAAGATTGGGTCAGATCGAAGTGCCTCCAATGCTGTGAAATTGATTTCTTGAGTCTCACAATAAATAATTGCCTTAGCCAATGCTAAGAACGGCTTTCCGAGAATGATTGGACACTGGATGAATTCTCCTTGATGCTCAATATCAATGATCGTGCATTCTACTTTGAGCGGAGCTCCTTGGAATGTCATGATGACAGAAATGATTCCTCTCGGCCGCTTTATTGATCGATCAACCAATTAACAATCTCTCGTATTTTCCTTATCAGTCCGTGTTTGAGTTCGTGAAATACAGAGGTCGGGAGGATATTGATCGGTGAATCGTCATCAACTCGAGCATGTTTAAAGATTGTGTCTTTGATTTTACAGTCAAATCTGGGCAACTGCTTCACTATGCGGCTCTTGGTTTTTCTCCTCAACACTAAGGAGGAGGCCATTGACAAGATATGTCTTTCACTCTTTGTTCTAATCCTCCCGACTTTTTCATCATTAATTTGTCCGTTACAAATCCTTTAAGGTCGGGGAAGTGTTCAATGGCCTTTATAAAGGGAAGCTCAAAAATCAATCTTTTCTCCAGTGCTTCCCGTACAACAGGATCCAAATTCTTCAAATCTTCTTCAGTCTCTATTTATATGAAATTTTCTGGATTTTTGATTTTTTTGGTTTTTGAATATTCCAATTTTTTGGTATTTTCTGTGTGGTGTGGTGATGTAGTGTCTTCCGTAGATGAGCCGGGGTTCTGATGTTCAGAGTAAGAGTCAGAGGCATAGTCATTTCTAGGGGAATAATATGCAGAAGTGTCGATGTCAAAATCATCCCTAGGTTTTTGAATATCCTCAAAATTTTCAATCTTAGATCCAATCCTTTCCTCATTCATTTTTATATCTGAGCTCCTAGAGAGTGAAATTAGTCAGTCGACAAATTCTTGAAATCTATCCTCCATTAATTCGAATCTTTTATTTATCCTCGAAATATCATTCTCCAAAATTTGTTCATGATCGATCATTGGAGCAATCGATGTGTGTTTTTGCAATTTAATATTTTCATCTTCCATTTTCGTGTATGTACTTGAAGAAGAGTTTCTTGGAATGTCCAATATATGATCATTTTTGTCCGAAAATTTCTCCTCAACGATTATGGAAGGAGGCTGCTCAGCGGAAGGATTTTGCGGGAATGTGTAGGTCTCATACTCAACATGCCGTGACTTGGGCATGTAATCCTGGGTTGAGTAGAGTCTATTACCATGGTCATGATTGATCGTATCCTCGAATAATGTAGTCATACAGGGTGCATATTTGTCGATCTCATCGATGTGGTCCTCCGTATGTATAGGCTGATCAAATGAGTGATATTTGGGTTGGTCAATAGGGATTTGATGGTTGCAGTTAATCCAACGCTGATGATTATTAAGTACGGGTCTTTCTATCTGGGTTTGGTTTCTCAGCCAGTCATGAGACTCAAAGGTATTTTGATCTTGAAATGGTTCATTAGCAAGAAATCGAGAATAAGACAGTTCAATTTAAGATGGTAGGTGGTCATGTGCGGTCGGATGATTCGAGTAGGAATTCAATGAGGGGGTCGAATTCATCCGCGGGTGAAAGTCTCCCGCAAATGTTGGAGGGTTATTGAAAGAAGAGGATGCAGTTGATTTGGGCCTAACCGATAGAAATTCATTTTCATAGTATAGTTCTGATGGATTCTCGGATAATTGTTCGGCCATTTTTGAAAGAGCTGAAAGGAATGAGGGGTTGGGTCTGCAATGATTTTTATGATCTGGATTTAAGAGTTCCATGATGAGCTTTAAATCAAGAAAGGAGAGAGATGATTGCACGGTATAGTCAAAAGAAATTTTATCAAATGTGTGGCTTTTGATCTTCGATATCGGTTCACGCACACCAATGCAAACACAAATCAAACCTCGGGTTCACCAACTCACATAATGAAGCCGTAAAAGTTCGTCTATTTTCTTTTCAATTTTTAGTTGATGATAAGACAATCTTGGAAAGAATTTAGCGAGCTGTTAGGTGCTGAAATTTTCGTATTGACTGGCTCGAATTCTTATGACTAGTTGCACCTACTTTCAGCCAATATGGGAGTAAGTACGGACCGTAGGACAACTACCCGTTACTTGAGGATGGAGCCTTACGTAGTGTCCTCTAAACCACCTACTCTGCTAAGGAAATCCGAACCGTTTACCGGCTACCCGTTAGATCCTCACTGAGAAGTAGCTAATCGTTTTTGGTAGAATCAGTAGTCAATATGAAAATCCGGTTTTGGGCTCTAGCCTTAAGTGTCGTCTCTCGTCCACTCAGAAAAATAAAAGCATCCAAGGTCGGGGTTGCTCTCCCGCAGAAATTCTTGATTTTATGGGTCACTGAAAATTTTAAATGAGCATAAATACACGTCTACCATCCAGTCCTAATTTCCTTTAAAATTTATGTGACAAAACCAAGAGGGAGGAGTTCGAGAAAAAGTCGATGCACATGAAAACAATGATGTATGCTCAGTTAGAAGACTTACAGTGAATCCTCGCAATCTCCAAGTGGGATGCAATACAGAAATTGAAAAATTATTTTAGATGAATGCAAGCCGATGAAAAATCGCACCTAGCAGAAAGTTCTATTAGCGGGAAAGAATTGAGTTAAATTTGGCTAAATTGAACGATCTATGTGCGTCTCAATTAATGTGAAGTGTGGCCTAATTCCTACAAGCACAATCAAAAATTAAAATGCTCTGAGAGCCGTATGTGCAGGTCTATCCTAATCGCCACTCAAGTCGGGCTCCACCCTCACCGGAGAGTGAAACAGGCCACGACACACCACAGAAGAAAGTTCAAAGTCTTTTACATACGCGAGAGTCCAAATGGACACCGCTGTAAATGAGCAATTAACTACAAAAATAAAATTGCAGAAATTAAAAACCTAAACTCTACGCTCACTCACGACTCGACTCGATCTTAATTAATTACGGCTTTTTCAGAAGTCAGTGAAGATGCTTCGGTTTCTTGAAGAACCGCTCCATGTACGTCGGGTACCTCGCAAGAAAAATAAGAGAGAAAATGTAACAGAGTGACTCAAAAATTAATCAAAAATAAAATAAGAGAAATAAATGCTGAAAAATAAAATAAAATAAATGCAGGAAAAATGGGATTTACAATGAAAAATTCGAGGATCAGACTACCTGAATGCGGAAAACCGAACAAAAAATTTCAAAAACACAAAACTAAGCCGTTTACCTCCCCGACAACGACGCCATCTGACGAATCCGGAATGCGCTGCGTTAAGAAGATGTTTTTATTTGTTCGTACGTAAAAATAATGATTTGTCGTTTCGTTGTAGGAGGCAATCAGAATCGGTCAAGAAAATAACCACACAAAATATTTATTCAATTTTAATCACATGGTTTTATGTTTATTTTACTTAGGCAAGTCTCAAGGTTGAACACAAGGAGGCAAAGGAACAACCTAGAATTATGTCTATCAAAATTCGTACACGGTTTTCGGGGCGGTCTTTTTTGTAGTTTTTTTAATGCAATAAAGGATGCAGAATGCAATTTTGGCCTATTTTAGAGACTAAAATATAAATTACATTCAAACGATTTCTAAAAATGCGAAACTTGGCCAAGATGCAAATTATGATGAAATGAATGCACACCATTTTTTGGAATTTTTGGATGCAATATGAATTTTTTTTATGAATTTTTAAATACAAACAAAATGGATTTCAATATTTAATTATAATAAATATTAAACCTAATTATTTACAAGGAATAAAATTATCTAAAATTGATCTCAGAAAAATCCTAAACCTCGAAAATACTAGTTTCAATACCTATTAAAAATCAAACACTGAAATATGCAAAATGATTTTTACCGAGCAATCTATGCATGCAAATGCAATTCTTTTTGAGCACAATGTCAATCACAATTAAATTCTACAATCTATGATTTTTCGGGAAATTTTAGAGCAACGGTTAATCTGATAAAAATTTCAGAGCAAGAAATGGGTAAATTATGCAAATTTCCATAAAATAGTTAATTAATAATTAACCATTGATCACAAAAATGTCTACAATGTGTCAAAATGTAGAGAATTAAATGAGAAACATCGTGCTATTTTTTTGATAATTAAATAATGCAATAGAGATGTCCAAAACTATGGGGGAGTACAGGGGTATCGATGCAATAATTAAAAAAATAAAATAAAATGCAGATAAGGGGGCCTAGGAGTAGTTACCAAGAACTCTGGGGTAATATTTGCAAAATGACCAACAGGACACGTGCCAGGCACGTGACCTTGTCGGTGGGACTTGATGTGCAAATAAGTGGACCTCTGGGGGGGCTGCTTGCAATTTTCTCAGGAGGTCACGTGGAAAGGGCTGTTGTACGATTGAATAGTAATCCAGGGACGACTTTGCAAGAAGTCCCCTCGCTCACGTGCACGGCACGTGAGGAGGGTTTCGGGCACACCTCCCGGAGGCACGTCGGAGCGGAAAGGGGAGAGGGACCAGAGCTTCTAACGGTTGGCAGAATGGCTGAGGCGAGGCTCTGGTGCCGCGGAGGAGGGACAGATGTTGGCGGAGTGACATGGCTGGCCGATGGTATTCTCTAGTAGTTGCTTACGGCGACGTTGTGGCTATCGGAGATGACTGGAGCTCCGATGATGAAGTTGCAGAAGATGGTAGTTACGCGGCGATGAAGCTTTGATTGTTGGGGATGAAGTTGTATGGGAGGCGGTCGTTGGAGTTGACGACGATGGCAGCGAAGCAGTCGAAGATGTGCAGCGGAAGTAGGCTCGACGGGGATAACACCTGGAGCAAAGGCAGGCGCGGTTAGTGGCGCTGCAATGGTGGGCCCAGCCACTGGACCTCGTCGAGGAAGAGGGAGGCGAGGACCTGTCACCTCATCACCCACCCCGTTCCTTGTGCAATCGACGGATGAAGGTTCGAGGGTCGGCGGTGGTCTTTAAATAGGAGAGAGGGAGGAGGCTGGAGAATGAAAGGTCCTGGGGTGATTTGGAATCGGGGATTCGATTTGGGATTTAGCAAAATCGCAGGAGGTACGGTCAGATCGGAGAGATGGAGATCTGATTCGATTGGGGTTTGATTGGACGAAGGAGGCGACCGGTGCTAATCGCGGGACGACGGCGATGATCGCGGGGATGACGGAGGTTCTGGATTGATCGGACGATCGGAGGTAAAGGGGGAAGGCAACGCGGCGAAATCCGCGACGACGGTCGCTTAGAATTGCGAAAGTTGCGATTTGGGGAAGATGGCCAGCGGCCGTCCGATCGGCCGAGATCGGACGGCCCAACATCTGCCACGTGGCAGCCGAAGGGATGAAGGGAGACACAACATGTGCTTGGCGCGTGCCTGGGCGACACGTGCCTTGCACGTGTGCGAGTGTTTTAATTTATTTTTTTAATAAAAATGATATAATAAATAAATAATGCCAAAAATGGCTGACACGTGGCGGCTCCAGAGCTGCCACGTGTCAGCACCATAAAAATCCGCAAATAAATATTTTGTAAAATCAACAATAAATATCAAATGGCCTTGGATCGAAAAAGTTTCTTCACAAAAGTTGCTCGTCTCAATGAGATCTACACCTTTCATGAAGACATCAAAACCAAAATCGATCAACTGTACAAAGTGAATTTTTGGGGTATCCCATGTACATAGAATACCTTGATTTTTGGGTTTTATAATTTTTTGACATTTTATACCAGATAAAAATCCGAAAAAAATATGGAAAAATCAAGAATAAATAATTACACATTAATCTATTTTTTTGGATTTTTATTAATTAAGAAAAAGAAGAAACAAAATAATACAAGTAGTTAGTGAAGATTCAGACTCAATTTGTTTCTTTGATTTCAAGCTCAATTTGGATTTGGATTTTTACGCATTTTAATAAAACTTTTATCAAAGAAAACAAATTAATAAGAAACAAACTAAAATAAGTTAAATATGTACATTAAATAATATGTCAAAAACCACTAAAATACACAATGTACAAAAGGGGCCCAAAACCCAACTTCACATATGAGCTCCGATTCACTTGGACATGGTCTTGTTTTGAAGGTAATTGAATGTACATTAGTTCAAAAGTGAGTAGGATTAAAACAGATACTGGATGAGGAAGATATGAGGTTTTTAGTCCGGAAATCCTGAAACTAGGGTTTGGGTTTTTGGTCCACTTATTTGAGTTAGTGATTTTTTGTATTTTTTTATTTATTCTTGTGAGTGATATGTACAAAGTGGAGGTGGTTTTGGGTCATTCGGAGTTAGCATGAATGAGTTAAAATTCAGGGAAGTTAGGCTATTTACAGGTCATTTTTGGCTTAGATTTTTGGCTTGTCTTATTTGTGCATAAATAATGGATAAAATGCCATTCTTATGAAAACATGCATGAATGCTAATTATGCTAAATGTTGTTAATTTTGAGGGATTTGAACTTAATAAATGAGATTTAGAGTGATGAATCTGAGATTCATCACCTCCCCTACCACGGGTACCTCGACCACGATACTGCGTAGGGCTCCCCCTACCACGAGATGCCGCCATGGCTGAAGATGTCTGACAGTTGAGTGCCACCAGAAGATATAGAGAGCCTGCTCAACCTGCGATATGCCTCTTCCATTGGAGGTATGGTGGCATCAGTAAGAATCTGTGCTCTAGCAGTGTCATACTCGGAGTCGTGAGCCACTAAAAAAACTTCGATCATCACTGAATCCCAATATGCCTTGAGCTACTCTAGTGTGACAGTCAAGGGAATGTAACCATGTAGCTTCTCAAACATACTCATTAGAGAAGTGTAAAGGGTATGGAAAGGACGACCATTCTGCTTCGACGTAAAGATGGCATACTGAAGTTGCATAATCTTTGACTCGTTCTTTGTCGGAGAGTACATAGCGGCGAGAATGTCCTACATAGCCTTTGATATGGGCTGACTCAATATATCGTTGGCTATCTCCATAGACACAGTCCCAGATAGCCACACACGTGCTTATGCGTCGTCTGCCTCCCATGAGGCGTTAACCCTAAACTTGTCACCGGGCTCCTCTTTTGTGAGAATATGATTCTTGCCATTACATTGCATTAGGCTCATGAACTGCATGACCCATAATTCATAGTTCGTTCCATCCATGTTGACGATGGGTGATGTACCTTTGAAGGCACCCAAGGATGGAACATCTGCTTTGTTGTTTGACTCGACAACAAAAATCTCCAAGAATGGAATTGTAAACTGGAATAACTATGTCTACACATACATATAGGAAGACGGTTGTGGGTGTAGACTCACACCACAACCTCTTCCATCCACCGAAGGCTTCTTTAGATACCTAGGATGGTTTTAGAGAATAAAAAACACACCGTAGGAACCTAATTAGACCGAACAGGACCCACGAGAAGGTGCAACAGCCTTAGGGCTTCAGAACAAGGCTGCCAGCGGCGGCAGGCTTGGCTGACGGCGACCCCTTGATGTCCCGTGGCGGCAGCCCCCTGAAGTCCGACGAGGTCAGTGATGGCTGTAACTGCTGTTGCTTCTTCCCGGAAGCAGCGGTGGCAATCATTGTTGTCGTTGTTGCGCGGATGTCGGTGCGGTGGCCACACGAGGCATGCTATGCTTTTAGGTGGGTAGGGATTCAAGGGCATAGGCTCCGGTATAGGGCGACTGCTTTGATACCATGTGGACAGGATTGAAACGAAAAGTTGCATTCACTATAGCCCTAGAGCTCTCTTATATAGGAGAAAAGCTCTAAGGGAAAATTACATAAAGAGACGGAAGAAATAGAAAATTACAAAATAAAGATAAAGAGATATACTTAACTCAGCACATACCATTTCGTATAATCATCGACAAATCCCTTTCTACACAAGTGTTTGCAACGATGTTCCTTGACGCTTTCTTCATTAGATCGTACTTCTTGTAGGGACACAAAATATTTCCATGTCTGTCAACAATCCCTAGTCCATGTGCGTAATCAAGCCTAAGAAAGCCTTCCACACCATGCAGGAATATCTCGCACACATAACCATCATATTCCAAACGTTTGTACATCCAAGCACGTGCAAGATCCATCGCTTAACTTACACCATGAGGAGGTCTCGAGATTTATTCATCACTTAGAGAACCACCCATAAAGAACCGCACTCTCTTATATAAGATGGATATGGGTGGTAGTTAAAGCAGAGGACAGGAGAAGAGATATGCCAGCTTGGGAAAGAGTTCTACTCTTCCATCCTGCCAACTTGGAAGAGGTTTTTCCAATGTCATAAGATGGACTTAGTGGCCTTTCCTTTTTTTCTTCAGAAGGCTACCCAGATAAAGGTCCCCACACATATTAGAATGGATGTCCAGAAGTTGCATAATGGAGTTGGAGATGATGTTGGGGGTATTTTTGTTGAAACAAACCTTGGACTTGCTGTAATTAATAGTTTGCCTAGAAATATAACCATATCAATGTAGGATAAGGTTGATTGAACAAACTTCAGTTGCAATAGCTTCACCAAAAATTATATTATCGTCCGCGGACATGAGGTGAGTGATGGGAGGGATCTTTCTAGACACTTGATATCCTGTGATTTTGTTAGAATATAGTAAAGAAGCAAGGGATCTAGAGAGGAATTCAGCAACCAAAATAAAAAGGAAGGGGGAGAGAGGGCACACCCCTAATGAATTCCTCTTTTGGGAGTAAAGAATGCGGTGCATGTGCCATTGAGAAGTAATGAAAGTGGAGCAGCGAAAATACAAGCTTTTATGAGGCTAATAAGGGAAATGGGAATTTTAAGTTGAGTGAGGAGATGCAGGACAAACATCCATTCGAGTTGATAAAAAGCTTTCTCCATATCCAACTTTAGAGCCATATTATGGCGTTTCAGGTTTCTGGTGGACATGGAGTGAATTAATTTCTTTGGCAGTAACAATGCTGTCTCTTATCTGTCTTCCCTTCAAAAAGGCACCTTGATTGGGAGAAATAATCCTTTAGAGAATCGATTCCAGCCTTTGGGCGATGAGTTTATACGTAGTATTTGTAATGCTTATCGGTTTAAAGTCAAGGAGGCTTCACAAACATTATTTTTAGGAATAAGAGCAATGAAAGTTTTATTTAACTCTTGTGGGAGTCTTGAAGAAGTGCCTTTGACTAAAAGGGCAAAGCCCCCTCTTGAAGAGGCGGCTTTGGCTAAAACCAAAGCTGCCTCCTGAAGAGGCAGCTTTGCCCTTAGAGTTCTTGTGTTACGTACCAGTGAGAGCAACCTCATGAAGAGGCGGCTTTGACTAAAATCAAAACTATCTCTTCAAATAGCAGCTTACCTACGGTTCATAACAAAAAAATAATTTCAACCGCCAAGGGCCAATAAGTTTGGAAACTAACCCCTGAGACTAATTTTCCTCATTTAGAACACTTTACTAGATTAAAGTTGGGAAAAGAGAAGGCACCTTGGAGTAAATGCAAATGGGTGTTTAAAGGAGATGGCTGGTATGTTAGGGAGAGCAGTCCCTAGACACACTTCATGAGGAGGACAGGAGGGAGTGGGGGAAGGAACGACATGCAGCTAAATGGGGAGCCTCCTGCAAAGGGGGAACTCATGCCCTGTTAGAGTGGGGACGAGCAGCTCAGCATAGCAACTGAGGGACTAGAGTAGTGCCATCGAACATCATGCTTTGTTTGATTGACAGCATAGCGGCTTTGGCTAAAACCAAAGCTGTCTCCTAAAGAGGCAGCTTTGCCCTCAGAGTTCTTGTGTTACGTACCAGTGAGAGCAACCTCATGAAGAGGCGGCTTTGACTAAAATTAAAACCATCTCTTCAAATAGCAGCTTACCTACGGTACATAATAAAAAAATAATCTCAACCGCCCAAGGCCAATAAGTTTGGAAACTAACCCCTGAGACGAATTTTCCTCATCTAGAACACTCTACTAGATTAAAGTCAGGAACAGAGAAGGCACCTTGGAGTAAATGCAAATGGGTGTTTAAAGGAGATGGCTAGTATGTGAGGGAGAGCAGTCCCCAGACACACTTCATGAGGAGGACAGGAGGGAATGGGGAAAGGAACGACCTGCAGCTAAAGGGGGAGCCTCCCGCAAAGGGGGGAACTCATGCCCTGTTAGAGTGGGGACGAGCAGCTCAGCATAACAGCTGAGGGGCTAGAGCAGTGCCATCGAACATCATGCTTTGTTTGATTGACAGCATAGCGGCTTTGGCTAAAACCAAAGCTGCCTCCTGAAGAGGCAGCTTTGCCCTTAGAGTTCTTGTGTTACGTACCAGTAAGAGCAACCTCATGAAGAGGCGGCTTTGACTAAAATCAAAACTATCTATTCAAATAGCAGCTTACCTACGGTACATAACAAAAAAAATAATCTCAACCGCCCAGGGCCAATAAGTTTGGAAACTAACCCCTGAGACGAATTTTCCTCATCTAGAACACTCTACTAGATTAAAGTCAGGAACATAGAAGGCACCTTGGAGTAAATGCAAATGGGTGTTTAAAGGAGATGGCTGGTATGTGAGGGAGAGCAGCCCCCAGACACACTTCATGAGGAGGACAGGAGGGAGTGGGGGAAGATATGACCTGCAGCTAAAGGGGGAGCCTCCCGCAAAGGGGGGAACTCATGCCCTGTTAGAGTGGGGACGAGAAGCTCAGCATAGCAACTGAGGGACTAGAGCAATGCCATCGAACATCATGCTTTGTTTGATTGACACATTTGGTATTCATTTATCTAAAGGGATATTGTTTGTCAAAGATCAAATCATTTAAAGATACAAGTTGGACTTGTGAAGTGGAATGTATCTGTATTTTCCTTGCTCAGCATATTGTTGCATCCTATTGCGACTTAAGGTAAAATCCAATTATTCTATCTGTACAATCATGGGATGCGTTCGAGTATCTTTAGTCAATCTGGCTTTATAGTAACAAAAGTTTGGTTATATTGGACTTTCATTAGCTTGTTGTTTGTAGTTACACCTTCTCTGGTTATAAAAGTTAGGTTATGTTTGTTACAGTTTGCTAATCATTAATTTGCACCTTTTTTCTTCAAATTAAAATGTAATTCCCAATTTCCTAAATTTCCATTTCTTCATATAAGATAAATTTAATTCAAGATTAATAAAAAAATTCGTAAAAGTAATCTAGAATGAAGATATGTAACCAATGCCTCCATGATTCAACTCGAAGTCAGCCGTTAATTATGATTCACAGATTGTTATTTTTCCACGGTTCGGATCTAAATTCAAGGCAAAACCTTATCACAGTAAACTTTACTTACTGTCAAATATATCAGACTTGTACAACCTGACCGACCTGCATCTTCTAAACAGCATCCAGGATAGCCTAAATATTTTTCAAGAACTGCAATACAACGTCGAAATTCCCTAACTCTTGCTAGTCTTAAAATCACAAGGAATTATTCTGAACAGCTGCGTCCGCGAGCTTAAGGTACATCATTGATCGGTGCTATGAAACTTCAGAAGCAATTGCATTGTTCGTGACCGAACAAGTGTTGGTTTGTAGCTTATCCCATACTCCGAAGGGAGCGTCTTCAACAAAACATGTTACAGCAAAGGCAAAATGGCCGAAGATCATCAATAAACATAGGGGAATATCCTCCATGGAACAAGTTTACAGTACTCAACCCAGACTTCCTTGTACTTCTGAGAGCACCTTGCTTCATCCCTTCTCTCCCTCCATATAAGCAGCACCAAAAGGTACAGGGGGTAGAAATAAGGGATTATCGATCTGCAGAAGGAAGCAGAAAGCCTTCAGATAAGCCAGAGATTCCTCCAAAATTGAAGCAAATTGCAAAATTCACAGCACGCATACATGAATCCACACGGTAAACTAAATGACAATGCCAGTAGCAGATCCCCAAGATAGTTGCAGTGTCTTGCGATTCCCCTGCAAAAAGTAACATATCCATGTCAGGTTGTTTCTTCCATGTAATCCATCATTCATATTGTAGAAGTCAGCATGTGAAATCTTACTCTAGTAATACCTGCTTCTGGAAACGGTTAGTTCAATAAGTCTAATCTTACTCCACAATCATATGAGTAATCAAGATTTTGCAAAAGATAGAGAAATAGAGCTGCAAATGATGACCTGCAAGACGGTGACCATCCAACACACCTCTAGACAGGCAACAAGGAGAATCTTGAATTCGGACTATGAGGAACAGGATCAAAACCGATACCAAAATGGTGATATGAGATCCCCACTCCCTACTTTACTACTACATCAAACGAAATGTTACATGGACTCAACCCAACCCATTATGCAACCCAGTAGGGACTATATCAAGTCAAACCCCTTCATTTTCCCTTGCCCTATAGGCCTCGGGAAATAACATAAATATAAACATATGACAATAAATAAACCACGTGAAATAGTAGTTGCCCTGTGCTGAAAATGAGCAATGGAAACAAGTAGGATCATGTACAATTCCCTTCTTTCAATCTGAAAAAAGGTAGCAAATGCTATCAATTTGCAAGTATTATGCAACTCTCTCCTCTTCTTGCTTGGTTTCAACTTCCTAGAATGCTCTGGGAGTTCCCACAGAATGCTCTGGGAGTTCCCACAAAATAATCCGCATTGCTCATCTGAATCCACTGAATGCCAGCCTGCTCCGAAAACCGTGCAGAGTAGATGCAGCCGAAGAAGAGATGTTCCAAGTCCTCCACACCTTCCTGTGCTAGAGCAAGTCACATCACCAGTCCTAAGAGGCTTGTCCCTATGATCTGTAGTCAAGATCCGACCATGTCTCAGCAGCCGCAGAAATACCTTGATCTGGTGAGGGATCCATGCCTTCCAAATCAGCCTGTAGTCCTGACACAACTCGCTCTGAATCACCTCCTGAGATGCTGCGAAAGACTTGTATGCCTTCTTGATGGAGAAACAAGCATCTGACCATATCCAATGATCCCTCCATATCTATCAGCTCATTAGATAGACATGTGTACTCTTCCAGCCTTTTTTCTCAGAGAAGTGTGCCACAAAAGATGACCCCAAGTACTGTTCGACCACGCCTGTGCCACAGTAATGACACGGTAACATGCCAAAGCAAATAGTCTGGGAACATGCATCGCCAAGGAACTTGCTCCAGTCCAATCATCCAATCAGAAATGAAAGGATTCCTACATCCCACCACAGGAGTCATCATCTGTCATCTCAGGCACCTAGAAATATCCTGTCAAAGCAAGGATGGTAACCATGTTGGCGAAGCCACCACAGGAACTCCAATATCGTAAATAAGCTGCACTAACATGCAAGCCAAATATTCACTTTTACCTCATAACCTCCAATCATAGAACTCCCCCATCTTTTTTCCTCATGGTAACTGTGTCCCATGAAACAAGATGTACTCTACTCTTTCTTGCTAACAATCTACCCAGCTCATCATTGACTCAATTTGTGTTCTCACGCCCAGTAGAAGAATTCTCATGAAATAGTAGGAGATGGGGATACCTGAGAGGACATGCTTAAGAAGAACCAATCACCCGGCCCTTGCTAAGCTCGTTGCCCTCCAACCGGTTGACTTTTTTTTATCATATCAAGCACGAGCTGCCATTGAGATGCACGGAGTCTACCGCCAACCAAAGAGAGTCCCAAGTAAGTGATCAGGGGGGTGGAAACCTGACAGCGCAAAGCCAAAGAGGCCTCCAGAGTTTCATTCTACAAGTAGCCAAAGGGGACGAAAGAAAAATTTTCCCTATTTATGTGTAGTCCAGAAATGTTGACAAAAAATGTCAATAATGTATGATGCCCACTTTGCTCATTCCACACCACCCTCAATGAAAACAATAGTATTATTTGTGTAATGTGGGATGGGAATAGATAGGTCCCCACATATGTAACCTAGGCAAAGATCGCCATCGAAAGCCAACCTCGTCATCACCATTAAAGTATTAGCAATCACCACAAAGACGACACGTGCCAACGAGCATCCTTGTATAACACCCCTTTGCGGCTGAAAGAAACCCCATTCAGGGTGATCGTTCAGAAGCATCAAATATGACATCGTCGTAATGCACCTCTTAAACCATGTAATCCGCGAGTCTAGATATTTCTTCACTGCAACGATGTCCAGATAAAGCGCCAATCAACGCAGTCATATGCCTTAAAGAAATAAACATTCCATGTAAGGCCTATTCAGTCATTTCTTTTCCAATCCAAAACTCTGATGCAAGAATAAATCCATCGCTCATCAATTTGCCAGGCACAAAAGCAATTTGCTTATCATAGATAACAGAGTCCAATACACCACACCCTGAATTTGCATAAAATTCTTTGAAAAATAAAATAGGGAACTTATCTGACCCTTGCAAACCATCAGCATTGAGGCCAAAGACGGTCCTCTAGCGTCGTAAACTCCTGCATAAACCCTTGTGCATGCACAGTAGAGGATTTTCCCACCCCTCTACCTATCCATAGTGCATCATTGTAGGGTGCCCTCTTACTCATTCTTGAAACATGTGACCAATGCACTTCTAATATTTCTATCGCTGGTAAATTGTTCACCGGCAATTATATGTGAGTGAATAAAATTTCTCCGATACTGGTCACCGGCCGCAACATGGAAGAATCTTATATTTGCATAGCCTTCTTTAATCCATTTCTACTTCGACCTTTGTCTCCATTCAGTTTCTCTTCGCCTATCCTCCTATGCAACAATGTGAAGGTGAGATGCCCTGGTCGCCAGCTCTTCCTCAGTAAGATCCTTGCCATCCTCTACACCATATAACCTTTCAATTTCTACATGTGATGCGCTTCTCGCTTCCATGTGTTTCTCTTCCAGCTCCTTCTTATACCCCTTGAGCATCTTAGACAGTTTTGATTACTTATCACCATCCTTCTAGTAGTAGAGTCCTCTGATTGTGTTTGCGCCCAAAACTTATCCACCATGCTCTTAAAATCTTCTACCATGAGCCAAGACTTCTCGAATCTGAAGACTGGCCTCATTTACACCTCGCTCGAGGTCCAGCATAACAGCATGTGATCGGATCTAGAGCATGGGAGAGCTCTAACAAACTCAATGGAAAGGACTATATCAGACATGTTGAGGTCAAAAATCGAACAATATGGGATCGGGATGAACTACTACTACACATATACGTGCCATTTGCATCATCTAGTACCTGCAGTGCCATCGCATTAATCAATTATAAAAAACTCCCAAACTAGGTTACAGACCACCTCCCCCTTGCGGGCGATCGTCGGTTAAAATAGTAAAATTATAACACCTGCCAGGCTAATACTACCCAAAGGATATCCAGAAATATACTTCTCACCAAACGAAGATCTGCCCACAATGCATTTCCATCAGTTACCCAGTTCGTTTGTATACCGAAGAGATCATTGCTCGAGTATCGTCTGAAACCCTAACGAAAACCACTGATGATGATCTACGGTCCACACTAATTCATCAACCAGTCTTACGATGTCATTGTTGCATGTAATAAGAACATCTCTCGTTGAACCAACATATCCCCCAAAATTCAGAAAATCTACCACATGTATTGATCTCAAGAGACTCGGAGACCAGCTGCTGAGTTGTCTTTTGAATACAGGCGATGTCTTCCTGCTAGGAGACCAAGAGAGACCCCACTAGCGCCCTCTTCTCCTGATCCCCTAGTCCTCGAACAATCCACATGATGACTTTCATTGAGATGACACTTTGCTCTCCCTCCCATTATTTTTTACACCCACACAATCTCCTGCCTGAAAGAGTGTGCCCTTCTCAGTAGCTTCATCTACCCCCTAGGAAACACTTATGATCAGTTGGTCACTAGCTTCGACTACCTTGCTATTGCCTTCATGGTTAAAAGTTGAAGCTGCCTCCTTACAATCGTTTGTGAGCACTCGTTCCAATCAATCCAAGGTGTCTGGCTTTCACCTTTTACACAAGAAGACCATCAGGGGGCCTTTTCTACCCCCTCTGCTTCCACCTCCTTTAGATAGCTCCTTAGTCTTCCCTTGTGTTGCTTTTAGAATCTATATAGCATCGCTTATCGCGCGCTTCTCATCCAAAGGGCTCTTGCTATTCTTCATGAGATCAGAGACCTTCACAACCTGCCTCCCACCAAGCATGAGGGCATTGGGAAAGATAGATGACAACCCATATGTATGTTCTCCAATGGAGAAGCCTTATGGGAACTTCTCTTCCATCTGATTCTATTTATGAAGTGTATCCACCTCGATCGACATCACGAAGGGAATCAAGGTTTGAGGCCATGCTGTTGGGGTTGGGCTCCTATATGCGACCCAACGACTATCTTCCTCACCTCCAGCTCAATATCCATGTCTTTCAAACACACAATCAGGTTCAAAACACATAGACATGACACTTCACTCAGGCTCGACATTCACTATATATTCGAATGATGCCACCTGTCTTCATCTCATAGGATTGGATGAAGGGAAACCCGATCATGAGCATTGAGCTGTGTCAGAAAATAGGAATGCGGAAGCGATTTGATAAACATAGCATAAGAACGAAAAGATAAACTTGGAACACAAAGATTTTTACGTGGAACCCTACTCCGTAAGAGCGGGATGAAACCACGGGAGAAGCCCTCAAAGGGGCAGATATTTCATTCCTTTTTCTCTCATCTGACTACATGGGTGTGGGGCTCTATATATAGCACCAACATAGTCTCCACATCTCCAAACTGGTAGATGTGGGACTAAACAACTGAATGGAGTAAATGGATCCTGGAGATATCCATTTACCCATCTACAACTCAATAGGCGCACAACCAAATGCTCCAACACTCCCCCTCAAGCTGGAGCATGCAATGCTCAGCTTGGACAAATAGAAAGAAACTCAACTCACGCTACATGGCACTACAGACAATAGCAACTCAAGGCGCACAACTGTCGGCTGTTGTCGAGGACGATGCTTCTCATGCCGTGCAAGTGAGGACGAACGGGCTAGAGTGTGAATCAACTGAATCTCCTCGTCGGAGAGCATGTGCTCTGTACTGCGTCTGTCAGAGTCACAGCAATTGAAATGAGTCTCCTCGTCGGAGTACTCTGACCCGCCACAATATGTGGACAACTACTCATAAAAAGGGCCGAACTGAAAGGCCGTGGAGTGCAATCCTCGTCGGAGTCCACAGTCGCTGGAGAATGAAGTCTAAAGAAGTCTCCTCGTCGGAGAACTGGGTCTACTCCTCGAAAGGGATTGTTCACCAAACATCCTGTGCTCATACGTCTCAACAAAATGGGGTTGCAGAAAGAAAACACCGTCATCTTCTTGACGTTACAAGGTCCCTTCTCATTCAGAGTCATGTCCCGTATACCTACTGGGGTGATGCAGTTCTTACTGCATGTTATCTTATAAATCGTATTCCCTCATCTGTCTTGAATGAACAGGTTCCTTTCTCACTTATATATCCTGACAAGGATCTGTTCACTCTTACACCTCGTGTCTTTGGGTGTGTCGCATTTGTCCATCAGTTGTCGCCCGGTTCGGACAAGCTCTCTCCTAGGGCTGTCAAGTGCATCTTTGTGGGGTACTCCAGAACTCAAAAGGGGTACAAGTGTTTTGACCCTGTGCGTCGGCGGTATATGATCAGTGCAGATGTTAATTCTTTGAATCTATCATGTATTTTTCAGAATCCGGAAACATGCAGCCACCACCATTGTCTCCTGATACCGTTTTCATGGCACCACCAACATCACAGCCGTCACCTCCAGAACTACCACCACCACCACCACCACCACAACCACCAACAATATCCCCGTTACCATTCCATTACACCCGACGGCCGAATCAAGCTCATGGCTCTGACCAGTCAACTAGCTCGCCTATGGTATGTAATGAGAATATTAATGTTGATGAATCTGACGACACTTCTCAGCAGGATGCAGTACAGGAGCAGGGTGCAACTTCAGAGGATCTGGATGTCCCAATTGCTCTACGAAAGCAGAAGAGAAGCTGTGCCAAGTATCCAGTATCAGCTGCGGTCTCGTTTGAGAGGCTATCTGGACCATTCAGGACGTTTGCATTGGCACTCTCAGCTACAGATATTCCACGGAACCACCATGAGGCTTTGCAGGATTCTAGATGGCGGCTAGCAATGGAGGATGAGATGGCGGCTCTTCAGTCTCGAGGTACATGGAGCTTGGTTACCATACCTCCAGATGTTACCCCAGTGAGTTGCAAATGGGTGTTTACAGTGAAACACAATGCAGATGGTTCTATTGACAGGTACAAGGCACGCTTAGTTGCAAGAGGATTCACACAGACATATGGGGTAGATTACCTTGACACGTTCTCCCCTGTAGCTCGTCATTCCACTCTGCGGATACTCTTATCAGTTGCAGTTACTAGAGATTGGCCGCTCTATCAACTGGATGTGAAGAATGCTTTTCTGTATGGTGATCTGCAAGAGGAAGTATATATGCAACAGCCACCAGGGTTTGCTGTTGAGGGGGAGTGTTCCAAGGTTTGCAGATTACATAAGGCCATCTACGGCCTTAAGCAGAGCCCCAGAGCATGGTTCCAGAAGCTGTCAGACCTCTTTGAGAAACAAGGATATAAACGCTCCAATGCTGATCATTCCTTGTTCGTGCAGAAGACGGCGAGAGGTATTACTGTAATCATGGTTTATGTTGATGATATCTTGATTACAGGTGATGATGACCAGGGCATTAAGCAGGCAAAGGAAAAGCTGGGGACTGAGTTTGTCACCAAGGACTTGGGAGTCCTTAGATATTTTCTGGGGCTGGAATTTGCTAGAAATCCATATGGGCTAGTCATGACACAGAGGAAGTATGTCACAGATCTACTGAATGAGACAGGTATGCTAGGATGTCGGCCTGCTACGACACCAATGGATCCTAGCATGAAGTTATATGATGATGACACAAAAGAGGTCGACAAGCGAAGGTACAGAGAACTGGTAGGCAAACTGCTGTATGTCACGATCACTAGACCTGATATATCGTTTGCAGTGAGTCGTGTGAGCCAGTTCATGGAGCAACCACGCCAGGTCCATATGGATGCACTATACATGATTCTGAGATTTTTAAAATCATCTCCAGGTGCAGGCTTGCTATTTAAGAAAGGAAAGGAGATTTCTGTCACAGCATGTGCGGATGCAGACTATGCAGGATGCCCCAAGGACAGGAAGTCAACGTCAGGGTTTGCAGTCTATGTTGGAGATGCTATAGTTTCATGGAAGAGCAAGAAGCAGACAGTAGTGGCCAGATCCAGTGCTGAATCAGAATATAGGGCTATGGCCCAGGCTAGCACAGAAATGATGTGGGTGAAATCCTTACTTGCAGATCTATGCCTTGACATACCTCTTCCTATGATGTTGGAATGCGACAATCAGGCCGCCTTATTCATCGCAAATAATCCAGCGTTTCATGAAAGGACCAAGCATATTGAGGTCGATTGTCATTACATACGTGACATGATTCAGAAGGGGTTCATTGCTACATCTCACGTCACATCAGAGAATCAAACTGCTGATATCTTCACCAAGGCTCTACTTAGAGGTCCATTCCAGAAGTGCGTGTCCAAGCTGAGCATGATTGATATCTATGCTCCATCTTGAGGGGGAGTGTTGACGCATATGCTCTACTTGTCCCATTTTGTTATTTTATTTTCTTGTCATTCTCTTTATGTAATTTACCCATAGGCTACTCTCCTATATAAGAGAGCCTAGGGCTATGGAATAGACAATCTCTCATTTCACGTTTCCCAACAGTACTCTACTCCGGAGTCCCTATGAAACCACATGAAAACCCTAGCGAACATGGCATAGGGAATGGTCCTCTACTCTGGAGTCTCTATGCCTCACATGAAAACTCCGGCTGACAAAACAAGAAGAATGATGGGGACCACGATAAAAGATGGCATACATGTGCACATTTGAAAAGAAGACCGCATGCATGTGCGTGTCTGAAGACTCGGAATCTATCGTCGAGTCTAATCATCTGAACTGTAGAGTCTGAAAACTGAATGGTCTTTGGAATCTCTAAATTCGGAGAATCTAGAAAATCTGATAATCGGGCCTATGACTCTACACAATACTCCCCTTTTCTCCCATACTAGTCGGAATATATGTCATCGAATATGTTGGGAGAAGATAATATAATGGGGGTATATAAAAACATGCCGATAATCATCAATCTTCTCTCTTTTTTTTCGGCTTTTCAAACATTTTTTCCCCGGCTATTCCCCTTTTTTGTTTAATAGCCGTCCAACATAAGCCTTTCATAATTTTTTTATATGGCTTTTCAAATCATTTTGTTTTTTTGCAAATCTTTTGTGTATGGCTTTTTATTATACACGCCTTTTCTTTTTTTTTTGAAACATCATTTTTTTAATACTCGCCCAAAGTGAGCCTAGAATAATGCAGCCCCCATTTTTTTAAAGACAGAGCAACCCACTTGGGCTCTCAAACAAATAACCCCTTAATATTTTTTTTAAATAGGCAGTGGGCCTAGGGTTCCCAATCGTAGGAACTTTCCTCGCGAAATACCGCATCGCCGCACGTGATGGGGATCAGCCTGGGATTTCACCGTCGCTTAGGAGATTGGGAGCTTGCCTGCGTGTGCCGCCCGAGATGCATCTTCGTCTGGGTCGGGGCCTGGGCTCCGCCTGGAGGCTGCGGGGGGGAGGTGGGTGGTGGCGGAGGTACGCACCAGGGTATCACCTCTCGATGTTGCTGCTCAAGGGTGGCCATGGGCTTGAAGCCTCGATCTCGCGCGAGTGGGGGGGGGGGCACGAGATGCCGCCGTCGAGGAATCGTGATGCACTGGTGCACGAGATATGGCGATCCTCTTGGAATCGTGAAGAGCACCGCCAATCAGGAGGGCACCGCCTGGGCGCGAAGATGATTCGCGGCACCGCCGAGGAGCACAAAAGGGTACTGCCAGGAGCTTGGAGATCTTGATGCCTCGTCGCTGGAGTCGCCAGATGCCGTACTATGCGGCTGGAGTCACCAGATGCCGTTGTGCACGAGATCTGACGGTAGGTCGATCAGAGGGTCGACAGCGGTTGGAGATGCGCGCGACCAGGAAGGTTGCGTTGGAGCGCCGCTTGAGCACTAGGTTGAGCGCCGCCAACGGCGTGGAGTTGGGCCTGCCACCCCATAAGGGTGTGAGGGCGCAACAACAAGCCCTGATGTCGCCTGGTGTCGCCTGTGTGCGCGATGCCTGGATCTGACTATGCTTGTTAAGCCTGGAGGAATACACTATGATTAGGGTTCCATCAGGAACCCTAATGGCTTCTCTTGGACAGTCTTGAGATCAAACATGAACAACCGCTTCGTACGAATTTCAGAACTTGAACGAAACACTAACATGATCTTTATAAAGAAGATCGTCAAGAACGAACAATAATTAAATCTAAAAAAACTTGATAATCCTCGAGAATTGACCCGCTCTGATACCATGTTAGAAAATAGGAATGCGGAAGCGAATTGATAAACAAAGCATAAGAACAGAAAGATAAACTTGGAACACAAAGATTTTTACATGGAACCCTACTCCGTAAGGAGCGAAATGAAACCACGGGAGAGCACTCAAAGGGGCGGATATTGCATTCTTTTTTCTCTCATCTGACTACATGGGTGTGGAGCTCTATATATAGCACCCACATAGTCTCCACGTCTCCAAACTGGTAGATGTGAGACTAAACAACTGGATGGGGTAAATGAATCCTGTAGGTATCCAATTACCCATCTATAACTCAATAGACGCACAACCAAATACTCCAACAAGCTGAATAGAAGTACTCTGATCAGTATCGGGGATTCAACGACCCCGACCGAAATGGTGACCACATAAAACCGCCTTCAAGGTTGCAAAAGTCAGCAATCAATAGTTGGTCAGTCGGGTCACCGAGTAATGATTAGTCAGCAATCAAGGGAATAAGCAAACTTAGACGAGCTTTAATCAGTTTTATATTTGTCTCGCTTATTTTAAATAATTACTTTGTATACATATACTCTCATATATTTACATAGTCTTGCACATTTTCGATACCATAATGAAATAAAAGAAGCAATTGAAATAAAAGAAGAAAAAAGAAGCAAGCTAAGAAAAAAATTTGCCGTATAATAAGAGCAATGATTTCTAAAGATACAAATTACAAACTAAAGAAGCATCTTAGAGTCAATATATCATCAAAGCAAACAAAACATATCATCAAAGCGTATTAAAGAAGCATATAAATTACTCTAAGAGTGCGTTTGGATAGAGGGTTATCTAGAGGTGGGTAACATGTTTTTATATTTTGGTGTTTGGATAGAAGGTTTGGTGTAAAGAGGGTTTGTTGTGATGTGATTGCATTGAAGTTTGGAAAAATGAGTAGTTGTTTTGATTTGATTGTATTGGAATTTGAAAAAATGAGTAGAAGTTGAGTATTTTATAATTTTTAGATGATAAGATGGTATACTATATTACTTTTTGTTGAAATGAATGAAGAGAAATGAGTTGTTTGATGTATTAAATAAGAAAGAGTTGACCTTGGTCGGCCCCACAAGAGGGTTAAGGATTTGGGTTTTGGAGGGTAACCCCTCTAAAGAGGGGGGTAACCCCCAACCAAATGCACCCTAATGTTTCAAAATAGTATCATCAAAGCATACTAAAGAAGCATACAGATCAATCTAATGCTAATGATCATTGAAGCATATAAAACACGTCATCAAAGAGAAAAAACTGAGGGGGAAAAGCCTAGATCTCGATGTGTTGGGCAGCGACGAGAGGGAGGCGATGAAGTTGCAGTGGCACGCTAAAGTAGCGCTCCAGGGAGCTGCGAAGGCCTAGAGGGGCATCTTTGAGCAACGAGAAGCACAAGGGCAACAAGAGGGTTTATAGTTTGGGAGTTGGGAAGGAAAAGGGAATAGCAAGGGTGGGGCTTTGCTTCACTTATTGTGGGACAATAAGTGAAATTGAAGCAGAGAAGCAGGATCAGGCAGGGTATCATGTCGGAGTGTTAACAGTTCACATGGTTTTTGACAAATCCAGTCGATCGTTAGTCAGCCGACTTAACCCTTTTAGTCGGTTACCCTACTAATGGTCGAATAGCTTAAGTTAAAGCAGTTGACCTTCAACGATAGGATTCCATCAATATGCGAAGAAGCCTCGGATAGTCGAGAAAAGAAAAGGTTCACATGCAGAGTTGTCCGCCGAACGACATCAATCCCATAGACTAGACTCCCTACTTCTAGGTGGCTTGAGCGCCTCCTATTCCCAACAAGCCATAGCCATATGCCCTCTTTTCTCACAATGGTAGCGCAAAGGGCCTAGTCAGACGGAATCCAACCCCATTCCTCCGAGTGACGTCGTTGGAGCCTTAGTGCCATCCAACCACAAGCATCTAAATCCTCTGTCGTCAACCTAATGGAATCCACAGGTTGCTCGGAATTCGGTTTCCGCCTCAAACCCGCTCATTATCAACGTCCCTTGTTCGCTCATACTTGGTGGCTCTCTATCTATTTATCTCTCTTGGATGCAAGCACCCCATCATGTTGTGGAAAACCCTCTGCTTGTTTCATCATTCACCAGTATTCTCATCATGATATCCTAGTTAGGAAAAAGAATGAAAGTAGTTTATTCCTGAGAATCCTAGGATATCTTATATAGAGGAGAGACCTATGGGTAAATTACATAAGATGGAGATAAGGAAAATAAAATAAGGAAATATTATAGAAACATAAATATATCTCTACAATCCCCCTCAAGATGAAGCATAGATGTCAATCATGCTTAGCTTGGAAGAACACTTCTGAAATGGTCCTCTGAGCAAAGCCTTGGTAAAGATATATGTCGTTGGTCCCTGAACTGACATGAGAGGTAGAAACAAGCCCTTCTGAATCATGTCTCTTGTATAATGGCAGTCTACTTCAATGTGCTTTGTTCTTTCATGAAATGCAGGATTGTTTGCAATATATAGGCAGCTTGATTATCACATTGTAACTGCATCAAGTACTTCAGACAATCAAGCTGCCTATTTATTGCAAACAATCATGCATTTCATGATCTACTTCAATGTGGGTTCGAGCAGTGCTAGCAGACTCTGGGTGTTCTCTGCATGAACGATGAATGATCTGCATTTGACCTCTTAAACCCATGCTTTTCAATTAGTTCCGAGAGCTTCTAAAACCATGCCCTTGGACTCTACTTAAAGCCATATATTGCCATGTGAAGTCTACAAACATGCTGACACTCTCCCTCAACAGCAAACCCTGGAGGTTGTTGCATGTAGACTTCCTCCTGGAGATCTTCATACAAAAACGTAATTTTAACATCTAGTTGAAATAAAGGTCAATCACGTACCACAGCAACTGAAAGGACATGCAGAGTGGAGTGACATACAATAGGAGAGAAGGTGTCCAGATATTCCACTCCATAAGTTTGTGTGAATCCTCGTGCCACCAATCTGACCTTGTAGCGATCAAGGCTCCCATTTGCAACTAACAACAGATGCTCTATTAGGAGCAGCCAGCTCCATGTACCATGTGACTGTAGAGTAGCCATCTCCTCTTCCATAACTAAATGCCAATGACTATCCTTCAAGGCCTCCTGATAATTCTGTGGGATTTCCACAGCAGATAGAGCAACAGTAAATCCCTGGAATTCCCCATGTTAAGCGTGTTGGAAAAAAATGAGCAACTTATTATTCCATAGATCCCTAGGCTCTCTTATATAGAGGAGAGACCTATGGGAAAATTACATAAGATAGACGAAAGAAAAGTAAACTGAGAAAATAATACATAAATATGAATATATCTCTACACTCGCCCTAAAGATGGAGCATAGATGCCAATCATGCTCAGTTTGGATGAACACTTCTGGAATGGTCATCTGAGCAGTGCCTTGGTAAAGATGTCTGCAGTTTGGTTCCCTGAGCTGCCATGAGATGGGGAGATGAAGCCCTTATAGTGGTAGTCAACTTCAATATGCTTCGTCCTTTCATGAAATGCATGATTATTTGCAATGAATAGGGCATCCTGATTAACACTTTTTAGAGACATAGGAAGAGGCACCTCTATGTGTAGATCTGTTAGTATTGCTCGAACCCACATCATTTCTGTACTAGCTTGTGTCATAGCCTTGTACTAGGATTCAACACTAGCTCTGGCCACCACAGTTTGTTTCTTGCCTTTTCAAGAAACAATTGAACCACCAACAAATATAACAAAGCCTGACATGCACTTCATGTCCTTAGGGTAGCCTGCGTAATCTGCATCTGCACATGCTGAAATAGTAGCGCTTTCTATTTTCTTGAATAGCAACCCTGCACCTGGCGATGATTTCAGATACCTTAATATCATATGTATAGCATCCATATATACTGACGCGGTTGTTTCATGAATTGGCTAACCAGACTGACTGCAAAGGAGATGTCGGGTCTAGTGATGGTTACTGTTAGAAAATCGGAAGCGGAAGCGTAAACATGGAAAAAATAAATAAGAATAAAGAACATCAGGATTTTACGTGGAACCCTACTCCGTGAGGAGTGGGATGAAACCACGGGAGAAGCCCTCAACGGGGCGGATATTCTATTGAATTTCTCATCGGTTACAGGAGGCCTGGGGCTCCTTATATAGCTTCCACAGGGCCTCCAAGTCCCACCGCTAGGCGATATGGGACTAAACTCAGTGGTGGGGTAAATGGATCTTGGAGGGATCCATTTACCCACCTATTACATAAGTGACGCATGCTCCAAATACTCTAACACTCCCCCTCAAGCTGGAGCATGCAATGCTCAGCTTGGACAAACAGAAAGAAACTCAACTCACAATACATGACACTACAGACAATATCAACCCAACGCGCACAACTGCTGCAGTCGAGGACGTTGCTTCTCATGGCGTGCATGTGAGGAGGACGAATGGGGCTGGACTGTCTATCTGGCTCAGAGAATGGTACTCTACTGTGGAGTCCCTATGATACCACATGAAAACCCTTGCCCTTAATGGCATAGGGAATAGTCCTCTGCTCTGGAGTCCCTATGGCTCACATGAAAGCTCTGGCCGACCAACAAGAATGATAAATGATTGGCATGCGTCATCGTCGAGTCTGAATTTGAAAAAAGGAGTCTGAACATATGACCGGTCTGGAAAATATGATATCTGAATCTTGGAACAAGACCTGTGACTCTCTATATATACTCCCCCTTTCTCCCATACTGGTCGGAATGGCATTGTTGACCACGTTGGGAGAAGATAAAATAATACATAAATATGGGGAAAAAACATGAAAAAAATTTCTCTTGCGGCTTTTCTTCTTCTTCTTCCTTTTTTTTGTAATAAGCCGGCCATTTTTTTTCGAACATTTTTTTATAAGCCGTTCCAACAATTTTTTTTGGCTTTTGCAACATTTTTCTTTTTCTTTTTCTTTTCCCTTTTTTTAAATGCGTATGGCTTTTTTTAATTATACGCGCCTTTTTTTTTTGCAAACTATACTTCTCCTTTTTTTTCTCATTGCTCTTCTTTTTTTTAAAAAAAAAAACTATCGGCCCACATGGCCCTTTAAACAAATAACAATTTTTTTAATTCGGCCCATTTGGGCCTGCCACCTTCTACTTAAAGTTCCCACGCTGGGACCCTCCTTCTGTCAAAACACGTCGTCCCCCGTGTTGGGGGTTTCGTCTTGCGTCGCTGGAGATGGAAAGCCTGGGACTGCCGCCTGGGACATGGAGAGGCCTGGAGATGGGAGATGGAGATCGAGCCTGGGAGCCCTTCGCTGCCTCGGGCCTGGGCGGTTGGGTGTGCCTGGGTCGGTGCGCGCGATAGGCCTGGGTTGTGCCGCCTGTGCGGCTGGGGGCTCGCCGAGGTGCGCCGAGGGAGGAGTGCGGCACCACCTGGGCTCGCGAAGAGCCTCCGCCTTGGCGCTTCTGCTCGGATGGAGTACGCCGTCGTTGGCTGATGGAAGGCGCGAGATGCCGCTTGAAGATGATTTGCGACGCCTTGTGGCGCTGCGGGAGGATTGCTTGAGAGGGAAGGCTCCGCCTTTTGGATCATGTCGCTGGAGCGACTGGAGGACTGAGGCGACAGTGCTGGACCGCCTTTTGGATCGTGCGTGAGCCGCGCTGCCGCTGGATGCGCACGGGAGGACAGATGGTCGCGCCGTTACTGCCTGGAGAGTATGCTGCCGTTGGAAGAAGGATCGCATGCCTGGGCACGAAGATGCTTCGCGGCTAAAGGGGTACTGCCAGGAGCATGGATTACTTGATGTCTCGCCGCTGGAGTCGCCAGATGCCACACGACCAGGGAGGTTGCGCAGAAGCGCTGCCTGGATCGTATGCAACCCGAAGGTTGGAGGCTGCCTGGGCGTCCTGAGCAACGATGCTAGAGCATGGATTAGGGTTTCAATGGAAAAACCCTAGAATTTCTTGAACAGCTCCAGAACATAATAATCAGACTTGAACCAGACGAGCACAGATCTTGAAAATAACTTCATAAAAATTCATCTTCAAGAACGAACCAATAATCGGATCTCGAATCAAAATAAAGAACACGATGAAATCCCCGAGAAACGAACCCGCTCTGATACCATGTTAGAAAATCGGAAGCGGAAGCGTAAACATGGAAAAGATAAATAAGAATAAAGAACAACAGGATTTTACGTGGAACCCTACTCCGCGATGAACGGGATGAAACCACGGGAGAAGCCCTCAACGGGGCGGATATTCTATTGAATTTCTCATCTGTTACAGGAGGCCTGGGGATCCTTATATAGCTTCCACAGGGCCTCCAAGTCCCACCACTAGGCGGTATGGGACTAAACTCAGTGGTGGGGTAAATGGATCTTAGAGGGATCCATTTACCCACCTATTACATAAGTGACGCATGCTCCAAATACTCTAACAGTTACATAGAGAAGCTTTCCCACCAGCTCTTTATATCTTCTCTTATCTACCTCGTTTGTATCGTCATCTTACAATCTCATGCTTGGATCAATAGGCGTAGTAGTTGGTTGACATCCAATCATGCCTGTCTCACTTAGCATGTCAGTGACATACTTTCTTTGAGTCATCACCAGACCCTGTTGATTCCTGGTAAACTCGAACCCCCAAAAATATCCTAGGGGTGTCAAGATCTTTGGTGACAAATTGATTGGCCAGAAATTCTATCGTCCTTTTTATCTCTTGACTATCATCACGTATAACCAATATATCATCATCATACACCATAATAGCCACTAATCCTCTAGAGGTTTTCTGCTACAAAGAGAGTGATCTGCATTCGACCTTTTGAACCTTCTGCTTCTCAAACAAATTTGAGAGCTTCTGAAACCAAGCTCTTGTGCTTTGTTTAAGGCCATATATTGCCTTATGAAGTCTACACACCGGTGACACTCATCCTCAACAGTGGACCCCGGATGCTGCTGCATGTAGACTTCTTCCTGAAGATCACCAAGAAAGCATTTTTAACATCTAGCTGGAACAACGACCAATCATGTATCACTGCAACGACAAGGAGAACTCGTAGGGTAGAATGTCGAGCAATAGGAGGAGGTGTCTAGATAATCCACCCCATAAGTCTGAGTAAAACCTCGCACGACCAGATTGTCCTTGTACCTATCAAAGCTCCCATCGGCATGATACTTCATAATAAAGACCCATTCACAGCTTACCAGTTACCACAGACGACCCACTAGGGGCATGTACCAAGGTCCAAGTGCCTTGAGACTGTAAAGAAGCCATCTCCTCAATTGTTTTGTGCCACTGACTATCCTTCAAGGCCACTTGATAAGTCCGTGGGATGTCCACAGTAGACAGAGCAACATCAAATCGCCTGACTTCTCTTGTAAGACGATCAAAACAACACCTAAGAAGCAATAGGATATGATGCACATGTATGCCTTTGCTTCCGAATAGCAATGGGTACATCAAGGTCGATGATTGTTATCCCCAATAGCTCCTGGGCTTCACCCTGCTACAATAGTTCCTGCTAAGACGCATCTCCAGATCCACCGTTAGAAATATCGTATTCAGGACATACCTCAGGCGTGTTGGATGGTGTGCTATGAACATGAGCAAGAGGCGGTCGTCGACTGTAATGAAGTGATAATGGTGGGACAGGGATGATAGGTGGTAGGACCGGGGATGATGGTGGTGATTAGACCTGGCCAATGGGTCAGAGGCCCGGCCTCCCAGCCCGCTCATGGATCGCACTTGGGCCAAGAGATGTCAAGAATGGGTCGGCCCGGCTTGGCCCGCCCGTCAACTAGGCGGGCCATGGACATGTGCCATAAAACCCGACCCGGTCAGCCCGACCCACACATATAAAAATATAGGTTTAAAAATTATATTTTAGATACATTTAATATAAGATACCTCAAGTTTTTTATTACGTTATAAATATTACATCTTATTTTATAATTTACATGCAAATTAACACATATTATGGTTACTTGGATTTAGAAAGATTAGATGATGCTAAAACAATATAATTGTCTACATAAATTTGATTAATAAATTAATAAAAAATTTACTTTACATTAGGCCCATGGGCCAGCCAGCCCGACCCAGACCTAGGCCGGGCTTGGGCCTTGAAGTATAGCCCATAGACCAGATCGGGCCGGGTCGGGCCTTGGACATGGAGTTTTAGAACCTCAGCCCGTTCGGCCTGGCCCACGGCCCAGCTCGACCCGCACTTTGGCCAGATCTAGTGGTGATGACGTAGGAGACTGAGATGGCGAGGATGGTAGTGAGGATGGTGGTGATGATAGAGGTGGTGGTAGTGGGATGTATACTTCGCTATCAGAGTCTGAGGGGATTAACCGATCACCTGTTGGAGAGAAATACATTACGGACTCAAAAAATATGACATTAACACTTATATAATATTTCTTGTGCACGGGATCATAACATCTATATCCCTTACGAGTCCTAAAATATCCCACAAACACACATTTGACAGCTCGAGGAGAGAGCTTGTCAACTCTAGGAGAAAAAAATATGAACAAAGGCAACGAATCCAAACACACGAGGGCCAAGAGCGAACAACTCCTTCTCTAGGAATACGATTGAGAAGGGAACTTTCTCTCCAAGACAGACGACGGTATGCGATTGATAAGGTAACGGGTTGTAAGAACAACATCCCCCCAGAATGAGTGAGGAGCATGACTCTGGATAAAAAGAGTACGAGCAACATCAAGGATATGGCGATATTTTATTTCCACAACACCATTTTGTTGAGATGTGTAAGCACAAGTTCTTTGATAAACTATACCATGTGAAGAGAAGTATTGAGTCAGAAAATTAGTACAAAATTCTAAAGCATTATCAGACCTCACAATCTTAACATCAGAAGAAAAAACATTACGAAATTCATTGAAAAAAGTTTGAGTCAAGTTCCCATCCTCAGACTTAAATCTTTCATCAAAAACACCCATGACAAACAAGAAAAATCATCCATAACAACTAAATAAAATCGGTGTCCTTGATGATCAGGAATCCGCCTCGGACCCCAAATATCGACATGGAACTCAAATGAGGAGCGACTGCTCCGACTCTGACGAATGGGAAAGACAAATCTATGATGCTTTCCCAACTGACATGCCTCACAATTGAAGGATTCTCGAGACGAGATCTGAGGAAGAGCATGACATAATTTATGGAGGGGAAGATGACTAAAACGCATATGCCATGTGAATGGAGAAGCATAACTAGTAGATTGAGAAGACAGTCCAGCACACGGAGCTTGAACCAATCTGTAGAGGCCTCCCTGCTCACGACCACATCCAATCACCTTGCTGGTTAGAATGTTCTGAAAAACAAGAGACGGTGGATCAAATATAGCAAGACAGTTCGAATCTCTAGTAATCTGACTGATAGACAATAAGTTCATAGAAAAATCTTGGGCATGTAACTGTGGAAATGTAAAGGAATGAAAAAAGTACAATCACCGTGGTCTTAGAGCTCTCTTATATAGGAGAAAAGCTCTAGGAAAAATTACATAGATAATCGAGAAAAATAAAGTAACTACAGAATAACATATAAGGAGATAGAAATATCTCAATACTCCCCCTCAAGATGGAGCATAAATGTCTATCATGCTCAGCTTGGAACAACAACGGTGAAACGGTCTCTCGCAAGTGTTTTGGTGAACATGTCATCAATCTGATCGCCTGAAGTAACATGAGATGTGAGTATAAACTCTTTTTGAATCAGATCACGGGTGTAGTGGTAGTCAACCTCAATGTGTTTTGTTCTTTCATGAAAGGCATGATTATTCGCTATAAACAACGCAACTTGATTATCACATTGTAGATGCATAGGAAGAGGCACCTCCATAGTTAGGTCAGTCAGAACGGACTTGACCCACATCATTTCTGTGCTCCCTTGGGTCATTGCCCTATATTCCGACTCCGCACTAGATCTGGTCATAACTGTTTGTTTCTTGCTCTTCTAGGAAACCAACGAGCTGCCTACAAACATAGTGAAATCTAAAGTTGACTTTCTATCCTTGGGACACCCAACATAGTCTGCATCCGCACATCCTGACACTGTCAGGGTGGTTTCTCTCCTAAATAGAAGTCTTGTACCTGGAGGAGATTTGAGATACCTCAAGATCATGTTGACTGCATCCATATATGACTTCCTAGGTTGCTCCATAAATTGGCTAACCCTGCTGACCGCAAACTATATATCAGGCCTGGTAATGGTGACATACAGTAGCTTCCCTACCAGCTCTCTGTACTGTCTCTTATCTACCTCTGCAGAGTCATCATCATAAAATTGTGCATTAGGATCCATTGGAGTAGTAGTAGGTCTAAATCTTGTCATACCCGTCTCGGATAAGATATCAGTGACATATTTCCTCTGTGTCATTACCATTCCCTGCTGCTTTCTTGCAAATTCTAGTCCAAGAAAATACCTCAGATTACCAAGATCCTTGGTCACGAACTGCTGTCCAAGAAAATTCTTGGTTTCCTGGATTCCTTCACTATCGATGCATGTGATAACAATGTTGTCATCCACATAAATCAAAATAGCAACCATACCTTTCTGGGTCCTCTTAACAAAAAGAGAATGATCCGCAGTAGATCTGACAAAACCCTGTAGTTCAATCAACTCTGAGAGCTTCTGAAACCAAGCCCTCGGACTCTGCTTACGACCATATATGGCCTTATGAAGTTTACACACCATGCTAGACTCTCCCTCAGCAGTAAACCCTGGTGGTTGCTGCATATACACTTCTTCATGCAAATCGCCATATAAGAAAGCATTCTTGACATCTAATTGGAAAAGGGTTCAGTCCTTTATCATGGCAACGGCAACGGCAACAAGAATGCGTAATGTAGAGTGACACGCAACAAGAGAAAAGGTGTCTTGATAGTCCACCCCATAGGTTTGGGTGAATCCACGAGCAACCAACCGTGCCTTATATCTGTCCACGGAACCGTCTGCACGGTGTTTAATAGTAAACACCCACTTACTGCCAACGATAGAAGCACCAAGGGGAGCGGGAACGACACTCCACGTACCACGAGATTGTAAAACAGCCATCTCCTCTTCCATAGCAAGACGCCAAGGGCCACTCTGTAATGCCTCCTGATAGGATCTTGGTATCTGCACCGCTGATAAGGCAACAACAAATCTCTGCAAGTCCCCAGATAGTCGCGCTAGAGAGACATGAGAGGACAGAGGATGCATAGTACATGCACGTCGCTTCCGTTGTAGAGCAATGGGGACATCCAGGTCCACTGTATCCATAGAAATAGTATCGTCCAGAACATCCTGCACGCTCAAATCACCAGTGCCATTAGTAGAACTCAAGTGCTCAGGACATACCTTGGGCGTGCTGGATGTTGGTGGAGGCACATGAGCATGAGATCGGCGCTGATAAACCTGAGGAAAGAAAGTAGGTGTGGCAGGAGGTGGAGGTTGCGGTGGTGGTCGTGTTGGTAGTGGTGGATGTGGAGAATGTTGTGATGGTGGTGGTGGAGTAAGAGAGATAGGAGGTGGTGGCATGTAAACCTCTTCTCCACTCTCTGAAGAGACGAGCTTGTCACCTGTAGGAGAGAAATACATGATGAACTCAAAGAAGGTGATACCTGCACTAACATAGTACCCCCGAGCAGGGTCAAAGCAATGATACCCCTTTTGGGTCTTGGAATACCCAACAAACACACACTTGACTGCTCTGGAAGAGAGCTTGTCAAGCCCTGGAGACATCTGATGAACAAAGGCAACGCATCCAAAAACACGAGGTGTAAGAGAAAAAAAGATCCTTCTCGAGAAATGCAATCGAGAATGGAATCTTTTCTCCCAGAATCGACGAAGGCATACGATTTACCAAATAACATGCAGCAAGAACAACGTCTCCCCAGTAAGAGTGGGGAGCACAACTCTGAATCAAAAGAGTCCTGGTGACATCCAAGAGATGACGATGTTTCCTTTCAGCCACCCCATTATGTTGACACGTATAGGCACACAAGATGTCTGATGCACAAAACTATAAGATCTAAAACAATGAGAAAGTTGTGTACTACAGAATTCAAGTGCATTATCAGAACGAATATACTTGACATTTGCAGAAAAGACATTCCTTATTTCATTAATAAAGGACTGAATGATAGGACTAGCATCAGACTTGTTCTTGAGCAGAAAGACCCATGACAATTTAGAAAACTCATCAACAACAACGAGATAAAATCAATGTCCCTGAAGATCAGGAACACGACTGGGACCCCAAATATCCAAATGAATCAACTCAAACAGACCATGACTACTTTGACCCTGACGACTCTGGAATGTTGACCTATGATGGTTCCTAAGCTGGCAGGCCTCGCACTGGAAAGTAAAGTGAGGAGAAATCTGAGGAAGAACATGATACAACTTTTGCAGAGGAAGATGACCAAAGCGAAGGAGCCACATATACGAAGAGACATCCCATGCGAAGAGAAGAAACAGCAGCATATGGAGATTCAACTAGTATGTATAGACCTCCTTGCTCACGACCAGCACCAATCACCCTGTCCGTTAGAATATCCTGAAGCACAAGAGCAGACGGGTCAAATATGGCATGACAATGCAAATCCTTGGTGATTTGACTAATAGATAATAAATTCATAGAGAATTTAGGAGCGTAAAGAACATTCTGAAGCCACATTTCAGGTCATAACTGCACCTCCCCCTGACCAATAATGGGGGAATGTGTCCCATCAGCTATCACCACAGATCTGCTTGACTGAGTTGGGCCATAGGTACTGAATTGACCTCTGTCACCACATAGGTGATGGGATGCTCCTGAATCCATGATCCACTCTGACAAGTCTGCCCTGTAACAACTAGTAAAAACATATGTTGTACCTGGAGTGGATGCAGTGGCTGAGGATGCTACCTCAGAAGATTCTGACTGTGAGCTAGTTGACCCGGGAGACGGCATGATCTCCCTAGGTCGAGCAACTAACTCATCAAACCTTTGGTCAGATGCGACAGAAGAACTGTTGCCCAGCTGGATCTGGTCTGCCATGCGTACTGAGGCAGGAAACCCATGCTTAGAATAGCACGTTTCCTTTGAACGACCTGACCTGTGACAGTAAGTGCAAGGCTGACGAGGGGGCTTGCTGCTCGCTCCTCTTCCACGGCCTCCTCGACCACGGAACTGCGTAGTGCTCCCCCCTATCACGAGATGCAACCATGGCTGAGGAAGTCTGAGACACGGAAGAACCACCAAAAGATATGGAGAGTCTGCTCATGTGAACCCCTCAGGATCCGGGTACCCGTTAATCACACACTCGCACTATTATTCACATGAGATCGTCTGAAGTTGTAGAGAAGCAGGGAAAATTTTTCGCGCAATTACGACATTCATTTCCATCACATAACCACAAAGTAAAAGAGACAAATGGCACCAAAATTCTTTTCATTAATATTCATATCAGTTTACAACATGTACAAGGATCTTCCATTTTACAACATATATCCCAAAGTGTGATACAAAAGAGATAGCATTTACATCATTATCTGAACAAAAACCGAGACAAAGTAATTCATACCGTCTCGTGTATACTCTGTCTCCAGGAACATGGCCTCAAATTTCAGCGAAATTCGATCGAATTTCTGTGGAATATCGATATCCGGTCGAAATTGAAATTCGATCGAAATGACCGAAATGACCGAAATATGGGGGTCCTAGTACAAAAAATGACCGAAATGACCGAAATTTCAGTCGAAATTCCACCGAAATTCCATCGAAATTCTGTTTTGGTCGATACCGAAATGGTGATCGAAACCGACATTTAAGGCCTTGTCCAGGAAGCATGTATAGCTACTGAACTGCTACTAAACTGCAGGCTGTTTGCCTGCCAAACACGTTAGGAAAGAAGAGGCGTCAGCCATTGCTGGTACCTCCCAAAAACTTATAAAAATAACTAGACATTTAATATGTGCAAAAGCAATCAAGTAGAAAGGTGGAAAGTAAAGTTTACATCTACTTGCGTAAGTAAAAAGGTTTTTCAGGCTATTTTTAAGCATCTCAAATGTTTGTCCCATAACCCAACATTTCCCATATGTGACATATTTATATAGTAGTGGAGTATTCATGAGTGTATGAGTGTAAGCACATATGTCATTTTCTTCAGAGATCACGTTGGTGAGTGATAATGAAAAAGTTAAGATTGGAAAGATCTCTTAATTTATTTAAATTCTTAGATAGAGACAATAGTCATTTCCTACTAATCCCAACTTTTGATCGTAACTCTTCCAATTCTTAACTTCAATATTTCAGATATAACTTCAGATGATGTAGATGTAGATATGGATGATCTAGATATGGAATCGCCAAGTCTGTTGGCGAAGTAAACTCAAGCGGTGAAGAAGCCTACAAATGGCTCTTCCGTCTCGCCCTCTAATTGGAAGCGCGGTCCAAAAGAGGGATAGGTCTACTCCTAAACTACGCCACTGAAACGGGTGTGAGAGACTCCCTAGAAAAGTCGCTCTAGAAACCTGCCCGACTAGTACGGGCGAACGAGCTCGTACGTAAAACTGAAAACCAAGGATCCCCCGCCTGGGTATCCTAAAAGACAGGGTCAGCGGAACTGGTCTAAAGTCTGGATCCCAACGAGGCGTAAAACACTGCGAGCTCGCGTAAAAACCGAAAAGAGACTGGGATCCTAGACCCGCGCACTTGGCGGCCGCTGCCCTAACTGGGCTTCCTTTCCTCCGCTCAGGTGAAGGTCACCGCGCCCTCGCACAGTCATGTGTAAGGATCACCATGACTGGCAAAATTCGTTGTCACCATTGATTTACTATGATACTTATTTGATTTCTCAATCCTTTCTTAATCTTCTATGCGATCAATTGGCAGATCTAGACATCTTGGTCAACTATCTTATTGATAATGATTTATAGATGGCAGAGTATTTTTAAAGGGATGATTCCATGGATCCATTCTCGCAAAATTCTACAACTCTCCAAAACGCTCTTTCTTCATGGACTTGTAAAACCTTCCCTCGACCTTCTCATAGTCGGCCTCTCAATATGATGCGTCAACTTCTCAATCCTATGCCCACTTTATTTTCTTTGAATGATCGTTTTCTAATTTTGTGCAATTAGGGTGATTCTGATTTTTATATCTTCATAGATAATGTGCATCAGCCATTGCATACAGTTGGATAGAATTTATCATGTAACCATATGAGTTAAAGATAAGCTGAACCCGGTACTTGCTTTAACTAGTAGATATCGAGAGAGACTTAATCTAATACAATCTTTTATTCAAGCATTTGGAGGTATGCTTACTTAAATTATGGTTTCCTTGTATTAAGTGGAAGATGCGCTATTCACAAGTCATATTTAAAGGACGACAATACCTCTATATAAAAGTATTGTTGTATATATACATATGAAATAATTAGAAGATGTGATAGTTGAAAGATGTATTTGAAGATGTCTTTATACTATAGTATCCCTTAAACTTGGGAAAGCAAAAACTTAAATATCTAAATTTCATATTCCAGGAGAATAATTTGATCAGGGATCCAGGGATCAACGATTTAAATTTTTGAATATATATTCTTAAATAATTTCTGATTTAAGAACTCATATTTCTGAATTTCATATTTCCGGAAAATAACCACGAGTCACAGATTTTTAAATAAATTTCTATTAAATAATCTTCTGATTCAAGAACTTAAATTTCATGTTCCAGGAGAATAGAATATTTGATTATAGATCAGATCTTTCTAAAAAAATCCGATTTTAAGAATTTATATTTCTAATTTTCTAAATTTTATATTCTAGGAAAAATAATCACAGATCAGATTTTTAAATACATTTTCTAAATACATATTCTTTTGATTTAAGAACTTATATCTCTAATTTCAGAATCCAAGAGAGATCAGATACATATTCAAAAAGAAATTTTATAAAACAAAGATCAAAAGTTCATGAATACATAACGAATTTGTGCAAATTTTAGGGAGAACATTTCTATTGGCTTTGCCATAGCTTATATGGGATAGGAACATGATGCTTGTCCTACTACTAATACTCCATGTTGTAGCCAATATTCATTTTATTTATTATATATATATATATATTAAATGACATCAAGCTATGTGAGATTGTAGTAAAGCAATTGGAGTAAAAATGAGAAGAAGCTTTAAGGAGGATATAATATCCTAGAATAATAGAGATCTAGGGCAGTGGCCATCAGAAAACTTTTGCACAGATCTGTACCTAAAACCTCAAGGTTAACCCTTTTTGAAAAGAATTCACAAAAAAAATTTGTTCATCTTATTATCAATGCAAAAGACTCGTGCTTCACCATAAGGTGCATGCTGGAGGAGTGCCCAAAATCAATTAACTAATCAAGACATATTACGGTAATATTTTCACAGATCCTGATTTTTTTTTACTTCCAATTACCAACCTATTTATTGACAATATATCTTTCGATCATCCCTAATGGTAAAGTCTATTACTGTAGCAATTCAATGGATACAGGTGATTAATTTACCTTAATTAATATAATGTGTCTGTGTTAATAAAATGAATCCTACAGCAGATATTAGATATTGATTGTAATTATTTAAAAACATGACTTTGCATTGAACTTTTAGTTCATGAGATTCCTTCAATTAATTTAGTGGAAGAAGGGAGTAGAAGTATGTTCATGTATAGCAGTAATGGAGTTAAATGCACATGCAGAGCAGCAAGAGAATGGAGATGGGATTATACATATACTAAAATCTAAGATACATGCATGGCAGCAAGGAGAGTGGGTTGGGGATGGTACCTTGGATTTCTGGCTTGGATCAAAGCATGCAATCAGCTCTAGAGCTGCTTGGACAGCAGCTCCAACAGTCTCCCATGCAATAAGTACCAAGCTCCTTCAACTTCTTTGGTTGCTGCAGATGCTGGATCTCAGAGCAGCACATCAAGACTGCTGGACAACAGCAATGGCTGCTGTAAATGGCAGTAGCAGCAACCCACAATCCTTGCTGGAGTGCTGCAAGCAGCAAGAAGAAAGGGTGGTGCTGGAGGCCCTTACGGCTGGAGAGAATTGGAAGGATTTGGGGGAAACTAAGAAAGGTTTTGGGATTTATATTTATAAGGGGAGAGGGAAGACTTGGTATTGACAAGTGGAAAAAGAAAAATGCCAAGTGAAGGAGCAATAAAAGCCAAGTGGTCTGAAGAGAGAGCCAAATGGCTTTTCTGTTAAAGTTCTGCTGCTATAACAGAAAAATAAATAAATTTATTTTTTTTTGATTCATTTATTTAACAGAAGAGAGAGCTTGCTCTAAAGCTATGTCTAAGGATAGAACAGAGGAAACTGTCACAAACTATAAAATAGCGAAGAAGGAAGCAAAGAAGGCTGTAAGCGAAGCTAAGTCAAAAGCTTATGAGGTTTTGTATAAAAATCTCAACTCTAAGGAGGGCCAGAAGGATATATTCAGGTTGGCCAAAGCAAGAGAAAGAAAGACCAAAGACCTTTCTCAAGTGAGATGCATTAAGGATGAGGAAGGTTACGTGCTTCTTACTCAGAAGGATATAGAGATTAGATGGGAGCAGTACTTCCATAAACTTTTCATTGGAGAAGGAAGTAGAGAGATCACTTTGGGTGATCTAGCTAGTAGTGAAAGTTACTTGAATCGTGCATGCTATAGACGAATACAAAGGAAAGAAGTAGAGGAGGCTTTAAAGTCTATGAGACCTGGGAAAGGTGTTGGACCGGATGACATCCCTGTAGAATTATGGAAAGTTTTAGGTGAGCGTGGTTTGACTTGGCTTACGAATCTATTCAATGTTATTTGGCGAAGCAAGAAAATGCCTGAAGATTGGAGGAGGAGTATCGTGGTGCCTCTTTATAAGAACAAAGGAGACATTCAAAATTGTTCAAATTACAGAGATATCAAGCTGATGAGTCACACTATGAAAATTTGGGAACGTGTGATCGAAAGAAGGTTGAGGCAAGTTTCCCAAGTAAAAGAAAACCAATTCGGATTCATGCCAGGTCGCTCAACTATTGAAGCCATCCATTTGCTGAGGAGAACAATGGAGATTTATAGAGCTAAAAGGATAAATATCCATATGATCTTTATTGATTTGGAGAAGGCTTATGATTCCGTCCCACGAGAGGTACTATGGAGAGTTTTGGAGAAGAGACAAATACCTGTCCTATACATTAATCTCATAAAGGATATGTATGATAGGGCTTTATCTTGTGTAAGGACCCCGACGGGGAAGACTGACTATTTTGATATCAACATTGGTTTACATCAAGGTTCAGCTTTGAGTCCATTTCTTTTTACTTTGATTATGGACGAGTTGACACGTCACATTCAGGATGAGTTACCTTGGTGTATGTTATTTGCTGATGATATTGTGTTGATTGACGAGACTAGAGATGGAGTAAATGAGAAGCTTGAGGTTTGGAGACATGCATTGGAGACTAAAGGCTTTCGTATAAGTAGGGCTAAGACGGAATATATGGAATGCACCTTTGATGGAAGCAATGGTGAAGGAATCGAGGTGAAGATTGGTGACGATAACATTCAGAAGAGAGATTCTTTTAGATATCTGGGATCTATTTTGCAACATGATGGGGAAATTGATGGAGATGTTACTAATAGAATAAATGCAGGCTGGCTAAAGTGGAGAGGAGCCTCCGCTGTTCTTTGTGATAAGAAAATTCCTTTAAAAATTAAAGGAAAATTTTACAAAGCAGCCGTGAGACCTGCTATGCTTTATGGTTCTGAATGTTGGCCTGTGAACCATAGACATGTGCAGAGAATGGCTGTAGCAGAAATGAAAATGCTAAGATGGATGTGTGGACATACACGTAAAGATCGGATTCGGAATGATGCAATTAGAAAGAAAGTTGGTGTAGCTCCGATCGATGATAAGATGCGAGAAAACCGCTTAAGATGGTTTGGTCATTTGCAAAGAAGGTCAACTGATGCACCGGTTAGGAGATGCGAGTGTTGGGATGTTGAGCCGGCTAAGAGAGGGCGAGGACGGCCCAAGAAGTGTTGGAAAGAGACTATACGAAGGGATCTTAGCTTTTTGGATTTAAGTCCGGGATTGACCCAAGATAGATCTGAATGGAGGCGAAGAATCCATGTAGCCGACCCTACTTAATTGTGGGAAAAGGCTTTGTTGTTGTTGTTGTGATTCATTTATTTGAGATATTTTAAAAAGTCCGTATTCGCATCTCGAATGTCGGATTTTGACGCGCAATATCTCGAATTGATCGTCTCAAAATGACGATCAATATGAGTATAATATTGATATACTTCCGATCGGGTTTTGAATACCCGATTTTTTTTCGGATACGGTTTTTGTTTAAGATTAAATTTTGTGATTTAATAATATTAAACGACCTCCGATTGACGAACGGTCAATTCCGTTGATCTTGTTTCGTCGAATCGGATCTAATGATGGTCTCGGTTTGTTCCGCGGTTTCCAAATTTGCGTCGCGGCTTTTTCACGGCGCGCATTACGATGCGATCGATTTTCGATCGATTTCGCCCGAACGACTTTTGATTCACGATCAATTGATCATTTTAGGTTATCTAATGTCGTCAGATAACTTTATTGGGTCAATCGGACCTTAAACGGATCGAGTTCGGGTTTGTAGAAACCCGGATGTTACAATTATAAAAACCTCAAAGGGAGTCTCGTCCTCGAGACTCGAGTTAAGGTCATTATGTGTCTTGTGTTTTATTTGGCCATAAAAACCTCAAAGGGTTTTGAACCCATAAAAACCTCAAAGAGAAAACAAGCCATATATTTGAACATATATTTAATTACAAAAGCTTGTTTTGCTTATTACCTCAGAAAAGTTGCGGGTATCGTGCCCGCATGTCGGCTTCGGTCTCCCAAGTCGCTTCTTCGATGCCTTGTCGATGCCACAAAACCTTGACTAATGAAATCTCTTTGCTGCGAAGCTTCTTCACAGCATGATCAAGTATCTGTATCGGCCTCTCCTCGTATGTCAAATCAGGCTCCACGTCTAAATTCTCGTAACTGATGATGTGCCGAGGGTCGTGCACATACTTCCTCATGTTAGATACGTGGAAGATATCATGGATAGCTAAAAGATGTGGAGGAAGTGCTACTCGATATGCCACCTTCCCCACTCTAGCCAGAATCTCAAAAGGTCCAACATATCGCGGCGCCAACTTGCCATGAACACCAAATCTATGTACTCCCTTCATGGGAGATACACGGAGAAATACCCAATCTCCCACCTGTAATTCACAGGAATGTCCTTAGTATGTGATTAAGTTGATTATATATGAGTTATAATTGAATAAGTAAAGAGGAAATAATTAGATTACCTGAAACTCTATGTCTCTGCTTCGACGATCCGCATAGCTCTTCTGGCGGCTTTGTGCCGTCAGAAGCCTCCGTCTCACAAGATTAACAGCTCTCGCAGTCTCTTCCAAGAGATCTACGGAATATAAAGCATGATCGCCTACCTCACGCCAACTGAGAGGTGTGGGGCATCTCCGCCCGTATAGGGCTTCGAATGGTGCCATGCCAATACTGGAGTGATAGCTGTTGTTGTAAGTGAATACTACTAATGGCAGATGGTCCTTCCAGGACCCTTTCCACTCCAAAGTGCAAGCGCGGAGTAGATCCTCAAGCATCTGAATGGTGCGCTCATTCTGACCATCAATCTGTAGATGGCATGCAGAACTCATCTTCAGCTTTGTCTGTAGTGCTGACATGAACTGATGCCAATAATGCGACGTAAATCTCGAATCCCTGTCAGACACCACCTTTTGTGGTATACTATGTAATCTGATGATGTTCTGCACATACATCTTGGTCAATCTGGATGGAGTGTAAGTCGTGTTGATAGGTATGAAATGGGCTGACTTGGTCAACCTATTAACAATGAACGAAATGGAATCATGGTCACCTGGTGTCTTCAGCAATCCTGTGACAAAATCCATAGAAATGCTCTCCCATTTCCACTCAGAAATGGGGAGAGACTGCAGTAATCCTGGTGGTCTCCTGTGCTCAGCCTTGACCATCTGACAGGTCATGCATCTGCTGACATGCTACGCTACATCGCGCTTCATCCCATCCCACCAGAAATGTCGACGCAGATCACGGTACATCTTCGTACTGTCTGGATGGATGGATAACCGTGAACTGTGTGCCTCATCCAGAATGTCTCTGCGAAGCTGCTCGTCATTGGGTACAACGACCCGTCACGCCTTCCATAAAATAGACTCCATCACAACAAAGTCATCAAATTCATCCTTGATGACGCGCATGTATCTATCTCGGATCCAAGGATCTGTCTTATGTCCCCCTACAATACGATTCTAAAGACTACTGTATCGTGGAGGCATGGCGGTAGAAATGGATGCGCTCTCCTGAGGATACCAATTAGTCAAAGCGGCGAGCGTATCCCATGTATATAGCCAGTTCGTCGTATCATCAGCATGCGCTCTCCTGCTAAGTGCATCAGCCACCGCGTTTCCCTTACCGGGATGGTAAGAGATCGTGCAATTATAATCCTTCAGCAGTTCGAGCCATCTGCGCTGCCTCATGTTCAGCTCCTTCTGATCAAAGATGTACTTTAGGCTCTTGTGATCTGTCAAAATCTCGAATTTTACCCCATATAGATAGTGGCGCCAGATCTTCAAGGCGAAGACAACTGCCGCCAACTCCAAGTCATGTGTGGGGTAATTCCGCTCGTGCGGTCTCAACTGTCGTGATGCGTAAGCAATCACCTGTCCTCTCTACATCAACACTACTCCTAGACCTTCTTCAGATGCATCTGTGTAGACTGCATAGTCCTGAGTGCCTGAAGGAAGAGCAAGAATAGGCGTTGTAGTCAACCTCTCCTTCAATGTCTGGAAGGCCTGCTCACATGAATCGTCCCAAATGAATGGAACTCCATTCTGCGTCAATCGTGTCAGAGGGCGAACAATACGTGAAAATCCGCTGACGAAGCGTCTGTAATAACCTGCTAATCCGAGGAAGCTCCGAATCTGTGTAACTGTCTTGGGCTGCTCCCAAAACATAACTGCATCTATCTTCGCAGGATCAACTGCAATGCCTGCTCCAGAAATGATATGCCTGAGAAATGAGACCTGGGATAACCAAAACTCACACTTGCTCAACTTTGCATATAGCTTGTGCTCCCGCAATGTATCTAAGACAATCCGTAGATCATTCGCATGATCCCATTCATTCCGTGAATAGATGAGCACATCATCGATGAACACCACTACAAACTTGTCCAAGTATGGACGGAAGATACGGTTCATCATATCCATGAAAGCCGCAGGTGCATTGGTGAGCCCAAATGGCATCACCACAAACTCGTAGTGTCCATAGCGAGTCTTGAATGTGGTTTTCGAAATATCAGCCTCTCTAATCCTCAGTTGATGGTAACCTGAGCGAAGATCGATCTTCGAGAATACCGAAGATCCCTGGAGCTGGTCGAACAAATCATCGATGCGTGGCAAAGGATAACGGTTCTTCACTGTTCTCTTGTTCAGCTGCCTGTAATCGATGCACAGTCTCATGGATCCATTTTTATTCTTAACAAACATAACCGGAGCACCCCAAGGTGAAGTGCTCGGCCTCACGAATCCCAAATCAAGCAACTCCTGCAACTGCACCTTCAGCTCCCTTAACTCGGTTGTTGCCATGCGATATGGTGCCATAGAGATCCTGTGTATCTGGCAGCAATGTGATCTCGATCTCGATCTCTCTCTCAGGAGGTAGTCCTGGTAGCTCATCAGGAAAGACATCTGGATATTCTGATACTACTCGGATGTCCTGTATCATCGGCTCTTGATCAGATACCTCCCGTACAAATGCAAGGTATGAATCACAACCCTGATCAACAAGTCGCTGGGCCCGCAACACTGAAATATACTCCATGGTGGAGTCATGTACAATACCCTCAAAAGTAAACTCGGGTAGATCTGAAATCCTAAAGACAATCGTCTTCCTAAAGCAATCAACAAGTACATGATGAGCGGATAACCAATCCATGCCCAAAATCAAGTCGAACTCATCAAGCTGTAAGAGTAGACAATATGCGATCATCTTGTGATCGCCAATCAGTACGGGCAATTGCTTGACTATCAGGGAAATGATAAACAACTGGCCACCTGGCCCTTGTATGTGATATGGGGAAGAGAGTCTCTGAGACTCTACCTAACGAAGCAAGTAACCTCGAAGCAAGACACTGATCGGTAATGTCCCCATTCGTGACATCGGTAACATCTGATTGGTCGAGTAGATGGAGTGGTCGTGTCTGCTCGCTGCGACCCAGATGGTCGAGCGGAATCTGTGCTACGTCCGGCAAGTGCTCCTCCTAATGTAGTCGATAGAGATGAGCGAGCACTACTCGAAAATGCTTTTTCTCTTCTTGGGATATACTATGAAAATTAATGAAAATGATGACATTTGTGGTTATTTAATTCGAATGTCATATTTCCCTTCTCGGACTCACGACAAGTCGGGAGACTGTCTCTATCCGAGAACTTAATGCGATCAGAATTGTAATACCGTGAATGTGCGTATCGGGGTACCACTGCTCTGATACCAAACTGTGAACCCCTTCGGATCCGGGTACCCGTTAATCACACACTCGCACTATTATTCACATGAGATCGCATGAAGTTGTAGAGAAGCAGGGAAAATTTTCGCGCAATTACGACATTCATTTCCATCACATAACCACAAAGTAAAAGAGACAAATGGCACCAAAATTCTTTTCATTAATATTCATATCAGTTTACAACATGTACAAGGATCTTCCATTTTACAACATATATCCCAAAGTGTGATACAAAAGAGATAGCATTTACATCATTATCTGAACAAAAACCGAGACAAAGTAATTCATACCGTCTCGTGTATACTCTGTCTCCAGGAAGCATGTATAGCTACTGAGCTGCTACTAAACTGCAGGCTGTTTGCCTGCCAAACACGTTAGGAAAGAAGAGGCGTCAGCCATTGCTGGTACCTCCCAAAAACTTATAAAAATAACTAGACATTTAATATGTGCAAAAGCAAGCAAGTAGAAAGGTGGAAAGTAAAGTTTACATCTACTTGCGTAAGTAAAAAGGTTTTTCAGGCTATTTTTAAGCATCTCAAATATTTGTCCCATAACCCAACATTTCCCATATGTGACATATTTATATAGTAATGGAGTATTCATGAGTGTATGAGTGTAAGCACATATGTCATTTTCTTCAGAGATCACGTTGGTGAGTGATAATGAAAAAGTTAAGATTGGAAAGATCTCTTAATTTATTTAAATTCTTAGATAGAGACAATAGTCATTTCCTACTAATCCCAACTTTTGATCGTAACTCCTCCAATTCTTAACTTCAATATTTCAGATATAACTTCAGATGATGTAGATGTAGATATGGATGATCTAGATATAGAATCGCCAAGTCTGTTGGCGAAGTAAACTCAAGCGGTGAAGAAGCCTACAAATGGCTCTTCCGTCTCGCCCTCTAATTGGAAGCGCGGTCCAATAGAGGGATAGGTCTACTCCCAAACTACGCCACTGAGACGGGTGAGAGAGACTCCCTAGAAAAGTCGCTCTAGAAACCTGCCCGACTAGTACGGGCGAACGAGCTCGTACGTAAAACTGAAAACCAAGGATCCCCCGCTTGAGTATCCTAAAAGACAGGGTCAGCGGAACTGGTCTAAAGTCTGGATCCCAACGAGGCGTAAAACACTGCGAGCTCGCGTAAAAACCGAAAAAAGACTGGAATCCTAAACCCGCGCACTTGGCGGCCACTGCCCTAACTGGGCTTCCTTTCCTCCGCCCAGATGAGGGTCACCGCGCCCTCGCACAGTCATGTGTAAGGATCACCATGACTGGCAAAATTCGTTGTCACCATTGATTTACTATGATACTTATTTGATTTCCCAATCCTTTTTTAATCTTGTATGCGATCAATTGGCAGATCTAGACATCTTGGTCAACTATATTATTGATAATGATTTATAGATGGCAGAGTATTTTTAAAGGGATGATTCCATGGATCCATTCTCGCAAAATTCTACAACTCTCCAAAACGCTCTATCTTCATGGACTTGTAAAACCTTCCCTCGACCTTCTCATAGTCGGCCTCTCAATATGATGCGTCAAGTTCTCAATCCTATGCCCACTTTATTTTCTTTGAATGATCGTTTTCTAATTTTGTGCAATTAGGGTGATTCTGATTTCTATATCTTCATAGATAATGTGCATCAGCCATTGCTTACAGTTCGATAGAATTTATCATGTAACCATATGAGTTAAAGATAAGCTGAACCCGGTACTTGCTTTAACTAGTAGATATCGAGAGAGACTTAATCTAATATGTTGGAAAAGAAAAGAGCCCACCCATGTGTTTAGTACCACATGGGGGAGCGGTCACTGTTGGGTCTGTCCGTGGGGCTATATAAGGGGCCCCACACCCCCTGTACTCATGGAGAAACTCAATAGAGAAACACGCCCCTTTGAGGGCTTCTCCCGTGGTTTCATCCCGCTCCTCACGGAGTAGGGTTCCACGTAAAATCATGGTGTTCCCATGTTTGTCTTTCTTTATTCGTAGCTCTGGTTTATCATTCCGCTTCCGCATTCTATTTTTCTACATGGTATCAGAGCGGTTCGATTCTCACGGATTTTGTTTGAAGATTTTTTTTTGAGATTCGGTTCAGTTCATTCTTGAAGATCATTTAAAAAAAATTGTGTTCGTGCAAGGGTTCCGACTTTGGGATCCTAGATCTGGTTTCGTCCAGGCCGCATATCCTTCTTCGGTCTTGCGCAATCTTGCTCCAGGAGAACCTCTTTCTGTAGGAAGCGGCATCATAGTTCCAAGGCACAGTTCCGCTTCCGTCCAGTCCATCGCCGCCACCATGCCCGAAGGCTCCTGCTCCATCCAATCGACGTTGCCTGCCTCTCTTCCAGTTCTTGGCAACTCTCTCTCCGCCAACCTCCTGCGCGCATCGCACAGCCCTGGCACGTCGAAACCCTTGCTTCCTGGCGCATCTGCTCCTCAAACATCTTCGCGCACCTCCTTCTGTGCGGGCTCCAGCCATCGAGCTGCGTACGACCCATGCGGTCCCCCTCTCCCATACTTCGCTGCGGAAGAACAAGCTCCTCGTGGACCCAGGACCCAGGCAACACATCTACTCGCGACCACCCCCGGCGTACCACCATCCCGCTGTCCCAGGCTCCTGTGCGCGACCTCCTCCAACCTCGCAGCGCCCTCCAGCGATGCGCGCGCCTAGCGAATCGCGCCCTCCTGCGAATCGCGCGCCCCCGATTGGCCATCCAGGCCTCCAGCCCTCCGATGTCAAGGACGCAGAACTGGGATTCTTTGGAAGGCCACATGCGGCTCCAGGACGCATCTTTGGCAAGCAGTCGCATGCCACTATCTCACGCAAGCGATGATGTAGAGGCGGCGGCAACATCAGAAACGATGGGTTCCCAATTTTGGGAACCCTAACATGCGTTGAATGGAGGGCCCGAAGCCCTTTCTTTAAAAAAAAAAACAGGGGGCGTTTATTGTAAGGCCCATTTGGGCATTAAACAAAAGAAAACGAGAGGGCAGAGAGAAAAAGGCCCATGGGGGCCGTGCTTTGGAAAAAAAAGGGGGGGCCGTGAGATTTTTTTTCAAAAAAAAAGGAGAAGTGTTAAAAAAAAGGAACTTTGTTATTGGAGGCCCAACGGAAAAAAAGAGGGCTTGTTAGTTTAAAAAAAAGGAGAGAAAAAAAATAGAAAAAAAAGAAAAGAGGCGCGTACAAGAAAAAGCCGTACGCATATGCTAACCAAAAAAAATCGAAAAAAAAGTCATGTACAGGGAAAAAGTCGTACGCATAAAAAAATGCGACTCATGTTTCCTTCTCCCAACTTGTCTATTATTTTCATTATTCTCACAAGTTTGGGAGAAAGGGGGAGTAAAAGCCATATGCATCCTACATCATTGACTGACAGACCAAACACTCCGGATTTCACAGAATATCAAGCCATCTTCACTGTGCATCGATCTTCGTCGTGGTGTCTCTATCCTCGACATCAACTCCGCACTGCATTTGTTCTCTTCAAGGCACGACGGAGACAAAGTCCGGTGACCCGCAGGCACGACTGAGACAGAGATCCGGTGACCATGCAGGCACGACAGAGACAATCCGGTGACCTTCCAGGCACGACAGAGATACGTTCCAGTGACCTGATATACCCGTCAGCAAGCAGGTTTGTCCACCAGTTGCGGATACATACGTTTATTGTGGTGATTTCAAGTGAAGATGTAATGATATATATTTTTCTTTATTGTTGCAAGTTGCAGTTGTCCCAGCTACCAAGTTGAGGGGGAGTGTTGGAAAAGAAAAGAGCCCACCCATGTGTTTAGTACCACATGGGGGAGCGGTCACTGTTGGGTCTGTCCGTGGGGCTATATAAGGGACCCCACACCCCCTGTACTCATGGAGAAACTCAATAGAGAAACACGCCCTTTGAGGGCTTCTCCCGTGGTTTCATCCCGCTCCTCACGGAGTAGGGTTCCACGTAAAATCATGGTGTTCCCATGTTTGTCTTTCTTTATTCGTAGCTCTGGTTTATCATTCCGCTTCCGTATTCTATTTTTCTACATCATACAATCTTTTATTCAAGCATTTGGAGGTATACTTACTTAAATTACGGTTTCCTTGTATTAAGTGGAAGATGCGCTATTCACAAGTCATATTTAAATGACGACAATGCCTCTATATAAAAGTATTGTTGTATATATACATATGAAATAATTAGAAGATGTGATAGTTGAAAGATGTATTTGAAGATGTCTTTATACTATAGTATCCCTTAAACTTGGGAAAGCAAAAACTTAAATATCTAAATTTCATATTCCAGGAGAATAATTTGATTAGGGATCAAGGATCAACGATTTAAATTTTTGAATATATATTCTTAAATAATTTCTGATTTAAGAACTCATATTTCTGAATTTCATATTCCCGGAAAATAACCACGAGTCACATATTTTTAAATAAATTTCTATTAAATAATCTTCTGATTCAAGAACTTAAATTTCATGTTCCAGGAGAATAGAATATTTGATTATAGATCAGATCAGATACAGACTTCTTAAATTTAAATTTCTAAAAAAAATCCGATTTTAAGAATTTATATTTCTAATTTTCTAAATTTTATATTCCAGGAAAAATAATCACAGATCAGATTTTTAAATACATTTTCTAAATACATATTCTTTTGATTTAAGAACTTATATCTCTAATTTCAGAATCCAAGAGAGATCAGATACATATTCAAAAAGAAATTTTTTAAAACAAAGATCAAAAGTTCATGAATACATAATGAATTTGTGCAAATTTTAGGGAGAACATTTCTATTGGCTTTGCCATAGCTTATATGGGATAGGAACATGATGCTTGTCCTACTACTAATACTCCATGTTGTAGCCAATATTCATTTTATTATATATATATATATATTAAATGACATCAAGCTATGTGAGATTGTAGTAAAGCAATTGGAGTAAAAATGAGAAGAAGCTTTAAGGAGGATATAATATCCTAGAATAATAGAGATCTAGGGCAGTGGCCATCAGAAAACTTTTGCACAGATCTGTACCTAAAACCTCAAGGTTAACCCTTTTTGAAAAGAATTCACAAAAAAAATTTGTTCATCTTATTATCAATGCAAAATCAAAATCAATTAACTAATCAAGACATATTACGGTAATATTTTCACAGATCCTGATTTTTTTTACTTCCAATTACCAACCTATTTATTGACAATATATCTTTCGATCATCCCTAATGGTAAAGTCTATTATTGTAGCAATTCAATGGATACAGGTGATTAATTTACCTTAATTAATATAATGTGTCTGTGTTAATAAAATGAATCCTACAGCAGATATTAGATATTGATTGTAATTATTTCAAAACATGACTTTGCATTGAACTTTTAGTTCATGAGATTCCTTCAATTAATTTAGTGGAAGAAGGGAGTAGAAGTATGTTCATGTATAGCAGTAATGGAGTTAAATGCACATGCAGAGCAGCAAGAGGATGGAGATGGGAATATACATATACTAAAATCTAAGATACATGCATGGCAGCAAAGAGAGTGGGTTGGGGATGGTACCTTGGATTTCTGGCTTGGATCAAAGCATGCAATCAGCTCTAGAGCTGCTTGGACAGCAGCTCCAACAGTCTCCCATGCAAGAAGTACCAAGCTCCTTCAACTTCTTTGGTTGCTGCAGATGCTGGATCTCAGAGCAGCACATCAAGACTGCTGGACAGCAGCAATGGCTGCTGTAAATGGCAGTAGCAACAACCCACAATCCTTGCTGGAGTGCTGTAAGTAGCAAGAAGAAAGGGTGGTGCTGGAGGCCCTTACCGCTGGAGAGAATTGGAAGGATTTGGGGGAAACTAAGAAAGGTTTTGCGATTTATATTTATAAGGGGAGAGGGAAGACTTGGTATTGACAAGTGGAAAAAGAAAAATGCCAAGTGAAGGAGCAATAAAAGCCAAGTGGTCTGAAGAGAGAAAGCCAAATGGCTTTTTACAGTTCTGCTGCTATAACAGAAAAATAAATAAATTTATTTTTTTTTATTCATTTATTTGAGATATTTTAAAAAGTCCGTATTTGCATCTCGAATGTCGGATTTTGACGTGCAATATCTCGAATTGATCGTCTCAAAATAAAATCAATATGAGTATAATATTGATATACTTCCGATCGGGTTTTGAATACCCGAATTTTTTTCGGATACGGTTTTTGTTTAAGATTAAATTTTGTGATTTAATAATATCAAACGACCTCCGATTGACGAACGGTCAATTCCGTTGATCTTGTTTCGTCGAATCGGATCTAATGATGATCTCGGTTTATTTCGCGGTTTCCAAATTTGCGTCACGGCTTTTTCACGGCGCGCATTACGATGCGATCGATTTTCGATCGGTTTCGCCCGAACGACTTTTGATTCACAATGAATTGATCGTTTTAGGTTATCTAATGTCGTCAGATAACTTTATTGGGTCAATCGGACCTTAAACGGATCGAGTTCGGGTTTGTAGAAACCCGGATGTTACAGCTCAGTCGGCGATATGCCTCCTCCATATGAGGTATGGTGGCATTAGTAAGTATCTGTGCTCTAGCTGCATCATACTCAGGATCCGGTACTGCTAGAAAAACTCATGTCATCACGGAATCCCTGTATGCCTTGAGTTGCATTGGTATAGCAGTCAAGGGAATGTAACCATGTAACTTCTCAAACATACCCCTCAGAGATGTGTAAAGGGTATGGAGAGGACGTCCATTCTGCTTCGAAGTGAAGATATCATGTTGAAGTTACAGAATCTTTGACTCATTCTTCGCCGGAGAATATGTATCGACGAGAATATCCCACATAGCCTTTGTCGTGGGCTGACTCAAGATGTCATTTGCTATCTCCATGGATATTGTTCCAGAAAGGCACACTCGTGCATACGCGTCGTCTGCCTCCCATGAGGCATTAACCCCAGTCTTGTTGACAGGCTCCACCTGTGTGAGGATATGCTTCTTGCTATTACATTGCATTAGACTCATGAACTGCATGGCCCACAATTCATAATTAGTTCCATCCATCTTCACAATGGGTGATGGACCTTTGAAGGCACCCAGGGATGGAATCTAACATGATGACAACAAACTCTCAAGACTGGGATTGCAAACTCGGACAAGGAAGACATCTAGGAAGACGGTTGTGGGTGTAGACTCATATCACAGCCACTACTTTGCCTTGAAGGCTCCTTTGAAAGGCTAGGCTGTGATGCTCACGGGTGCACGGAGCACAGGTGCTCGGGGGGCGCGTGGAGGAACCCGGAGACACAGACACGTGCGGGAGTGCGCAGGTGTGCATGTGAACAGGAGTGCGCAGGCGCGCACAGGCGTGCACGAGGCGCAGACACGCGAGGGTGCAGGCACGTAGGCGCGCGAGCGCGAAGCGCATGGTGCAGGGGGCGCATGCAGGCGGGCGCGCGAGCACAAGGCGCAGACATGCGGGGGTGCAGGCGCGCAGGCGCTAGGCGCAGGGAACGCAGGGGCGGAACGTGTGGCGGTGGCGACGTGTGAGGTTCTTGGTAGGGACGAGGAATTAGGGCACAGGCTCCTGTCTAGGACCATCTCTCTGATACCATGTGGAAATGTAAAGGAATGAAAAAAGTACAATCATCATAGCCCTAGAGCTCTCTTATATAGAAAAAAAGCTATAGGGGAAATTACATAGATAACCGACAAAAATAAAGTAACTACAGAATAACATATAAGGAGATAGAAATATCTCAACAGTAACATATTCTGCAGATGAATGGATGGTGTCAAACTACACTCCCCCTATCTTGTAATTGGGGAATGAGTCCCACCAGCTATGACTATAGTTCGTCCTGGAGGAATCTGTCTATATGATGTAAGAATATCTCTATTGCCACATAAGTGATGTGTTGCCATGGAATCCATAATCCATTCTTTAATATCAGGAGAAGCAGATGCAATAATGCTACCTGTGGTGCTGGCTCTAGCAGAAGCTGCCACATCGGGGGTCGATGCATCACCGGAATTAGCAGGAGGAGTAATATCCCTTAGACGGGATACAATATCATCATATCTCTGCTCGGAGGAAGACGGAGGTGTTGGAGTTGTAACCTATTCTGCAACGCGTGTGGATGCTATAAAACCATGCTTGGAATAGCATGTTTACTCTGTGTGCCCATAGCGGTGACAGTAGGTGCAGGATGGACGGGCACAACCTCCTCTACCACGTGGTCCACGACCACGGAATTGAGATGTACCCCCTTCCTCGGGAGACTGCCATAGCATATGAATTTGGCATTGGAGTAGGGGATGAAAGCTCAATCTACGGAAGGCTTCCTCCGTGGGAGGAATAATAGCATCCGTCAAGATCTGGGAAGATCGTCCGTCAAGATTTGGGAAGATTATGCCTCGTATTGTGAATCTAGTGATGCCAAGAACACACCAACCATTGTGGCATTCCGATATATCTTTTGTTGTTCGGGAGTTGTTGTGAGCAAGGTTTTAAAAAACGTGAGGCGTATCGAGGCGTAAGCCTCACTCGTGAAAGAAATTTTTTCATAAAATATTTTAATTAGTCGTAGTTACAATTTTCAAGTTCTAGAAATTAAATAGTTATGAATATGCATAACTCCATGATATTTCAAGGCTAACATCATGGTTTAAACATCCAAGTTGTTATATAACTCTCTCTTTTTAAACTCTAAATCTGTAAGGAGTCAAGTAAATATGGATATGTAAGCTTAATAATGGGTAACTCTCCACAAAATTTAAAGCTTTGAATAACATTTAACTAAAGGGACTAGATATAACATACCATTTTCAAAATTAGGTGAGATATGTGTCATTCAATTGAGAAGGATAAGAGAGTAAACAGTGAATCTGCGATCACTTTTTACTTTACCATAATGATTGGGGGATAAATACTAGAATATTGCATGTTATGTTCATCTTTGTTCATGCGTGCTTTGATGTGTATTAATTTAGTCCCGATTGAATAGAAGAAAAGATGAGACATGTTTACAAAAATATACTTTTCAAAATTTAGGTCAAAGTAGGGGACTTGCATTCAAACATTTTAATAAAGAAAGCATTCATGCTTGATTCATACTAAAGAGTAAAGGTATTAGATTTAAGGACTCAAGACTCAATTTTTTGTACATGTTGATTTATAAAAAACATGCATAACAAAGTAAAAATAAGCTTAATATGTTAATAAATTCAAAAAATGCATTTTAATGAATCATGAGCTTAAAGACTTGAAAATACATGTCTAACAAAGATGAAAAACTCACAATCAAAAAGAAAAGGAAAAAATATTGCAGAAAAAATAAAAAAACAACCCATTCATGAGGCTATAGCCTTGAGGCACGCCTCATTGAGGAGGAATGAGGCTATAGCCTCGAGATGTTTTTCCTTGAAAAACGCCTCGAGGCGTACGCCTCAGCGCCTCGAGGCGCGTTTTTAAAAACAATGGTTGTGAGAGACATAAAACTATGGAGCCTCTCGAACATCCTCCTTAGGGCCATGTAATGTGCATGAAGAGGCCATCCATTCTATTTATGGTAAAAATGTCATGCTAGAGTTGCAGAATCATCGTCTCATTCTTTGCCTGTGAGTGGGTCGCAGCAAGAATGTCCTACATTGCCTTTGCAGTGGGTTGATGCAGAACATCATTTGTTATCTCTGGTGTTAGTGTACCAGATAGCCAGACTTGTGCGTAGGCATCGTCCGCCTCCCAGGAGGCATGTGTCCTTGTCCTCTCCATAGGCTCTTCTTCGGTAAGAATATGCTTCTTAACCATAGACTTCATCGGCCTCATGAACTGCATGGCCCATAACTCGTAATTTGACCCGTCCATCTTGACTATTGATGCTGAACCACGGAAGGCGCATGTAGTAAGGATATCTGCTTTACTTTCTGACATGTTGTCGGTTAAAGAAGACTCGGGTTGTAGAGTACCAAACTTGTGTCTACACAAACATAAGGGGATTTGGTTGCATGTGTAGACTCAAGCAACCAATCCCATTAACCAAAGGTCGAAGGCGGTGTGCGACAACGTCACATCCGAAGACCAACGATGTACCTAACGACGGTGCACCTTAGAGGGAGGTGCGGCGGCACCCTGAGGAAGGTGTAGAGATGCCCTAAGGAGGAGGTACGACTACAATACCCTGCAGAGGTGCAGCTAGGGCACCCTGTAGAGGTGCAGCTGCACCCAAAGGTGATCAGGGTGCAACAACGGCACCCTAGGGAGATGGTGCAACAGCACCTATTGCACCCAATGAAAAAAAGGAGTGTTGTAGCACATGATGGAGAAAGGGATGCAGCAGCAGCAACCCTTAGAAGGGTATGGTGTGGCGGCGGTACCCACTGGAGGGTGTCACCCCCTAGTGTAGGGTGCGGCGGTGGGGGAAGAAGGGAGAGAGAGGGCATGTGGTGGGGTTAGGGTTTCTTGGTATGAGAGCTCCGGTCGAGGACTGCCGCTCCGATACCATATTGGGAAAAATGAGCAACTTATTATTCCATGGAATCATACGCTCTCTCATATAGAGGAGATACCTATGAATAAATTACATAAGATAGACAAAAGAAAAGTAAACTAAGAAAACAGTACATAAATATGAATATATCTCTACAAAGCAATCAAAGGAGACGTGGGAAGCAAGAGGATATGAGGTGCAGGTACGCTTTTGCTTTTGAATTGCAATAAGTATATCCAGGTCATTGGGAACTTCCTCAAACTATGTGCCAACCTCTTGTAAAGGTTCCTGCACAGACACATCCCCAGACCCATCGATAGAAATATTGTATTCAGAACAAACCTATGACGTGTCGGATGATGGGCGATGACCATGAGCAGGAGCATGCTGACATGTATAGTATTTTGGCAATGGTGGAACGATGGGCACTTATAGCTACAAAGGAGAGGGTGATGGAGGTGGAGAAGGAGGTGGTGGTATTGGAATAGAAAGCACAGATGGGGATGGTGATGAGCTCGTAGGAGGAGGTGGCATATAGACCTCATCATCAGAATCTGATGAAGCCAACATGTCACCTGTAGGAGAATAATACACCACAGACACAAAAAATGTGATATCGACGTTAATATAATATTTCATGCGCAATGGATCATAGCATCGGTATCCCTTCTGTGTCATGGAGTACCCAACAAACAGACATTTGACAGCTCTAGGAGAGAGCTTGTCCAGGCCCGGAGACAATTGGTGGACGAATGCGATGGAGCCAAAAACAGGAGGAGTGAGCGAGAACAACTCCTTCTCTGGGAATGTCATGTAGAAAGGAATTTTCTCACCCAGAACAGATGAGTGCATGCGATTCACAAGATAACATGCCGTAAGAACATCATCACCCCAAAACGAATGTGGGGCACGACTTTGAATGAGAAGAGTTCGAATGACATCAAGTAAATGGCGATGCTTTCTCTCTGCTACACCATTTTGTTGAGATGTGTGAGCATATGTTGTTCGATGAATAATACCACAAGATGAAAAGAATTGTGAGAGAGCACATGTACAAAATTCCAAAGCATTACCAGTTCTCACAAATTTCACCGAAGAAGAAAAAACATTATGCACTTCATTGATAAAAGTTTTGATCGCATCCCCATCTTCGGATTTATTCTTTAATAAAAAGACCCATAACAGACGAGAAAAATCATCAATATCAACTAGGTAAAACATGTGTCCCTGGTGATCAGGAACACGACTCGGACCCCAAATATCAACATAAAATAACTCAAAAGTAGAGCTACTGCTCCGACTCTGACGACTAGGAAAAGCATAACGATGATGCTTTCCCAATTGACATGCCTCGCATTAGAAGGAAGAGCGAGGTGAGATCTGTGGCAAAACATGACACATCTTCTGGAGTGGAGTGGACCATTTTGCGGATGTGGTTTTAGGTTGGCTCAATAGCATTATGGGCCGAGGCGGAGCCCCGAGCGGATTTCGTAGATCCAGGGGAGCTGGATCCACTTCTTCAAGCGTTGGTGATCGAACTCGTATATTGGGTCCGAGATCCGCAGGCGCGATGGACCCTATAGTTGCGGCTATCTCAGGTGATCCTATTCTGGGACAGATGGACGAGCAGTCTATCGGTGATGCTCTGATACGGCTGGAGGAGCGAGACCCTTTGCGGATGGATGGCGAGTGCTCTTGGCTGGAGCCTGGGGCCTCAGAGCGGTCTGTGGATCTGCGGGAGGTGGTGCATGGGCATTCGAAGGAGACGACGGGGACCTCTTAGGTTCAAGTGGGTAGGAGGGAGGTGCCTGAGGGCCTGGGAAGCATTGTGGGATTGTAAGGGTCACCTCCACGGATGGCGTCTCGGAGCTGTGAAGCGAAGGTGCTGGGGCGGTATGGGAAATGCTATGCCCGGAGTAGCTTGCAGGAAAGGAGAAGGAAGCGGCACTCGACCATCTACAGGAAGCTGGATGCGTTACCCCGTGAGGTTTTGTCCGAAAGGGGCGGCCAAGTGTGACAAACAACGATGGTTGGAGGTCTCGCAGGGGCTGAGTGAGGAGAGGGCGTTGTTGGATCGCTGCTTCGGGGGGCAGTGGAAGGTGTTGGGGGTTTGAAGGCACGTGTTGGGGCAGAAAAGGGTGGCAGGGGGAACCTGGAAAGGGAGGTGAGACATGCATCGGATTGTGTCACCGAAAGGGGAATCTGTTGGTTATCAATGAATGTGGTCTCTTGGAATGTCAGGGGTTTGGGGCAGAGGGAGAAGAAGATGGCGGTGAAGAATATGTTATTGGAGCAAAGGACGGATGTGGAGATGCTAAAGGAAACCAAAGTCTCGAAAGATTTGAAGGGGTTGTGGAGTGAGATTGGGGGGACCATGTTGGGGGAGGTCAAAGTTATTGCCTCGGTGGGGACTGCATGGGGTATTGTGATGGGCTGGAATGGAGACAAATCTGAGGTGGTAGGAAATGAGGTGCTGGGATAACATTCGCTCTCCATTTTATTGTGGCATAAGGCTGATGGAACAAGGTTTGTTGCAACTAATGTATACGACCCATGTCGTGGGGGCAACTCTGCGGCGCTGGTGGATGAGTTGAGGTTGTCCAAGGTTGGATTCATTGATGTGGTATGGATCATCGGAGGAGATTTCAATGTGACTTTGCAGAAAGATCGGCCGAGGGTGCAAGGAGGGAGAGATAGTGGCTCTGTGGAGTTATGTGAGATGGTGGATGAGCTTGGACTCCACGTGATTGATGCTGCGAGATGTATGTACATGTGGTGGAACTCGAGATCGAGGTCGCGGATTGACAGATTTATGATGTCAATGGAGGCGCTCCTGCTATTTCCTATGGTTGGGGCCAGAGCGCTACCCAAAACGCAGTCGGATCACACACCAATTTTGCGGTACTCGGGAGAGGGTGTTAGCCCTCGCACTTTCTCCAGGTTTGGAAGGGCATGGTTGTTGGAGGAGGGATTCTGGGAGGCTGTGGCAGAGTTCTGGGGCGCCTGTAGACTGAGGGGTTCAGCTCTAGGTTTGCGTGCAAGCTAGTTGAGCTCAAGAGATTTTTGATGGCATTCAATAGGGGGAATTGGCTCAAGCAAAGGGAGAGAAGATCCAGGGCGTAGGAGAGGGTTGTCAGACTAGACTAACTTGAGGATGAACGGGCTTTTGGGGAGGAAGAGCTGGGGGAGACAAGAGGGTATTTGGATGAGATCATTAGCGGGGATAAGGAGGAAGTGGCACATAGACAGCGGTCCAGGCAGCAGAGGAATGCGTAAGGGAGATGCGAACATGTGTTTTTTCCATGCCATGGCTTATGGGAGGAGGCGGAGGAACTTCATTCACTCAATCGAGGTTGGTGGTGAGGTGGTTGAAGGTGATCGAGAGGTGGGGGCGGCACTACGGGTGCATTTCCAGGAATTTGGGAGAAGGGGTTCACGAGCCGGATGGGGATGGCAAGCAAGGGGAGTGTCACAGATTTCTGACGAGGAGGCTAACTTGTTGATCATAGAATTTATTGAGGATGAGGCAAAGCGGGCGATCTTTCAGCTAAATGCACATGGGGCACCAGGCCCTGACGGTTTCCCTGTGGGCTTCGACGGGGAGTTCTAGGAGGTGGTGAAGTGGAATGTAATGGAGGTGTTGTTGGAGTTCCATGGGTGCAATCGTGGTTTCGAGAGGTAAAGGCGCTTCTATTCTTGCTATCTAAGAAGGACATGCCGACGAAGGCGGAGGACTTTAGACCGATTGCATAATACAACGCTTTATACCTCATCATTTCCAAGATCTTCGTGAACTTCTTGAAGGGGGTGCTCGGTCGGATAATTTCTCCAGAGCAGATGGTGTTTGTACCGGGGCGGCAGATGGCAGATGGTTTGGTGTTGGCTTCAGAGATGGTGACAGACTTGAGGAACAAGATAAAGGGCATGCTTTGGAAGGTTGACTTCTCAAAAGCATACGATTGTATTGACTAGAGGTCAATTTGGGCCTATTTGGAGAAGAGGGTTTTTTTCAGACTTGAGGATTGCATGGATCAAGTGGTGCGTGACGACGGGCTCGCGCGCGGTGCTGGTCAACGGGAGACTGACTGTATCAAGCAGGGTTGTCCTTTGGCGTCGCTCTTGTTCGTTATTGTTGCTGACGCGTTAGCTGCTATGATGAGGTTAGTGGGATCCAGGGGCTGGTGTTCGGGCTATCCATTCAGCTTCTTTAGTATGTCGATGACACTATTATATTTGTGGGAGTTGAGGACAAGATCAGAAGAGCGTCGTGTATTATGGATATCTTTGGGAGCTATCGGGGCTCCAGGTGGGGGTAAATCTACGGTGGCTCCGTTTGGGCTCTTTGACCTGGAGGTGCAGTACGCATCGGAGGTGCTAGGGTGCCCAACGACCACGCTATCAATCACGTATTTGGGTCTGCTGTTGGTGGCGGGGAGTCACGAAATGAGGGACTGGAGGGGGTTACTGGAGAGGTTGGAGGGGAAGCTGGCGGGATGGAAAGCAAGGATGCTGTCAAGGGGAGGGAAGCTGATTCTCCTGAAGCACGGTCTCTCGTCCATCCCTATTTTCTTTTGATCTAAGAGGATGTTGCTTGCTGGAGTGCGAGGAGGATGGAGGTTTTGATGAGGAGGTTTTTCTGGTCTGACGTGAGGCAATCAAAGAGGGGCATGCATCTGGTGGATTGGAGTAGGGTAACCTCGTCGAAGAGTAAGGGTGGCCTAGGTGTCCTATACGAGTGGAGGAGATGAACAAGGCATTCATGGTCAAATGGGTGATTCGTCTTTGGGGCAAGTTGGAGGACCTGGTTTGCAGATTGTCGAGGAAGATTTACGAGATCTCGATGTCGTTGGAGATTGCCATTGGGCGTCTTCCGTCATCTTTGTGGAGACGCATTATGCTAGTGATTCCGGAGCTGGGAATTAAGTTGAGGCCAACTCTTGGAAACAGAGTTGGCTTTCGTTTTGGGCATGACGATTGGATGAGGGATGGAGTGTTGTGGGAGCGATATCCAGGGTTGATGCAGTTGGTGGCAGACAAAAAGGAATCGATGCAACGGGTGTGGGACATGGGCTCTTGGTCGCCAACATTTTCCTCAGATCTTTCGGAGGAAAGGGTTGAGGAGTTCATCGCTTTACAATCAGAGCCAGTGCAGCAAGAGGGACCACCGGGGGGAATAGACCACTTTATATGGGGAGATGGCAGATTTTCAGTTAAGAGGGCTTATCGCTTTTTGGTAGAGGGGAGAAGGAAGTCGTGGATGAGATGGGAGTGGATGTGCGTATGATTTGGAAAAGCAAGCTACCGATCCGAGATAAGATCTTTCTTTGGCTATCTAGGATGGGCAGAATCCTCACCGAAGGGCATCGAGGATGGTTGATGGGGGCGAATGATATCACTTGTGATAGATGTGGAGAGGCGACAGAAGATCTGGATCATTTGTTTTTCTCCAGCTCGTACTCGGCTTAGGTTTAGTGTAGGGCAAGTATACCTTGGCTTACCGGATGAAGCTGCCAGGGATTCTGGAGAGATATGAGAGTCGTGTGTGGTTTTGGGCAAGAGGACAATGCCTTCCCTTTTATGCTAGTTTGGGCAATTTGGTACACCAGAAACGATATCATTTTGGGGGACTTTTTATTCCGAGAATGTGATCGAGCATAGAAGAGCATTATTTAAAGCTTGGACCATATAAAATTTATAACTTTTATAGTTATTTATAAATGTGTGCCATGCGGTGGGTCCCAAAATGGGATGCCATCCTTTCAACAACAACAACAACAAAGCCTTTTTTCCCACAATTAAGTAGGGTCGGCTACATGGATTCTTTGCCTCCATTCAGATCTATCTTGGGTCAATATTGGGATTATATCCCTTTCACTTTTCAAAAAAAATCTTCTGGAGTGGAAAATGACCAAAACGCGGGTGCCAAGTGAAGGGAGAGACTGGTCATGCTGAATGAGAGGATAGGCCTGCATATGAAGTACGAACCAGGCGATAGAGACCACTCTGCTCACGATCACAACCAATCACCCTGTCGTAAGAATATCCTGAAAAACAAGAGACGACAATGCAAATCCTTCGTAATATGACTAATATATAACAAATTCATAGAAAAATCAGGTGCATGTAACACATTCTGCAGACGTGTCGAGGGCGTCAAATTGATCTCCCCATGTTCTGTGATCGGGGAATGAGTCGCATCGGCTATTACGATTGTTCTCCCTGGAGGAACCTGTCTATACGCTGCAAGCTGATCTCTGTCTCCACATATGTGATGTGTCACCCGGAGTCCATAATCTATTCTATAATCTCAAATCCATGACAAGCATATGTCAGAGTACGTGTCATTCATATATAAGATGGGTAAATGGATTCTTCCAAATCCATTTACCACATCCAGAGTTTAGTCCGACATCTACCAGTGGTGGGACTTGGAGAGTCTGTGGAGGCTATATAAGAAGCCCCAAACCTCCTGTATCCAGTGAGAAAGTTCGATGAACGAATCAACCCTTTGAGGTGTTCTCCCGTGGTTTTATCCCGCTCCTTAAGGAGTAGGATTCCATGTACTGCGTTCCATATAGTATTTATCATTTATTTCTAATACGCTTTCGCATTCTTTATTTTCTAACATGGTATCAAAGCCATGTTTATTTTCTGACATGGTATTAAAGCGGGTTCGATTCTCGAGGAGTTGTTCTTGAATATTTATATTTTTGTTCGAGATTCGATTATCAGTTGTTCTTGAAGATGATTATTATTAAGTTCAGTCCAAGTTCTAGGATTTCTTTTGAAACCCTAATTTCTGTCCAGCAACATGGGAGCGTAATCGAGATCAAGATTTCATTCTAGGGTTTCTCTGTTGAAACCCTGACTCAAGGCGGCAGCCTCCTCTCGATTCTGGTAACATCCGGACGGAGCGGTGCATAGCCCTAGCCCTAGCCGCAGCTCCAGGTAGTGCGAGTCAACTTCCTTCAGCGGTAGATCCCATTCCATGACAGCGCTCGTAATTCCAGGGAGGATCATCCAGTCACGAACCTCGATCCTAGGAGCACCATAGCACTACGCAGGAGGCACATCTTTTCCAAACTCCATGCGCAGGTGGCGCGATCCGGTGCCTTCCTTCTCCAGTCGAAGTTCTATGAGACGCATCTGGAGATCCGCAGCCTCCACCGCCTCTAGTTCTAAAACCCTAACCGATCACGTCGCTAGCTCCATCGCTATCTTCAGGCGAAGACCCTCTGCACGCCCCATCACGCATCCCCAACAGTGCTCCAGGCTACGGAGAGCTCTTAGCAACGAGCTCGCTCCTCATCGCGCCTCCTGGTGGCTTCCCCAAGCGGCGCCCTCCATGTGGCCCAGTGCCGCCCTCTTGCTCCCAAGCAAGGAGCCCGCACATGCGAGCCCCTTCAGTGGAACCTCTCCTCCATGCAAGCTCATCTCAAGCTTCGGCGGAGGCACAGGTCGCATCTCCTTCACTGGCCCTCCTCCAGGCGACGGCCTCCCGCGCGAATAGGGACCCCTATCGAGTGGCAGCGACAATAGGTTCTCCTAGAGGGAACCCTAGTGGCGAAAGGGGGCCCGATCATGATATTTAAAAAATAGAGGGAAAATGACGTGAGCCCAACTATGTGGGCTAATCTGTTGTTTTAATAAAAGGAAAGAAAAGAGGCCCAAGGGGCATGCGGTTGCCGTGTATTAAAAAAGGGAGACCCGTGAGTATATCAAGCCCAATTGGGATGGGTTGTGATAAAAAAGGAGAGAAAGAGAGAGCACAAGTGAGCTGCAAGTTTAAAAAATGTGGATGCTGCAAATCGGGCCCAAGTTGGGCCGTGCTTAAAAAAAATGAGTCGGCTATATATATAAAGAAGAAGAAAAATACATAAAAAAATTGTACAAAAAACCTGTACGAAAAAAGAAACCAAAAAAAATTCAAGATCGGTTAAGTGATTTATTGATGTGATGTTTCCCCCATTTTCTTGTCTTCTCCCAACTTTGTTGTGTTGGGAGAAAAGACTTAGATGCTCATTCAGAAAAACCTAGGCTCTCTTATATAGGGAGAGACCTAAAGGGTAAATTACACAGTGGTCTATAAAAGACAAAATAAATAACGACAAGATACATAAAGAGATAATAGTAATAAGAACTATCTCTACACTCCCCCTCAAGGTGGAGCATAGATGTCTATCATGCTCAGCTTGGATGAACATCTCTGAAAAGGTCCTCTGAGCAGTGGCTTGGTGAATATATCTGCAGTCTGATCTCCTGAGCTCACATGTGTAGTAGATATCAATCCTCTCTGGATCAAGTCTCTAGTGTAATGGCAGTCAACTTCAATATGCTTGGCTCTCTCATGAAAAGCGGGATTGTTGGCAATGAATAATGTTGCCTGATTGTCACACTGAAGCTTCATAGGTAGGGGCACAGCTACATGTAGATCTTCTAGTACGGATCGAATCCACATCATTTTCGTGCTGGCTTGAGCCATGGCCCCATATTCAGATTCGGCACTGGACCTTGCCAAGCTTTTCCAAGAAACCAGAGAGCCTCCAACAAAAACTGCGAACCCTGAGGTTGATTTTCGATCCTTAGGGCATCCTGCATAATATGCGTCTGCACACGCTGAGATAGATAAATCTGTGCCCTTTCTGAATAGCAACCCTAAACCTGGAGAAGACTTCAGATACCTCAGTATCATGTGTATAGCATCCATGTGAACTTGTCTTGGCTGCTCCATAAATTGACTCACCCTGCTAACTGCAAATGCAATGTCTGGACGAGTTATGGTAATGTAAAGAAGTTTTCCCACCATTTCTCTATATCTCCTCTTATCCATGGAAGGTTGTATCCCGATATATCGGCGATATATCGCCGATATATCGATATCGACATGGGACCGATATCGAAATCGATATATCGATATATCCGATTTCAGGCATTTTCTTCAGAAAGATTCCTAGATATAGCGATATATCGGCGATATATCGGCGATATATCGTCGATATATCGATATCGACACGATATCGAAACGATATCGATATCGATATATCCTTCCATGCTCTTATCCACTTCATCAATATCACCAACATACAACTTCATGCTAGGGTCCATGGGAATACTTGATGGTTTGCAATTCATGGCCTCAAATTTCAGCGAAATTCGGTCGAATTTCTGTCGAATATCGATATCCTGTCGAAATCGAAATTCGACCGAAATGACCGAAATGACCGAAATATGGGGGTCCTAGTACAAAAAATGACCGAAATGATCGAAATTTCGATCGAAATTTGACCGAAATTCCATCGAAATTCTGTTTTGGTCATCATCGAAATGGTGACCGAAACCGACATTTAAGGCCTTGGTTTGCATCCATCCATGCCAGTCTCAATCAGGAAGTCTGTAATGTACTTCCGTTGGGTCATCACCAAGCCCTGTGCATTCCTTGCAAATTCCAACCACAGAAAATATCTTAGGGTTCCAAGATCCTTTGTAACAAACTGACGGTCTAGGAATGCCTCGCCCTTTGTATGCCCTGAACATCATCTCCTGTAACAAGAATATCATCCATGTAGACCATAATGACAAATGTACCTGCCGATGACTTCTGGACAAACAACAAGTGGTTTGCATTTGACCTCTTGAATCCATGTTGCTCAATAAGGTTGGAGAGCTTCTGGAACCATGCTCTTGGACTCTGTTTGAGGTCATACATTGCCTTGTGAAGTCTACAGACCATCTGCTTCTCCCCCTCAGCAGTAAACCCAGGTGGTTGCTGCATGTAGACTTCCTCCTGTAGGTCCCCGTACAGAAAGGCATTCTTGACGTCCAGTTGAGATATACTCCATTCACGAACCACAGCCACAGATAGGAGAATACGAAGGGTAGAGTGTCTCGCCACTAGAGAGAAGTGTCCATGTAATCCACGCCATAGGTTTGTGTAAACCACGGGCGACCAAGCGTGCTTTGTACCGATTTAAAGTGCCATCTGTATGATATTTAACTGTGAAGACCCACTTACAGCTCACAATGGATGCATCAGGAGGTGCAGGAACCAATGACCATGTGCCACGGGACTGCAAGGCACTCATCTCTACTTCCATAGCTAATCTCCAGCAATCATTCTTCAAAGCTTCCTGGTAACCGTGGTATATCCACGGAAGACAAGGCTGAGGCAAATCTCTGAAAGTCACCAGTGAGACGGTGAAACGAAACCTGTGAGGTAAATGGATAAGAGGCACATAGCCGCCTCTGCTTCCAAATAGCAATCGGAACATCAAGATCATCATCAGCTGCACTGGATGGTCTAGTGTCTTCCTGTACTGAAGAATCCTGCACATGTACCAAATCTGACCCGTCAGTAGTAATGCCATCTGAACATACCTGAGGCGTGATGGGTGGCTGATATGTAGCCTGAGCAGAACCTGACCGACGTGTATAGAATTTTGGTAGCGGTGAAACGAGAGGCCGTGGAAGGGGTGGAGGAGGAGGTGGTGGTGGTGCTGCTGGCGTGGAGGCAGGAGCAGGGGAAGACTCATGTGAACTCCAAGTAGGTGGAGGAACATAGACATCATCATTGGTAGTGGATGGTACCAGTCTGTCATCTGCAGGAGAAAAATACATGACAGACTCAAAGAAAGTGACATCAGCACTCACGAAGTACTTCTTGTAGGATCATAATACCGGTAGCCCTTCTGAGTCCTGGAATAACCAACAAAGATGCACTTGACTGCTCTAGGAGAGAGTTTGTCAAGTCCGGGAGATAGAAGATGAACAAAAACCACAGTACCAAAGACACGTGGAGTCAGTGAGAATAAGTCCTTGTCTGGAAAAATAAGAGAAATAGGTATCCTTTCACCAAGAACTGAGGATGGCATTTGATTGATCAGATAACATGCAGTAAGAATAGTGTCCCCCCAGAAAGAAATAGGAGCACAACTCTGAATCAACAGGGTTCGAGTTATATCCAAGAGATCGCGATGCTTCCTTTCCGCCACACCATTTTGCCGTGATGTATATGCACAAGTGGTTTGGTGAATAATACCCTTTGATGAGAGAAATTGAGAAAGTGAGCGTGTGCAAAATTCTAGGGCATTATCCGTCCGAACATATTTGACTGAAGAAGAGAAAACATTGTGCACTTCATTAATTAAATTCTTGATCGCATCTCCTGCTTCAGATTTATTCTTCAAAAGAAAGACCCATGACACACGAGAGAAATCATCCACTACCACAAGATAAAATCTGTGTCCCTGATGATCGGGTACACGACTCGGACCCCATATATCTATATGTAACAACTCGAATGGGGAGCTACTGCTCCGACTCTGACGACTTGGAAAGCTCGACCTATGATGCATTCCCAACTGACATGCTTCACAGCGAAACGACGAACTAGGAGAGATCTGGGGCAGAAGATGGCGTATTTTCTGGAGCGGAAGGTGACCAAAATGGAGATGCCAGATGTACGGAGAGACATGTCCGGCAGAATGAGAGGAGACGCCAGCATAGGAATCCCGAACCCGCCGATATAGACCATTCTGCTCAGAGCCACAACCACTCATCCTTCTCGTTAGTATGTCCTGAAAAATGAGAGAAGACGGGTCAAATATAGCACGACAATGTAAGTCTTTCGTAATCTGACTAATAGATAACAGATTCATTGAGAACTCAGGAGCATGTAGGACGTTATGTAGATGCATAGTGGAGGATAGGAAGACCTCCCCCGGTCCAACAAGGGGTGAATGGGTACCATCTGCGATCTGCACTGAACGGCCGTGAGGAATGTTCCTGTAGGACTGTAGTCTATCTCTATCTCGGCAGAGATGATGTGTGGCTCCCGAATATATAACCCAGTCAGATATATCATGAGACGGTGTAAATGCAGTAGATCTACCTGAGGTACTAGCAGCAGCAGATGAACTGGCGGACTGTAGCAGCAACATCTGAAGGACCACCAGACGAATCACCAGATGAATGTGGCATAATATCTCGGAGACGTACCACAAGTTCGTCAAAACGATTATCTGCAGTAGATGGTAATGGGGACTGAGAATGCTCTGCAACACGTGCCGATGCTGGGAACCCATGCTTAGAATAGCATGTCTCCTCCGAGTGTCCTGTGCGGTGACAATAGGAGCATGTCTGACTGAAGCGACCACCCCTTCCCTGGGGTCCACGTCCACGTCCACGACCATGACCAGAAGACGGGCCACCTCTCCCACGTGAGACTACCATCGCTGATGGGGGTGGTGTAGAAGAGCCGGAGGAAACTGGAATGCGACTGAGTCGTCTGTAAACATCCTCCACTGGAGGAATAACAGCATCAGCTAGGATCTGAGACCGGACGGCATCATATTCAGGATCAAGAGCCGCAAGTAGAACACCCACCATGGTGGCGTTCCGAAACGTCTTCTGCTGTTCAGGAGGGGCAGTGAGTGGAATAGTACTGTATAACTTCTCAAACATCCCTCTTAGGGATGTGTATAAGGAATGGAGAGGTTTGCCGCTCTGCTTCATTGTGAAAATGTCATGCTGAAGCTGCAACATCTTGGTCTCATTTCGCACCTGCGAATATGTAGCGGCAAGAATATCCCACATCGCCTTGGCAGTGGGCTGATGGAGGACGTCATTAGCAATCTCCATCGTCAATGTACCAGACAACCAGACCTTTGCGTAGGAGTCATCAGCCTCCCATGAGGCATATATCCATGTCTTCTCTGCGGGCTCATCCTCGGTAAGAATGTGCTTCTTACCATTCGACTTCATGAGGCTCATGAATGAACTGCATCGCCCAGAGCTCATAGTTAGACCCGTCCATCTTCACTATTGGCGCAGGATCTTTGAATGCGCCGGTGGAGGGCATATCGACCTTCGATTCTGACATACTGCCGCTGGAGAAGAACTAGGATGTGTAGACAAGATTATGAATGTCTACACCAACTGCATCGGATTTGAGTGCATATGTAGACGTAACGCACTCAAATCCATATATCGGCGGAAGAGACGAGGTAGACTAGGGCACGCCTTAGATGAGGCCTACAGCCCTCGCAGCTGCAACGGAGGCACACCCAAGAAGCAACGGCACGGCAGGGATGCCACATGGGAGTTCGGCGGTGGGCTGGGGTCGCCTGGGACCTTCGGCGGTGGGCTGGGATGCCGCCTGGGATGGTTCGGCGGCGGGCTGGGAGCCGCCTGGGAGTTCGGCGGCTGGAGAGAGATGCGGAGGGAGGGGGCGACGGGCTGGAGAGCCGCTGCGGAGGGATGGGCGGCGGGTGTAGGGGTCGGAGATCGGCGGCGAGATGGAGAGGGCGGCAGGTGGGGAGGGGGCGGCGGGTGGTGAGAGCCCTAGGGTGGCTCTGATACCATGGTGAAAGAAAAGACTTAGATGCTCATTCAGAAAACCCTAGGCTCTCTTATATAGGGAGAGACCTAAAGGGTAAATTACACAGTGGTCTATAAAAGACAAAATAAATAACGACAAGATACATAAAGAGATAATAGTAATAAGAACTATCTCTACGTGTTGATGCCATTGTTTTCCGACAAGTATGGGAGAAATTGGGAGTACTGTGTAGAGTTCTATGACCATGATTATTCCAGTTCAGATTCAGATTCTCCAGTCAGAGGCAGGCCAGTTTTTCCAGACTCTATAGATGTTCAGATATTTCAGACTCTGCAGATTGGTTAAGAGTCCACGTTCGTGGCACTCCATCTTTGAATGACCCATTTTCTTCGAGTTCTCCAGAGAGAGACTCCTTTTCATATGTGCGCATGTTTGCCATCATTTGTCGTTGTCAACATTTTTTGTTATTCTGGTCAGAGTTTTCATGTGTTCCATAGGCATTCCATAGTAGAGATCGCATTCCCTATGCTGTGTGGCCTAGGGTTTTCATGCGGTTTCATAGGGTCTCCAGGGTAGAAATAACATTCTCTGAGCCAGTATGGGAGAGACTCAGTTATCTGACGAGGAGACTTTCTCAGACTCCATTCTCCAGCGACCTAGACTCCGACGAGGATGTCTCAACGGCTTTTTCAGTTCGGCCCTTTCAGAGATGGAGTAGTTGTTCACATTATTGTGGCGGACCAAAGATCTCCAAGTAGATACGCATTTTCAATTGCAGTGACTCTGATATGCGTAATACAGAGTACACGCTCTCCGACGAGGAGATTCAGTTTGACTCACACTCCAGCATGTTTGTTCCTCCTCACCTGCACGGTATGAGAAGCAACATCCTCGACAGTAGTTGACAGTTGTACGTGTTGAGTTGATATTGTTTGTAGTGTCTTGTATTATGAGTTTGAGTGATTTCTTTCTGGTTGTCCAAGCTGAGCATTGTATGCTCCAGCTTAACATGAAGTGTTAGAGTATGCGTCATTTATATGTAAGATGAGTAAATGGATCCTTCCAAGATCCATTTACCACATCCAGAGTTAGTCCCACATCTACCAGTGGTGAGACTTGGAGAGTCTATGGAGGCTATATAAAAAGCCCCAGACCTCCTGTATCCGGTGAGAAAGTTCAATGAACAAATCAGCCCTTTGAGACGTTCTCCCGCGATTTTATCCCGCTCCTCAGGGAGTAGGGTTCCACGTAAAATCATGTGTTTCATAGTCTTTTTCATTTATTTCTGATACACTTTCGCATTCTTTATTTTCTAACATGGTATCAAAGCCATGTTTATTTTCTAACAGCATAGGTACTACCTGAGGTGTTGGCAGTGGCAGCCAACTGGCAGAGGCAAAAGCATCAACATCTGAGTGGCCTCCTGGAGTTGATGAAGAAACAAGAGACATAATATCCCTCAATCTAGCTACAAGGTCATCAAACCTCCGATCCGAAGAGGAAGCAACAAGGGTTCTGCTTGCTCTGATATATGAGCCGATGCGGGAAAACCATGCTTGGAGTAGCGTGTGTCCTCTATATGCACTGGTCGGTGACAATGGGTGCACGACTGACGAATACAACCTCTTCTACCATGAGGTCCACGGCCACAAAATTGAGAAGAGCCTCCCTTACCACGAAAGGCTGCCACCGTAGAAGATGTCTAACTAGAAGCAGGAGATGACACAGTGATCCTGCTAAGTCTACGGAACACTTCCTCCATGGGAGGAATAGTGCCATCCGCCAGTATCTGTGAACGTGTCGCCTCATACTCTGGGTCAAGTGCTACTAGGAATAGACCAAACATGGTGGCATTCATGTATGTCTTTTGTTGCTCAGGAGCAGACGTGAGGGGCATGAAACTGTGGAGTTTCACAAACATCTCACACAGGGACGTATATAAAGAATGAAGGGGTTGTTAGTTCTGCTTAATGATAAAGATATCGTGCTATAGTTGCAAGATCTTTGTCTGATTCCTCACTTAGGAATAAGTGGCTGCAAGGATATCCTGCATCACCTTGGTGGTGGGGTAATATAACACATCATTGACGATCTCTATCGTCAATGTACCAGAAACCAAACCTTGCCATATGCATCATCTGCCTCTCATGAGATATTGACCCCAGTTTTCTCAAACGGCTCTTTCTCGGTAAGAATATGTTTCTTACCCGTAGACTTCATGAGTTTCATGAACTGCATGGCACAGAGCTCGTAGTTCATCCCATCCATCTTGACAATCGATGCTAGACCTCTGAAAGCGCCTATGGCGGGGATATCAACTTTGCTCTCTGACATATTGTCGGATGAAGAAAAGTAGGGTTTTGTAGACCAATGTAGCTTTGTCTACACAGACATATAGGGATTTGATTGCATGCATAGACTTATGCAATCAAATCCATCAACATCGAAGAGGGCTGCCGACGACAAAGAAGAGGGTTGGTAGCATCTACGGTGGAAGAGGTAATCAACGATGAAGGAGGGTCGTTGGCAGTCGCGACGACCAGTGGGGACGGTGGCAGTGGTGGCGATGCCCGGCGGGGAGGCAGCGGCGGTAGCGGCAACAGGTGGGGGCGGCGGTGCGAGAAAGAGAGAGGGGGGGCTTGGTAGGTGGGGTTAGGATTAGGGTTCTTTTCTTCGGTAGAAGATCTCCTTCTTAGGACCGCCACTAAGATACCATGTTAGGAAAAAGAATGAAAGTTTTTATTCCTGGGAACCCTAGGCTCTCTTATGTAAAAGAGAAACCTATGAATAAATTACGTAAGACGAATATAAGGAAAATGGAATAAGAAAATAGTACAAAAAACATAAATATATCTCTACAATCCTAATTGTAACTGATAACGTAAGTCAATTTCCATACAAGCCCACTTACGGTCATTGTAAATGGTATACATACTTTGGTGCATATGAAGTTATCTCCGCATGGAGGTGTCATCTTTATGAATAATGGTCATTTAAGGGTATGGTAGCTTACATGAAGATAGTTGCTCTACTATGAAATACAGTTTTATAACTTCTAATCTAGTTACGTAGAGGAGAAAAAACACAATGTTGCATCATGATCTAGTGATTGATAATATAATAGAGGTGCAACTCGTACTACATGAAAGCTAAATTTTCTCGAGAGTTAGATGACAAACTTTTGTTGAAAACGAGTATGCAAACAATCATGATAATGACAGTGAGAATGACAATTAATTAATCTTACCAATAGCCAGATACAAGCAATTTTCCTCCAACAAGTTTTGCTGGCTTGCCCCATATGAGGGCTGTTGGATCCTTCTTAAACATATGTTTCTGCTTGTTAGCCCCTCTGAATACTGTATAACTGCAAGAATGAATTGCATAAATTGCCAGTCCAGACATGGAAATAAGCAATTATTGATAACATACTTTTATGCGACAATTTAGAAACATACCCGATTATGAAAACCAAACAGTTGGCTGCAACATATGCCTTACTGAGCTCCACCTGATTTTCCAGAAGCCACCAGCCCTAGAACAAATAGCTAATAATCTTACTGTACATTTTCTGAAATGGGAAGTATCACTATTACAAATTGAACAGCCGTGCATATTAGGAAAACCAAAATATGAATAAAATTAGGATAAAACTCATTCAGTTAATGATTTATATACACCCAGAACATTGTCAGCACGTCTCCCGCTTAAAAATTGCCCACTTTCTCAAAGATGAGGTGTCAAAAGACATGGAATAAGTTAAGCTCTCATGTTTTTATAGCTGAAATATAATAACCCATATTGATTGGTAACCTACTATAAACTGCTCCAGATTAAGTCACTGCGAAGCAAAATTTTCGCTAAATTGCCACGCAAAATGTGCTTGAGGAAACAAATGTATTTTGTTGAGCTCTCTCTTCCTCCTCCATTACAGTCGATACCTTCTGCTGCTTTTTTTTAGTTTGGTTTTCCTGCTTTATTTCGCAGAGAAGAAACCCAAAGGACATTGCAACGAGAGGGATATACATGCCAGAAAATACAAAAAAACTAACATGTATGAAAAACAACTATAATATCAAACCACTCAATTGGAGTGTGCATGCCATGAATCTCAGCTAATACACGACCACATATAGGTTCAATGAACAAACTCAAAGAGCTTTAGCAAAGATAGCATCAAACTACTTTTCAGTAAAGAAAAGGTATAAAATCCTCCCAAGTAGAACAATGACTATGGTGAAGAGGCGAAAATGAAAGATCGACTGCAATTAAAGTGGCATGATTATTTTGCATTAAAAGTAAAAGGATGACAACTTGATATCGGTGATCCTCCCTAGATCATAAATACTACAGTGCTCTTCTTGATCCATGGCTAGTGTAATTTTAGTTCTTGAATTAAAAAAATACGGGTGTCCATCAATACTGGGTACACCAATTTTCCATCAAAACAAACATATAAATACCAGTATACCACAGCAATAGCATACAGCAAACCAAATAGAGATTCAAACTCCCTACAAAGCTGAGGACCACTTCATTCTCAAAAGACGGCCTCTGAAACAAAATTTTACACAAAAGCTCCCCGTGCCTTGAAACCGACAGCATTTGCAAGCAAAGATATGAAGAAATTGATATTGGAATTGCATGGATGATGGATCTCCCATCTGAAGAGTCACTGACAAAGGGCTCCAAAAAGGATGAATCTAACGAATTACAAATCCAATCAATCTCTGTATGCACTACTCAAAGCAGCCCCTTCCCTATCACAGTACATTGAAAGTTGAATCAATTGTCAATTCAAGAATTCCATAAAATACAAGTCATCCAGAAAAGCTCATGACTAGTATGATCCGTAGCTCAATAATGAGATCTGGAAATTAGACTGCGAGACCAAACTGCTTCTTGCTTCACCATGTCTAAGTCGCCCCTTATGATATGTGCAAAATCATGCAATATAACCAAATGCACCAACTGATTAATATCTCCCATGTTCTAAATGGCCATGATAAATAAAGGAAATCAATTTTTAAGGTAGCAAATACCAATCCAACATGTTTCTGCTTGCTAATTTTAATATGTTAAAGAATGTTAAAAATAAAATATTTATAGTGCAATTAACGTTGATACAAGTATACATCATCCATGCAATTTATATAAGACTCAGGATTAGCCTCGAGCCTTTCAACTACTTCCGGTACTACCGGGAAGAGGTTAGAGTGTTTACCAAATTCATCCTTTTATTATTTTGGATTCAGGTAACAAGTTGTAAAAGTTATTAGTATCATAAACTACATCATTATTTGGATTCAGGTAACAAGTTGTAAAAGTTATTAATATCATAAACTGTAAAACAAATAACAAATATTAACATTTGATATTGTAATCGACCAGTCTTGTGAAGCGGAATTATAAACAGGCTGATCCATCTTTCATCAATTTTCTTCACAAGTTGTCGATAAAATTTAGGTCATGCACACTTTTTGACAATATCTCTCATTGTCGCCATTGTAAAGAGCACCCATTATAAGGTTATGGCCCTCTCGCCCTCTTGCTTTTTGTTCTTGTGGCTGATGTCCTGGCAATTATGGTGAGGAAGGTTATACAGAGAGGGGGGAACTCGGTGCTACAACCATGACGATATTTCCATCAGTTGTTGCAATATGCATATGATGCAATCTTCTTTATCAAGGGTGGGTTATCGGAGGGCAGATGCAGGAGCACAATACTCTGGATATCTTTGATTAACTTTCGGGCAGGGTAATCAACAGATCTAAATCTACCTTTGTATCTTTTGGCTATTCTGAGATGAATATTGAGGGGTGCATATCGATTATCTCAATCCCTCGTGGTGATCTTCCTCTTCGCTTTCCTGTGGGAAGTTACTTCAGTCGAACCAGATGCCAGTGGTGGAGAGACTAGAGCAGAAGTTGACGTGCTGGAAGGCCTCTTGTCTCCGAAGGGGGAAGCCGGTATTACTTAAGGTCGTGCTGGCAGCGATTCATGTATTCTTCATGTCTACTCGCTTTATACCAGCGGGAATCCGTAACCATCTTGAGTTTTGCATGTGAAGGTTCCTCTGGAGTTCATCAGATGATCATATCAAGGGGGCTCTCATCTAGTAAACTGGGATATTGTGACCCTTCTCATAGAACATGGGGTCTTGGTGTCTGCAAGTTAGAAGATATGAACAAAACTCTCCTGCTCAAATAGGTTGCCAGATTCTGGGGCAATGAGATGGGACTCGCTTGTCGCATTGTTTACAACTTCTCCTTTCATTCCTCTCTGATCCCGCCATGCGTCAACTGCATTCTAGAAGGGCATATATGCAGTAATTCCTGATTTGCCATCTTTTGTTCGTCCCGTGTTAAGAGATGGATTGTCTTTTGGATTCCGGCTCGATAATTCGATAAGGAAGGTCCTTTCAGCACCAGTTTTCCTTGACTTTTTGCTCTTGCAACGAATCGCTGAATTATTGTTCGGGAGGCATGGGCAAACAATCAGTGGCTGACGACTTTCAATATTGGCTTCTTGGGACGAGTCAAAGATTTTATTTGACTGGAGGATTTTATTTATGGTTTTACAGGGCCAACGTCGGGGTGAGATCATTGGGTCTGGTGGGACGGCCACTTCTCAGTCAAGAAAACATACTTTGCACTCACGGAAGCTCGTAGAAACCAATTTGGGGGAGTCAAGGAGCGAGAGGTGTTTCCCCTGTAAATCGAGACAAGGAAAAGCAGGGATCGTGATTCAACCTCGCTGGAGCTCCTCCTTGCGACTTCTACTCCCAGCCGATCTCGGTCAGGTGAGCTATTCTATCCTTGTATTTTCAATTTGTAGTATAGTCGGTAGTTTAGGTTAGCTTTTTATTTCGTCTTATTTGATCCAACTTAGCTTAAAATTTTAAAAAAACTTCGTCGGAGCTTAGAGCTTGTTTGAGCACTTCGAGTACCTATGAAGGTTAAATTCTTCTTGTGGGTCCAAAGCTTGGAGAGGACCCTAATCAGGGTATAAAGAACGACATTTCAGCTGAGGGAGGATCCCACTTGCTCTTTATGTGGTATATCCCCAAAATACCTCGATCATCGATTCTACTGATGTGTGTGCTCACGCAGAGACTTGGATTCGGTTAACATCTCATGGGTCGATACCTAATCTCATCTAAATTTTTGGGAAAGCCTGTTTGTGAATCAATTCAGATATGTTGCTGAGCTGTGGATATCATTAGCAATTTTATGGGATATTTGACTGACGCAATGGCAGTATTTTTAAAGAAGAGCATATTTATATTGAAAATATAATTTATTTAGCTAGATCTCTCCTCGAGACTTGGTTGTTGTAATTTAATTGTTCCTTATTAATATATTTTGGGGCGGACACCATCACAGGCGTTTACCCCTTTTAGTTCAAAACATTATTCTGATGGCTTTGACACGATCATCCTAAGTCATTAGTCGAACCAAATCGCCCATCTTGTTATTAGTCGTTTGGCTCTCCTTGATGTTATAGTACTCAAAAAACATAAATAAAGACTTCGAGCCCACCTTCGTATCAACTGTTATAAAATTATCGCAAATCTTGTAATGACTGATTTCATCAAACCATTAACATTATTAACCCTCGTGAGATTTCTCACAAGAGCGACTGGATATGAATATAGTCAATTCACGTGCTTGCTCCACAACATTGGAGATTTTCTTATGGGCACAACATATGAGATGTTTCTTTTTGTTCTAAATTCTTTCAAGATTAAATTAATTCAATGGTAGAACAATGGAGGCAAAATCCTAAGTAGTACCTTGGGATTACAAAAATCCCTTTGTACTACAGAAAGTTTTTTTTACTTTCGTACTACATATGTATCGCATTTACAGAATGTGATAATGCAGAAAGTTTTTTTACTTTAATACTACATGTATATTGCATAAGCAGAATGTGATATCTATAGCGCATTCCGCTTATGCGATATACGCATATATCGCATAGCTGGTATGCGACATGTAAAAAAACTCCCTGGAAATCAAATACATGTGTATATATCGCATAGCTGGTATGTGACATGCAAAAAACTCCATGGAAATCAAATAGGTTGCAGAAATTTGTAGTCGATACTCGGTCAGCAAGGTCACTGACTAAGGATTAATCGGCAATCGGACGACTAATCGAATTTAGTCAGCAATAAGTCGTTTTTAAATTTTTTAATTACTTTAAATATATAAATCATTTATATATGTATTCTTATATATTTGCATAGATTTGTACATTTTCTATATTATCATAATGAAACAAAAGAAGTAATTGAATTTAAATACAACATTAAGCATATTAGAATAAGTTTGCTTTTAAAAAAGCAAACAAAATTAAAAAAAATAAAAATCTCTATGTAAAAGTCGGCAGACTAAGCCGATTAGTCAGGTTGACTGACTAATGGCCGATTAGGCCTGGTCGAGTCGCCCCCCCCCCCAACTCGACTAGTCAGATCGACTGGTCAGCCTAATCGATCGACTTTTACTACAGCGTCGACAGTTGGTGTGACAAATTGGGTCTCCAAGACACAATCTGGCAACTCCTGATCGAAATACAAGGATGGTACAGGTTCCGTATCTGGAACATCTGGTTCTTCCCCTACCACTGGTACGGCAACAGGATCACGCGATCTAGCCATGGCTCTTCCTCTTCCCCATGCCATGTCTCCTCTAGCTTCTGCCTAAGCCTGTTCAGCATGCTCCTGATGTATTGTCATCGCATCAGCAAATTGGAAAGCCAACCTCTGCTCCATTTTTGCCTTAGCCTGAATTGCTATCTCTCGACACTATTGATGTCATGTCTCGTAAATGAGGTCCCACATGAATATCTGCATGATAAAAAAAGAATCCATTCATTAAAAGTTCATATAAAAGCTTAAAATAATATTTAGTGGTTATTCTTACGTTGTTTGCCAAAGCAGTACCCAGTCGACCCACAAATCTCCTCGTAATTCTTCTGTACCAATCCATATAGTCCGGAGTTACAATAATACCATTGGATTGGTGCAGGTAAACAACTCGATCATGTCATGCATCCCACTCACGTATTTTCAGGTCATGTCAAATCCTCCAATCAATGTGTACTTTTCCCCTCAAGTCTATGGTATGGAGCTCCTCATAGGTATTGCATGTAGCTGGAATGCCCTGACAGCCTCCAAACTGGCGAAGAACGCGGTCCGAAAAATGATACTCCACGATGTGGAAGTAAATCAACAGCACACGTGCCCTGCAAATGTTCTGCCCCACGAGACAGTAGTCAGGTAGATGTGCGAGTACATCATCCTCATATGGCATCCACATCACTTGCATTGGAAATTCATATAATTTAAAGACAGTTATTTAAAGAAGAATGAATGAATGTGTCACGGTGTATTTACCTGCTCATGTGACTGCATGTCGAATGCATCGCGATACCAGAGATAGCAGTGATCTATGTTGGGAAAAATAAGAGAGATGTTTATTCCATACGCCCTAGGCTCTCTTATATAGGAGAGTAGCCTATGGGTAAAATACATCAAGAGTTCAAAAGAAATAATAAAATACGAAACGGTACAGAATAGAACAACATATATCTCTACACTCCCCCTCTAGGTGGAGCATAGATGTCAATCATGCTCAGCTTGGACGAACACTTCTGAAACGGCCCTCGAAGTAGCGCCTTGGTAAATATCTCTGCAGTTTGGTCACTGAGCTAACATGGGATGTAGAAATAAATCCCTTCTGAATCATATCTCGTATGAAGTGACAATCAACCTCAATGTGCTTGGTTCGTTCATAAAATGCTAGATTATTTGCAATAAATAGGGCAGCTTGGTTGTCGCATTCCAGAGCCATAGGAAGAGGGACTTCTATATAAAGATCTGTAAGAACAGCTTTCACCCACATCATTTCTGTGCTGACCTGGGCCATAGCCCTATATTCAGACTCAGCACTGGATCTTGCTACAATTGTTTGCTTCTTCCTTCTCCATGAGACTAAAGAGTTTCCGACATACACAACAAATCCAGTAGTGGACTTTCTATCCTTGGGGCAACATGCATAATCTGCATCTGCACATGTTGAAATAGTGATCTCCTTGTCTTTCTTGAACAGTAGTCCTCCACCTGGAGATGACTTAAGATACCTGAGTATCATATGTATAGCATCCATATGTACCTGACGTGGTTGTTCCAAGAACTGGCTCACCCGACTAACAGCAAACGAGAAGTCGGGTCTGGTAATAGTAACATAGAGAAGCTTGCCCACCAGTTCTCTGTATCTTCTCCTATCCACCTCATCAGTGTCGTCATCATATAATTTCATACTGGGATCCATGGGTGTAGTGGCAGGTCGGCAACCAAGCATTCATGTATCACTCAACAGGTCAGTGACATATTTCCTCTGGGTCATTACTAGCCCATGAGGATTTCTGGAAAATTCCAGACCCAAAAAATATCTAAGGACTCCAAGGTCCTTGGTGACAAATTAACGACCCAGCATTTCTTTCGCCCTCTGAATTCCTTGTCCATCATCACCTGTAATCAAGATATCATCTACATACACCATAATTGCAATAATGCCTCTGGATGTCTTCTGTATGGACAGGGAATGATATGCATTGGAACGTCTGTACCCCTGTTTTTCAAACAGGTCTGAAAGCTTCTGGAACCAAGCCCTGGGGCTCTGCTTAAGGCCATAGATAGCCTTATGAAGTCTACACACCTTAGAGCACTCCCCCTCAACAGCAAAACCAGGTGGTTGTTGCATGTAGACTTCCTCCTACAAGTCACCATATAAAAATGCATTATTGACATCTAATTGGAATAGCGGCCAATCACGAGTAGCCGCAAAGAGAGGAGGATCCGTAGGATGGAATGGCGAGCAACCGACGAGAATGTATCAAGATAATCCACCACATATGTATGTGTAAAGCCACGAGCAACCAGACGTGCCTTGTATCTGTCAATGCTTCCATCTGCATTCTGCTTAACCGTAAAGACCCACTTGCAGCTCACTGGAGACACATCTGTAGGTGCAGTAACAAGGCTTCAGGTACCTCTTGACTGAAGAGCAGTCATTTCTTCTTCCATTGCTGAATGCCATCTACTATCCTTCAACGCATCTTGATAATTCCGTGGAATATCCACTGCTGATAGTGCAATAACAAAGCTCCTGAATTCTCCATATAAGCGATCAAAAGAAACCATGGATGCTATAGGGTATGACGCGCAGATGCGCTTCTGTTTCCGAAGTGCAATAGGGAAATCCAAATCACCTGCATCCTCATTTGGCCTCTGTAACACATCCTGCCCAGGTAAATCTTCAGATCCATCAATATTGATTATATTCTCAGAACATACCCCATGCGTGCTAGATGATGAGCGGTGACCATGAGCAGAAGCAGGCTGACGGGTATAGTGGAATGGCAAAGGGGAAACACGAACAGTAACCGTAGGTGTAGGGGATGGTGATGGTGATGTTAGTGGTGGAGGTGATGATGGTGGTGGCATGTATAGAGCTTCATCAGTGCCAGAGGATACCAACTGATCTCCTGTAGAAGAGAAGTACATAACAGACTCGAAAAAGGTAACATCAGCACTAACAAAATATCTCCTGCACAATGGATCATAACACTTGTACCCCTTTTGTGTTCTGGAGTACCCGACAAAAACACTTGATAGCCCTAGGAGAGAGCTTGTCAGTACCTGGAGACAACTGGTGGACAAAGGCCACCGACCCAAACACACGAGGAGTGAGGGAGAACAATTCTTTTTCTGAAAACACAAGGGAGAAGGGAATCTTCTCACCTAAGACAGACGATGGCATACGATTAATAAGATAATATGCCGTAAGGACAACATCGCCCCAGAAAGAATGAGAGGCATGACTCTGTATGAGAAGCGACATGGTGACATCAAGTAAATGACGATGCTTCATTTCTGCAATTCCATTCTGTTGGGAAGTATAGACATAAGATGTTTGGTGGATAATCCCTTGAGTTGAAAAATAATTGGAGAGAGTATGGACACAAAATTCCCCGGCATTGTCGCTTCTCACAATCTTTACAGATGCAGAAAAAACATTACGAACTTCATTGATGAAATTTATGATAACATTTCCTGCTTCAGATTTATTCTTTAACAAAAAGACCTAGGACATACGAGTGAAATCATCCACAATAACCATATAAAACATGTGTCCCTGATGATCCGGAACACGACTAGGACCCCAGATATCGACATGAAACAACTCGAATTTGGAGTTACTACTCCGACTCTGACGATTGGGAAAGGTAGACCGATGATGCTTTCCCAACTGACAAGCCTCACATTGGATGGACGTGTGAGGGGAAACTTGGGGTAACACACGACACAGTTTCTGAAGCGGTAGATGTCCAAAGCGCAAGTGCCATAGGAGGGGCGAGACAACGGGTAGAGAGGAGGCACCGGCATAAGGGATCGACTGAGACGATATAAGACGCCTTGCTCATAGCCACGTCCAATCACGTTTCCCGTAAGGATGTCCTGAAAAATGAGAGAGGATGGATCAAAAATTGCTCGACAATGTAAAACCTTTGTAAGTTGGCTAATGGACAATAAGTTCATAGAAAAATCAGGTGTGTGCAGCACGTTCTTGAGATGCATAGAGGGTGTCAGGATAATCTCCACCTGACCAGTGATCGGAGAATGTGTCCCATTGGCAATAATCATAGTATGGCCAGGAGGAACTTGTCGGTAGGCCGTAAGGAGACCTTGATCACCATACAGATGATGTGTGGCACCAGAGTTCATGATCCACTCTAAAGTATCTGACCCACTACTGCTAGTAAATGCATAAGTGCTACCTGAGGTACTGATGGATGCAGAGGCAGCAACATCGGAGTGGCTATCAGAAGCAGGTACTGATGCAACGGGACCGGATGGAGGAATAATGCCCCTCAGATGGGCTACAAGATCATCAAATCGCTGATCCAAAGATGAAGCAGATGGGGGCTCTATCTGTTCAGCTACTCGTGCAGATGCAGGAAACCCATGTTTGGAATAACACGTTTCTTCAGTATGCCCAGAACGGTGACAAAAGTTGCAGGTTGGCCGAACACGACCCCCTCTGCCCCGAGGTCCACGACCACAGAACTGATGACCTCCACGACCTCGATTCACTGCCATGCTTGAGGCGATCTGATTTGCAGTAGATGAAGGAACAGTACTACGACCCAGTCTATGAAAAGCCTCCACCATCGGAGGAATAGTGGAATCTGCCAAGATCTGAGAACGTGTTGCCTCGTATTCTGGATCAAGAGCAGCCAGGAATAACCCAACCATAGTAGCATTCAGGTATGTCTTCTGTTGCTCAGGAGTGGCTGTGAGAGGCATGAAGCTGTATAGCTTCTCGAATATTCCACGTAGAGACGTATATAATGAATGTAAGGGCCGGTCATTCTATTTGATTGTGAAGATGTCATGTTGTAGTTGTAGAATCTTCGTCTCATTCTTTTCCTGTGAATATGTAGCAGCCAGAATGTCCCGCATTGCCTTTGCAGTGGGCTGATGGAGAATATCGTAGGCAATCTCAATTGCCAGAGTTCCAGATAGCCAAACCTTGGCGTATGCATCATATGCCTCCCATGAGGCGTTGACCCCAATCTTCTCAGCAGGCTCTTCCTCAGTAAGAATGCGCTTCTTACCGGTTGACTTCATCATACTCATGAACTGCATTGCTCACAATTCGTAATTCAACTCGTCCATCTTTACAATGGGTGCCAGACCTCTGAAGGCGCCTGTAAATGGAATATCTACCTTGCTTTCTGCAGTGTTGCAATAGTCGGCCGACTATCCCGAATAGTCGGTCCGACTATGCGGTTCGGGGGGGTCCCCGACTGAATAGACCTCCATTCGGTCAATAGTCGGCCCGACCGAATAGTCGCCCGACTATTTGGCCGACTGGCCCGACTATTAGGCCGACTGGAGTTTGACTTTTGATTTTTTTTGATTTTTTTATTTTCAATTTTCAGTTTTTATGGGCTACATTTTACCACGGTATCATAACAAATGCCAAATTCTATATATCTATTATTTTGATTGGTACTTTTATCTTGGATTCATGTTAACTAATGACTATATATGTATAAAAATATAAGGACATATGTATTATGAATAATTTTTATATTAAAAAATACAAAACCGAATAATTCCGAATAGTCGCCCGAATACCGATTATTCTCTATTCAGTGACACCTCCGACTGAATACCGAATACCGTCTTCTGCAACACTGGCTTTCTGACATAATGGTAATCGAATTCTAGGGTAGTAGACAGAGAATATGATCGTCTACACGGACATTCACGGGTTTAGTTGCATGTGAAGACTCAAGCAACCAAACCCATAGTCTTGGGAACTCGAGCGAGAGTCTCCTCTGTCACAAAGGTACACTAGGGTTAGGTAAACCCTAGGATATGAGACCACTCGCGAGTCCTAGGATATCACAAAGGGCCGAGATGCTTTTGGGGTTAGCGTGCGGCCTCCGATGTATGCGCATGTGCACATGCGCAGGGTTAGAGTTGCACGTGCACGCTGGAGGAACTGCGCACGCTCACATGCACAGGAGGTTGCCTAGGCAACACGCATGGCCTGGGCTAAACGCACTGGCAACGGCGCCTGGGCACTGCACGTGAAGAGACGACGCGCCTGGGCACCGCGCGTGAAGAGGCGGCGCGCCTGGGCACCGCGTGCGAAGAGGCAACGCGCCTGGGCACCGCGCGTGGAAGGGCGACGGTGAGCGGCGCGTAAGGAGTGACGCACAGGACTGTGAAAGAGGTGGCGCGTAGGATCCGAGGCGGCGGCGCCCGGAGTCCAAGACGGTAGGTACGGAGTCCGAGGCGGCAACGCGGAGGGCTTGGAGGTGGAGGGGTTAGGGTTAGGGTTTGGTTCGAGAACTCCGATCCAGGACTGTCGCTCTGATACAATGTTGGGAAAATAAGAGAGATGTTTATTCCATACGCCCTAGGCTCTCTTATATAGGAGAGTAGCCTATGGGTAAAATATATCAAGAGTCCAAAAGAAATAATAAAATACGAAACAATACAGAATAGAATAACATATATCTCTACAATCTAGCCATGAAATTGCAGTCCAACTAAGGATGATCATGATTAACAATTGGGTTTATGCAAGTGTGTGGACCGATGATCTTAGAGATCACCCATATGCCATCAAATATCCTGTAATGACCATGTAGATACCGAAAACATCCTTTTGATTGACTGTTGCGAAAAATATACCAGATCAAGGTGGTGGATTCTTTAACCATGAAGTCGTAGTGTACAAGGATGTGATGTTTCTTTACAAAATAAATCAAATCATCTTTATACTCAAAGGTTCTGCACTTTCTAAGTTCATCACTGACACCGTCAAGCCTAGACTTCTTTCGAATAGCATCCTCATATGTTGCATGGGTGTCAAATCCTCTGGCCCTAAAAAATGGTAAACAGGGAACAATTGCTTAGGGAATGGGTTCAATAGCTCTCATCTGCTTATTTACAACATTATCTTCAACCTCGTAATCATTGTCCTCGTTCAACTCATCATATGTTACCCTAGTGATGACGTCGTCCAAGGCATGATTAACCTCTCTCAAGAGTGTCACTCATGAACAACTTGTGAACTGTTGTTGGTTTCGATATGGGGTCACTGGTGCTTCGAACAACAGAAGGACTTGAAGGGAGGCGACCGTTCGCATCAACAACATTGAGCACCACATGCGAACCCGACTGGCTCTCAATAATAATGTCAGTAGGTGTCGATTTCCCAATAGTCCGGGCATAGACAAAACTCCTTGTATATCATCATCCACGATAGACGTCAGCGTAGGCTTTTTGCCTGCCCCGCATGGAATGCGATATGAGAGTTTAATTTGATGGTTGTTCATGTCCAAGTTGAACTACTGATGGACTAGATTCAACAACTCATCGTCGGTCAAGGTCGGCATTAACCTAAAACCACGTGCATTGATCGTCAAGGATTCAATAATAGAACCCTTCAAATGGAACATGCAATAAATGGACTCCATTAAGACCTAACATGTAAGGGGTATTGTGATCTCTCGAGGATCCGAGTACCCGTTTATACTACTTTCGCGGCATTTATTCACATGAGATCGCACAAGTCGTAGAAAAACAAGGAAATTTTTCGCGCAGCTAATTTTCCACATGACATTCACATCCACTTACATAACCACAAATTAATAGAGACAATTGGCACCAAAATCTCATTTCATTAATTTTCATATCATTTTACATCATGTACAGTCTCTGCCGGTACATACAATATCCCAAAAAAATCTGACAGAACAGAAGAGAAGCATTATACTTAATCAACCAACCAAAAACTGAGACAAAGTAAACCACACCGTCTAGTGTATACCATGTCTCCTGGAAGCATGAACGGCTACTGAACAGCAGGTTGTTTGCCTGCCAAAACATATTTAGGAAAGAAGAGGCGTCAGCGGTTGCTGGTACCTCCCAAAATTTATAAAAATAAATAGACATTTAATATGTGCAAAAGCAAGGAGGTATCTGATCAGGAGCTGCGACTTGTTGATCAGGGTTGTGATTCATACCTTGCATTTATTCGGGAGGTATCTGATCAGGAGCCAATGACACAGGAAATCAAAGTAGTATCTGAATATCCAGATGTTTTTCCTGATGAGCTACCAGGACTACCTCCTGAAAGAGAGATCGAGTTCGAGATCACATTACTACCAGATACACAGCCGATCTCGATGGCTCCTTACCGCATGACACCAGCTGAGTTGAGGGAGCTGAAGGTGCAGTTGCATGAGTTACTTGATTTGGGATTCGTGAGGCCGAACACTTCACCTTGGGGTACTCCGGTTCTATTTGTCAAGAAGAATGATGGATCCATGAGACTGTGCATCGATTACATGCAGCTGAACAGGAGAACGATGAAAAACTGTTATCCTTTGCCGTGCATCGATGATTTGTTCGACCAGCTCCAGGGATCTTCGGTTTCTCGAAGATCGATCTTCGTTCAGGCTATCATCAACTGAGGATTCGAGAGTCTGATATTCCGAAGACCGCTTTCAGGACTCGCTATGGACATTACGAGTTTGTGGTGATGTCGTTTGGGCTCACCAATGCACCTGCGGCTTTCATGGATATGATGAACCGTATCTTCCGTCCATACTTGGACAAGTTTGTAGTGGTGTTCATCGATGATGTGCTCATTTACTCACGAAATGAATGGGATCATGCGAATGATCTACGGATTGTCTTATATACATTGCGGGAGCACAAGCTATATGCCAAGTTGAGCAAGTGTGAGTTCTAGTTATCCCAGGTCTCATTTCTCGGGCATATCATTTCTGGAGCAGGCATTGCAGTTGATCCTGCGAAGATAGCTGCAGTTATGTCTTGGGAGCAACCCAAGACAGTTACTCAGATTCGGAGTTTCCTCGGATTAGTGGGCTATTACAGACGCTTTGTCAGCGGATTTTCACGCATTGTTCGCCCTCTGACACGATTGACACAGAAGGGAGTCTCATTTATTTGGGACGATCCATCCAGACAGTACGAAGATGTATCGTGATCTGCGTCGACATTTGTGGTGGGATGGAATGAAGCGCGATGTAGCGCAGCATGTCAACAGATGCATGACCTGTCAGATGGTCAAGGCCGAGCATAGGAGACCACCAGGATTGCTGCAGTCTCTCCCCATTCCTGAATGGAAGTGGGAGAGCATTTCTATGGATTTTGTCACGGGATTGCCGAAGACACCAGGTGGTCATGGTTCCATCTGGGTCGTTGTTGATAGGTTGACCAAGTCAACCCATTTCATACCGGTCAACACGACTTACACTCCATCCAGATTGGTCAAACTATATGTGCAGGACATTATCAGACTGCATGGTATACCACGAGAGGTGGTGTCGGACAGGGATTCGAGATTTACATCTCATTATTGGCATCAGTTCATGTCAGCACTACAGATAGAGCTGAAGATGAGTTCTGCATACCATCCGCAGACAGACGTGCAGAGCGAGCGCACCATTCAGATGCTTGAGGATTTACTTCGCGCATGCACTTTGGAGTGGAAAGGGTCCTGGAAGGACTATCTGCCGTTAGTGGAGTTCACATACAACAACAGCTATCATTCCAGTATAGGCATGGCACCATTCGAAGCCCTATACGGGTGGAGATGCCTCACACCTCTCAGTTGGCGCGAGGTAGGTGATCATGCTCTCTACTCCGTAGATCTCCTGGAGGAGACCGCGAGAGCTGTTGATCTAGTGAGACGGAGGCTTCTGACGGCACAGAGCCGCCAGAAGAGCTATGCAGACCGTCGGAGAAGAGATTTGGAATTTCAGGTATCCAATCTTCTTCTCTTTCTTTTATTATAAGTTTAACTTTATCTCACTTACTAATAAAACTCCTGTAAATAAAGGTTGGAGATTGGGTATTTTTGCGAGTATCTCCCATGAAGGGAGTGCAGGGATTCGGTGTTCGTGGTAAACTCGCACCGCGATATGTGGGTCCGTTTGAGATTCTTGCGAAGGTGGGGAAAGTGGCCTACCGAGTGACCCTTCCTCCACATTTATCAGCGATTCATGATGTATTTCATATATCCAACCTGAGGAAGTATGTCCATGACCCTCGACACGTCATCAGTTACGAGAATCTTGACGTAGAGCCTGACTTGACCTACGAAGAGAGGCCAGTACAGATACTTGACCGTGCTGTGAAGAAGTTTCGCAGCAAAGATATTTCATTGGTCAAGGTTTTGTGGCACCGTTACTGAGTCGAAGAGGCGACATGGAAAACCAAAGCCAACATGCGGGCACGATACCGCAACTTTTCTGAGGTAAAAATCAAAACAAGCTTTTATAACTAGATATATGTTAAAAAATATATCGCTTGTTTTCTCTTTGAGGTTTTTATGGGTTCAAAACCCTTTGAGGTTTTATGGCCAAATGAAATTCAAGACAACTAATGACCTTGACTCGAGTCTCGAGGACGAGACTCCCTTTGAGGTTTTTATAAATTTTTCTGAAAATCCAACGGTTTGGGGGAGACACCTTTGAGGTTTTTTTTGAAAACCTTTGAGGTTTTTATAATTGTAACATCCGGGATCCACGTAAACCCGAACTCGACTCGAATAAGGTTCGAATAACCCAATAAAGTTGTTGGTCAATACTAAACAACCTAAAACGATCAATTGATCGTGAATCAAAAGTTGTTCGGGTGAAATCGACCAAAAATCGGTCACTTCGTAATACGTGCCGTGAAAAAGCCGCGACGCAAATTCGGAAACCGCGAAACGAATCGAGACCGCCATTAGATCCGATTCGCCGAAACAAGACCAACAGAATCGACCATTCGTCAATCGGAGGTCGTTTGATATTTTTAAGTCACAAAATTTAAACCGAAATTGAAACCGTATCTCGAAAATTTTGAGTATCCAAACTCGATCTAAAGTATATCAATATTATACTTATATTGACCGTCATTCTGAGACGATCAATTCGAGATATTGTGCGTCGAAATCCGAAGTCCGATGCGTGATTATGATTCACTTTAAGTATATCAATTAAACAGATAATTTGTGTAATAATAAAAAAAATTAAAAACAGTACCTCCTGGATTCCAGCCGTTGTGTATATATATATTTCCCTTTCTCTTTCCAACCACTTGGGTTGACCTTCATTTCCCCACTTGGCAAATTGTCCTCCACTTGGCAATTAGCCAAGACCTCTTTGTCCTTATAAGTATCACCAAATTTCCTCCAAATTTTCCCTATTCTCAGCCGAAAGAAAAGCACAACCCTTTCTTCTATCCCTGAAATTTCTACAAGAGCAGCTGCTGCAACTTTTTCTCCTCCACTTGCTGTTCAAGAATTTCCTGGAGCTCCTGAACCCCTTCCAAAGCCATTGGAATCTTCCCTGTTGCTGCACACTTTTCCAGCCATGGCATGCAATTAAATCTCCACTTTGGAGATTCGATAAGGTACATCCAAGCCCCCTTTTTGCTGCCACTCATGGAAATTGCATAACAATAGGGTTCAAGATGCTAATCACCTAAATTTTAAAAAGGAAAAGCAAAATATTTTGAGGGTAGCTTTGCATGTTGATCTTATTGATGTTAGATTATGAGTGGATTATTTGAACTCCTGTTAAAATTAAATCATAACTGAACAAATTATTCTCTGCTAATGTTACACCATTAAACAGAATATTGGAGTCTACTACTTCAATTGAGAGTTTCTTTTCCCTGGAACAAAAATCTGAATTTGCTATCTATATAAATTGGAGTACAGTCCCATTGTCAACATTTGGAATCAACCAAGAATTAGTTGTATGGGTTGGATCTAGCCTCGAAATCATTATTCAACTGCCATAATTCATGATGACAGACACATGTTTGTTTAAAGATATTAACCGATATAAATGCCAGACAATTGGAAACACATGCAACAGACCATGCGTGAACCATGTGTTGAGAAGGTTACATGTGAATAAAAAGTATCTATAGTAATTGCATGGAACCTACATACTCTATAATCAATAAATCAAATAGAACACCTAAATGTCAAGGTGCTGGATTAGTACTTAGAATTAGTAACACTTAGATTTGGATAATAAATCCACTGTCACTATCCGGATGCCACTATCAGGAAGAATGTTGCCACTTGCATGATTAAAATGAGAATTTAAGATTTAAGATTATGTTATAGCTTAAACAAAATTTGAGGATTTAAAAATTTTAAAATCCTTACTAATATTAATTGATAATATTTCCAATATTTGGTCTGATTATTCTTTAAATTGGATTGGATTGAATGAAAAAAGAAATAATAATAAATAATAAAATAAAATTATATATGTGTATAAATATAAATAGATATGCATATGGCAAAAATTGGGGTTTAGAACTATGCATAATTGCTAGTACATTCTCTATTTTTCTTTTAATTCTTCTATTGTTTTATATACCCAAGTGTATTAGGTGTTTCGTTGGATTGGTGGATAACAACCAAACTGCCAACCTGGAAATGATATTGAATTACACATTACTAACAGTACAAAGTCAAGACTTAATATCAATAAAAAGTCCATCGTTTGATAATAAAAAATTTTATAAGAATAAACAAATATGCCTTTATTGTTGACGCATATGATTTATTTGTATCACTTTGTTATTTTTATTTTCTTGCCATTCTCTTTATGTAATTTACCCATAGGCTACTCTCCTATATAAGAGAGCCTAGGGCTATGGAATAGAACATCTCATTCACGTTTCCCAACATGGTATCAGAGCGACGGTCCTAGACCGGAGTTCTCGAAACCCTAACCCTAAACCCCACCCGCCGGCCCTCTTCTTCTCCCTCTCTCTCTCGATCGGCGCGCCATCCAACGCCGTCGCCTCTGCTGTGCGCGCTTGTGCGCATCACCAGCGCATCCCTTGCGTGTTGCAGCCCTCACGATCTGTGCGCATCTGCAGCCCTAGCATCTGCGCGCGATCCTTGGCGCCTGTGCGCACTCCTTGGCGCCTGTGCGCTACAGCCCTAGCGCCTGCGCCCTTCCTGTGTGCATCTGTGCGCACTGGTGCGCTAGAACCGTGCGCATCTGTGTGCATCTGTGCGCACTGGTGCGCTAGATCCGCGCGCATTGGTGCGTATTGCAGTAGCGCATCTGCGCGCATTGGTGCGTGTTGAAGTAACGCACTGTGCGCTCTTTCGTCCCAGTTGCACACGCGGGTAGCGGCTTCTTGTTGCCCTTGCGTGTGACCTTTGTGCTCGCGTATCCAGACCATATCCAGATCGTAGCGCGCACATATTCATGGGGATAGTTGCTTGACGTCTACACACGCAACTAATCCCGTCTATGTCGTTGTAGACAAAGATTATCTTCTCTTAGTCACTCCAGTCTTCCGTCTCCAGTATGTCAGACAGCAAGGCAGATATCCCGTCTATGGGCGCATTTCGTGGTCCAGCACCCATTGTCAAGATGGATGGTACGAACTATGAACTGTGGGCAATGCAGTTCATGAGTATGATGAAGTCTACAGGTAAGAAGCACATTCTTACCGAGCCCGAGCCTGCAGAGAAGACTGGAGTCCATGCCTCATGGGAGGCTGATGATGCATATGCCAAGGTTTGGCTATCCGGCACATTGGCTATTGAAATCGCCAATGACATTCTACATCAACCCACAGCGAAAGACATGTGGGACATCCTGGCAGCGACATATTCTCAGGCGAAGAATGAGACGAAGATCCTGCAACTACAACATGATATTTTCACAATAAAGTAGAATGGCCGCCCTTTACATTCTCTCTATACATCGTTGAGAGGGATGTTTGAGAAGCTTTATAGCTTCATGCCACTTACCGCCACGCCAGAACAGCAGAAGACATACAGGAATGCGACGATGGTGGGTGTGTTTCTCGCTGCACTTGATCCAGAGTATGAGGCAGCACGTTCACAGATTTTGGCGGACTCGACTATTCCTCCCATGGAGGAAGCTTTTCACAGATTGAGCAGGATCACAGTACCTTCAGCAGCTGCGAGTCAGAATCCTTCAGCTATGGCGGCCAACAGAGGCCGTGGTTTCCATCACCAGGGTCGTGGACGTACTCCTCGTGGAAGGGGTGGCCGCACTAGGCCAACATGCTCATATTGTCACCGAGTTGGACATACTGAAGACACATGCTACTCAAAGCATGGATTTCCTGCATCTGCACGAGCAGCTGAACAGATAGAGCCCCCATCTGCCGCTACACTGGATCAACGATTTGATGATCTAGTTGCCCGCCTCAGGGGCATTATCCCACCATCAGATCCAGCACCGACTACAGAGAGTCATACTGATACTGCTGTCTCTGCCTCTGCTTCTGCATCTACCAGTACTTCAGGTAGTACACTTGCACTCCACAGTAGTAGATCTCATATACTGCCATGGATCATGGACTCGGGCGCCACACATCATTTATGTGGCGACCAGGGTCTACTTACAGGATACATCCAGATCCCTCCAGGACGGACAGTAGTAATTGCTGATGGTACGCATTCCCCTATCACTGGTCAGGGGGAGATTAGATTGACACCCTCTATGCAGCTGAAGAATGTCCTACATGCACCACATTTTTCTATGAATCTGTTGTCGATTAGTCAGATCACGAAGGATCTCCACTGTCGAGCTATTTTTGATCCATCTTCTTTGATTTTTCAGGACATCCGTACGGGCAACGTGATTGGTCATGGCTATGAGCAAGGAGGCCTTTACCGTCTGAACCAGACCCCATTTGCTGGAACCACATCCTCTCCTGCTGAACAAGTATCTCCTCTCCTGTGGCATTTGCGCTTTGGTCATTTACCGCTTCAGAAGTTGCGTCTAGTCCTACCCTATAGTCTCTCTCACACACCTATCCAGTGTGAGGCGTGTCAGTTGGGAAAACATCACAGGTCGTCTTTTCCCAGTAGTCAAGGTCGGAGTAGTAACTCCAGGTTTGAGTTGTTTCATGTCGATGTCTGGGGTCCAAGTCGTGTTCCCGATCATCAGGGACACAGGTTTTATATTGTATTTGTGGATGATTTCTCTAGAGCATCATGGGTCTTTCTGATGAAAAATAAATCTGAAGCTGGAAATATTATTATCCATTTTCTAAATGAAATTCAAAATGTTTTTTCTACATCTGTCAAGATTGTGAGAAGTGATAATGCCTTGGAATTGTGTACCAACATTCTAGCCAATTACTACTCCTCAAAAGGGATTATTCACCAAACATCGTGTGCTCATACGTCTCAACAGAATGGGGTTGCCGAAAGAAAACACCGTCACCTACTTGATGTCACAAGGTCACTTCTTATTCAGAGTCATGTTCCGTACTCCTACTGGGGTGATGCAGTCCTTACTGCATGTTACCTTATCAACCGTATGCCTTCGTCTGTCTTGAATGAACAAATTCCTTTCTCACTTATTTACCCTGACAAGGATTTGTTTATTCTTACTCCTCGTGTGTTTGGGTCAGTCGCATTTGTCCATCAGTTGTCGCCCGGTACTGACAAGCTCTCTCCTAGGGCTGTCAAGTGCGTCTTTGTGGGGTACTCCAGAACCCAAAAGGGGTACAAGTGTTTTGATCCTGTGCGTCGGCGGTATATGATCAGTGCAGATGTTACATTCTTTGAATCTGTGATGTACTTTTCAGAATCCGGAAACATGCAGCCACCACCTACACTTCCTGATGCCGTACTCATGGAACCACCATCACCATTGCCACAAACACCACCGTCACCACCACCGCCACCACCACCGCCACCATCATCAATAGTATCCCCGCTACCTTTCCACTACACCCGCAGGCCTCCTCCAGCTCATGGTTCTGACCCGTCAACTAGCTCGCCTATGGTATGTAATGAAAATATTAATGTTGATGGATCTGACGACATTTCTCAGCAGGATACATTACAGGAGCATGGTGATGGTATAGATGATCTGGATGTTTCAATCGCTCTACGCAAGCCGAAGAGGAGTTGTGCCAAATATCCATTATCAGCATCTGTGTCTTTTGAGAGGCTATCTGGAGACTTCAGGACGTTTGCACTGGCACTTTCATCTACAGACATTCCACGGAACCATCATGATGCTTTGCAGGATGCTAGATGGCGACTAGCAATGGAAGAGGAGATGGCAGCACTTCAGTCTAGAGGAACCTGGAGTTTGGTTCCTATGCCTACAGGTGTTAGCCCGGTGAGTTGCAAGTGGGTATTTACAGTAAAACACAATGCAGATGGCTCCATTGACAGGTATAAGGCACGCCTGGTTGCAAGAGGCTTCACACAGACATATGGGGTAGATTATCTTGACACGTTCTCTCCTGTGGCGCGTCATTCCACTCTACGGATCCTATTATCAGTTGCGGTTGCTAAAGACTGGCCACTCTTTCAACTGGACGTGAAGAATGCATTTCTGTATGGAGACTTGCAGGAGGAAGTCTATATGCAACAGCCACCTGGGTTTGCTGTTGAGGGGGAGTGTTCCAAGGTTTGCAGATTACATAAGGCCATCTATGGCCTTAAGCAGAGCCCCAGAGCATGGTTTCAGAAGCTTTCAGACCTCTTTGAGAAACAAGGATATAAACGCTGATCTTCATATCCCGCTGATCCAATATGCAGACGACACCCTATGTTTTATCGAAGGGGATCAGCTGCAATTTTCCGGAATGGCTACTACGGTACATTTGTTCTGCGAAGTATCGGGGCTCCGCATCAACGAGGCCAAATCCAAATTTGTGCCCTTTGCTCTCTCACCTCTGGAGGTCGGGGATTGCTCCTCCCTATTGGGGGCCTCTCTCGGGAACCTTCCTCTTGAGTACTTGGGATTATATCTCTCTGTGGGCAGGCCGCGGTTGCGTGATTATCAGCGGGTGGTGGAGAAGGTCGAGACAAGGTTGGCAGGTTGGCGCTCTTCACTGCTCTCTCGGGGTGGCCGATTGGTGCTTATCAAATCCGTCCTCTCCGCTATTCCTATTTATTTCCTCTCGGCGCGCGGTTTGCCTAAGGGGATTAGACTGCGCTTGGACAAATGTATGAGGGGATTCCTTTGGGGCAGGAGTGGGTCTGCAAGTCGAGGGATTCACCTGGTCGCTTGGGAGGACATTTCGCGTCCTAAACGGGACGGGGGATTGGGCGTTCGGCGGCTGGAGATCGTGCGGGACGTTTTCCTTCTCAAATGGGCGTCGCGGCTTTTAGGCCGGGAGGATGGCTTTCTTGTTCAATGCCTTCGCTGTGCGGCGGGTAATGCATTTCTCTCCGTCTTTGATGGTAGATCACATTCTCGGTCTCCCATCTTTTGGCGCGAAGCTTTTAGCGTTTTCAACCGCAACCGGACCTTGTTCCGACCATCTCTCGGCGATGGTTCCTCCTTCCGCTTTTGGACCATGGACTGGTCTGGCAAAGGCATCTTCATGAACATTTTTCCAAGACTATATGCGTTAGCCAGGGACAAAGATGCATCGGTGGTCTCTTATTGGTCCAACGGCACCTGGTGCCCGATTCTGGTGGATTCTCTCTCGTCTCAGCGCCTGATTGACTTCTCTGCTTTGATGTCTTTACTCGGGGACGCCCCTACTCCATCGGGGGGGCGAGATCACTTCTATTGGAACGACGGGTCCTTTTCGTCGTCAAAGGCTTATTCTGCTCTCATCCCCATTGCTGTGCATCCGGAGGCGTCCTTTCTTGACCATTGCAAACTCATATGGGGTCTCAAGCTTCCGGAAAGGATTGGCATTTTCTTGTGGATCCTTAGGCGTGGACGCCTTCCTACTCGCGACCGCCTGGTAGCAATTTTGCCATCCGTTCCCATCTCTTGTGGCTTATGCGACTCGGCTGTGGAGACGGTTGAGCACCTCTTCCTACACTGTGACCTTGTGCGGCCTTTATGGGAGGACATTGCATGGCTGAATCTTTCGTCGATGGAATCTTTTTGGGAGAGCATGGTTCTCGCGGCAAACCATCCGAGGGCGGTGAGACTGGCTCCCTTCGCACGCATCTGGTGTGTATGGCTGGCGAGGAACAAATTCCTGTTTGCAGGGCAGAGATTTTACGTAGAAAACATATGTATTGACGCTAATCGTCTTTGTTCGGACTGGTCTATTCGGTAGCGAGTTTCTGGGTCTGGGGCGAATGATATCAGTATTGGTATCATCTTCCCCTTTTTTTTTTACTCTTTCCTCCATCTGTAAGTTTTCTTTCTTTTTCTCATCTTTAATAAAATGGGGCGAACACCTACGGGTGTCTCCCCCTCTTTGGAGTGTCAAAAAAAAAAAAGGATATAAACGCTCCAATGCCGATCATTCCTTGTTCGTGCAGAAGACGGCGAGAGGTATTATTGTAATCATGGTTTATGTTGATGATATCTTGATTACAGGTGATGATGACCAAGGCATTAAGCAGGCAAAGGAAAGGCTGGGGACTGAGTTTGTCACCAAGGACTTGGGAGTCCTTAGATATTTTCTGGGGCTGGAATTTGCTAGAAATCCATATGGATTAGTCATGACACAGAGGAAGTATGTCACAGATCTACTGAGTGAGACAGGTATGCTAGGATGCCGGCCTGCTACGACACCAATGGATCCTAGCATGAAGTTGTATGATGATGACACAGAAGAGGTGGACAAGAGAAGGTACAGAGAACTGGTAGGCAAATTACTGTATGTCACGATCACTAGACCTGATATATCGTTTGCAGTGAGTCGTGTGAGCCAGTTCATGGAGCAACCACGTCAGGTCCATATGGATGCAATACACATGATTCTGAGATATTTAAAATCATCTCCAGGTGCAGGCTTGCTATTTAAGAAAGGAAAGGAGATCTCTGTCACAGCATGTGCGGATGCAGACTACGCAGGATGCCCCAAGGACAGGAAGTCAACATCAGGGTTTGCAGTCTATGTTGGAGATGCTATAGTTTCGTGGAAGAGCAAGAAGCATACAGTAGTAGCCAGATCCAGTGCTGAATCAGAATATAGGGCTATGGCCCAGGCTAGCACAGAAATGATGTGGGTGAAATCTTTACTTGCAGATCTATGTCTTGACATACCTCTTCCTATGATGTTGGAATGTGACAATCAGGCAGCCTTGTTCATTGCAAATAACCCAGCGTTTCATGAAAGGACCAAGCATATTGAGGTCGACTGTCATTACATACGTGACATGATTCAGAAGGGGTTCATTGCTACATCTCATGTCACATCAGAGAATCAGACTGCTGATATTTTCACCAAGGCACTACTTAGAGGCCCATTCCAGAAGTATGCGTCCAAGCTGAGCATGATTGATATCTATGCTCCATCTTGAGGGGGAGTGTTGACGCATATGATTTATTTGTATCACTTTGTTATTTTTATTTTCTTGCCATTCTCTTTATGTAATTTACCCATAGGCTACTCTCCTATATAAGAGAGCCTAGGGCTATGGAATAGAACATCTCATTCACGTTTCCCAACATTTATCGGATATCTTCTCTAATAAATAGTTAATTATGTATAATAGTTATGCAGACTAAGCCAATACACTTAAGACACATAAATATATGTGAAACTATGTTATGAAAAGTTATATATATATATATGTATATATTGAGCATGAAAATTTTCTTTCTCCTGTCATGTCATATGATATTTGACATTACTAAGGAATACCCACTTAATTCATGCACACAGTTCATCAACTAGATAACCCTTATAATTATGAATGCATGGGTAGTCTTCATACAATTAGATCAATATCAGAATCAATATAGATTTATACATCTAGTTATTAGAAATAATTATTATAAGCAATTAGGAAACATCTATATGATTAAAGAACATCGGTGATGTTTGATAAATATTAGTTCCGGTTACGGTGATCCTTACACCTGACCGTGCGAGAGCGCGGTGACTCTCAACTGGGCGAAAGATAGGAAGCCTTGTCCGGGCAGCGGCCGCCAAGTACGCGGGTCTAGGATCCCAGTCTTTTACACGATTTTACGCGAGCTCGCAGTGTTTTTACGCCTCGTTGCGATCCCGACTTTAGATCGATTCCGCTGACCCTCTGTTTTTGGATACCCAGGCGGGGGATCCTCGGTTTTTCAGTTTTACGTACGAGCTCGGTTGCCCGTACTAGTCGGGCCGTTTTTCTAGAGTGACTTTTCCGGAGAGTCTCTCACCCGTCTTAGTGGCGTAGTTTTGGAGTAGACCTATCCCTCTATTGGACCACACTTCCAATTAGAGGGCGAGACGGAAGAGCCATTTGTAGGCTTCCTCACCGCTTGAGTTTACTTCGCCAATAGACTTGGCGATTCTACATCTAGATCATCCATATCTATATCTACATCATCTAAAGTTATATCTGAAAGAATTGAAGTTAAGAATTGGAGAAGTTACGATCAAAAGTTGTGTTGATAGGAAATGACTATTCACAAGACTTAAGAATCTAAATAAATCAAGAAATCTTTCCAATCTCAAACTTTTCCATCATCACTCACAAACATGATCTCTGAAGAAAATGATATATATGCTTACACTCATACACTCATGAATATTCAACTACAATTTAAATATGTCATATGTGGGAAATGTTGGGTTAGTGGGCAATCATGAGAGGCACTTACAGACAACTTAAATACCTTTTTACTTATGCAAGTAGATGTAAATTATACTTGTTCCACATTTCTATTTGCTTGCTTTTGCACATATTAAATGTCTATTTATTTTTATAAATTTTGGGAGGTACCAGCAACCGCTGACGCCTCTTTTTCCTAAACATGTTTTGGCAGGCAAACAACCTGCTGCTCAATAGCCGTTCATGCTTCCAAGAGACAGGGTATACACTAGACGGTATGGTTTACTTTGTCTCAGTTTTTGGTTGGTTGATTATGTATAATGCTTCTCTTCTATTCAGTCAGATTTTTTTGAGATATTCTATGTACCAGCAGACACTGCACATGATGTAAAATGATATGGAAATTAATGAAATGAGATTTGGTGCCAATTGTCTCTATTAACTTGTGCTTATGTAAGTGAATGTGAATGTTATGTGGAAAATTAGCCGCGCGAAAAATTTCCTTTATTTCTACGAATTGTGCGATCTCATGTGAATAAATGCCGCGAAAGTAGTATAAACGGGTACGCGGATCCTCGGGGGATCACAAATTTGGTATCAGAGCAATGGTACCCCGATACGCGCATTCGCGGTATTACAATTCCGATCGCATTAAGTTCTCGGATAGCGACAGTCTTCCGACTTGTCATGAGTCCGAGAAGGGAAATATGACATTCATATTCAATTACCACATATGTCACCGATTTCATTAATTTTCATATTATATCCCAAGAAGAGAAAGCATATATCATAATATTTGCGAACAATAAATTTTATGACTAATATGTGGTCTTACGCAGAGCCAGCATCTCGACCAAGTCAAGAGACGGCTGATCAGTTGGCACGCATACTGACTGCCCTCACCAACCTCCAGCAGCAGCAGGCTGCCATGCGAGGTCAGCATGAGCAGATTTTGGCCCAGCAGTCTGAGATTGCCGACAGGCAGACAGATATAGAGATGAGGTTTGAGGACCTATCAGATTTCACGTACCATCTATCACAGGATGGGATACGGCAGGACCAACACCAGTCGGTTGAGGAAGAGCAGCCTCATGCTGATGATCCACTTGAGGAGGTACCTGAGCATGGATCAGATGATGCGGACTTTGACAGGGGGCAGGACCCTGTTGACTTTGCTAACGAGGGTGTACACGAGTACTCAGCTATTCACAGGCACCGGTCCGTTTTCACATCCTACCAGCGGGCCAACATACCCTTGTTCGAGGGCACAGGTTCACCAGATGTTTCTGAGCAGTGGCTGAAGCGGGTGATGAAGGTGCTCAGGATGATTCGCGCGCCACGAGACCCGTGGCTATCTTTCATGGAGTACTCACTTACAGACTTTGCTGAGAGATGGTGGGATGCCGTAGTATCTGAGTTAGGCCGAGAGCCTACATGGGACGATTTCGAGACGAAGTTCAGAGCCCACTTCTTTTCTGTGAAGTGGAAGGAATCACAGCGTCGACTATTTGCAGAGCTTCGTCAGGGACAGATGACAGCCATAGATTATTTTATCCGATACACAGAGCTGACACGGCATATACGAGCAGCTGGCGTATTTCTAGAGGAGAATCTGGAAAAGTTCATTGGCGGCATACGAGAGGAGGTGCAGGAGAAGCTGGCAGGGCTACATATCACTTCCATCTCCGAGGCTACCGATGCTGCGGAGAAGTTCGAGGACATCAGAGGGAGACGTTTCGGGAGCTCGTCTGGAGCAGCGCCTAGACCGCGGTGATCTTTTGGATCGATACGTCGACCATTCCAGCAGCAGAGGTCAGACAGACGGTTCTGACCTACAGGTTCATCCTTCACAGGCAGTGCTCGCTCTTCTCCATCGACTACTTTAGGAGGAGCACTCGCCGGACGTGGCACAGAGTCCGTTCGACCATCTGGGTCGCAGCGAGCATATAAACCACCTGCAGGACCAGCCCGGAGCACGGACACAGCTACTCCATCTACTCGATCAGTTCGGTGTTACCGATGTCACGAGTGGGGGCATTATCGATCACAGTGCCCACATGCATCTGGTGAGCCTCAGTCACAACCTTCACAGTCGCAGCCTCAAGCACAACGTTCATGGAGTTTCCGTGGTAGGAACTCCAACTTTAGGCGACCGCAACAGAGACAGACGTAGAGTGTGGCAGGTTCCAGTGCCGCACCAACCAGGCAGGGGCATATACATGCAGTTACTGAGGAGCAGGCACGTTCAGCGGCTACTGTAGTGAAAGGTATGGTCTCCGTCTTAGGCCGACCTTTCCATGTTTTATTTGATTCTGGTGCGACACACTCTTTTCTTGCTTCAAGGCTACTTGCTTCTTTAGGTAGAGTCGCAGAGACTCTTCTTCTCCATATCACATCCGAGGGCCAGGTGGCTAGTTGTTCATTATTTCACTGATAGTCAGGCACTTGCCCATACTGATTGGTGGTCACGAGATGATCGCAGATTGTCGACTTCTGCAGCTTGATGAGTTCGACTTGATTTTGGGCATGAATTGGTTATCTGCTCATCGTACACTTGTTGATTGCTTTAGGAAGACGGTTGTCTTCAGGATTCCAGATCTACCCGAGTTCACTTTTGAGGGTACTATACATGACTCCACCATGGAGTACATTTCAGTGCTGCGAGCTCAGCGACTTGTTGATCAGGGTTGTGATTCATACCTTGCATTTATTCGGGAGGTATCTGATCAGGAGCCAATGACACAGGAAATCAAAGTAGTATCTGAATATCCAGATGTTTTTCCTGATGAGCTACCAGGACTACCTCCTGAGAGAGAGATCGAGTTCGAGATCACATTACTACCAGATACACAGCCGATCTCGATGGCTCCTCATGCGGTAAGGAGCCATCGAGATCGGCTGTGTATCTGGTAGTAATGTGATCTCGAACTCGATCTCTCTCTCAGGAGGTAGTCCTGGTAGCTCATCAGGAAAAACATCTGGATATTCAGATACTACTTTGATTTCCTGTGTCATTGGCTCCTGATCAGATACCTCCCGAATAAATGCAAGGTATGAATCACAACCCTGATCAACAAGTCGCAGCTCCTGATCAGATACCTCCCGAATAAATGCAAGGTATGAATCCAGACGATTCCAATGGCTTTGGAAGGGGTTTCAGGAACTCCAGGATATTCTTGAACAGCAAGTGGAGGAGGAAAAGTTGCAGCAGCTGCTCTTGTAGAAATTTCAGGGATAGAAGAAAGGGTTGTGCTTTTCTTTCGGCTGAGAATAGGGAAAATTTGGGGGAAATTTGGTGATATTTATAAGGACAAAGAGGTCTTGGCTAATTGCCAAGTGGAGGGACAATTTGCCACGTGGGGAAATGAAGGTCAACCCAAGTGGTTGGAAAGAGAAAGGGAAAAATTTATATATATATATATACACAACGGCTGGAATCCAGGTTTTTAATTTTTTTTATTATTACACAAATTATCTCTTTAATTGATATACTTAAAGTGAATCATAATCACGCATCGGACTTCGAATTTCGACGCACAATATCTCGAATTGATCGTCTCAGAATGACGGTCAATATGAGTATAATATTGATATACTTTTGATCGAGTTTGGATACTCGAAATTTTCGAGATACGGTTTTGATTTCGGTTTAAATTTTGTGATTTAAAATTACCAAACGACCTCCGATTGACGAACGGTCGATTCCGTTGGTCTTGTTTCGTCGAATTGGATCTAATGGCGGTCTCGGTTTGTTTCGCGGTTTCCGAATTTGCATCGCGGCTTTTTCACGACACGTATTACGAAGTGACCGATTTTTGGTCGATTTCACCCGAACAACTTTTGATTCACGATCAATTGATTGTTTTAGGTTGTTTAGTATTGAACAACAACTTTATTGGGTTATTCGGACCAATGCCTTAAATGTCGGTTTCGATCACCATTTCGGTATCGACCAAAACAGAATTTCGATGGAATTTCGGTGGAATTTCGACCGAAATTTCGGTCATTTTGATCATTTTTTAAACTAGCACCCCCCATATTTCGGTCATTTCAGTCATTTCGATCGAATTTCGATTTCGACTGGATATCGATATTCGACATAAATTTGACCGAATTTCACTGAAATTTGAGGCCATGATTCGGACCTTATTCGGGTCGAGTTCCGGTTTACGTGGATCCCGGATGTTACAGGTATTGGATTTATAAATACATAAACAATAACCCAACATTACATGAACACAAAATTGGAAAAAAATTATTTAGACAATTCCAAAACCTAACACCCTAAGAGAAGATGTATTGCACATAGACCTTCGAGAAGCAAACGGGAGAACGACAGGGAAGGTGGCGCACGTAATTCAAGAACAAGCGTTCGACGCATGACTAGAGGGTGGCGGAGTCGCCGCACGGCGAGAGGGCGGTGGTTGACGTGGGTCGCACAGAAGTTTGCGGGGAGTTCAAGCATGGGCGAAATTGAAGAATTACAGACGAGAAGGGTTTAAGTTTCCAAAGATTAACGTGGATATCGCATACCGGCTATGTGATATATGCGCATATCGCATAAGCGGAATTCGCCATAGATATCGCATTCTGCTTATGCGATATACATATAGTATTAAAGTAAAAAAAAACTTTCTGTAGTACCATATTATGTAAATGCGATACCTACTGAAGTAAAAAAAACTTTCTTTAGTACCAAGGGATTTTTGTAATCACGATGTACTACTTAGGAATTTGCCTCCAGCACAAGGTGTCCAAGAGAACTCATAAGCATGATCTTTCGTCAATGTTTGCCTAGCTCTCTTGAAGTTGCTACCATTATTAGTGACAATTTGTCCACTCCAACTTCCTCCAGCACCTCTTTCAACAACTTCATGCACCTATACTCTTGGAGTCGGGCCCTTAAAGGTACTAGGACGAAGAAAAAATGCTACCCTTGCTCTCTATCATGAATATAAAAGGGTTGAAACTGAACTCGATTGGGGTTGTAGACCGACCGAAATGTGTTTACACGATCATACGAGGAATCAACTGTGTGTAGACTCATACAACCATTTCCATCAACCATGAGGTTGTCCTAGGGTGCGCGGACAAATTCTATGGTCAGATTTCACCAGAAAAAGACCCAAAATCGGCCATTTGGTGACGAAATCAGACTCATAGGATGTTGCGAAAAATTGCCTAGGTCTTAATTACAACAGGAGGTGCTGCTGGAGACCACCGTCACCATGATGGTTAGCGGCGGTAAGGGAGGCCGCTACGGCTACCCTGTAGCACCAATGACAGAGCTGATCAGTGGTTGTCGTAGGCGGAGATGCAACACCACTAGCGATGGCACCAGGGGTCGAGAGGAACCCTTGTCGACGGTAGGGCTGGTGTTGGAGATCTCCCTATTAGTGGTGATGATAGTTGAGAGAGAGGAAGATGGGCGACAAGAAGGGATTATAGCATGAGAGTATCGGGACTCCGATCTAGGATCGTCGTTCTGATACCATGTGGGAAGAGAATGATTAATTGCATTATGAGGAAGCACTGGAATTCTCTTATATAGAGGGAGAACTCATGTTGGGAAAATTACATAATAGATACAAAAATAAAATAAAAACATGAAATGGAGAAACGACAAATCATCTCTCAACAAAGAAGATAAACAAAATTACCATTAGATGACTCATCAATAGCTACATAATCCCTTGCAAAGAAAACCTTCCTGAAAGTAGGGGTGCCAGGAAAGTTCAAGTGCGATGAGCGCTACTTGAACTCAACTTGATAAGAGCTCGTGAGTCAGGCTTGAAAAGCTAGAGTCCAAGTCTGAGTCAGATAAACGATTTGTTTGGGTTATCAAGCCAAGTTCAAGCTGAAGCGTACTCATTACTCATTAGCTAAGTCGACTCGATAGCTCGTATTGATTTCTTTAGTTTTTTATATATTTTGCATTCAATTTGTGCATATACGGTGTACAAATATTCATTTTTCTTTAAAGAAAGATTGCATACAGGGAATATAAAATCAACTTACGACAAAAAGGCTCGATAAAAGGCTCGTGAGCCAACCCGAACTCAATGAGTTCGAGTCAGCATTCCTGGGCTCAAAGCTAATCGAGTCCAAGCTCGAGTTCGAGTTTCGTTATCGAGTTTGAGTCTGAATTAGGGTCGACTCGATTAGTTCAACTCAATCTAAACTCCTCCCTGAAAGATATCTCTCGTAAATTTCTATATATCCTTTAGCTTCTTGCCTTCCTGATTAGCACTCGTTTGCTTTCCAAAATCTTTACAACACTTCGTGTATACGACAACAGTATTGTCTCCCCCTCCATACACGATGCTACTTGAATATTATAATTCGTCCTCTTCAGATTTGTTAAATCTGCATGAAACCTTGTATTCTTATCTTCAAGCGTATCGACATACAATCATCCAATCTCTCCAAACTCGAGTTAAAACTCAATGGCAGAAACTGATCTAGCACTCGTTAATTCAAATGAAGCCATCTCATAAAGATGAAGGTTAACGGCATAATAAATAATGCATTCAATTGAAATGGTATAAACAAATTCTTACATTTTAACTATCTAAAGATCTAATTATAGAAATTTCATTAACAAATACCTAACTTTAAAAGTTTCAAAGTATTTAAATAAAATAGTTAGTTTCTAAATGATTTTTAAAGGAAAAAATGAGGGCATCTAAAATGATGTCCACCCATCCATTTTTAATTTATTAAAAAAGGAAGTAATAATTACAACCGTCAAGACTCGACCAGGGCCTTGGCATGCCCACAAGCATTTTAATTTCTAAAATTACCAAGTAAACAATATAATGTCTAACTATATAAGCATATCAAAGTCCTATAAACTAATTTAAAAAACAAGTCATCGAAAATGATGACGATGACCTAGCACAACAGGTCAGCACAACAATGATGATGGTGATATCAAACATCCAATTAGAATAAAGAATGAGCAAAGACGAATCAAGAACAAAGATAAAGAACAAGTAAATCACGTACTCAATCCTAAGGAACACGAAAATGAGAATAAAAAATGAAAAAATGAATGACGAAATTAAAGATGGAAGTAGAAGAAAGCAATAGAGAAGAAAAAGACTCTATTGGAAGTTTGCAAAAGAATGAAGAAAGCTCGAAGAAAGATCTCAAAGTCTTGTATCTCCGAAATAGACAAATGAGGTTAAGGGATGAGAAATGTGACGAAAAGTGGCATTATGTCGGCGATTACATGACATTAATAGAAAATGCCATTGTCTAGTGTGTAAAAAAGAACTAATAACAGAAATTGATATTTTGTTTAGGCTGACCTGAATGCTGAATGTGAAAGGAATCCACACCAAATCCCCAAAGACCAACATTAAGCCCAACCTTTCTGCTATTATGTCCCACCTACAGAATAACAAAAGCTCGTCAGATATAAAGAAAGTTGTATGTACTAGAGATAAAAGCATTTTGGAGAATGGTGAATGCACCAGCAGTCCAAGTAGCAATTACCTAGGTTTACCCCATGGATAACTACACAGTCTGGATCAAGTAGACAGATAACCAGTAGTTTGCTAGTAAACCCAAAAAAACAATGGACTTGGGAAGGCTTGTCAGTTGACGGATGCAGAATTACTTCTAGCACCTAGTACCACGTCTGAACCAAATTCCATTTGATGGGCATAAATCATAGTTTTTGTTAAATTTCACATAAATAGTATTCTTCTCACAGATGGCTCTTAAGAAGGGATAAAAGGAAAGTATCTTGGAATCGATGCTGATAAAAGAACACCCGGTCTGGTGAAAAATGCTGAGAGATGGTTTTGCTTCTCGTTTTTTTGGAGGAAAAGGGAGTGTAGCAGTCTGCGCAATTTTCCCATTGGCCTCTTTTATGTAAAGAAGGGTAGGATCTTACGGCGAATTACAATTTGTTTTTGCACAGTACTTGGGCAACGATCTTAAACAAGTTTCGTGGTCCCTTTTTTTCTCTATCGAACCATAACCCTATTTCTTTCCCAGTTCTCACAGACTAGCTTGGACATTTTATGAGTCACTGCACCTTCAAGCGTCCTAACGCAGATCTCCGTGTTCCCCTGCACATTAACCAGCAAACCCTAGCATCTAACCTCAAGGAGTTAAAGAAGCAGACTGTGGTTAGTCACTTTCTTGTTGGGATAATTCTGCATGTATGTCAACATGAGCTCAACAGATAGGGTTTCAACAAAAGAGGAGACATTAGTAGGCTGAGAAGATTAAATGTCACTATTGCTCATAAGTCATGTAGCTCGCCATCCATATAGAGGTTGTGGGGAAGGAGTACGATGAAACTCCTCTATGTTGCAATGTCTTTGGCAAATAATTTAAAAGGTCGTATAAGGACATAATAACGATACATCTAGACAGAAACATAGAGGATGTATTGCATTGCACTCATTCTGAAATTAACAACAAGCCTACAATACTGCACGGTTAACAAATTTATAGTTAAATCTAAGTTCATTTATCATCCGGCATCTTGTCTACTTAGATAAATTGAGATAGAAAGTCCACTCCAAAGAAAGATATTTGTTCATCATAAGCACAAACATTTTCATGCACATGCTTATTATGGTGTTGAGAATGGAAAATCCACCATCTCTTGAACAGTTATAGCTCCTGACCTAGCTGGTGAAAAAGCAAAATTCAAGATTGCAGTTCATGCCTCATTTGAATAGCTATCAATAGTCCTGACAACTAGTTTGGCCTTCAGCGAGGTTACCAATAAAGATGTATCGGAAAACAAAGGAGGCCAAATCTCAAACTTGCTGCCAGATTTTTATAACAGCACATTGAAGTTCTCTCCTCTCATCTGTTATGAAGTGGGATTGCAGCCACTAGAATCATAAATCCTCTAAAATCGCTGATACTTCCACATACATAGCACAAATTAAATATCACACATTCAGTTGGCCAGCTCTACGTAATATAATAATGCTCTCAATCCTCATGCTGCCTTGCCATTACCTCCTATTGAACATTTCTGCTAGCTCAGTTACCTGCCATCCATCCTTTTTCCCCAAACATTTGATTTAAAGAAAACTAAATGGATGGTGAAACATACCAATGGCAGGGGAAATCCCATCAAAATTGGTAACAGAGGAGCACTTTGAAACTAGTGAAAAGTAAAGATAACAGATCAAAATGGGAAGACCGTGGACAGCAAGTAGGATATCACCATCAAAACTTTAATTGGTGTTCCTATCTTCTATCCTTATTACAATTATCCATAACACGGAGCTTTTTACCTAAATGCCAATGGTGAAAGAGAAATGTGGTACGAACATAGGCATGCACTCAAATGGCAATGGTGAAGACAAATGATCTATCTTCCTGTATCATGCTTCCCCTTCACTGCCCAGAAAGAGAAATGGGGGACAAATAGATAGATCATTGTTAGAGTATGCGTCAGCATGTGGGTAATTGGATCCCTCCATGATACCCTCTTATGTTTAGTCCTACATCGGTTATTCGTGGGGATTGGAGATTTAGAGGGAGCTATATAAGAAGCCCCATCTTAGGGAATATGGTTCCATGTTAAAATCCCGGTTTTCTGTCGATGTTCTTTAGTTTTATCTCTGATTACGTTTCTATATTATCGTTTTTTACATGGTATCAGAGTGGGTCAATTCTCAAGGAATTATTTTATGTTTGTGATTTGTTCGAGTTCGATTAATGTTAGAAAATAGAAATGCGGAAGCGATTTGATAAACAGGGCACTAAATCAAGAAATATGAAACATGGAGAACAAGATTTTCATGTGGAACCTTACTCCATAAGGAGCAGGATGAAACCATGGGAGAACACCTCAGAGAGCTGATAGTCTATTACTTTTCTCCACTGGATACAATGGGTGTGGGGGTCTATATATAGCCCCCACTGAGTCTCCACATCTCCCAACTGGTAAATGTGGCTCTGGATGAGGTAAATGGATCTTGGAGGGATCCATTTGCTCATCTCCCTTAAGAGACGCAGATAAACAATACTCCAACACTCCCCCTCAAGCTGGAGCATGCAATGCTCGGCTTGGACAAACAGAAAGAAATCTCAACTCACAATACATGACACTACAGACAATATCAACTCAACGCGTACAACTGTCAGTTGTTGTCGAGTAGACGTTGCTTCTCATGATTTGCATGTGAGGAGGACGAACGGGCTGGAGTGTGAGTCAACTGAATCTCCTCGTCGGAGAGCATGTGCTATGTACTACGCCTATCAGAGTCACTGCAACTAAAATGAGTCTCTACATGGAGAACTTTGGCCTGCCACAACATGTGGACAACTGCTCCATCTTTGAAAAGGGTCGAACAATGAGCATCACTAATTATCCATATGCAGATCTGAAGATGGGTCTCTCTCAAAGGGGCCTCGAAGTGGGTTCTCTCTCATAGGAACCTCGGAAAGGATCTCAACTGGAGTTCACGATTGCTTGAGAATGGAGTCTGAAGAAATCTCCTCGTCGAAGAACTGGATCTCTCCCATGACCCATCTGGCACAGAGAATTGTACTCTACTTTAGAGTCCCTATGAAACCACATGAAAAACCTTGCCCACATGGCATAGGGAATGGTCCTCTACTCTGGAGTCCTTATGGCTCACATGAAAACTCTGACCGAAAAACAAGAATGATGGGGACCATGATAAAAGATGGCAAACATGTACACATCTGAAAAGACCGCATACATGTGTGTATCTGAAACTGAAGACTCGGACCAATCTGACGTCGAGTCTGAAAAACTGTAGAGTCTGAAATCTGGCTGGCCTCTGGAATCTGAATATGGAGAATCTGGAAAATCTGACAATCTAGTTGTGGCTCTAAACAATACTCCCCCCTTTTCCCATACTATTCGGAATACATGACATCGACTATGATGAGAGAAGACAAGCTAAGAGGGAGAACAAAACCAAATAAGACGATCGCAAAAAAAAATTCGGCTTTTCTCGTATTTTTTCCCGGTTATTCTATTTTTTAATAGTCGTCACCCCCTTTTCTAATAAGTTGTTCATTTTTTTCTTGGCTTTTCTTCACATACATTTTTTTAAAACAAATTTTTTAAGTCGTTTCAACAAATTTTTTACGATTTTTCCTCTTCTCTCTCTCTCTTTAAATATTGCGTATGGCTTTTTTTATTGTACGCGCCTTTTTCTTTTTTTTCTTTTTTAACAAAATAAATGTGACCCAATTTGGCCTAAAGATGCCTCAACCCAATTGGGCTTTACAAAACATAGCTCTCTCTCTTGTGCTTGTATTTAAAAAAACATACATGCTCTCCATTTTCTTTTCTCAATCCACGGTACAATTTTTTATAACATTGGCGGCCTCGTTGGGCAAACCCTATTTAGGGTTCCCCGGATTGGGAACCCACCTTCGTGAGGAGGCGCCCCCATCGATTGGGGTTGTTGGCTTCCAAAAGCCGTCGCTGTCGCTGGGCTCATAGGGGAAAGCGAGATCTCAGCTCTAGTGCAACCTCTGTGCGAGGGAGGAAATGCGGAGGGCCCTTGGCAGTGCTGCTTGGCTTGCCACTGAGCCCGATATGGAGAGAAGGGTGGTCACCGCCGATGGTGTCGCGTGAGGAGGCACTGTCTGGAGTCGCAAGGAGAGGTGGAGGGCTTGGTAGATGTGTCGCAATGGAGAGATGGAGCTGGAGCGCAGAATGCCAAGGCCTCCGCCTGAGGCTCCGTGCGCGAGAAGCGGTGCCTGGGATGCACGCGAGAGCCACCACGGTTCTGCGGAGATGAGATGAGGAGCAGCATGTGTGCTGATGCGTCTGGATGTGGAGACATGTGCCACCGCTGGGTTCGAAACCTGGAGTATATGCCCCGACCCTTTTGCGCTTTGCGGATCTGCTGTAGTCTGGGGGCTGGGATTCGAAGCCCCATCGCACAAAGGAGCACAGACGACCTGGATGTTGCAAGGGAGAACGCGAGGTATCGCGCCGCCTCGTGCCTGGAATCGCTGCTTGGAGGGATCTTCGACGTGATGGAGGGCTGCGGAAAGAGATGCGACAGAGGGATGAGACAGAAGGAGTGTCGCCGCTATACGGACAGAACATCAAATCTAGGATTCAGAAACCCTGGAGCATAAATAATCTTCAAACATGAATGTGATCTTCAGCAATAATTTTTCAGGAACAGATCTCCGAACATGTGAATAAGATGCCGACGAATCTTGAACGAGCTTGATCATGAACAGAACTCCAAAAATTAGGGTTTCAATAGAAACCCTAGAACTTACAAAACTTGAACAAATAAGAACTATCGAATCTCAAATAAAAACAAATGAAAATAATCTTCGAGAATTAAACCCATTATGATACCATGTTAGAAAATAGGAACGCAGAAGCGATTTGATAAACAAAGCACTAAATCAAGAAATATGAAACATGAAGAACAAGATTTTTACGTGGAACCCTACTCCCTAAGGAGCGGGATGAAACCACGGGAGCACACCTCAGAGGGTTGATAGTCTATTGCTTTTCTCCACTGGATAGAATGGTGTAGGGGTCTATATATAACCCCCACTGAGTCTCCACATCTCCCAACTAGTAGATATGGGACTAAACTCTGGACGAGGTAAATGGATCTTGGACGGATCCATTTACCCATCTCCCTCATAAGTGACGTATATAAACAATACTCCAACAATTAACAAGAGCAAATTCGATTCTTGAGGATTTATTTCTTATTTGTGTTTGAAGATTATTATTATGTATTCATGTTCGAGATCAAGTTCAAGATTCGGTTATAGAGTTTCTTGAAACCCTAATTTTCACCGTCGACGTTGATCTGATCATCTCCAGATTCCAAATTCGATTGAAGAAGTTCTGCAGCGCAGTAACTATCCCAGATGCTCGCGATTCTATTAGTTCTAAATTCAAATATCTGAAGGTCTAAAATAGCGAAACAATCAGAGTGGAATATCTAGGGTTTCTGCAACCCTAGAAAAGTATGCTTCAAGCCACAATCAGCGATGCATCTCTAGGTTTCAAACCCTAAGGTCCCAGTTCATCTCGCGAGGTGGTGCACTCTCTCCTCCAGGCGGTGTAGACACATATTCACAGCAGCGAGAGTCCATCTCCAGGTCATCGCACATCCATATGCTCCACGAAGCATCGCTGAAGTTTGAGGGTTTCCCAACGAACCCTAGAATTTCTTCTCTTCTTCAGACCGAAGTCGGGAGCGATGGACCCTGGTCATGTTACACCTATCCAAACAAGCAGTGGCATGCTTCTTCAGGCAGTAGGCGACGTGCACAGACGCAAAGGTAGCATCGCCTTCTCCAGACAACCCCCTAGGTGGTGCAGCACTCTCTCCAGGTGAAGCCCACACACCTTGGCCTCTCCTTTCAGATGGAGACGACATACAAGTCCAGGCGAAACCTTTGTACCCCATCTCTAGAGGTCTTTTCGCCCATCGCCTCTCCTCGTGAACCCTTCTCCAAACAATGGCCCAGGGATCTCAAGCAAATCGATCGAGGCAGCGGGTGTAGCAGAGCCCCAATCTTTCTATGTTCTTTATTCTTTATCTCTAATTATGCTACTGCATTATAATTTTCTACTATCATTTATGGTATTTGCATCCATGGCCATTTCACAATTCAGTAAACAAGATACATATAACTAATGGGTGCGATGGAAGTGGAAGCTCTTAAATTTACACGACAAAATCATTTGTCTATTTTTATCGTTCTATGTTTTTATCTTTCACATCTTATATGTTATAAATGTACAATCAAGATGGAGGTTTTATGCTTTCAAACATCTTGATTCTGAGTATATTTACAACCAAGGGATGTGAGGTTCAGAGCGAAGAGAGGCGCGACTACAATGGGAGGTTCGGAGCGGTCTACTTACATGGGAGAGAGCCACCGAAAAAGAAGCGGGAGATCAAAGGAGGGCTACCAAGCATGACATTGAGGGGAGGAAGTCAGGACAATGGTTACTCATAAGAAAAGGGGAAAATGATGCTATTGTTGTGGCGTCTGCGGGCATCAAGCTTCATCGTGCTCGCACCCGAAAAGATGCTTCATTTGCGGTGAGGTCGGGTACCGTCAGGTAGTTTGCCAAGTTTGTGGATAGAAACCTCAACGAAAAAAGATGTCGGTCGAAGGACGTATTCAAGTAGAAAGAAGATCTTATGCTATTGTGGTTCAAGATGGGCTGACAAAGGCAGAAGACAACGACCTGAAGACTCTATTGCTCATTGGCTATTCACATAATAAGGTCATGGATTTTGATGCGTTCCAATTCTGGGTACAAAACTTTCTGGGTCCTTCGTTCACAGGTGATGTGGTGGTTGTAAATTCAAAACACAGTTGCGTGAGGGGGCTGTCATCTGTAAAAGCGACTAGGCTCCTGCTCGAAAAACATCCACTTGTCTCATGGTGACACCCGAGATTCGTGGATGGTAAAGAAGCAGCCAGTCACACCGTCGTGTGGGTTCTTGGAATGTCATTTCTATCTTGTAATGTTGCAGCCCTTAGACCAACGTTGAGGGATTTACGGTGGGTCACGAAAATCTTATCGGGTGGCCGATAACCGGATCTGACCCTCGGACCATCATTTTAACGCTATTAGGACAACCAATGGTTGAAAGAAAAAGCCTATGTTCACTGGAGATTGGTCGTGCAACTTTCTACCTTACTGTCAAAGCTCTTGCACCTCCCTCGCCATCAGAGACCGGAAACATGGCAAGCCCGGTGTCCTCGTCAACGGTGACTCGGAAGATTGCGACCCCTCGGATTCCAGCCAAGCTAGAGTTCGAAAATTTTCAAATATTTTCAAATTCGGCCAACACTGGAAAGAAAATATTAATTGTGGTTTCTATCCCAAATGATTCTATCAAATGAAAAAATATCTTACCGTCCAAGGGGGATTGCGACCCCTCGGATTTCAAAGATGTAGCAATCATTAACTGTGCACCGGGAAGAAAGGAACACGATTTACTTTCTGCTTCTCTGGATTTGCCTCTAGAGACAAATGATGTCGCTCTTTCCTTACTCGGGGCCAGAACCCTAAATGAGGACTTGCAACACTCCTATGCTATTTGAGCGAAGCTCTTGGAAATGGGGACTCAACCCGATTTAAGGGAAGAACCCTCCCAACCGGATCTTGATCTGATTATCTTTAATCGACCCTTAACCCAAGAACCGCAGAGCGATCCGATTTTCATTATTGAAGCTCCGCATGTTAGAATCGGGATCTGTTTGCTCCTCCTACTGGTCACTCCAACTCCGACAGTAGACTTGCTCCCCCGGACTATCTTTCTAGAGCACCTCATGCCGGTCACTCTAACTCCCAAGCGGTGGTGGCATCTGAATGAACACAGGAGGGTCCCGATGGCGCTTGAGATCTGACGGCGATGGCGGTTTCCTCAACGCCTACTTCAATGGGAGTCCCTTTGGCACTGGAGAGCACCCACTTCCCCCTGGGTGAAATATTGGATCAGAGACCTGGCAAATTTCTTGTGGGTGATGGAGATTTGACCTCCTTCAGGAATCTATCTCAAGCAGTTGAATCACTGGAAAAACCTTTGGAGAATTTCAATCGAATCATTTTCCTGAAAACCGTGATAGGCCTCCTCCGACAACCTCCTCTACCTTGGTGCAATCAAAAACAGGTATCGGGATGAGGTAAAAACGGTACAAACCTAGAAAAAGCCAGTCCAAAGTGATAGGAGCGGATCAGACCATCTCCGAGAGCAAGTCTGCGATGGCTCTGGCTGCGGGGGTAATACGGATCGAGGGCAAGTTACCAGTTACCCAATGAAGGTCTTTACTTGGAATCTTAGGGGTCTAGGTGACCCTGAGAAGAGGCGCCTGATCAGAATCACCTCTCCGAAAGGTGTTGTGAAATTGTCCTTCTACAGGAAACTAAACTTGCCCCATCTCTATCTAGGAGTCGATGGGGGCTGGTACAATCAACGGCTATCGATTTCTTGACGCAAATTGTGCTTCCGGTGATCTGATTCTCGCTTGGAAAGATCTGTTGTTTTCTTTCATCACTGAAATCCAGGGGATGCATGTCTTCACGATACTCTTGGAAAATAACTCTACTGGTTCACAATTGGCGATGTCTTGTGTCTATGGACCGTGCACTCACTCTTTAAGGGAGGAACTCTAGACTGACATCTGTTCGGTTAGGGATGCTCTTCCTGGGATCGCTTGGCTTTTAGGTGAGGATTCCAATGTCTCCCTTCTCTCCTCTGATCGTCCATGCTTATGTGGTGCACAAGACCCTGGCTCCTCAGATTTCGCTGATCTTATTGATGATCTGGAGCTCGAAGTGATTGATGCGAGCGACACGAAATTCACTTGGAGGAGTTCTGTCTCTCGGTCACGCATTGACCGCTTCCTGGTCTCTCAGGAGGCTATGAATGAGTAACCCTTATCTTTCTGCACTTCAAGAACATGTACGAGGTCGGATCACTCGCTATTAAACTGGGACTCTGGTGTTGATTCACATACGAGGGGATTTTTTTGATTCGAGCGGGTCTGGCTACTGGAGGACTCTTTCAGAGACTTAGTTTACTCCCACAGGTCTTCCACTCTTACGTTGGGGTTTGTTGCATCATGCCTGGCACAAAAGCTAACATCGTTGCAGAAACATCTATGTTCTTATAAGGTCATTAGAGAGGCCAGGTTGGCTTGCCGCATGACAACTAAGGATGTAGTTCGCAGAATTGATGATCTGGAAGATACCAGAGAGCTCCATGTTGATGAATTGGCTGCAAGAGCTACGGCCCAGAATATCATTGCAGCGGAAGATACTAAACGAGTGGTTGAGTGGAGACAGCGCTCTAGACAATGTTGGCTCAAAGATGGTGATGTGAATATTGTTTATTTCCATTGAGTGGTTAGCGGAAGATGATGACACAACAAATTCAGGTCTGTGGCGGTTAATGGCACTAGAGTGGAAGGTGATCGTGAGATGGGCAGGGCTATTGCACATCACTTTCATGAATTGTCAAGAAGGCAGGAGGACAGACTTGGAGATGGACTGGCTTGGGGCAACTAACATTACAGCGAACTACGCCACCAATCTTGAACAGAGCTTTACTATCGAGGAGGTGAGGAATGCGATATGGAACTTGAAAGCAGATGGTGCACCGGGTCTGGATGGCTTCCCCATCTTCTACCATGAATTATAGCCATTATTGGGTAAAGAGGTCTTTGATGTTATTCTGGAATTCGCTCGGAGTAATGCTGGGTTCGACAAGCTCAATAAATCACTCATATTTCTGCTTCCCAAGAAGGATGCCTTGGAGAGGGTGAAGGACATCAGGCCTATCGCTCTTTCGAACGCAATCTACCTTATTGTTGCGAAGGTGCTTGCAATTAGATTGAACAGAGTTATGGATCATATCAACTCCCCCTTTCAGTCGGCATTCATCCCTAATAGGCAAATTGCGAACAGCCTTGCCATGGCTACTGAGATCATCACAGATTGGAAGCGTAGGCGGGTACAGGGGATCTCTGGAAGGTGGACTTCTCTAAGACTTATGATATGGTGGATTGGCATTTCCTTGGGGCAGAATTGAACAAATGAGGCTTTCCTGACCACTGGATTTCTTGGATGAAGCACTGATTACTATTTTGTCTTACTCGGTGTTGGTTAATGGTCGTATGGATGGAGGCTTTTTCCAGCTTCAAAGGGGTGTTAGACAGGGTTGTCCCCTAGCCCCTATGTTGGTTGTTATTGAAGCTGATGTGCTTGCTTGCATGGTGGGCAAGTGGTTCGTAGTGGAATCACAGATAGTTACTCAATTGGCGATATTTTTGTTCCCATCTTACAATATGCAGATGATACAATCTTTTTCATCAAGGGTGGCAGGGTAGAGGCAAGAGGCATGGTTGATACTTTGGAGATCTATAATGAGATGTCTGGGTTGATTATCAACATAAGGAAATCCATTACCATTCATTTTTCTCTTTCCGAGGAGGTGGCCAGAGATTGTGCTGAGGAGCTAGGCACACCCTGTGGTACTCTTTTGATACGTTACCTTGGCATTCCCCTTACTAGCGATAGACTAAATATAGCCGACCGGCTGCCGATCATTGACAAGATGGAGATGAAGGTATCGGGATGGAAAGCTGCTATTTTGTCCAGAGGCAGAAGACTTGTACTACTGAAGGATATGGTATAATCCTCAAGCGCATCACGGAAGCGTGAGCATCGTATCGAATACGACGAAAACGACTAGTCGGACTAGTTGTTCTATGCAGCGGAATTTTAAAAAGTTTCATGTGCTGAAACCACATGATCCAAGAACGATTCTCGGATCGTTTCACTTTCATCTAAAACCACATCAAGTATAAAGGAATACCTCTTGTAGCGTGGTTGATCGAGTCTCTACGAAAAGAGACCTCATGTCTCAAGTTCGATCTTCGGAGAAGATGCTTGCGAGCGCGGGGATGAGTCGCGTGATCCTCGCAATCCAAGAAGTTGATCCAAGTACAGTGAACTCCTGATCTCGTCGCACGAGATCAAACACCTTCTTCGAGAGCGGAGCACTCCAAAGAAGATGGAGAACCGAGAAACGTCGAGGCAGCGACGCGATGGTGAAGCGACGACGACGTTCCTCCTCTAGGGTTTGGTGGACGGCCACCAATAGAGGAGAGAGGAGAGATGGCACATGGAATGAGAGAAGAGGAGAGGCTTATTGTCTCTTGATAGCATAACCCTAGAGGGCATGGAGTGCCTCTCTATTTATAGAGTTTTGGGATCCATGGATCACAATCAATCAAACACAAAAATCAATGGATGAGATTGATTTGTGTTTAATCCAATGGTCAAGATTGTTGTTGGTAAAAACCAACAACTAATAATTTAATTTAGATCAAATATATTTGATAAATCAAATACAATTCAATCCTAAATCAAATCAAACAATAAGGAGATAATTAGCATGGAGATGATATCTCCCCATAAAATAGGGGGGACGGCCACTAATTCCATATAGGACTTGGTAGCCGTCCACCTATTTTCATGGTGGAGACAATCTCATGCAATCTCATGAGATTGCATATCTCCATGAAAATCTCCATTATTATTCCAACAACTTTTGTTGTGAATTATTCTACAAAAATAATTCATAATTAATGTTGAGAATATTGCAATCTTACCATTGGAAATTTGTGAATCACATTCACAACCCAAAATAAAAGATAATCTACATTTTCAATTAATTATACAATGTGAATCCAATTCACACCAATAATTAATTAACAAACATAAATCATAATAAGATCTCTTTAATACATTATAAATCGTATTTATAACATATTATTAATAATTGGATATTGATATCCACATTATTCTAATCCTCAATAATTAAATCACATTTAATCATAGTGGATAAATATCCACATGCATCAAGATAATTAAATCACGTTTAATTATCAATCTCTTAGTGCTCAGATATAATTCAATTATGGAATCGTTCTTGAATCCTTTCAAGAATAATGCGCTTTTAGTTTTCTGAACAAACAATGAGTGGACTGCGACCAAAAGCCAAAGGCTTCGCGAGTTTGGCGAGAAGTTTGTAGAGCTGGGGAGGCGAAGCGAGATGAGGCGAGAGCGCGGTCTTGGGAGGGAAAAGGCTTCGCGAGTTTGGCGAGAAGTTTGTAGAGCTGGGGTGGAGGGGGCGTTTCAGTCTCGGGCTCCAAGCAGAGCATGGGATACCAGGTAAGCTGTGATGCGGGGGGAGGGGGCTCGAAGGGGAGGGGGTTGGTGCGTTAGTCGCTAGGGGCGCCGTTGAGACTGACAAGGAAGCAGGCTGGGTCGCGGTCACACATCGGAAGCCAGGGCGCAGGTGTTTCCGGTGCGGGGGGCGGGGCTACTTAGCCCTGGATTGTGCTTTGCCTCCTTCCTGTTTCTTGTGTGGCATGCCGGGCCACTGGCAGGCTGCCTGCCTGTCGCGTACCCATGGCGGTGCTGGGCATCACCGGGTACGGACTGAGGGGCTGGCCGAGGAGGTGGCTGAGAGTGCGACTGTGTCCTTGCCTAAGGGTGAGTTGGTCTGGAGGCGGGGTGGTCTCGGCGGCGGAGTGGATGGTTCGCGGGAAGCGTTCAGCGTTGTGGCTGTCGTGCAGGGCTCGGGCGAGGTAGCTGGGCCCGGACGTATGCTGATCGGGGTCCTGTGCGGCGTGGATTGCGCCTCCTTCTCTGTCGCGGACCTCCTTCGAGACCTGTCTCGAGTTGGGGCGCTTCTGCGCAGAGGGCTTTCTGACGCTCGGCTGGACTTGCTGCTGGTCTTGGGTTCGTCTGGGGCGGTGCTGTGGAGGCCCCCGCGTTTTGCTGATGGAGCGGCATCGTGCTCGAAGCTTCGGGTTGCGCAGGTCTGGGGTGCTCCTTTCCTGTCTCGCACTGTTCGTGCGTTGGGGCCTGTATTGGGGCATCTGGGTGTGGTTTTACAGGTGCTCGACGACGGCTCCTCTCCGGGCAGTGATCCGGCGATGGCATCCCTCCTATTGGAGTGCCACCCCTGGGCGCCTAGGGAGTCGGGTGCAAAGCTGGCGGTGGGTAGATTCTCTTTCGGACTTCATGTGGTTCTGCAAGACCCCCCACGGCCCCCGGGGCGGCCGGGGATCGTCAGCGGTTGTTGCTCGCCGCCGTCGAGGGTCGATGTTTCGGTTGGCAGCACCTCTTCGCGGGTGGACGCTTTGGCTTCTCGGTCGGGGGAGGAAGGGACGCCTGTTTCGGGCGCTTCGTCTCCCGCGTCGGTTGGGGGGCGTCTAGGGCAGGGAGCGTTGGCGCCTCTTCCACTGCGGCGGTTGATGTGAAGTTGCCTCGCGGATAGGCGCGGGTGGTTTTCCAAGGGGGGAGCCCTGCCTTTCATCTGCCCCAGCCAATTTGCCGGCGGGCCCCACGGGGGGGAGCGCTCTTCCTATTGTGCATATGTCGGGTGACGTTCCTGCGGGCCCCACGGGAGGGGACACCTTTCCCTCTTCGTGCCCCTCGAGGGGGGCATGTCACTTTGGACCGCTTCCCGGGGTTTATTCATGACGGCTCCTGGGGTCGCCTTGGAGATTGGACCGCGGTGGGCCCCCCTTTCTGTTCTCTATGGGGATGCCCCTTCTGGGTCCCTCTTTTTATTCGACCGGTTTCGTGGGGTTGGGGTGCGTGCGCCTCCCGCACCCCCAACCAAGCACCTGGCAGCCAGCGTTGAATCTTATGGAGCTTGACTCTGGTGAGGGGGCCTCCGCCATTGCGGCACTGGAGGTCCCTCCTTTCGGTCCAGAAACAGGTCCTTCCTCGCCGCATGTTCAGGTCTCAGATGAAGGACATGCCCCTGTCTTCGAGGATGTTGCTGGCGGCCTGGCGGGAGTTTCGGCGGCTCAGATGGTGGCCGCAGAGGCGGCGGAAGGTCGGGCCTCCGCCTCTTGCAGTGGCGGAAGGGAGGCCCGGGCTAGGAAGAGAGGAGGAGCCGGTCTCAGGCGGGGGCTGCAACTCCGATCTCCGATCTGAAGCGGGAGGTGGCGAGGGCGGCGGGAGCGATCGCCCTGGGGACTACGGCTGGTTCTAAATGAAGGTTCTCTCGTGGAACATTAGGGGCCTGGGGGACCCGGACAAGAGGAGGGCTATGGGGGCAAGGTTTCTGGAGTGGGGGTGTGACGTGGTTTTGTTGCAGGAGACCAAGCTCTCAGTGGTTTCTAGCTTGGATTGGTGCTCCTTCGAGGCGGGCCCTTTGTCCGACTACGCAGAGATCGGGGTTGTTGGCTCGGCTGGTGGATTGCTCGCCGCTTGGAGAAGTTCGTCGCTTGCGGAGCATGGGGTGTTGAGGGGCGCGCATGTCCTCATTGTACTCCCGGAGTCCCTCCGCACGAGGATGGCGTTGGCGCTCTCGTGTTTACGGCCCTTGTCAGGGCTCTGACAGAGATCGGTTGTGGGCGGACCTGCGGGCGCGAGGGAGGCTTTCCTGGGTGTCCCCTGGCTTGTCGGGGGAGACTTCAACGTCACTCTACTTTCGTCGGACCGGCCGAGGCTTCAGGGTGGTCAGGACCCCGGCTCTGACGCTTTCGTTGAGGTAGTGCACTCGCTGAAGCTTGAGGTTCTGGATGCTTCGGGGACCAAGTACACTTGGCGTAATGCCAACTCTAGGTCGTGCATCGATCGTTTCCTGGCGTCGACCGAGCTGTTGGAATTTTTCCCGCTTTCCTTTGCTACGGCCAAGCCCCGCACTTGGTCCGATCACACGCCCATCCTGTGGGACGCGGGAGGTCCTGCGCCGAATCGGGGATTCTTTCGCTACGAGAGGGTGTGGCTGCTTGAAGATGGGTTCAGAGATTTGGTGGCTTCACATTGGGCTTCTATCCAGGTGGAAGGCACGGCCACGGCGCGTCTCGTGCAGAAGCTGGACTCCTTGAGATCCAGGCTCTGCGCGTTCAAGAGGGAGTCCAGGGTGGCCCGCCGCGCATCTAGGGCGGCGGCAGAAGCGGTGGTGTCTGTGCTGGACGCGTTGGAGGACGAGCGTCCCCTCTTTGAGGAGGAGCTCAGGGAGTAGTCCGACGCTCAGCGGAAGATCTATGAGGACAGGAAAAGGGCAGTTGAGTGGAGACAGCGGTCCAGGCACAGGTGGCTCAAAGAGGGTGACGCAAACACAGCTTTCTTCCATAAAGTGACCAGCGGGCAACGGAGGGAGAACTTAATTAGATCCATGCTTATCGACGGGGAGCTGGTGGAGGGGAACAGGGCCCTCGGGAAGGCGATTGCTGACCATTTTTTCAGATTCTTCGCGAGGGGAAGCTGCAGGCGTTGGAGGTGGTCGGGCCTAGGGGTTGAGCGCCTCTCTGACACTCACGCCGCTAGCCTGACGCTTTCTATCTCGCCGATGGAGCTGAAGGCAGCGGTCTGGCATCTCAACGGAGATGAAGCCCCTGGCCCTGATGGTTTCTCGGTTTCCTTCTACAAGGATTACTGGGACCTGGTTGGCAGCGACGTGCTGGAGGTGGCGGTGGAGTGCTGCCAAGGCAATGTGGGCTTCGAGCGGATAAACAGGGCGCTTATTGTCCTTCTCCCGAAGAGGCCAGGGGCTGGAAGGATCGAGGATTACCGGCCAATTGCGATCTCCAATGCTTTGTACCTAATCGTCGCCAAGGTTTTTGCGACCAAACTGAGCAGGGTCCTCGAGCATATCATTGCTCCGACCCAGACGGCCTTCGTTCCTGGAAGGCAGATCGCCGACAGCTTGGTCCTTGCTTCTGAGATTGTGACGGATTGGAGGAGGGCCGGCACTCGGGCAGCCCTCTGGAAGGTGGACTTCTCCAAGGCCTTCGACACACTAGACTGGTGCTTTCTCTGGACGGCGCTGCATAGGAGGGGCTTTCCTAACTCTTGGATCTCCTGGATGAAGCGGTGCGTGACTACGACCTCCATGTCCGTCCTCGTGAATGGGAGGCCGGAGGGCGGCTTCTTTCAGCCGCAAAGGAGGGTGAGGCAGGGGTATCCTCTTGCCCCCTTCTCTTCATCATCGCTGCGGACATCCTGGCTCGTATGGTGGAGGGCATTCGGCGGGCGGGGCACACACGGGGCTACCTGAGAGATGGCATTTCGATCCCGCCTCTGCAGTATGCTGACGACACACTTTTCTTCATCGAGGGGGGCCTTGAGGAGGCCAAGGGGATGGCGGCCACGCTTGAGCTTTTCAGTGAGATGTCTGGGCTAGAACAGAACAACTGTAAATCCAAGTTCGTTCCGATATGCATGGACGGGGATTCGACAAATCTCTGCGGCTTCGCGTTGCGTACTGACTGTTCGGACTTCCCCCATTCACTATCCGGGCATGCCACTGAGTACGGGAAGATCTAAGATCTCTGACTGGTTCCCTTTAGTCAAGAAGGTGGAGGCGCAGCTCGCTGGATGGAAGGCGTCGATCCTGTCCAGGGGCGGGCGCCTGGTGCTCTTGAAAGCGGTGCTTTCCGCATGCTGGTATACTACTCCTCCACGAGGATCATGCCCGGGAGCATTCGGAGGAGGCTGGAGAGTCTGATGCCGAGATTTCTTTGGGGTCGGAGCGGACAGGGGCACGGGATGCACCTGGTGAGCTGGGAGGACATTACCTTGAGAAAGTGTAACGGTGGGCTTGGGATTCGCCGAGTGCATGAGTTGAATGAAGCATTGCTGTTGAAGTGGATTGCCAGGATTTGGGGCAACGAGGAGGACCTCACCTGCAGCCTCCTGTGGAGGATTCACGACGTCGGGGTGGAACTGCTCGGGGCGGCTACGACGTCTACCTGGGGCAGGAGAAGGCCCTCCCCTTTCTGGAGGGTCGTCCTCTCTCTCTCTCTGCCGATTATCGGACGCTTTTCCGGCCCGCCGTCGACGATGGGCTTAGCTTTACCTTCTGGGAGGATGACTGGACGGACAGGGGCTCTCTTTCTCTACGCTTCCCCCCCTTCTTTGCCCGGGCTGCTGACAGGGAGGCTTCCGTCGCCTCGTGCTGGGCGGATGGGAACTGGATCGTCTTTCCGTTCAAACTTCTTCGACAGGCGTCTGGACGAGTTCCTGCAGCTGCTCAATGCTCTTTGGGAGGTCGTGGGGCCCTCCTCGGGCCGTGACCACTGGGTATGGCATGGCGGCACCTTCTCGATGAGAAAGGCTTACTCGGCGATCTGCAGACCCCCCCCCCTCCCCTTCGGCGGAGCTGGTGTGGGATTGTGCCTTCTTCTGGGGGCTGGGCCTCCCGGTGAGGATTGCCTTCTTCTTTTGGTTGTTCAGGAGGAAGAGGCTGATGACGCGAGACCGTTGCGATAGATTCCTCGAGGTGGTCTCTAACAGGTGCTTACTCTGTGAGGGGGGATCGAGACCCCTGATCACCTTTTCTTCTCTTGCCCATCCGTGCTCCCCATCTGGGAGGACCCGGGGCTGGAATGGATCGGCAGGACGGGGGTGGAGGTTTTCTGTGATGTGCTTTTTACGGCCAGGCTGCAGCCGCCGGCCGAGGGGGGAGTTACTGAGGCCTCTGGCTTTAGTGTGGTCTATCTGGTTGTCCAGGAATGAGTTGTTGTTTTCTGGTCATAGGTTTTACAAGGAAAATGTTTGTACCCGTGCTTTAGGAGTGGTGCGCTCATGGTTGGCTTAGAGCGCCTTTTCCTTTTCTGCTTTTTTCCCTGTACTTTTACCTTCGTTTAATTCAAGGTGCGAACACCTAAAGAGTGCATTTTCTGGCTTTAAAAAAAGAATAATGCGCTTTCTCCGCAGATACTTGGAGATAAAGGCAGGGCGATTGCATTGTTCCACGTATAGTGACTTGGATATTGAGATCACATCTCAAATCCAGATCTCATAGACCTCCCACAGATGCTTGATTATATCAAGGCCGTAGACCTAATCTTCTCATTGCATCTGAATCTCATTCAGACCAATGTCCAATACATGGATAAAGATCAGGTCACTTCTCTACTGAGAGGAGTCACCAAATTCCAAACATGTTTCATCACTCCCTCAGAATGGAAGCGTCATGGTTATACAATCGTTTATGATCAAATCACCCTCAGGTATTCCTAACACCTGTACATCCTGCACATTGGAAGACCTATGATCAATCTGAAGATATAGATCAATTTTATACTGTCATCTTCAGCGTTTGATCACCAAGTTTCTCAATCTTGGTCAGTAGGAATCGGTATCGATCATATGCTTTCTCAAAGCATATATCATACCTTCAAATTCTTGTCATGCTTCCAAAGCACGACGACCATGCATGGAATTTGATCGGTCCCAATACCTCATGAGTGAGCTCATGTCTTCCGATTCATATGTGAACCTGTATGATCCCTTTGAGAGATCGTATTACTCATATGCCCTTACATGCACACCAGCTCGCCGGTGTATAGACCTTGGTTAGGTCATCAACCTATTGGTCTGCCAAATGTACACATTCAGACATATAGTAACACATCTGTCTCCGGTCAGATGATGTGTGCCTATGTTGTGACAGTATTCAACATAGGTCTTTGGTTATCTCGATCTCGTTAAGTCAACCCTTTGACTCAACTAATCTGACACCTCCGAATCACTATTCCCATGCAGAGGACCTGCATCAAGAGGTCGATCAGATATCAAACAAATAAGAAAGGATTTCCATCTCCTACTCGGGTTGGAGATCATCACTCAACAATCATTTGATGGTGCTTGATGAGTCATCTATCTAACTCTTTAGATATTCATCCAAGCACCAGCCTCTATGATCCAATACTTGAATCTACAGGTGTATGATTATCAAGATGGCCATGGTATATAACCCTAATTGTACTAAGAGACCTATTACGCAAATTGATTATTCTTCATTTCAGATCAGGGAATGATATTCGCAATAACATTTATTGCATAATGGCTCGCCGTGGGCTCGCATGTCCAACAACTACTTCATGCGGTCCTCTCCTCAACTCCAGTTTGTTAATGACCTCTCGTCCCCTCCCTGTTGGTATCATGAATAGATTAGAAAAGATAATAGGAAGATTTCTTTGGGGCAAATCGGGACATGAAGGCGTTGGAATTCACCTGGTAGATTGGGAGTTGGTTACTATGCCCAAGAGTGATGGTGGCCTTGGGATCAAGCGCTTGGAATCAAAGAACAAGGCACTTTTACTGAAGTGGGTTAACAGGCTTTGGGGCAGAGATGAAGACATGTGTTGCAGACTAATTCGCAGAATCTACAATATTGGGGACCCTCTTGTCATGTTAGACCGCCCGCAACCGCTACACCCTTCAGATTTTTGGAAAGAAATCACCACGGTGCTCCCTCACTTTCAGGAACTCTTTAGACCTATGCTTGGTAATGGCAACTCTTCCTTGTTCTGGAAGGACAACTGGACCGGTGATGGGGCCCTTTCCTCTCGCTTCCCGTAGCTTTTTTCGTTATCGGTTCATCGTGACGTGCTTGTTTCGTAGTGTCAGATAGATGGGAATTGGATGCCCCCATTCCTTACTAACTTTTCTAATCAACGGCTTGAAGAATTCCTCACTTTGCTTGAATCCTTAAGACATTTGGACAGACCATCCGTGGGCACCCAGATCATTGGGTCTAGAAGGAAAAACCTTTCTCTGTAAAAAGAGCTTACCATGCAATTTGTAGACCTCCAAGACTAGGACAGATACGTTGGTTCATGACTGCAACCTAATTTGGGAACTGTGTTTACTAGGCAAAATCAGTTTCTTTTTGTGGCTGATGCAGCGAAAACGTATCATGATTAGGGATCATTATGCAAAACTATTCCCGAAGATTTCAAACAGATGCCCTATGTGTCATATACATATTGAAACAATTGATCATATCTTCTTTCAGTGTGCTAAAACAGCCCCAATATGGACCGATGTTAATCAAAGCTGACTCAATCCTGTTGACCTCGACCTTTTCTGGGAATCAATGGTTGCTACGAGGAATCGACATGGGGAAGAACTCATTCATCCTATTTCTACAATTTGGGCAATATGACTAGCTCGTAACGATGCACTTTTTTCTTCACAAAGATTTTATTACGAAAATGTACTTTTTCTCTCGAGGTCTCTTTTCGAGTCCTTTTAACAATATATTTGGGACGGACACCATAGCGTGTTTCCACCTACCTTTTGGCCTCAAAAAAAATGTTCTCAAGTATCTCATATCTTCATCCAAAAATGCAAACAGTATGCTGTTAGCTAATAATATTTCGTTAGGCAGTGAAATTTTGTAATACCCATCTGTAATTTGTGCTTCAGATTTTTATACAGGGCAGGTCCTAGGCTTTTTATAAACGTCTCAGTAATAGAAAGTAAGCAATTGTCCTCCGTTATTTAAATAGGATGGTAAAGAATTAAAGTTCACAAGTACAAGAACATCTGCAGCATCATGCAATCTCGTTCATATAATCATTATGTTTTTTGACATGAGAAACTCCATCCTGATCTCAACTAAACTAAGAGCAAGAAATGTGTGCAAATAAAATGTGATTTCTGACAAAAACTTACGTGGACGTCATATACTCCTCAAAGAAAAAGTAGTCTACAATGTACAGCTATGCACAAAGGAAAAAACATTAAAGAGAGTCAGCAAACCAAAATTCCAAGGAGAGGAAATTCAAAATAAAATAGGTTCTAACTAGCATTAGCTTACCCCACAAAAGAGCTGATAAAGAATTATAGAAAGGATAAGCTGGCCGTCCTGAATATTCTTGGCCAAAATTGATAAATTGATGAGAAGCCATCCCATCATCCCAGCTCGGACAAAAAAGAACCTACAATGTACAACAAATAAGATAAAGCATACGGGTGGCATCGTCAAGTTCATGAAGCTTTCATGGATTCATATTCATCATCATCATCATCATGAAGGCAACATCATGAAAATCGTCCAACCAACTGCACAAGGTCCAGACACTTTTTAAGAAACCCTTGTAATGGTCTAGTGGTTGAAACAGTGGGCTCCCACTCCAATGACCAGTGTTACAACCCCCCCTCCCCCCCTCAACTAGTGAAAAAAAAAGCTTCAGACATTATTCACATCACACCTTCACGTCAAAAATGTGCCAAAACTTTTGTATAAGTTGTTGAGTGTTATTTTAAAGGAAAGATGGTGGACACCCTTGGAAGGTGCACGACTCAAAAAATCTATTAATGGCGTATTATAAGTACAGGTAAGGACTCATAAAAAAGCATTTATATAGACAAGTACATTCTCAGCATAAAAGTGCTCTCCCTTGAGCAGCAGGCATTCCTTGCCAACCAGCGCCCTCTCTCTTTGTGGGCAATAGACCGTAGCACTCCAGTAGTTCCAAAAGTTCTCTAAACAAAAGGTATCCAAGCCAGTCAATCTCAGCTTGGTGGAAATCTGCTTTTTCGGAACGACGACTTCAAGAGTTTTTTGAGCTAATGGAGGTTCTTAGTCCATCTGAGGGTCTCTTGATGGGACGAGACCACTGGATGCTGCGAGACTAACTCTCTGCTGTGTGACGTGCCTGTCGGGCCTTGGATACGCCCCCGGCTCCCACTGACCTACTTTGTGACTGCATGTAAATCTGGGGCATGACTGCTCCTATGCAGGTCAAATTTTCCTCCGGTTGTTGCAGCGGAGATTATCGACCAAATAGGTGGAGGTGGTCGAGATTTTTTTGCGAGATTGATGGAGAAAATGAGCAATTTATTATTCCAGGGAACCCTAGGCTCTCTTATATAGGGAGAGACCTCACGGGCAAAATACAAAGTAGTCCAGAGAACAATAGGAAATTATGAAAAGGTACATAACATATAATAATATCGGTCTCTACACTTCCCCTCAAGGTGGAGCATAGAAGTCTATCATGCTCAGCTTGGAAGAACATCTCTGGAAGGGTCCTCTGAGCAACGGCTTGGTGAGTACGTCAGCAGTCTGATCCCCCGAGCTCACGTGAGATATAGATATCAAGCCTCTCTGGATCAAGTCTCTAGTGTAGTGGCAGTCAACCTCAATATGCTTTGTTCTTTCATGGAATGCTGGATTGTTGGCAATAAACAATGTTGCATGATTGTCGCACTGAAGCTGCATACGTAAAGATACGGCTACATGTAAATCCTCTAGCACAGATCGAACCCACATCATTTTTGCGCCATAGCCCTATATTCAGATTCAGCACTGGACCTTGCTACAACAGTTTGTTTCTTGCTTTTCCAAGAAACCAGAGAGCTCCCAACAAAGACGGCAAATCCTGAGGTCGACTTTCGATCCTTAGGGCATCCTACATAATCGGCATCTGCACATGCTGAAATAGATAAATATGTGCCTTTCTGAAATAGTAACCCTGAACCTGGAGAAGACTTTAGATACCTCAGTATCATGTATATGGCATCCATATGAACTTGTCTTGGCTGCTCCATAAATTGACTCACCCGGCTTACTGCAAAGGCAATGTCGGGTCGAGTTATGGTAATATAAAGGAGCTTACCCACCATTTCTCTATATCTCCTCTTGTCTACTTCAGCAGTGTCATCATCATACAGCTTCATGCTTGGATCCATGGGAATACTCGATGGTCTGCATCCAACCATGCATGTCTCAGTCAAAAAATCTGTAATGTACTTCCTTTGGGTCATCACCAGACCCTGTGCATTCCTGGCAAATTCTAACTCCAGAAAGTATCTTAGGGTTCCAAGATCCTTCGTGACGAACTGGCGTCCTAGAAATGCTTTTGCCCTTTCTATTCCCTGAACATCATCTCATGTAACCAGAATATCATCAACGTAGACCATGATGACAACCGTACCTGCAGAAGACTTCTGAATGAACAACAAGTGGTCTGCATTCGATCTTTTGAATCCATGTCGCTCAATCAGATGGGAAAGCTTCTGGAACCACGTCCTTGGGCTCTGTTTAAGACCACAAATTGCCTAGCGAAGTCTACACACCATATGCTTCTCCCCCTCAGCTGTGAACCCTTGTGGATGCTGCATGTAGACTTCCTCCTGCAGATCTCCATACAAGAAGGCATTCTTGAGATCAAGTTGAGATATAGTCCAGTCACGTACCACAGCAACTGATAAGAGAATGCCAAGAGTAGAATGACGAGCCACCGGAGAAAATGTATCCATATAGTCCACGCCATAGGTTTGTGTGAAACCTCGCGTGACCAGCCATGCCTTGTATCGGTCTAGACTGCCATCAGCGTGGTATTTCACTGTGAATACCCATTTACAGCTAACAATGGATGCATCAGGAGGAGCAATAACCAAGCTCCATGTGCCACGAGACTGTAAGGCACGCATCTCGTCTTCCATAACCGTTCGCCAGTAATCAATCTTCATAGCTTCCTGATAGGTCCGTGGGATGTCCACGGAAGACAAAGCTGCAGCAAACCTCTGAAAGTCACATGTGAGGCGATGAAAAGACACCTGAGAAGCAAAGGGATAAGATGCACACGTTCGCTTTTGCTTCCTGATAGCAATGGGAATATCAAGGTCATCGTCCACTGTACTGGATGGGGTAGTCTCCTCCTGCAATGAAGAATCATGCACATGTACCATATCTGACCCGTCAGTAGTACTACCATCTGAACATACCTGAGGCGTGATGGATGGCTGACGTGTAGCCTGAGCAGGACCTGACCGACGCGTATAGAATTTTGGTAAAGATGGAATAGGAGGTTGTAGAGGTGGTGGTGGTGGTGGAGGTGGTGGTGGTGGAGGTGGTGGTGAAGATGGTGTGGTAACTGGAGCTGGAGTGGACTCAAGTGAACTCCAACTAGGAGGCGGAGGGACATAGACATCATCGTTGGTAGTGGATGGTACCAGTCGGTCACCTGCAGGGGAAAAATACATAACAGACTCAAAGAACGTGACATCGGCACTGACAAAGTATTTCTTGTTGACGGGGTCATAACAACGATAGCCCTTCTGAGTCCGAGACTAACTGACAAAGACACACTTGACAGCTCTAGGAGAGAGTTTGTCAAGTCCAGGAGTTAGGAGATGAACAAATGCAACAATACCAAAGACACGAGGAGTAAGTGAGAATAATTCCTTATCAGGAAAAATGATAGAAAGAGGAATTTTCTCACCAAGGACAGATGACGGCATACGATTGACCAGATAACAAGCTGTAAGAACAGCATCCCCCCAGAAAGAGATAGGAGCACAACTCTGAATAAGGAGAGTTCGAGTGATGTCAAGAAGGTGACGGTGCTTTCTTTCTGCCACACCATTCTGCTGAGATGTGTAAGCACAAGTAGTTTGGTGAATAATGCCCTTCGACGAGAGAAACTGAGAGAGAGACCGTGTGCAGAATTCGAGAGCATTATCAGTACGAACATATTTGACAGTAGAAGAAAAAACATTCTGCACTTCATTAATCAAATTTTTAATCACATCTCCTGCTTCAGATTTATTCTTTAAAAGAAAGACCCAAGATACACGATAGAAATCATCCACTACAACTAGATAGAACATGTGTCCTTGATGATTGGGTACACGACTTAGACCCCAAATGTCAATGTGAAACAACTCGAACGGGGAGCTACCACTCCGACTCTGACGACTAGGAAAGCTAGACCGATGATGCTTTCCCAACTGACACGCTTCACAGCGAAAGGAAGACCTGGGAGAGATCTGAGGCAGAACATGTCGCATTTTCTGGAGCGGGAGATGACCAAAGCAAAGATGCCAGATGTACGGAGATACAGGTCCGGCAGAATGAGAAGAGACGCCAGCATAAGAATTCCGAACCAGCCGATACAGACCATTCTGCTCAAAGCCACAGCCAATCACCCTATCCGTTAGTATGTCCTGAAAAATAAGAGAAGTGGGGTCAAATATAGCACGACAGTGCAAATCCTTCGTAATCTGACTAATAGACCACAGATTCATGGAGAACTGAGGAGCATGTAGAACATTCTGTAGACTCATAGAAGGAGATAGGAAGACCTCCCCCTGTCCAACAAGGGGGGAATGAGTACCATCTGCGATCTGTACTGAACGGCCATGGGGAATGTCCCTGTAAGACTCAAGTCTGTCGCAATCTCGGTAGAGGTGATGTGTGGCACCAGAGTTTATAATCCAATTAGATATATCATGAGAAGACGTAAATGCAGTAGCACTACCTGAGGTACTAGCAGCAGCAAAGGAACTGGCAGATGCTGTAGCAGCAACATCTGAAGGTCCACCAGAAGAATCACCAGATGATTGTGGCATAATATCACATAGACGTGCCACAAGTTCCTCGAAACAATTGTCTGCAGTGGATGCTGATTGGGGCAGAGCATGCTCGGCTACACGCGCCGATGCTGGGAACCCATGCTTAGAGTAGCATGTATCCTCCGAGTGACCTGTGCGGTGACAGTATGAACACGGCTGACGAAAGCGATCATCCCTACCACGGGGTCCACGTCCACGATCAGAAGACTGACCACCTCTCCCATGCGATATTGTCATCGCCGATGGGGGTGGAGTAGATGAGCTGGAAGAAACTGATATGCGACTGAGCCTCCTGTAAACATCCTCCATTGGAGGAATAACTGCATCCGCCAAAATCTGAGAGCGGGCGGCCTCATACTCAGGATCTAGGGTTGCAAGTAGAACGCCCACCATGGTGGCTTTCCGAAATGTCTTCTGTTGCTCAGGAGTCGATGTGAGTGGAATGGTACTGTATAACTTCTCAAACATCCCTCTCAGGGATGTGTACAAGGAGTGAAGAGGTCTGTCGTTCTGCTTCATCGTGAATATATCATGCTGAAGCTGTAATATCTTGGTCTCATTCCGCACCTGGGAATATGTTGCAGCCAAAATATCCCACATTGCCTTGGCAGTGGGCTGATGGAGGACATCATTGGCAATCTCCATCGACAGTGTACCTGACAACCAGACCTTGGCATACGAATCATCAGCCTCCCACGAGGCATATATCCCTATCTTCTCGGTTGGCTCATCCTCGATAAGAATGTGCTTCTTACCGTTCGACTTCATGAGACTCATGAACTGCATCGCCCAGAGCTCATAGTTCGACCTGTCCATCTTTACTATTGGCGCGGGACCTTTGAACGAGCCTATGGAGGGCATATCAACCTTGGATTCTGACATATCGCCGCTGGAGAAGAACTAGGGTTTGTAGATAGAGTGACAGATGTCTACACATACTGCATAGGATTCGAGTGTGTATGTAGACGTTACGCACCCAAATCCATAGATCTAGAGGAAGAGACGGCTACGATCAAGGCGACAGGAGGCGTCGCGGTGCCGGCTAGAGCAAAAACCGATCGACGGCGGGTGGCAGGGTCGGTTAGGGCGGGGACCAAGGGTCGGCTAGGGCACAGCCGGGAGGTGGAGGCAGAAGCCCCTGGGCTGGCGGCGGGATCCCCGGAACGGGAGTGGGGGCCGAGACTGGGGGCCGGCGAGCGAGCCCGGCGGAGAGGGGCCCGAGAGGAGGGCGGCGAAGAGGAGGGCGACGATGGCGGCGGAAAGAGAGGAAGAATAAGGGGGTGGGGGTGGAGAGAGAGAGAGAGCCCTAGGGTTTAGGCTTTGATACCATGATGGAGAAAATGAGCAACTTATTATTCCAGGGAACCCTAGGCTCTCTTATATAGGGAGAGACCTCACGGGTAAAATACAAAGTAGTCCAGAGAACAATAGGAAATTATGAAAAGGTACATAACATATAATAATATTGGTCTCTACAGAGATGACAATAGTTTCTCCTTTTGTGGGTGGAAGTAGAGACAGTGGAACACCTCTTATCATGTGATAAGGCTAAGGATACTTGGGCTGAGTAGGGCTTCTTATGGGTGGAGTGGGCTTGTTTAACCTCGAGAAATTTCAGGAATTTCATTTTCATTGACATTCCCAATCCACCAATGGGCGGTTGATGCTGGTTGCTATACTTTGGGTGATTTGGTAAGTAACCATGTTATCTTTCGAGCTGAGCAATTCTATATAGAGAATGTACATCATATTAAGACTCTACTTGAGTCTTGGCTTTTATACTGTATATTTTTATTTGTAATATTCGAGGTGTACACCATTGTGTGTGTTCCCCTTTCGGTCTCAAAAAAAGGAGCAGACCAAATAATTCACATCTTCTGATTTAACCAACAAAAATGTAAAGTACGAAGATGACATATGTGCCTTGAACAACTTCACCATGAACCGAGCACTGTGACAAAAAGCAGCAAGAAGGTATTCATCCCCGATGATGCCATGTATCCCCAGATAAGCCAATAATCCTTAATAATGCCAACATCAACGAGCATGATGCCAATTGAAAGAGCCATATATGCCTTTCTGCCCCTTCCCTATGTTGACCTCAATATTGCTCAAATAATCGTTATCCAAAGATAAAGAAACTATGAAGTTTTTGGTTAGAAAATGTGGTGAGAAAAACCATAGTCCACATTTCATCCATGGATCGCCATATCGCGATATATCGGCGATATATCGGTATCGACAGGTCACTGATATATAGCCGATATGGATATATCGGGTATCGACAGGAGAAAAATGCCTAATGGATACCGGGTTTCGGCGATATGCGTCGATATATCGACGATATATCGGTATCGACATTGTATCGATATGTTGCCGATATCGATATGTCCTTCCATGATTTCATCCTCTGGAAAAACATTAGTAGGTGAAGAGTGCATCTCAATATTTAATATAATATCAAGTGCAATTAATCACAGAAAAGATCAAGATTACTGTACGGCAATTTATACATGTTCACTCGAGGCTGCATCAAGAGCCAAAGCTTGGCCTGCTTAGAGCTTAAAAATTCCCGCTGTTAGGATTTAATTCTGATGTAGTTTAACCTTGTGATGGAAGCATACAACTCACTCACAAGTTTATCTCCTACAAAAGAAGAGGCACCCTTACGAAGAAAGACTCAAGGTGCAAAATTTCACCAAGGAGTTTATCTTTTTTAGGAAGAAAGGTTTCCATAAATATTGCATCATAGCCAAGAAGAAATAGAAATACAAATAATCAGATAACCTTCTCAAAAGTCGTGATATAAGAATGTTATGCAAAGGCCAAAATAAATGAAATAAAATCCTCAATACCAAGTATTAGTGTCGATTTGTTTTATTTTCCAAAAGGATTTTTTTTCATAAGGGCCTTTATAATCGTACTCTTCTTTTCTATATAATGGAGAGATACCTTTCATTGAATAGAATATACATTTTTCTCATTTTCAACCGTCAACTTTGGTATCAGAGCCATGCAAGGCCCTTCATTTGACTTGGTCTTATGCATGCCAAAGATATGTATTTATTTTGTAGTCAAAAGAGGGGAAAACACACTATGGTGTCCACCCCAAATATAAGATATATATTTGTTAATATAATTTTGCGGTGGATCCCTACTTTGGGACTACACCACCTTTTCCTTTCAAAAAATTGGTATCAAAGCCATGAAAGGATAAATTCTTCTCTCTCAAGTCATGTGCCTAAAAGGGGCTCCCGACTTCTCCATTGCTTGCTAAAACACCACGAAGCCCCATCGCCTCCCACCCCCGCCTTCATCGCATGAAGCACTTGACCCCCTCCATGCTCGACTCCATCACCCCATTGCACCACTCGAAGTTCACGCTCCACCATCACTTGTGTCTCTCCAGCGACGAGTTTTCACCGACTGCATTTGCCACTTGCGTCCACTAAAGCATTATCTCTAGTCTGCCACATCTCGAGACATCTCAAGCAACCTTGACCACAGCTCAATTAAGTGTATCTCCGGTTTGCTCCATCCACTTGGGGTTGAGGTACCCTTGTTTCTCATTAATCATGTAATAATATGTTTTCGATGCTTGATATGCAAGAACAACTCTAGATTGATGTGTGTTGAGTGAAAAAATGAATTGTTTATTCTGAGGCCCTAGGGTTCTCTTATATAAAGGAGAAACATGTTGAGCAAATTATATAAATAAGATGGAAAGAAGAGAGAATACATAAAAAATATAATATAAATAATATCTCAACACCCCCACCCTCAAGTTGGAGCATAGATATCAATCATGCTCGGCTTGGAACAACATCTCTGGAAAGGCCCTCTGGCTAGGGCCTTGGTGAGCATGGCTGATGTCTGATTGCTTGAGTTAACATGAGCGATGGAGATGAGGCCCTTATGAATCATGTCGCGAGTGTAGTGACAGTCTACCTTGATATGTTTGGTCCTCTCATGGAAGGCTGGGTTATTGGCAATAAAGAGAGCAGCCCGATTGTCGCATTGGAGGCGCATGGGAAGCACCACCTCGACTGCTAAGTTAGTAAGAACATATCTGACCAACATCATCTCCGTACTAGCATGTGTCAAGGCTCTGTACTCTGATTCTGCACTAGATCTGGCGACCATTGTTTGCTTCTTGATCTTCCATGACACCAAGGAACTTCCTATGAACAATGAAAAATCAAAGGTAGAGTTCATGTCCTTGTGACACCCCGCATAATATGCATCTGCACAAGATGTAATGACAAGGGATGTGCCTCTGCTAAATAGAAGACCAATGCCATGAAAGTCTTCAGATACCTCAAAATAATACGGACTGCACCCATATGTGCCTGCCTAGGCTGCTCAATGAACTGACTCAATTTACTTACTACAAAGGATATATCTGGCATGGTGATGGTTGCGTATAGGATCTTCCCAACGAGCTCCTTGTACATCCTCTTGTTTACCTCCTCAGTGTCATCATCATACAGCTTCATGCTCGGGTACATGGGAGTAGTGGCAAGCCTGCAATCTGCCATGCCTACCTCAGAGAGAATATATGTAATGTACTTCCTCTGGATCATCACAAGACCTCACTAATTCCTGATATCATCCCTTGTAACAATGATATCATCAGCATAAACCAGTATGACAAATGTACCTTTTTGAGACCTCTGACTCAGAAGTGAATGATCGACAATTGATCTGACGAACCTCTTCTGCTCTATCGCGTTCGAGAGAATCTGGAACCATACTCTTGGACTGTGCTTAAGGCCATAGATCGTCTCGTGCTGCAAACCTTCTGACACTCCCCATGTCATGTGTTGGGTAAATAAACCACGTTCGCAATGACGACCCATCTACCAAGGGGTATAGATATGTAAGAACGGAATTGTGCTCTGTCTCCACACAGAAGGTGAGAAGTACCAGAGCCCGTGATCCACTTTGTCCTATTTACTTTGCTAGAACTGGTAAAAGCATAGGCTATATCTGGGGAGCTCGAAGAGGCTCTAGCGATGTATGTGACATCGACAGAACCTATAGTGGAGTCAGCTACATGATTCATTATCGCCCTCATGCGAAAGACAATATCATCAAGGTGTGGATCTACCTGAGGAACCGAATTGTTTGAAGGCTTAATCTGCTCGGTCACACGAGCAGATGCGAGGTATCCATGATTCCGATAACATGTGTCCTCAGAGTGACATGGATGACGACGATAGGTGCAGGGGCCACGATAACGCCTACCTCCTCTGCCACAGAGACCACACCCTCTGAACTGTGTAGAACCTCCCTTGTCGTGAAATGCAGCCATCGTTGAGGTCTTTATGGTGGTAGCGAGTGTGACAAGAATCTTGTTGAGACGACTATAGGCATCATCCATGGGAAGTATGGTCGCACCTGTAAGAAGTTGTGCATGTGATGCCTCATATTCTGGATCCACGACTGCAAAAAAAAGTCCAACCATCATAGAGTCCATGTATGTCATCTGCTGCTCTGTGGAAGTAGAAACAGGCATGAAACTGCGAAGCTTCACAAACATGCCTCGAAATGAAAGAATAGAAAGTATGTGGATGACGATCATTATGCTTGGTCGTGTATATATCAAACTAAAGCTGAAGAATCTTGGCCTCGATCTTTGCTTGGGCATATGTAGCTGTAGGAATATCCCACATCGCCTTGGTGGTGAGCTGGTTCACAATGTCGGCGATCTCTGTGATGAGGGTCTCAGAGAGCCAAATACACGCATACGCGTCATCTTACTTCCACGAAGCATTGTCCCCAGTCTTATCCGTCAGCTCAGGCTTTGTCAAAATGTACTCCTTGTTATTGCACTGCATAAGGGTCATAAACTGCATGGACCACAACTCATAGTTGTTCCCATCCATCTTCACGATGGGAGATGGGCCCTTGAAGGCACCGGACGAAGAGAAGATATCGCCCTTATTTTCTGATATGATGAAAAAGAACGTCAAAATGAAATTCGACTAGGAAAGTAAACCGATCCGACTACACGATCGTATAAAAGATTGGTTGTGTGTGTAGACTCATACAACCATCCTCGTCAATCCTCGATCCACGCTAGGACCGAAAAAGTTATTTATAGGTCGCAAATAACGTTTTTCGATCAAAATCAGACCATGTCAGATTGCAATTTGATGACGGAGATGAGGGAGAATGACCACAGGGGTCGTTGGCAGCGCTGGAAGGGGTCGTGAAATGGCGAAGCCTTCTCCTACTATAAGTAGAGTCGGCTACATGAATTCTTGCTCAAATCCATGTTGGATGATTTGATTATTTTTTACGCTGGTTGTTGACTACCTAACGCAAGTCCCAAAAGAAGGTATTTGAACCCTGGTCTGTTGGGTGGTTGGCACTGCACTACCACCAGACCATTTAAGTGAGTACAAAATCATAATCTCTCAGTGACAAATATAAGCTTCACGATATTATATGGCAAACTAAGATCGACCATCCAAGCTTCAGCATAAGAAAAAAATATTAGGGTCAATCAGTTTGATTATGTTTTTTCTTTTTTCCACGGAATATTTTTAGAGAGAAAATGGGTGGCCACCCAAAATGGTGTGCGCTCCATTACAACTTAATACTCGCTTTCCACAGACTTTGAATCTATTTTTCCTGTTTCGTAAGGGTGTGTCTATCTGGCTTTTACGTTATAAACATCTATGGAGGAGGATCTAGCAAAATACTAATCCATTTTTTTATATTCCATAAATAAATTTGAGTAACACAGACAAACAATTATTACATTGTGGCTTCAGAAAAAACAATTATTACATTGGCCAATCTTCATGCAGCAGTGATTTACTCATTCGTACATAAATTTATGGGAAGTTAGCAACAGTCACAGTTCATGAAAACAAACTGGCACTTGCGATGGCCTACATACTTGAGATCAATCCCAGCGAACTGAGGATTCAACTGTACACCAAACCACCTGCATAATCCCAAAAAAGTGAGAAGCAGCAGGAGAGAGTTAGAAATTTTGTATCACATTTGAAGAATAAAAACATCTAGATTTCATGTAAAGTAAAGAAACGACAGTAAACGTTTAACCAAGTTCTTTGAAGTGGCATAAACATGGATACCATTGATGTCATGTTAACAACAAGCGGTACTTTTCCACACAAAAAATATTGACAACAAGCAGCTATGTATGCAAAACAAGAAGGGCAAAATACAAGACAAATTCCAGAATTCAGCTGGGTTCATCCACCCATAATTTGGTGTGGTTCAATTATCCCCTTAAGCTACTCTCATTTTGATTTTCTCCAATCACAAAAACTGTCATTTCCCCACTTCCACGTGCAAAACCTGCATGTAAGCTGGCAAAAAAGAAATTAAGCAACAGCTTAGAAAAATCTGCCAATACACCAACAAAATGCTACTTGTCTGAAATTTCCATGTTTATGAAGGACCCTTCACAGAAGAGAAAAGCTCACATTTTGTGTCCCCTTCTGGCTTGCACAGACTCGTAAGCTTCTGGCACTTACAGATCTATACCCTGGAGGCACTGCTGCCTAAATCAGGAAAGCTTGGAACGTTGTAAACCAAACTCATGGACAGTTCAAATACTACTACAACAACAACAGCAAAGCCTTTTCCGACAATTGAGTAGAGTCAGCTACATGGATTTTTTGCATCCATTCAGATCTATTTAGATCATTCTCAGGCTTAAACTCAAATAACTAAGATCCCTTCGGATAGTCTCATTCCAACATTTCTTAAGCCTTCCTCGCCCTCTCTTAACTGTCTCAGCATCTCAAATTTCACCTCTTCTAACCGTTGCATCAACCGACCACCTTTGTAAATGGCCAAACCATCTTAAACAGTTTTCTATCATCCTATCATCTATCAGAGCTACACATCCACCTTAGCATTTTCATCTCTGTTATTGTCATTTTCTGCACATGTCCGGTTCACAGGCCAACATTCTGATCCATGGAACATAGTTGTTCTCCCGACTGCTTTGTAATACTTTCCTTTGGCTTTCAAAGGGATTTGTTATCACAAAAACAATAGAGGCTCCTCTCCACTTTAGCCAACCTGCATTTATTCTATAAGTAAAATCTCCACTAATTTCCCCATCATGTTGCAAAATAGATCCCAAGTATCTAAAAGAACATTTCTTTTGAATGGTATCGTCTCCAATCTTCACCTTGGGTCCTTCACCATTGTCTCCATCAAATTTGCACTCCATATATTAAATCTTACCCTACTTATACAAAATCATTGTCTCTGAGGTTTAATGTGGGAAAAGGCTTTGTTGTTGTTGTTGATTTAGTCTCTAAGGCATGTCTCCAAACCTCCAGCTTCTCATTTACTCCATCTCTTGTCACATCAATCAATAAAATATCATCGTCAAACAGCATACACCAAGATATCTCATCCTAAATGTGACTAGTCAACTCGTCCATAATCAAAATAAAAAGGAATAGCCCCAAAGCTGAACCTTGATGCAGATCAATGATGATGTTAAAGTAGTCAGTCTTCCCATACTAGATCCTTACACAAGATGAAGCTCCATCATACATATCCTTTATAAGGTTAATATATAGGGCAGTTACTTGTCTCTTCTCCAAAACTCTCCACAGTATCTCATGTGAAACTGAATCATAAGCCTTCTCCAAATTAATAAAATACTTTTTAGTTCTATAAATCTCCATTGTTCTCCTCCTCAACAAGTGGATAGCTTCAATAGTTGAGTGATATGGCATGAATCCGAATTGGTTTTTAGCTACTTTGGAAACTTGCCTCAACCTTCTTTCGATCACACGTTCCCAAAATTTCATAGTATGGATCATTAGTTTGATACCTCTATAATTCGAACAATTTTGAATGTCGCCTTTATTCTTATAAAGAGGCGCCACAATGTTTCTCATCCATTCTTCAGGTATTTTCTTGCTTCGTCAAATAACATTGAATAAATTTGTGAGCCAAGTAAAACTCCGTTCACCTAGAATTCTCCAAACTTCTATAGGAATATCATCAGGTCCTACCCCTTTCCCAGGTTTCATAACCTTTAAAGCCTCCTCTACTTCCTTTGTATCCATCTATAGCTTGCACGATTCAGGTAACATTCATTACCAGCAAGATCTCCCAAAGTTGTCTCTTTGTTGAATTCCCCAATGAAAAGCTTCAGGAAATAACGCTTCCATCTAGTCTCTATGTCCTTCTGAGTAATAAGCGCATGTCCTTCATCATCCTTGATACATCTCACTTGAGAAAGATCTTCGGCCTTTCTTTCTCTAGCTTTGGTCAATCTGAATATATGATTATGGCCCTCCTTCGAGTCAAGATTTTTTCCAAAACTTCATAAGCTTTCGACATAGCTTCACTTACAGCCTTCTTTGCTTCCTTCTTCACTATTATGTAGTTTGTGATAGTTTCCTCTATTCTCTTTTAATTTTAAGCTTCTCTTGCACCCCTTCACTCCACCATCAAGCCTCCTTTTGGCATGGAACCACTCCCTTGACTCGTCTAGTATCTCTCTGACTACCATTCGGATACAAAATGATGCCGCCTCACACATCCCGTTTGCACTTCCCTTACAATCACAAGATAAGTCTTCTAAAACCTTCTCCTTGAAGCTTGATTGCTTGAAGACTCCACCATCTAGTTCTAATGATCTTGGGAATCATCCATTTCTTTGTCAACCCTTTTAATTGCACATCCATGACTAGCAAGCGATGTTGAGACGTCAAGCCCTCTCCTGGGATTATTTTGTCGTCTTTGCAACACAGTCGATCTCTTCTCCTCGTCGCAAAAAAACCAATCTGTGTTTTAGTCGGGCCACTCTTATAAGTAATTAAATGTTACTCTCTCTTCTTGAAGAGAGTGTTTTCTATCAAAAGGTCACAAGTTGTTACAAAATCTAGAATGATTTTTCCATCTTCATTTCTATCCCCGAAGTCATGGCCTCCGTGAACACTAGTATATTTTGAAGCATCCTTTCTCACATGTCCATTAAGATTTCTGCCTAGGCAAATCATCTTTCTTTATGGAATACTCATAATCTTATGTAAATCTCTCTCGGTGAGATAAATCTTCATTTTTATCCATGAAGTCATGGCCTCCGTGAACACTAGCATATCATGAAGCATCATTTCCCACATGTCTATTAAGATCTTTACCATGGCTAGTTTAGATATTTTAGGAATCCATCGAAGTCCTAGCTTAGGTCTTCTGTGGGTAGCCATGCTAAATTGCCAGATTACCTATCTGCATGTTCATGGTAACAAGAAATGAAGATTTTCTGTCAACATCCTCTATCCTATTATCCCACTTTTCACAATCTTTAATTTCTCACTTCTCAGCTCATTCATTCCAGCATGAAGTCATGCACAGTAGACAGACCTTCCACTCCACATTATCATGCTTTCCTCTTCTTTTTGCAGGTAAGGGATACCTCACAAGAGAAAAAAAGTTGGTCACAAAAACCTAAACCCATGACCTATATCGTATCCCGATATATCGGCGATATATCGCCGATATATCGATATCGACATGGGACCGATATCGAAATCGATATATCGATATATCTGATTTCAGGCATTTTCTTCAGAAATATTCCTAGATATAGCGATATATCGGCGATATATCGGCGATATATCGGCGATATATCGGCGATATATCGCCGATATATCGATATCGACACGATATCGAAACGATATCGATATCGATATGTCCTTCCATGCCTATAAGAAGCCGATAGGTGCTAACCACTCAAGCCACCCTTAGTAGCCATATCGCCAGATCTTCGTATTGGGAGAAAAAAAACAGCAGTCATGATTGCTCTTTGTTCAACTTCCCTATCACTTCAAAGACCAAACATTAAAAAAAACAATTTCCATGCATCAATAACATATGGAAACAGAAGGAAACATTTTAAGTAGCACAAAACAGGCTTAAGAATTATCAGCCAATTTTTTTAAGATCGGGAATTAACAAGCAAATGAGAATATCATAGAACTGTACCAATCATGGATGAAATTCCCCGTGACATGAGGTTTTAAAGAGGAGCTCTTCTCTATAGAATTGCAACCCCCAACATAAAGTCCCAAAGATACCTGAGAAGATAAATTGATCAAACAAAATGTAAATATCCTTTTTCAATTAAGAATAGAATCCAATTCATTGTTTCAAATAATAACAATTTTGCAACAACAAAGAGTATTTGATAAACTATTTTTTCTTAAAATTTTGTGGGGAAGGCTTATTTTGGTAATATCAAAGCAGAGATTAAATTAAATAAATAATTCTTCTTTCTGAACATTTCCCGGCGAAATAAATCATGTGCTCTGTCAAGTTCAACTTGGATCACAATGCTGACTAGAGGTGACAGAGATAAAGGTTGTGTAAGGATTGGCAATTTGTGCAGATGTGACACATGAGATGTTACTGGTAACCTTTTTTTTAGATCGCACCAAGGTGTAACAGGAGACACCTTCCACATGCTTGGTTCTTTTGCTGAAACTTGATGTTCACTATCATAATTCATAGTGTATCCATTGTACACGTACATATTCAAGAATAAACTAGTCGGAAGTTTAGTTGCGATCAATACATGGCCTTCTACTCTGATTTTATACTAGATTTGGTAAATGGTGCACAAGCATGCCGTTGATTGCCTGCTGGCATAATCAATATCACAAAAACATCGGGCAACTTCCCTTTCATGAAAATATTCATCTCAAATGCACGTCGGTATGTTTGTCCATGAACAGGATATTTTCTCCAAACCATGGGATAAATAATGTCAATAATGTCAGGTTATGGTAAAATAGAGGAGTTTATAGACACGCCCCCTAAGCTCTGTACGATCTACCATGCCCTCAGATATTTATCCAAGCAGTCTTTGGGTATACTGAAATATGTGGTGGCTCACTGAGAGGGGGAGATTGATGATGTGTTGGAACAATACTTGTGGATGTCCGAGTAGTCGAAACCACCACGAGGCAGTTACGCGATGCCACGACCAACGGGGGTGTGGCGAGTTGAGGGTGGACGACACGAGGAGTTTCAAGCCTAAATACACCTTTCAGGGGGAGGGGAATCCGCACATCGTCGTTGAGAGACCTCCCTCTATCCCAACCCTAAATCCCCCCTAACCATCTCTCCCTCTAACATTCGAGCCGGCAATGTAACTCGATTCATCAAGTTATATCAGAGCTGAATCACTTTTCCCCAATGCAAGCCTTGCCATTGCCAGTGAGACTGCACTCTGACGAATGCTTGTCGTCATCTTCTTCAGGCTTTGAATGTCGGCGCTTCTTCTGCGTCAAAATGCTAACAAAAAACACATTTAAAATGACAAGCGGGACTACAGTCATTGAGATAGGAAAAATTGAGTACCTTAAGCGGAGTAGAAAGATCTACTTCGTCCTACCACACGAGAGCATACACTCCATAATAGGCAAACTTGACCTAACATTATCTGAGAACACCACCATGGAGGAAATCAGGTTCCTGGAATATTGTGAGAAAACATATAATAGGATTATGAGCTTTATGTTGACCCACATGGAGTTGAATCTAATTTGGGTCTTCAAAACATGTAAATTAGTGTACGAATGATGGATTGCAATTAAGGACAAATATCACTCCAAGTCGGAAGTGAGGTTCCAATTTCTTCAACACAAGTATAGCTCGTGTAGAATGAGGGGATCTGAAAGCATCCTAGAGAAAGTGAATAAAATGATCGCGATGTCTAAGGATCTAGGGGATGATGAATAGCATGAATGCATGATTCCGGAGAGGATGCAAATAGCAACCATTCTAGCAAGTCTCACATCATCCTTCAACATAATTGCCACATCTTTGAAGATGAATGACAACATCAAGAGTGGGAAGGACCTATCTGCACAACAGGCAATTAAGAGTATCTCTTGAAGCAAAGATCGAAAGTCAGGATCTTTGAGGTTGAGGAAGAAGAATATTCAAATGTGATGCACGCAAAGAGAAGACTAAGGCCATACAATGCGAACTTCGAGGGAAAAAGTGGGATATACTCGCGTGGCTCGTAAGTTCGTAACATGGCCTCAAATTTCAACAAAATTCTATTGAATTTCTTCGAAATTTCCATTTCTCTATGTCACCAAAATCAAAATGATACCTTATTTCTTTTTTCAGTATTTCAACAAAATATCAGTGAAATGTCAACGAACTTTCACCGAAATTGCATGTGATTTTGGCAAAACAACAAAAATAAGGGAATCTACCGTTCGCTTTCATTGAAATTTGCATATATAAATATGTAGGAACGAGCTAATCTCCGCCTCATTTTTTTAATGACGGAGTGGGAGCCCACTGCTTCGACTACCAGACCATTAAGTGGGTTCTAATCTCGTAGTCTTTTTGTTTTCTTTCACTCCACTGAAAAATGCAGGTTGTTACATATGTATAATCCAAAAAGTAAATGAATCCAATCCCCCTAAATCATATAACCTAATATACATATAACTTCAATATTTAACAATGCCATAATGCGGATCGTATGAGCAGCTGCACAAGGAAAAAACATCCTTGGAATCTCTAGAAATGGATTAAAAATAAGGACAATTTTAAAACATATTTTTGTAAATTAAAAACTTTGTTGTTGCGATAGAGACTGTAACCTTCAACACGGATATATTTTTTATTTTTTTTCACTCTATGGATCTTACTTTGATCAATTTACTCACTGATTGAAGCTATTACTTGTTGATTCAGTGGTGATCACGGGAGTCCCAGTCTCATTTTACTGAGGTCAGATCCCCATTACTCATCTTAAGAAAAGGGTGGTTTACCAAATTTGTTTAAAATATGATCTCCAAGAATGTAAATAATTGAATGAGCATTTATATGCAAATCCCAAGTTTAATGGGGTTACACGCAACAAACCATACAAAATCAAAACAGCAGACCGATGATAACAACGAGTGAGCAAAGCAATGGATGATAAAGCTGCAATATGTAACTGAACTTACAAGAATGCTGAAGCACAAAGTTAGAAATAACAACTCTAATCCTTTATCAGCCACCACCTGCAGAAGGTCATGAAATCTATATCAAATTCAGCATCTGTTGAGAGGCTCTTCTCAAATAGAGAAGTCGTTGGAGAACGCCTAGATAGTAGCTTATGTGGCCCTTCTGATATGAAATGCAACGGTAGATAGAAGACATGACTTATGGACTATCTTGTGCGGTTACCTTTTCATTTGATAACAAATGTGAAAACTGAGGTCCATCAATAAGTACCCAGCTTAGGATCACATAGGAGGAAGGAGTTGAAGTCTAAATTAGTCAATTTAAAGTACTATAGCCAACCTTCAAGATGGAAAAAGGACCATTAAAAAAGAGAAAAGAACCTAAGTAGAAAAACTGCAAATAAAATCAAATTGAATAATAATAAGCAGCAACAACAACAAAGCCTTTTCTCACATTAGGTAGGATCGACTACATGGATTTTTTGCCTCCATTCAGATCTATCTTGGATCAATCTCGGACTTAGATCCAAAAAACTAACAGTCTCAACATCCCGAAACTCGCATCTCCTAACTGGAGCATCAGGCGACCTCCTTTGCAAATGGCTAAACCATCTTAAGCGGTTTTCTCGCATCTTATCCTCGATCGGAGCTACACCAACTTTCCTTTTGATTTTATCATTATGAATCCGATCTTTGCATGTATGTCCACACATCCACCTTAGCATTTTCATTTCTACTACCGCCATTCTTTGCACATGTCTATGGTTCACAGACCAACATTCAGATCCATAAAGCATAGAAGGCTCAAGGTTGCTTGTAAAGTTTCCTTTGATTTTCAAAGGAATTTTCTTATCACAGAGAATAGTAGAGGCTCCTCTCCACTTTAGCTAGTATACATTTATTCAATTAGAAACATATCCATCAATTTCCCCATCATGTAGTGAAATAGATCCCAAGTATTTAAAAGAATCTCTCTTCCGGATGTTATCGTCACCAATCTTCATCTCGATTCATTCACCACTGGTTCCATCAAAAGTACACTCTATATATTCAGTCTTAGCCCTACTTATATGAAATCTTTTAGTCTTCAATGCATGTCTCCAGACCTTAATCTTCTCATTTACTCAGTTCATGGCCTCAAATTTCAACAAATTTCGGTCGAATGTCGGTTTTGACGGGTTATCGAAATTCGACCGAAATGGCTGAAATGACCGAAATATGGGGCCCTAGTACAAAAATGACCGAAATGATCGAAATTTCGATTGAATTTCGACTGAAATTTCATTTCGGTCAGTCACCGAAATAGTGACCGAAACCAACATTTAGGGCCTTGTCATCAATCAACACAATATCATCAGGGAATAACATACACTAAGATATCTCATACTGAATGTGACTTGTCAACTTGTTCATAACCAAAGTATAAATGAATGGACTCGAAGTTGAACTTTAATGCAGACCAATGTTGATGTCAAAATAATCAGTCTTCCCAGACGGGATACTTATACAAGATGAAGCACTATCATAAATATCCTTTATGAGGTTAATGTATAGGACAGGTACTTGTTTCTTCTCCAAAACTCTCCACAATATTTCCCGTGGGATAAAATCATAAGCCTTCTCCAAATCAATAAAAATCATATGATGGTTCTTCCTTTTAGCTCTATAAATCACCATCATTCTCCTCACCAAGTGGATGGCTTCAATAGTTGAGTGACCTGGCATGAATCTGAATTGATTTTCTTTTACTTTAGAAACTTGCCTCAACCTTCTTTCGATCATACGTTCTCAAATTTTCATAGTGTGATTCATCAGCTTGATACCTCTGTAATTTGAATAATTTTGAATGTCTTCTTTGTTCTTATAAGGCACCATGATGCTTCTCTCCAATCTTCAGGCATTTTCTTGCTTTGCCAAATAACATTGAATAAGTTTGTAAGCCAAGTCATACCACGCTCACCTAAAACTCTCCATACTTCCTATAGAAATGTCATCATGTCCTACACCTTTCCCAAGTCTCATAACTTGACCTGAAACAACTTGCATTTTTTATGTTGCTATACTGCATTGATAGCCTGCAAAGAGTAGAATGCTCTATATTGTTTTGGATAAATTGTTTATAGCTATTAGTTTGATTTTGTTGTTGGAGTAGAGAAAAAAGTCACTTGTGCGTCAAAAGCGTCTCAAACCAAAAAAAGGTAGCCAGGGCATAAGCTCTCACTACGCATGTACCAAGAATGGTTTGACCATTTTGGATCTAGATTGGGCTTAGTTTCCATTCTTTTCACAAAATGGTGGTTCTAGTTTCCGTTCTTTTCACAAAATGTTGGTTCCACTGATTGGTTTCCAACCCAATAAAAGAAAAAATAAGACAAAATCAGGTCAATAAATTAAAGGCATATCGATTTCCATTAAGCATACCGTTCATGTCTAAAAATATTACATTAATATTCCTCAAAATAAGTCAGACATCATATGCTATAACAGTAGAAGCTCTTTCCGAAGCAACGAAACTTATGCCTCAGCAGTTAACTGATATTTGAACTTTTAAACTGATAGAATATACGCTGAAAGAAATCACAATGGAATCAATGCCTTTCAAAATGGAAATCTGAGAACAATTTGGGTAGAGGATATTGCAGATTTTAATGGGAATTACCGTAGATGAAATCAAGTTGTGGTTGATACCGAGTCCTAGAAGCAAAACTAGAGTAACCAGTGACAGAAGCCCTGGAAATGATAGACCAAAATAAAAGATAAGTGACAGAGTCATGTATATTCTTTCATGGGTACAATACAAAATTGTACCTCGATCAAAAAGAAGGAGACGGTGTAGGAGGAGCAAACTGACCGTTGCAGCGGTAATGGCGTCGAGAGCCGTCGGAGAGAAGGGCTCCAGGGACGAGCTTCCCGGGAAGAATGGCACCGGCAGCAGCCAGATAGCCCAAATAGGAGAGAAGCACCAACACCTTGTCACCATTTGATATTATATCAAGTCGCCATTAGGTCAGTGGAGATCAAAAGAATGCAAAGCGGGACTCACTGAACTGACGGAAGGGACGACCGACGACAACTCCATCTGTGAAGAAGATCTCCTCCTCCTCTTCTCTCCTGCGACTACAATCTCTACCCTGTCAGCTCTGTGGTGGGAGTGGTGGCGTTTGGATTGTCAGCCACGAGAGAAAAGAAAGACTGGGTTTGGGGTTTGGGGTTTGGGGGGAAGAGAAGCAGGCAAGATTCGTACTCGGCACACGTGATGTGCACATGCACCACATCCCAGCTGGAAGCCCTCCCTGCCCAGTATCTTTTTGGGCCCGTTTGTTACCTAGGAATAGAGGAGAAAACGGAATCAAAGGAAATTGGATTCCCTCGTCTATGAGAATTGCTATTCATATGTACCTCATATGAATTGGGATTTTATTTCTTACAAATTCTAATGAATATATTCTTATTTAATATTTTTAAATTAATGTATTATTTTACAAATATTTGGTTATCTACATTGATATGTGTTTTTTCTTTTTTAGATATTTTTTTGGATAACGGCATAAATATGGTTTTTTTAGACATTGATATATGGGTACTGACATGGATACAAATATATGGATGTAAAAGATCGGACAAGTTACAAATATATGCATATATGGATACTAACACAGATGTGGGATTTTTTGCGGATACGGATATATATATATATATATATACGGTTCAATTTTTTGGATATGGATACAAATATGGTTACAAGATATTCCAATGGATACAAATACATATATATCAAATATATCTATTACTTGGATAAAATATATCAGATATTATTTTTTTTGCAGATATGGATACAAACATGGATATGAGTTTTTTCATTTATTTTCCGGATATGGATATGGACAGTGATATGAGATCTTTTTCTAATATGGATATGGATAATGATGTAACTTTCAATCTTGTAAGATATGGATACTAATTATATTCTAGTGGATACAGTTACAAACATGGATATGGGTTTTAATGTTTTTACGGGTACCGATATGGACATGGATGAGGATTTTTTGCGGAAATAGATATGGACATGAAAATAGGTTTTTTTTGCAGCCATAGATATGGATGTGTATAACATCTTTAGTTTTGTATATATTGATACGGGTTACATTTAAGTGGATATGTATTTTTATTTTTTTGCGAATACAGATACCCATAACATTTTCATTTTTTTGGATATGGATACAAATATGATAATAGAACATTCTAACGGATATAGATATGGATATATCAAATACATCAATTGTATGGAAAAATCAAAATAGTTTCCATTTAAATTTGACTATTGATTCCTTATATGAAATATAATAATTAGAAAAATAAGTTGGATGATATCGATTATTTTTTCTACTAAATGAAATATATCAAAAGAAGGTTATTTTATTTATATTCTTTTTCCTTTTCAAACATAAGAAAGAAATGTATCTCGTAATTTCAATTCCTAATATAAACCAAACAATGGAATGGAAAAACTTATTTCTTTACATTCCATTGTTAATTCCATTCTTTATTTTGATTTCATTCCATTGTAATTCTTTTCCAATCAAACAAACATGCCCTTTAGGGTTGCTAATTGAATTCAAGCATCCCAATTTGATTATATAAATTCTTTTCATAATAATTTGAAAATAATTCATTTCGAAGTTAATTGAATCGAATATGAATTCTACTTGTAGATTGGAGTTTCAATTAAATAGAATCTGAATTGACTTAAATTCATTTGATAAAAATTCGATTCAATTCGATATATTATGTATACACACATTACCTTTTACTCTATACAAAGAACAATATTTATATGATGTATTTTGCAATATCCAAAAGTAGTAACTAATATTATTATAAATGAATAAAAAGGCTAAAATAATGCCTTGATTTCTAACCCTCCATTTTGAGTCACGAAACCACACTTGAGAAACCTCTCAACAGTCATCTCCTCCCTCCACTCCAACCCTAACTCCCCACTGATGAATCTCATGTACATCACCTTTATTCTTTCATTTTGTCCTTGAATCCCTTATCAAATACATGTAAATAGCATTAATTTGGGAGCTCACCCAACTCGGGAGCTCACCCTCGCTTCTTTAAAAAAAATAGCATTAATTTGTGAAAAATAACACTCAGTTATTAATTCATTTATATTATATAAAATACTATATTTAATGTCAAAATTAAAGAATAAAGAAAAGAGAAGAAAAAGAAATGAAATACCAAAGGTATTAAATGACCATAAACCCCGAGACTAAATCAAGAATTGACTTGGTCAATCATGAATAAAGTATGGGGGATAAGGGCCAAAAATTACATAAAACCGTAGATTTTATTCTTCAGTAAAGGCATTTTGGGACCCATGTTGTTCTTTATTATGTATACCTTAAATCAATAAACTTAGAACATGAAACTTGTACATAAAAATACAAAGAAAAATAAAAAATTATCTCATTCGAAAATAATGCATAGTGTGCCCAGACACTCAGAATAAAAAGGCGTAAATAAAACATCCTAGACATGTATCTTTTCCATACAAGCTCAAAATTTACCAAACTCATATTTATTGTTCATAAATATAAACTACTATTTAACGAAGGTTTTCATTCAATTTGGAGTTAAGATGTAAAAGTTGACTTTTTGGCCCCTATTGTGCAGTATATGTATATAATATTCAATATATTCATTTTTATATTTTTCACTTTATTATAATTTTATAAACTTGTAAATATTATTTAAAATATATGTGCATAATAAAATTAGAATAAAGCTGTTAAAAATGTATCAAAATACATAAAGCTACTTAATACATAGGTAAAATATACATGTGAGTGCATGTATAATAAATATGCATAATTATTTAAGTACATTATTAAGCTCAAAAAATACAATAAAAATACATAAATGTGTACCTAAATAAAATTGTAAATACATAAATTATGAATAAAAATAATAAAATATAAAATACAAAATAAACATAAAATATGTACTATATAGGTAAATATATCTATAATAATACATGTAAAATTCGATACCTAGCATATTAATTTGTAAAAACAAATATTTGTAATGGTTTGACAAAAAATTATAAAATTATTTATCATTTTAGATCGAATTAATAGTGGATTAATTCATATGTTTGTCATTTTTTGTGCCCATGTGGACCAATGGGAGATTGGTCCTAGTTGACCTCGATCAACTCCCAGACCTCCCTAGGTATGCGCATGTCATGTGCTACACCTCCTTCTTCCTCTACTTTTTCCCTTGATTCTTTCATCAAACATGCTCGATTCCTTCATATCTTTTCTTCCTCGATCATAGCTCTTGCCAGTGTTGCAAAAGTCGGTCGATTAGTCGACCCGACTATGCGACTCGGGTGGGTACCCGACTCAAATAGGCAAAGTCAACCTATAGTCGCTTGAGCCCGACTAATCGGGCATGTAGTCGGTCTAGGCGGTCGATTTTTGCTTAGAGGATCCGACAATCGGATCCGAGTATTGAATTTAAAGGGTTACTGTTAGACGGTAACCCTCAACTCAACTCGACAGATCCCCTGACCCCCCACCCCCCACCCCCAATGCGCAATACCCCCCTGTTAAGATACGTAAACTGCGTGTTTATTCCAATGGATCTGGGAGTCCTTATATAGGAAAACCCTAGAAACCCTAGAGAGTACAGTGTAGTGGCAAAATACCGAAATACCCCTGTGGGGTTACAATAGAAGAACAAAATGTATTTTCTAATACTCCCCCTCAAGTTGGAGCATATCCATCAATCATGTCCAGCTTGGAAGTTATCCATAAGAGACGCTTCTTTGGTAGTGCTTTAGTAAAAATGTCTGCAAGTTGAAGATCTGTAGAGATATGTGGTGTGATGATCTGCCCTCCTCGTATTGCATCTCGAATGAAGTGACAGTGAACTTCAATGTGCTTCGTCCATTCATGAAATACTGGATTGGTGGCAATGTATGTAGCAGACTTGTTATCACAGTATAGCGGTGTAGGAGTAGTAGCAGGGAACCCAAGGTCTCGTAGAAAAGATACAAGCCATGTAATCTCACAAACAGCATGGGCCATTGCCCTATATTCCGCCCCTGCACTTGATCTGGAGACCACAGTTTGCTTCTTGCTTCGCCATGTAACAAGATTACCACCAACGAACATAGCATAGCCTGTAATGGATCGTCTGTCCTCGGGAGAACTGGCGTAATCAGCATATGCATAAGCAGTGATATGAGTATGACCGTTGACCCTATAGATGAGTCCTCGCCCTGGTGATTCCTTCAAGTATCGAAGGATCAGAAGGACATCCTGCTAATGACTGTAAAGTAGTCTTTCCATGTGGCGGTTGGCTCTGCTTACAGCATAAGATATATCAGGCCAAGTAACAGTGAGATAGATTAGTTTACCCACGAGGCTTCTGTATCGTGTAGTGTCTTCAAACTTAGAATCGGCGGATGTAACGTGTTTTCGTACCTCTGCAGGGATGCCAGATGGTTTGCATCCAAGTAAACTGACTTCCGTAAGGATATCCAAGCAGTATTTCCATTGTGATAGATGTAACCCTTCAGCAGTGCGTATCACCTCAATACCAAGAAAGTATCGGAGTTGTCCAAGGTACTTAGTGACAAACACCTTCTAAAGGAAGGACATGGTCTCTAGAATTCCGTTGTCATCGTCACCAGTGACCACCATATCATCAACATAGACAACAAGTACCACGGTGCCAGTAGATCGTCTTCTAGTAAACACAGAGTAATCAGATGTTGTCTTATGAAAGCCAAGAGAGCTGATTTCAGTGGTAAGCCTGTCGAACCAGGCTCGAGGACTCTGCTTTAGGCCATAGATGGCCTTACGAAGTCGGCACACTTACTCCCCCTCGACGGAGTAACCCGGTGGCTGCATTATATAGACCTCTTCTTCCAGATCACCGTATAGGAAGGCATTCTTTACATCCAGCTGAAAAATTGGCCAATTTTTGTTAGCTGCAACAGAGAGTATTGTGTGAATCGAACACATCCTAGCAACAGGGGAGAAGGTCTCATAGTAATTGACTCCATATGTCTGAGTGAATCCTTTTACCACAAGTCTGGACTTGAGTCTGTCAATAGAACCATCTGGAGATTGTTTGGTCGTAAAGACCCATTTGCAAGCAACAGGCTTGATGCATGTAGGACATGGCACAAGATCCCATGTGCCCTTGGATGTGAGTGCACCCATTTCTTCATTCATGGCATGTCGCCAACCTACATCTTGGAAGGCACTGTGATGATCTTTCGGAATGGAGATAGTCATTAGGGTATATGCATATTGTTTGTCAGTGCAAGAAAGTCCAGCAGTAGTAGTAAAGTTAGACATGGGATAAGAGGTACACTTTCTCTTTTGCTTCTGTAATGCAATCGGCAGGTCTTCTGGATCATCCGAGATAGTAGTGGAGGGGACTGTTGAAGATGGTATATCATTGTGAGGCAGAGGAATGGGTAGAGGGACATCTGGTGGTGAGGTCTGAGATCGATGGTTGTAGATGATTGGCATTGGAGAAGATCTAAAGGAACATTAAGGAAAGAGCTTTAGCAGAGGGGTGATCCAGACGAAGATGCCAGAGAAGAGGATCAACAGAGATGGAAGTTGCGCCAGCTAAACCATAGTTGAAAGGGATATCAAGATAATATAAGATGTTCTTCTCATGTCCCCCACCAAAGATCTGTCTCATCCGGATGTCCTAAAAATAACAGCATAAATCATCAAATATCACGCGACAATTGAGTTCAGTGCATAATTTGTGAATAGACAACAGATTGAGGGGAAAAGCAGGAGCACAGTAAACATCCGTTAGCCTAAGTTTAGGGCTAAATTCCATGGTCCTCACACTAGTGATAGGTGAGTAGGCGTCATTGGCCACACAAACATGCTTCACTGTAGAAGGCTCCCTGGGAGAGGTGAGGAGACTACATTCTCCTGTGAGGTGGGTTGAGGCACCCGAGTCGATGATCCAGGTAGAGGTAGAGGCAGAACTAGCAACCGTACATGTGGTGGCTGCTAGAGTCGCAGTAGGTCCTGAAGTTGCAGTGTCACCAACTGGGTTCTGAAGGAGTTGGCGAAGACGAGCATATTCTGCAGCAGTAAAAGTTACTGTAGTGTCTGTGGGAGAATGAGCCTGGGAGGTCTCCATAGTATCATAAGTGTTGTCATAAGCTGTTCCCTCATATGCATTATTGGCTTTGGGCACGCCAAAGGTAACCCATCATTTGTCAGAAGGATGGTTCCAACGGTCACAATGAGTACATGCTGAATAACGAGCATTATAAAAATCACGACCACGTCCGCGTCTTGAGTCACGTCCACATCCCTGCTCTCGTCCGTGATCGCGACCAAACGTACGGCCTCGTCCTCCTTGGGAAGGTGGGCATCCTCCTGCAAAGTGAGCAGTAGTGTCTGTACTGGGAGATGGGTTGGGCGAGTCCAGCTCCTGTAGTCTGCCAAAAATAGTTTTAAGGGATGGTAGGGCAGCCGCCGTCAAGAATTGGTCTTTGACAGATTTATATCGAGGGTGTAAGCCTGAGAGAAAATGGTACACCTGCCATTCTGCTCTCTGACCTATTTGCTTGTCACAGCAGGCAGGTTGAAATATAAGCAGTTCTTCAAATAACCCTGTGAGGATTTTATAATATTCTATCAAAGATGTTTCTCCTTCATTTGCAGACCAAATCCTTGTGTAAATGTCAGACATCCTGGATTTGGTTGTTTTCTGGGAGTATGTTTTCTCAAAACTCTCCCACATTTCTTTTGCAGTTGTTTTGTAGAGAAAATTTGACGCAATATTAGGATCAATACTATTCGTCATCCAAGTGATTACCTGGCAATTGTCGACGTACCAGGTGTCATAGTTGGTGTCTGTCTCGGCAGGCAGAATAGCAGTGAGAATGTAGATCTTGCGCTGGCCACCAATGAATATTTTGAAGGATCGAGACCATAGTACGTAGTTTTGCGATCCCTTCAGTTTGATAGAGGTACCCTGTACCATCATAGATGAGGTAGGGTACAAGGGCTTGGAATCCGAAGACGCAGGAGCAGATGCCATGGTGACCACAGTGGTCAAAAAACAATGACCTAGTATGCAGAGGTATTAGAGATCATACGTAATTAGCAGACCATGTTGATATAGTCCGTGTAGAAGACCATCAATCTATGGTTGGGCCGTGGGAGCCGAGGGCGCTTGGAGGCTGGGAGTCAGGCGCAGGGAGACCGTGGGCGTTGGGAGTCAGGCGCAGGGGCCGTGGGAGCTTGGGAAAGGCGCAGGGCTCGTGGGAGCCTGGCGGAGAGGCGCGGGGGCGCTGGAAGTCAGGCACAGGGGCTGTGGGGGCTGGGGGCCGTGGGGGGCCTGGGGCCGTGGGGCCGTGGGGGCCTGGGGGCGGGAGAGGCGCAGGGACAGGGGCGCCTGGGGGCAGGGAGGAGCGTCTTGGGGCAAGAGGGGCGCCTGGGAGGAGGCCTTGCAGGAGGGGCATCTGGGGGCGGCCGGCAGGGACAGGAGCAGGCGCTGGGCGAAGGCCTGGTGGGAGGAGTGGAGGTCTGGCAGGAGCAGGGGCGTCTGTAGGGGATGGAGGCGCTGGGAAGGGGGCACGGGGATGACGGCGCTGGGAAGGGGGGCACGGGGATGAGGATGGGATGGGGGCGTGGGGATGGAGTCGGGCACGGGGATGGGGGCGCGGGGATGACGGCGTTGGGAAGAGGGGATTGGGGCACGGGGATGGGGTCGGGAATGGGGTCGGGCGATCGCGCGGGCGATGACATTGGGGGAATAGGGGTGCGGGGATGGCGTCGGGCGATGGCGTCTAGGGCGGAGGTGTTCTGGCGGGTGGGAGGGGCAGGGGGAGGAGGCGTCTCACTGCCTCTAGTGCCTTGTCAGCACCGCCTCCAGGCTCCGGCGCCTAGACGAATTGCCGCCTCCAGCGCCTAGCCACATCACTAATCACGATTTATGTTAGTTTTTTTATTTGTTTATTTTTGCTTATATTTTCTCTTCTAATTTATTAGGTTGATGATGTTGAAGTTACATGTTAATATGTTATTGTTAGTAAATAATAATGTTAGATTAGGTTTTCTTCATTTTTTGTTTTTTGCTTAGGTTGATCTTATATTTGATTGTTATGATATATTTTCTCTTCTAATTCGCAGGTTGATCTAGATATTATGCTTAGATTTTCATTATTAGTTTTTCCATTGTTAGGTTAAGGTTTGTTCTAGTTTGTTTATTTTAGAAGTAAAAAATTAATTTTTCATGATGAAGGCATGTTGGGTATCTTATATATAAGACTACTTTATTGTCTTATTCTAAATGTTTTTAATTTAGATACTTGTTGTTGATTTGCATGATGGTTAGGTAACCTAGGTACTTCAATTTGTGAGTTTACTTATCTTTGTGTTTGTTGATTGGCTAACTTGTGAGTTTTTTATTAGTAACTTGTAAGTTTGGTTAGCTTTGTGTTTGTTGGTTAGTAATTTGTGAGCTTGTGACTATGTAGATGGATACACCTCCAGCGAGCGTCGCTTCTGGTAGTGACTCGTCTTTTTACGTGTCACCAGGATCAACTGATCCCGCATGGCAATATGGTTATCTTTCGAACCGTACATATTTGAATATAGTTACTTGCATATTGTGCAAGAAGGTTGTCAAGGGAGGTGTGTACATGTTCAAGCAACATATAGCACACCATAAAGACAATGTGGATGCATGTCCCAAGGTGGATGAAGAGACGAAGAAGAAGATGATCGCATATATTGATGACGTTGCAAGGAAGAAGAGCCAGAAATCGTTGATGTTCAGGAGCTGAGAGAAGAAATTGATATCACTGGAGATGCGGGTCGGCGAAGAGATCATGAGTATCCGACTCCTTGGAGCAGAATGACGCATTAGAAGGATCATGGCGTCGGATGACCATAAAAGATGCATTATCCAAGGATCATCGTAATAGGGTCACCCCGTATATAGCCAACCAGGCATATACATCGGCGATTCCTTTTAATGCATTGACGATGAAGCCCTTCATGCAGATGGTGGAGGTGATTGGAAAGTATGGGCTTGGACTAAAGACTCCCACGAGGTACGAGCTTAGTGGTCCTGAAGAATGTGATGAAGAAAATGCACGATGATTTGCAATGTCATCGTGATACGTGGAAGTTGACAGGATGCTCTTTGATGACTGATGCGTGGACGGACATGCGTGGAAGGAGCATCATCAATTTTTGTGTTAATTGCACCTTGGGTCCTTCATTTTTGAAGTCCATAGATGCCTCAAATGAGGCCCACGGTGCAGAATACAACTTCAAGCTGGCAGAGGAATCTTAATGAAGTGGGCATGGGTAATATGGTTCAGATTGTGGCAGATAATGCATCTGCCATTGTAGCAACGGGAAGATTGCTGCTCACCAAATATCCATGGATTTGGTGGACTCTATGTGACACGCACTCCTTTGATCTTGCTTTGGAGGAGATAAGCAGAGAGACAAAAGTGAGGAGTGCAATCACAAAGGAAAAGAGGTGTATGGTGTTTATATGCTCTCACACAAAAACTCCAAGCTTGATGCGCAAGTTCACCAACAAAGAGGGACATTGAAAGGCCCAACAAACAATATTTTCAACCACTTTTCTCACTCTTGATAACCCGAATGAGAAGAAATACAAGTTTAGATTGATATTTTTCTCAGAAGAGTGGAGGAACTGCAAATGGTACAAGATCGAGAAGGGAGAAGCAGCGAGTTCCATTGTATTCAGCCTTACATTCTGGAACCACACCGCACATGCCGTCTGAGTTTTCACTCCATTAGTTTATTTATTGCGTGCGGTTGATGCAGATCAACGTCCATCCATGGGCTTTGTGTACAGAGGGCTTGAATATGCCAAACAGGAGATAATTGCATCATTCAATGGCGTGGAGTCATCTTACAATTTTTTTGTGGATGTTGTTACCTCCAAAACCAAAGGGAAAGACTTTATCCAGATTTGGATATACAAGATGCAATTATTCTCGATGGCTCGTGGATGCTCGACACTCCATTGCATCTAGCAACTTATTACTTGAACCCATTTTTCTTCTACATTGAGTCTTGTGGTGATCCGGATGTTGTGGTGAGGAGAGGATTTGAGGAGTGCATGGAAAGATTTTATCCATGTTTGGATATACAAGATGCAATTACCAGGGGCATGCTTCCAGCATACAGACTTGGTCACGGTGATCTTGACAATCCTTTAGTTGTGAGACAGAGGATGACAAATGACGGCAATTATGATCCAGGTATTTCATCCTCCGACCAATTCTCTCTTTGGCAAGCCTTTTATATTATATTATATTGTATTGACGAATTTTCTATTTAAATAGCTAATTGGTGGTATAATCATGGAGATGGCACGCCTCATTTGAAAGCCATGACCACCAAGATCTTGAGCTTGACGTCTGCATCCTCTGGATGTGAGCGTATCTGGAGTACATTTGACTCGGTAATGACTCCATTCCACCCACCAAAATTGATCACTGATAGTAAACTATAACATAGTAATTAATATAAATTTAAAATTTGTATTTGGTCTTCAGATCCATACAAAGAAGAGAAACATGTTGGAGACGAAGAAGCTGAACGATCTTGTGTATATTCGTTTCAATTCAAACCTGCAGGAAAGTCGAGTTGAGAAGGAAAAAGATCCTCTCTCATCTCGTTATCGTGCATACATGGCTGAATGGACCAGAGGTGTCAATGCTCATGATGAGGAGGTTTTTCCAGGTTCCGGATTGACATGGGGTGTTGTAACACATGGTAGTGGTGTTGAAGAGAATTTGGAACCGAGAAGAAGTCAACGAGTTGACCGTAGCAGGGGAAGTTCATCTTCATCTCTAATGCTACGTCGATGAATGAGAACGAGGAGGAGTTACATCTTGATGATAAAGAAAAAGAAGAAGAAGAAGAAGATGATGATGATGAGATGGACTTGGATGATGACATTGAGGATTGAGTCGATTGACTTATTTGCTTTCCACTTGTACTTTTTTGGATATGTTGTATGTGTTTTTAAACATTTGCTCGTGCTATGTACCAAACATTTTGATCTTAACTTGCTTCATTTTTTCTTCTCTTGCTATAATTTATAAGCTCTTAAAAATATTAAAATTGCTATGAAGCTAAATGATAGTATATGTATTAAAATTTGATTTATATATTAAAATAATTAAAAATCCAAAATCAACTAATGCCGGACTAAATCCGATTACTCTCCCAACTGCCGATTAATCCTTAGTCAGTGACCCTGCCGACCGAGTATCGACTGCCGACTTCTGCAACCTTGGCTCTTGAACTCCCAGACGTCTCCTCGGTCGATGGACCTTCGAATCGAGCGTCGTCCTTAGTCAGACTAACCCATGTACATATACACCTCGCTTGACCGATTTTAAATTTGTTATGTTCTCTCTCACCAGAACTCTCAGATCAACCCAAACTCGAGTCGAATAAGGTGATAGCGTTCTCTCGGACGATTTGCAACGTGCGTAAGGTGGGAAGAGCGCGATCCAATCCTCACCGGCGACTCCTGGTGGAGCTTCTGAGCTCATTGCCTCCAGGCAAGTTCGAACTCCTTTTTCTTGCATTCTAGGTAGATTTACGTTCCAACATTTTCTTTTTATCTTTATTTTCTGCATTTATTGTCTAGTTTAGCTTAGGATTAGGATCTAAGTTCTCCGGAGCTTTCGAGCTCCGGCCACTGTACCGCCGTATCTGACCTTGTTCCGATCTCCCTGTCACCACCATCTCCTTTCCCTTTCATTTCTTCGCATAACCTATCCACACATCTACCTTGATTAGACTAGGATCAAGCCTTGATCATCCTCCACCGCTTGCCTGAGACCTCTCCACCTTGCTCCATTTTGCCCCACAGCTTCCAAATCACACCCGAACCCTTTGTTTCTTTGTCCCTAACCTAACAGTGCAAGTCTAGAGGGTAGAAAGCCTCGTCGAGGTAATTTTGACTTCAAGAGTAGAGTTTCAAGTGTTCCAGCCAGCACAAGCCCCGAGGACCCCCATCGTTGAGCAGGTGTGGAGGGCCTCCATGCCCATTTTGCGCCCCTTAGGACCTTTTCCAGGTGGCCGGAGCAGCACGAAGGAGAAGATCGAAGCTAGCCGGCCGTGAGTTCTTCATACGTTATTCTAGATCCATCCATCATTACTGGATGAAGAACTCGCCCTCAGTTATAATCTCCACCATTCGCACACAGATCATTTGAACCATTGGATCCTGTGGAGGACCTAATCTAAACCTTTCATCTACGGAGGGGTGTCACGCGACGAGGCAGGGACACGTGTTTAAGTGGTTCATCTGATCCGTCGGATCGAGCACATGGGGGTAATTTTGCAAACATACCCCCACCCTTTTTGTATTTTTGATTTAGTAGTTAAACTTTCCTTGCAGTTATAATAATTTTTTATAAAATTAGTAATTTGGACCCAAGGTTCTTTTATTTGCATATAGGTCCATCTCCACGTTACCTCGTGTGCGTCTACACGTGAGGCGGTGAGGCATTTTGCGGGAGACCCTCTCCGGCTTTGGGTATTTAGTTTTGGTCCTTTAATTCTAAATTCAAGTGTTATATTTTTTGTGGAAATTACATCCAGGACCCTAGCACTGTGGTATATTACATAAATACCCCTACTAGTATTGTAGTTTCTTTTTGTTGCCTTTAATTTTGTTAGATGTCTATGATGCTCTAAAAATTCTAAAAAATTTAGGGTAAATGCCTTGAATATTGTTCCATTACATATTTTTTTATTAAGGTGTTTTTCTTTATTTTTTTATTTTTGAAATTTTCAAAAATGAGCATTATTCCTTGTTTCAAATAAAAATAAAAAAATTACAAAATTACTTGGAAAAATTACAAAAAATATAGCGCACGTCTATTATAATATTTTGTAATTGTAGATCGAAAACAACTAAAAATTAAAAAATAATAACACTACAAATTAAAAAAACAAAAACCTTATACAATTCATTAAAAATATTTAAAAATCCAAAAATATTTATTTTTTATCTCCGGAATTTGATATTATATAATAAATATTTAAAATAGTTTTGGACTTTTTGAGGTATTTACGTATTTTAAAATTCTTAAACAGTCCAGCTTAATAGTATAAGTCATTATTTTGACATTTTCAAACAATTAAAAATACAAAAAATAGCAAAAAATATAAGAAAGTCAAAAAATAACGGAAAAACTAAAAAAAACCAAAATATTTTATTTTGAAAATTTTGAATATTTATAGCTATATCTATAAACCAAAAGCCTATATTCTATATATATAGCTATGGATACTTATATATTCATTATTATTATTAAAAATACATTTAATATTTAAAGATCCTTTAAAAATGAAAAGGATTGCTCCTATTTGTATTTTCTTATTTTTTGTCTTTTTATTATTTATATATTAAATATAGTATTTATTTTATACCTTTTGATATATATATATATAAGTACATGTACATCTATTATATCTTTATATATTAGAAAGAAAATTAAAATTAGGAAACTAAAAACAAAATTAAAACAAAATTAAAAATATAAAAAAGAATATACAAATTTTAAAATTCAAAAAAAATATAAAATATGAAAACCCCACAAAATATCGTAGATAAAAAGTTAAGAGAAGGAAATTTTTTGGACTAATTTCCCAATCTATCATGTTTGCTCCCTGAGTTTGACACTCTACATACCTGCACCTATACACACAACTTGTAGAGTTATAATAAATTTGAACTCCACACACATATTGCATAGATTTATTGTTCATTTGTGGGTTAATTGTTGTCCGATCCGATTTTCATGAGTGGTTGCCACAACGACGATGTTCCTGCTTTGTGTAGAATATCAAACCCTCGTAAAATCCATTTTGACACACACATGCCCAGTTGTCGCCCAACACCTACCCTCCCCCCACCTCCCCTTCGACGCCTCCCTCCACCACCATTGCCCATCTGACATCGCCTCCCCTTCAGCTATGCCTCCCCTCTCACTCCGCCTCTCCTCAATTGATGTGAAAAGTTAACTTTAGTTATGAGTTTGTGTTTATATTTTGCTTTATATGTCTAATTCGAACATGACATATTCAAAAACTAGTGTCCATGAAAGAATCAGTGAACATGAATATGATTTAAATGGAGGAATTTTTGTGGAAGAGGAGTGAGGAGAAGTAGAAAAGGTGCATGATGAAATAATTCCTAATATTGATAGAAAGAAAATATTGTTGATTTATCAATCATTTACCAAAGAGAATGTAAAAGCTTGTGAAGTGTCATGTGAAAAGTGAAAATGTATAGATTGCAAAAAACATTAAAGGTAATGAATTGTGGAACTACTTCTGATTTTAAAAATCATAAAGAGATGTATTATATCATGCGATATTCAAGAGAAAAGAAAATAAATAACATTGTCTTTGGTCCTTCATCATCCGAGTCAGATCATTTAAATGAACTTGCATTATCATTTTCAAAGTTTTGATCAGATGAGAGCAAAAGAATCGATTGCTAAATGGATCATCCTTCACGAGCATGCCTTGAGTATTATGGAAAAATTATGGTACGATGCAATGCTAAAATATTTTAATCATGGTTCTTGGTAAGTTTCCAAAGCTACAATAAAAATAATTGCATGAAGATTTTCTTCAATGCAAAAGAAAAGTTGAAAGAAATTTTCTACATGTGGACATAATTGTTCTCGCCACTGATACTTGGAGATCCAATCAAATAATATGATATATGTGTTTGACTGACCACTATGTGGATGCAAATTGGAAGAGACAAAAATGTATACTTAACTTCTCTGAGTTAGAACCACCGCATACATGTTTTTGTTATTGCGGATGATCTTTTAAACTATCTTGTTGAATGGGAGATAGACAATAAGACTCCGAGTATTACACTGGACAATACCAATACTAATGGCGTAGTCGTGAGAACACTAAAAGATACATTCGTTGGAAGGGGTTGTTTGTTATTCAAAGGAAAACGCTTTCATGTCAGATGTCGCAATCATATATTGAATCGTATGGTATAAGATGACCTTCTTGCATTGAAAAAATGTGATCTCTAATAAGTAAAATACTTTTAAAAAAGTAGCACGCTCTTAAAGAATCTTGGTGAGATCGCAAAGCAACTGAATCATTCTACTTTAAGGAGTCCTTCCATGGATGACTCATTGGAATTCCACCTTCTTCATGCTTGGTTATGGACTGTGTTATAAAGTTGATTTTCAAAATTATGCCACAAGAAATAATGGTTACAATTGGTTGCCATCACAAGAAGAGTGGAAGAAAGCTTAAAATATCCGCCCATTGCTGAAGCAAGTTTTTGAAGCAACACAAGTTTTTCTGTTACAAAAACTCCAATAGCAAATTTATTCCAAAATTTTGGAAGGTAACAGAAACTTTGAAAGATAATATATTTTCAAGTGACGATTTCATTACGGAAATGGTCATTGCAATCAAATTGAAGTTCGGTAAATACTGGAAAGATTGCAGCCTTTTGATGCCTATTACATGTCTCGTTGGTCCGAAGAAGTCTATATAATTTATTTATAATAAAGTCTATAGTTTCATTGAATCTCAAGAGCAGTTGATTAAAATGAAAAAGAATTACCACACGTATATTCTTTCTACTTGTAAACAATGGAGAACACAAACTAATGGAAGCAAAAATTTTGAAGAAACTAAGGAATTTTGAATGCATTCTCCAATGAATTGACAAGTGAAGCAGAACTCAATGATTATTTAGATAATGTCGAAAATGAGCCTCCAGAAATATCTAAGCTGGAGAAATACTTGGAAGAGCGAATGTTGAGATCCAGAAAAGGATATCCCTCATTTGATGTGTTAGATTGGTGGAAAATCGATGCTTTGACATTTGTCATGCTCTATTATGGCTTATGATATATTGTCAATTCCTATTATTTGTGTTGCTTCAAAGTCGATTTTAAGCAGCAGAGGCAGAGAGACAATCCTCATTGATTATAAAAGTTCTTTATCTCCCAAAATCGTGGAGGCCCTTGTATGTACTTCTGATTGGACACGAGCTACTCAAGATATTATGCAATCTCCAAATATAAGAATACCAAATATGAGTTTAGTCTTTATTCTAATGAACTTTATTTATGTGAAGGACGCGGAAGTGTCAGTGCTTTCTTTACACTTTTATCAACAATAATGGCAGGAATTGAGAAAAAAATGAAAGTCGATATTCGTTCGATATTTAATTATGAGACTACTTTCTTGCATTTATTTAAAGATGAACGTGTTTTAAAACTGGTAATATTGTAGCATATCATATATATTTGTAATTTGTAGTACTTTCAAGTGCGAGTTGCGAAAGGTATCAGAAGTAGCCATACTTATACATGGGATTGACGGGAACGGAGGCTGATGAGCAATTCCAGGGTCAAATGTCTCAATTCCCTCCCTAGTACGACGTATGACCCTATCATGCCAACTTATTTTAGTTTTTTATATGTTATGTATCAAGCGACTTTAACATGTTAAATTGTTTGATTCCAGTATTGTTTATTCAAATAATATGATTTTTTGTGTATTTTTACATACGAGATTTGTCTTTTTGTGAATAAGCAATAAAGGCAATCACAATGTTCACAATATGTTTTTTAATCAATAATATCCAATCTCTTTAATGTTGTAATCATTTAGTATTTATATATTTAAATCATTACATGCAACAAGAGAAAATTGAGATCGCAACAAACTTACAAGAACTACATCAAGCAGGTAATTTTATGCATCTTATATTATATGCTGAACTTCGCCCTTTGTCCTAATGTTTTTAACTTCTTAGTTAGTTTTATCCCAAAATATAATCATGAAAATTTTAAATAATATTTGTCCTAAAAATTATTAATGTATACTTTAAATCATTAATTAACATTTCAATTTTGAAATAAAATGAATTGAATTTGGATATTCGAAACTCAAAATGAATTGAATTTGAATTCAAATTAGTAATTTTAATTAAAATTCGATTCGAGTTATGATTCAAGACATTTTATAAAGGAGTGAATCTTAATCTGGGCGCACCCTAATGGTATTCGATTACTCCTTTCCATACGGTTGGGTTCGACCTTTGGACTTGGGAATTTTAAAATATAACCTCGGAAAATTAGAGTTCAACCGAAAAATAGTATATTAAAAGAAAGGATTTTATCATTTGTGTTCTTCTTAACTTATGCAATATCGGTTATGCCCATCCCCTTTTTTGGAGTATCAGTTGTACCCGTACCTTCTTGCAAAATTCATAGTTATGCCCTTATGCTAAGGTAAAAAGGTAGAACTATGAATTTCATAAGAATACAATGGTTCAACTGATATTCCAAAAAAGGGAGGGACTTAACTAATATTGCAGAAGTTAAGAAGGGCACATGTGATGAAAATCCAAAAATATTTTGTCATATTTCGTGCAAAACTAAAAAATGGTAGTGATATAATGATTGAATACGTGAATGTCTATCTTAAATGATATGGATTCAGATCCAACAATTATCCAATCTCAAACGAAAAATTTATCACAGATAACGCTCAGATAGTTGTCTCTTTCTATGCGTATAAGTTCTGCCTTCACAATCAATAGGTAGAATGTTTTCTTTCGATTTAGATGATAAGAAAAAGAATGTGAAAAAGTTGTAAGCTAATAACTTACAAGAATATAAAGTCAGAGTCTTTAAAACTAAGGACTCTAAAAATAATCATTATTTGAATAATCACATAACCATAAAATCAAGTACTAATATGACGGAGGAGCATCCGACACTTTTTTTTTATGAAAAATAGAAAAAGTATTATATGTCCACGTCTGCAAGAAAGGTTAAGAAAAAAGCGGAAGGATCTTGATCGAGCCTAATTTGCAAGATTAAAAAGGACATAATTATGATGTATTTTATTGAAATATTTAAATAAAAGTAAAAAGTCACATCATGGTAAAGAACCACAATAAATAATATTTTCGTATGGGTCTCATCTATCGAGAAAAAGTGTTGGAGAAAAATGATATAGCAAAAAGAATACAAACTTCCATACAGATCACTTTTGCAATGTTAGGGCAATAGATGTACGACCATATCATAGAAGCAAATGAGAGGAGAATGTGCGCAATATAATGGTGGTCGGTCATCTCTTATGGTCTTAAATAAGAAAAATCACTCTTAAGAACAAGTACTTATCTCGCTCTCTTCTCTCTCTACACGTAAAAAGATAAGGGACATCACATAGCCTTGTGTTATGTTCCGTTTGACTTAGTCATTATATTTGACGGTTTCCGTTAGAAAACGACAAAATTACCCCTAATGCTCATCCGTATTTACACATCATGCCATCTCGTTATAGTATGCAGAGCTGTAAGTCGACGAGTCTGCATCACCGTGGCAGAGGGAGAGGATGTATGCGTGGTCGAGGACGAAGCCGGGGTGGAGGCGAGGAAGCCGCCTGCGGAAGGCGTGGAGGAGGAGCTGCCCACCTCCAGTTAGGCTGGCCCCGTTGATTAATTGCCTCCTCCCCTGTTCGCCTGCAAGCTCCAGCTCCCCTACCCTCGTCCGCACGCGGCTCTGTCCTGCAGGGCTCAGGCAGAGCTCCCCCTCGTCCGCACGCGCACCTCTGCCTTGCAAGCCTCAGGCGAAACCCCCCCGGCGTGCGCCTCTGGCCTGCAAGCCCTCAGGCAGAGCTCTCCCCGGCCGCCTGCGCACCTCTCCCTTGCAAGCCTCAGGCGGAGCTCCCCAAGCTTCAGTCTACCCTCCACCCGCCCCGCACGTGACCCCGACAAACACCCCCCCCCCCCCCCCCCCCCCCCCCCCCCGAGTGCAAGGCCCAGGCTCCTTGCAACCCCGCAAGCCCTAGGCCCGCCTACCCCCATTGCTGCCCGCCGCATGCTCCAACGCTCCACCATGCAATCCCCACATCGGAGCTCCCCTCTGCGCGCACCTCCGTCCGCCTTCTCCAGGATCGAACCCACCTCCTCCTCTCCTCTCATTCCTTTATTTTTTTGATTAATCTCAGCCATTAGATCAAGTGTTGGTTAGATTAACTCAACCATCTAGTTGAGTTAATGAACTAAACTAACAAAAGGTTATGGATGTAAAACAGAACGGTTATTAAGGGTCTTGGGTGTAATTCGTGATTATCGAGAGTTCCTGAGGTAATTACGAAATTACTCAGGATTATAGGTGTAAATATCCCAAACGATGATGACTCCATCTCTCTATTTGTAGACCAAAATGCAATCTCGTGTTAGTTACAACAATCAAAATTAATAAATCAATGTTGTCTCTATTATGAAAAATTAAATTTTAAGAGGAAATTTTAGTGAGGATTTTGTTACGACGGGTATTAACAAAAAAATGCAACAACTTTGTAAGGATTCTCCTTGCAAAATCCTCGGAAAACCTTTTCTTTGAAAAACTGGATGCCTGCCTTCTCTTTTCATTTCATCCACATGTCCACTTCTCCTTTCGATTGTCATGCACCGGTCTCACAATGTATGGGATCTCCCCCTTGCTTTTTAACTTGCCTCAAAAGAACCTCGACCTAGTAGCATTGAACATCCTTACTTTCTATTTTGGCTTGAAGGTCTTGTGATAGATGAACTTACCATGTCGTGTCTTGATCCTATCTTTATATATCGGGTCATTCTCATTGTTAGATGGTGAATATCTACCAATTTATTTAGATATGCATTCCTCTTGTCCTTGACTTCTAAGATATTAAAATTCAACTCTTTCACTACCCTGCGATTTATGCATTAATTCAACGGGTAGATGTCATGGCTTCCCCTAAACAAGTCGAAAATGAGAAGTGTCTGAAAACTTGCATATGAGACCCATTATTGTAATATATTGTAAAAAAATATGTCATTGTGTAATTATAAAATAAATAACTGAACAAGTATTATCAACAAAATTACAGTAACCATGGATGGAGATTTAACAATCAAGATGACGCATTACTGGAAAGATTGCAAAGATGGCGCTTTGATTGATGTAATTGGTTCTACAACCTTCTCGTTAACGGTTAAGGTGAGGTGCCATTAGGGTTGGCTATCGAGCCTAACGAGCCGAGTCAGGACTGAGCACGGGCTCGGGAGCTCGAGCCCTTATCGAGCCAGCTCGGGCTCGATAAGTCTTGAGCCGAGCACTTTATCGAGCGCGAGCCTCTTATTGAGCCTGGTCTGGGTACGAGCCTATTCAGGCTCATTAAGGAAATATGTGTTTTTTTGGTGAAAAAGTGTTTTGCCTAAGCTTGAACCTGAGATCTCCTTTGTAAAGATCGTCCACCTTACCAATAGGCCACCATACAAGTTGTATATAAAAGTTAAATTCTAATATATATTTTAACATTCTGCTTGTTAATAAAAAAATACTAAATATCTAACTATAACCTAGATTAACATAGATAAAAGGTAGAAATCCAAGTCTACAACATAGTTCACCCAACATTGTTGTTACATAAACAACAAAAACACATAATCCACCATTAACAATGTTGCAAAACTAATACAAATGAAAATAAAAATCATTGTAATTTCACAAATAGAATATATATATATATATATATATATATATTCCTTATCGAGCCCGTTATTGAGTTATCGAGCTGAGCAGGGCTTGGTTCGGGCTCGGCTCGATAAGCTATCGAGCCCAAAAATCTGGCTCGGACTCGGCTCAATAGCTTAATGAGCCAAGCTCACGAGCCCTTATCGAGCCGAGTCCGAGCCTGGCTCATCGAGCCGTGACTCAATAGCCAGTCCTAGGTGCCATGCAAAACAAGAATATTAACTATTATAGGTGTGGTTGAGAAAAAGAAGATTAATGACATCGAATGAAGAGACTATCACAAAAAAACTCCCATTGATATATAAGGAAATTTCAACCAGGCGATTTCATTTTCCGATCGATTGCCATCAGGTGTATTCAAAATAGGAAGCTAAAACTGACCCATAATAAGATGTGGTACACCAGCACCTTCAAATTTCCAAGTCCATAGTGTTGAGAGTAATCAATCCACAGATATTGTGGAAGCATTATCAAAACAACCACTTGACATATTAATTGTAAATCAAATGGTAGAAGAACCACGAACAATCCGAATAGCAAGCAAATAACTACAAATGCAAAAACAAAAAATAATCACAAGTGCACGGGGAATTTTAACGTGGAAAACCCTCAATGTGTAGGGGGGGATCACGGTGTTGATCGCAACCCAAAACCAAGCACTATAATTGAAATAATCTCCTGTGGGAGACTTACAAAATGCATGCCCTCTATATGGTGCTAGAAATCACCGAACAATGGAGAATAGTAGAGAGGAGAAATATCACCAAAATGATGAATCTGGCGAAGAATGCTGAGAATTGCCCAAGGATTACTTCCTCCAAATTTCACAGCAATCACTGACATTCTTTCTTCTCCCTCTCTTTCTTATTCCTTTCTTGTACTAGGAGAGCTTATGTTGGGATGATCCTGCTATGCACACCATCCTTTATTTATACGCTATGGAAATTAGCAAATATGGAAACAAAAATTTCTACTTCGAATAAGATTAGGAAAAAATGACTCGTAATCCTAAATGGTAATTGATCTCCTTCTCTAATTAGTAATTGATTTTTTTTCTTTTCCAAATAAGACTACCAATATCCTATATTTATATGGACTAGGTTCCCACAAGGAGGGGAACCTATCCAACAAATCCCCCCTCATCGACGATGTGGGAACTACTCCAAACCTGCGAGGGAACAACATTTCTCGAAGTTTCCAAGCGGCAATGTTCATCATATCTGCACCATTGTCATCTGTGTGGATCTTGTCAAGTACAAGCTGCTTCGACTCTAACACATCACGTATCCAATGATATATGACATCGATGTGCTTCGATCTTGCATGTGATGTAGAGTTTTTGCCAAGGTGAATAGCACTCCGACTGTCACAATAAAGCACGTACTTGTCATGATGAAAATCAAGTTCCTATATGAACTTCTTCACCCATAGCAACTCCTTGCATATCTATGTAGCTGCTACGAATTTAGCCTCTGTAGTTGATAGTGCCACACACTTCTGAAGCCTGGACTGCTAAGAAACTGCACCACCTGCAAAGGACATCATGTATGCAGATATGGATCTTCACCATCAATGTCACCTGCAATGTCTGCATCTATATAGCCAAGAAGTATGAGACGGTGCATACGGCCTTAGTTATGAACCTGGAGAGGGGATGAGCGGGGATCAGAACCTCTGCTGTAGTAAATCTACAGGAGAGTATGCCGTGACCAGTTTCGTGGCATATTCATTTCAAAAATTCAACAACATAGATTCAATCTATGATTAATTATCTACATACTTACTAATTTCACTCAAATCCGATGCTTATAGCTACTTTATCTTTTTATCATAATGGTCAAAAGGACATTCCTTTTCTAAATAGATTTTAAGTTCCTTAAATATTGAATTCTTCGTTGACCGTTTATATAAAATAGCTGTAAACATTGGTTTTGAGTGAAATTTTGTAGGTATCTAGAGAATTAAACAAGATAGCTAATTGAACTTTTTATACCTTTACTTGCTTAATAATTGATAGTTATTATGTTTATATTATTTATTTATTTATTGACTTTAACATCATTTGCTAACATTTCTCTATTTGCATAAATTTATATTCATTGTTTTATGCCTTATATTGTTATAGACAAATGAATGTGGTCTAAATAGCATTCTTATATCTCATTGTTCAGTTGCCGAACTTTTCTATTTGGTCAAATATCATTGCTCCGTGTGTGTTTGTGTGTGTATCATCTTGTGGTTTGCCTATTTGGATTGCAATCTCTCTTGATCCCTTTCATCTTATCGAGCTTTTATATTAGATTAACCTAGGCGCAAGAGATGAGCATGCTCTCGATCTCCTCCGGAGCCTCCCCCAAACCCGTCGTCACCTCTTCGGATCCTCCCTCTTCCCCTCCTCCTCCAGATGGGTTTTGGGAGATGAATTTCATTGCGATCTTGGATCATGTAAGGAAAGAATTAAACCCTTGTCAGGTTTCAGTGGTTCTCCTAGTGACTATGGCGAAGGCTGTTGACCTTGGACCATGGGGCATCATTGATGAGGCTGGAGGTATGGCGCTTTCTCAGGCTATGCGGATGATGCTGATCGACTTCGAGGGTGCTATAGGGCGAAGGAAGGGTGAGGCGATGCGATGGGAGGAGGGGAAAATTGTCCCAACGGTCATGAGATTGAATAGGGGGTTGTGGCATGCGTTGGGCGATGGCGATGGAAGGTGGTAGTGGAGGCAGGGTTTGTTTGGTAATAGAGTTAAGTTGGGATGGAGCAGCTTCATGCGAGTAATAGTTGTTTGGATGGTTAGGAGGGCATGAGCTATAAATATGATTAGTGTGATATGATACTATATTGTTTATGTGTTATATTAATTGTTTTTATGGTTTATGTTTTTGATGGTAAAAGTATTATAATAAAAAATATGCGATTCATACAACTAATTCCAACCCAGGAATGCACGGGTAGATCTGTGGGATAACCTGTCAACCAAACGAGAGAGGTAGTGGAGAAGATATTCTGCAAGCTTTTCCCGATGTATCAAGGTACATCTCCATCTCCTCTATGAAGCCCCCATCACAAGTCCGGCAGCTGATCTCGGCCTCCATGACGAGGGGCTTGAGAATAAACGGAACCAAAGATATGTAGAGGAGGAGCGGTACACATTCAGAAATATCAAGAAAAGTATTGCAGTTGTCAATATATAATGTGTCCCGTCAATGTTAACGGAGATAATGGATGGAAGTTAACATCAAGTTATGCCATATAATAGTCAGCAACTATCCAGAATTCCAAGTATAATTCAGAATTACGAAGAATTCGATGTATAAGTATAAAAGAACAAAGGGTTATGTGCGTAAAAATCTTTGATTACCATTGGATGCACAATAAGTTTAATTAGTTCTTTTGTTGGAGAAATCAACTCATCTAATAATTGCGCAACAAGAATATTGGTCACTTCGGATTGTGTTTGGGGTTCTTTAGTCAGAAGTGGTCGAGTGGATTGGACCAAAATTATTGAGCCTGATCGACAACCAATTAAACAAATCAAAATAGAAGACGGACCCGAATTGGTGCGACGGTTTGCTTCTTCCAACTAACAAACCTGAATTCGATCGATTTTGACCCATCCTTTTAAACTTTCCGCCAATCGTTGGAATCTTTCGGCACATTGCGTTCCACGCAACCACAACCACAAGGCTTCGGGAAGGAACATTGCAGATTACGCCCTCGTTCACTTTTCCCACATGATATTCCCTACACGGTCTAATATAATATTGGGTAACTTGTGAGAAAGCCTCAATTATATCTTGATTCTCAGTTACGGACCTCATTTCTGAAATGTAACGAAGAGGCTCTCGATCTTATTTTCATTTCAAATATATACTTCCGTACGCTTATGCAACCTACTAGTTACAAATTGAGGCGTTTTAAATGATTTTTTGCACTTGCGCTCCTTTGATATTCTGGAACTACGATTATGCCCCGATTTTTTTTTGCAAAAATACTTGTGTCCTGTATTCTTACAAAATTTACAATTCTATCCTTATGTAAATACACTCATGCCCTATTTTATATTAGTCGAAGGGCAGAATTGTAAATTTTTATAAGAATAGAGGAGCACACGTGTTATTACAAAAATGTAGGGGCATAATTATGATTACATAATCTCAAAGTAGCACAAGTGAGAAAAAAACCCTTTTAACAATGGTACCATAGAATTAATCTGATTCAATAATTTTTTACACTTGTACGCCTATAAGATTATGCAATTAGTAACTACAATTATCCCCCTACCTTTCTTGCAACAGCACGTATGCCCCTACATGCTTATAAAATTCACAAATTTACCCTTCTATCAAGGTAAAACATGGGTGCAACTGTAAGAATAAGAAGAAAAAACTATGAATTTTGTAGGAATACATAAACACAAGTATTGTTGCAAAAAAAGATAAGGTTATAAATGTAATTGCGGAATCTGGAAAGGGCAGACACAAGTATTGCTGCAAAAAAGATAAGGTTATAAATATAATTGCAAAATCTCAAAAGGGCACAAGTGTAAAAAACCCAACAGAGTGCATACACAATTTCCGGTACAAAACGCCATTGCTATAGGAATATCCGTCGTAATAAATCCATTTATTATTTCTAAGATAGGACACACATGTAATTCTCCCCAAACCGTCCAGGAGCAGCCCCTATCGTCGGGCCCGTTCGGTTCAGGAATAAGGATCGAGAATAAGGAGAATAATGGTCTATTCTTTGTTCGGCTGGAGAATAAGAATAAGGAGAATAATGTGAAATAAAGGTAGGTAATGTGAGATAAAGATAAGAATAAGAGTGAAATAAGATGGAATAAGGAGGAATAATCGTACCACGGGAAATCACGTGGAATGGAGAATATGCCCCTTCTTCCAGGGCCTATTCTCCAAACGAACGGGCCCCAAGTTTCCGGTGGCGTCAGTTTTCTCTTCCAGAAGTAGGCCCTCGTGAACCATAGTTTCAAAGCTCCTTTCCCTCAAAAGCTCACCATACCTTTCCATCCCGAAGAGAAGCACTGCACAACACAACCATTCCAATCCCAATCCTATCGAATCGAAGCCCATTTCGTCGCACCCACCGGTCTAAAAGCGGTTCAACCCCTTTGACTATGACGCGCCGCACCCACACATCTCCCCTCACCTTAGACCTTCTTCTTCTTCTTCTTCTTATTGTTACATATTTCACATATGCTCATCCAAAAAGAACCGCCAAGTCCTCGTTTTGCCCTTTCCGCCATATCCCCACCCCTTTCCCCCCAATATATATAGTACCTACACATGCATACGTTATATAGGGGAGTTGCTACGATGGACGTGCGACGGGGGCCGTGGACCGCCGAGGAGGACGCGATCCTCGCGAGCTACGTGGCCGTCCACGGCGAGGGACGGTGGGAGTCCTCGCCCGTGGCGCGGGGCTGAGGAGGACGGGGAAGAGCTGCAGGCTGCGGTGGCTCAATTACCTCCGCCCCGACGTGCGGCGGGGGAACATCACCGCGGAGGAGCAGCTGCTGATACTGCAGCTGTACTCGCGGTGGGGGAACCGGTGGTCCAAGATCGCCGAGCACCTCCCGGGGAGGACCGACAACGAGATCAAGAACTACTGGAGAACCCGCGTGCAGAAGCACGCGAGGTCGCTCCGGTGCGACCCCAACGGCCGTCAATTTCAAGAGATCATCAGTCAGCTTTGGGTTCCGCACCTCCTCCACCAGATACAACGCGCCACGACGGATTCCGTGGCGGTTACGGTGGGTGGCGTCAAAACGGGCTCCTCCTCTCCGTCGGCTGATGGATCCGGGATCGACTGCTGCGTCGATGATGCGAGCGTCACGAAGGAGGTTGCTGGTTGGCCGGAGTTAGATCGGATCGTCGCGGACGGCGGCGGAGCATGTGAGGATTGGTGGAGCACTATGGATGAAGAGTTTTGGAACTTGTAGTGAAGGATTAATGTGGCAAACAATTTTGGGTTGGGGATTAATTTTTTAATTGATTATATTAAAACTGTGTTCACAGTTGGTGTAAAGTTGGGGTATCAGTATTCCATCTTAATAAAAGGCTGATGTTTATATAGCTAGAGAGAAAATTTCTCTTCCTTGTTCCTATTTACGGGGAATAAGAATAGAAGAATATATGTTTAAGTTTGATGAGGAATAAAAAAAATACTGAAGAATAGTTTTGTTGATTACAAAATTTTTAAGAGGTTGAAAGAATTTGGATGACATTGACATATAAAGAAAAGAGATTATAGTGACAGCAAAAAAAAAGGAACAATTATCTTCTGCAATGTCTACGTATACCATATGTTATGTTAAACGAACACGTGTTTAAGTGTAGTCTTAATGGGACAGAAATAAATTTCGTCGAAAGTTCCCTCCATCCCACCCTTGATGAAAAAAATAAAGACATATCAATAATAACATCAAATGCATCAACAACTATAATAAAGCAACAAGGAAAGAGGACTTCCCTACCGAACCCTATGCTGAGGTGAAAAAAACACTCTTGGAAGTTGGAACAACCGCCAACCAACACTGAGAAGGATGATTATAACACGACATTTCATCCAAGTGATCTAAAGGTCCAAAAATTTCTCTTCAGTGCAACGACCATTAAAGGAACAACCATTTACATAATAGTATGCTAGGAGAAACCCAACTTCCAAAGCATCCCTCGCTTCCAATTGGTTGCAATCCTTGAAACCTTTGTCTAGTCGTTTTATAGTTCGTTGATGGATGTTGAAATTCTATCTTGCAATGTCAAAAGATTTGGAGGCCCCTTGAATTTGAGAAGACTTTAGCGTCTACGTCCAGTGAACGATAACGTTCACCGTGAAACACAATTCACTTTGCCAGTCACATGGATCAACTTTTTGTAACATTCGGAATGTTGTTGAGTTTGCTTACCCGATTTCTCATTGAGCCAGTCCTGACCTAGTCAAGCGGATGCGATCGACTTGATTGAGCCAAGTCTTGTGGCTCATACTCCCTCTAGCTTTTTCTAAATATTAAACGTAACATATAGAAATCTTTAGACAAAAGGAAATAAAGAATTCGAGGTGAAGTTGAAAACTTGGACTAAAATATAATTTTGAAAAGCTTGCAAGATTAAAGTGCAACTAGTAAAAAATATGTTAATGTCTAGCTATTACATGATGGAAATGAGTTATGTTATGAAGCTAACAAATTGAGGATGCTGGAAATGAGTTATGATATGCAATTAATAAATTGATGAGGAAGGAAAAGAAAGTAAAAGATATAGTCTGTTTCCTTTGTGAATTAGACTCTTAACATAAATTTGGAGATTAGGGGGGGAAATCTCGTTTTCCCAAAGTTCCATCTCCATGAAAGGGTTCCTGTATATACAGAGAGGTGACTTTTCTCATTGCTTCTCTTCTCCAGCATCTTAGGGAGCTCTCGCCACCTCCATTGGCAAGAGAATTATTGCGAATCGGGGAAGCATGCACAAACAAGATCAATCAAGAAAGACATAAACACACATTTACAAAGTTATTCCGTAATTGAGCTACGTCCCGGAGCGACGGCGATGGACTTTCACTATGGGGATAATGAAGGAATATGATGGACATAGAGAGCCCTAACACTAGGGGAATTTATATACTACTCTCGGACAGAGGGATTCCTAATACAAACGGATCCATATACCCTAATACAAATAGAGTCACTTCTAAAAAAATTTTGTCAGGGGATGCTGCCCCCACATCCTCGCATCGAGACCCTCTGTCTTGTTGAGGTATGGTACGCTAGGATGGAGTGCATATAACGTTCTTGAACCTGGTTCAGATGGTTAGGACTTAAGATTCAAGGCATATCAACAAAAAATAAGCTCAAGAAGGAAAGATTCAGGGATTACGTGTTCTTGGAGATGGCTTCTCCAAGCTTGAAGTCTTAAGATTAGAATATTAGATCGATCATAAGTGAGCTAATGATTTTGTTGTATTCTTCTATGTGTGCCAGATCGTTGCGCATGGGGTGATCTTGCATCATCAAGAGGAAGAAGAAGCAAGAAAAAGAGGGAAGCTCAAGAACAAGAGATCGAAAGAGAGTATATTCAAAGGATACCTGGAGAGACAATTGATGCATATCTCGAGGAAATGTCCTTCCTACTCAAACCAATCATATATCTACAATTGCAAAGCCGACGTAGAGAATCTGATCATATCTTCAAGAAATACCCTTTCACTCAAAACATTCTCGTAAGGTTAAACCTAAAAATTACATACGCTCCTTCAAAAATGTTCCTCAAGTCTCTCAGGAATATAAATCGAGCGCAATCCCTTTGAGAAACGAAATCCAAGATGTTTTAGATTGATTATTCATTGGGAAATCCATATATGTGTTTGTGTGTGAGAGAGAGAGACTTGGCCTTCTAAGCGCATCTCCATAAAAGTCCCAAACTTGATGAAAAATCTCATCATCTTCCCCCCATTAGGAAATTAATCATTGCTAAACTTGATTTCCTTTTTTGGCGGATGCATCGGTAAATCCATTGTTAGACTCATGGATCAAATGTATCATAAAAACATACTAATTACTTTGACAAAATGTATCATTATATATTTACGTAATCATAGTTGAATTAACTTGGGGCAAAGAATGATTTAATATTCGATGTTATATCTTTCATAGTTAAATATATAACAACATATATTTTCATTTATTCGTTGATTTTTTTAATCGTCATTAAATTTGGCGACGATCGGTAAAACTTTTGATGAACAAGCCACAAAAAATCCTTGTTATATGAACTTTTAGCTTACTAGAATATGACATCCATTGCTAACTACAAGAACAAAAAATAAATTGACAACGAATAATATTTATTATTATATATTTATTACCATCAAAAGATATATCATCAAACATTCAAATTATTCATTGCCCTGTGTCTTTTGTTACATTGTATTTATTTTCAACCATCTTCTTCTACCTTCTCTCTCCTCTCCCACCTCCTCTAGCTCTGTCCCATCATCTACTAGCTAATAGAAACGAAATTTTATAAAAATAAATAGATACACAAACGCTATTGACAGAAGTTCAAAAAGGAAAGAAGCATAGAAATTCCTTCAGAAAAAAACTTGTACTTCACACACAAAGTCAACTGAAAGGATAAACACGAAACCAACTCAGCACCAACATCTTCACACACACGAACTTTGTCTCATGAGCATATGTTTAATATTATACACCATTGCATCCAACTTCTTCTTCTTTATTTTCTACTTAATTCCACTTAAGGTACATCAACCGGATGAATCAGAATAGAAAAGGGATTTTTACCCGACAGACCCTATAATCTTTGCCAATTACCTCTACGACCTTTGAAACATCGTAATTCCTCCCTCAACCCCATAAACTTACTAACTCTTAGCCAATAGACCTCGTAGTTAATTTTCATCTATTTAACCGTTAAAGCTAACGAATTTCGTCCCCCCCTGCCCCCACGTTCATCCCGGCCGCTGCCTCCCGAGCCCCCCCGGCCCCTGGTCGAACCATCAGCCCGCCGCCTCCCTGCCTCGAGCCCCCCCCCCCCCCCCCCCCCCCGACGCTGCTGGAACCACCAGCCCGTCACCCCTGCTTCTCCCGGCTGCTCAGAGCTCCCCCGCCCTCCGCGTCCCGTCCCCACGTCCCCTCCTGGATGCACCCCCCCTCGCCCACCTGCCTCCCATGTTTCCCCCGGCCGCTCAGAGCTCCTCCGTGTAGGGCCCGGCCACCGCCTACCATGCTGGCGCCCTTTCGCATCTCATCCCCCAGCCCGCAGTCCCCGACCCCCTGCAAGCTCCGCGCAAGCTTCTTCCGCGTCAACACTCCCCCCCACCCCCCCGCCCGCGCTTGCAAGCTTCTTCCGCATCAAACCCCTCCCCCTGCCCCCTGAAGCCCCCTCGCGCAAGGTTCTTCCGCGTCAAACCCCTCCCTCCCGCAAGCTGCTTCCACGTCAACGCCACCTCCACACCCCCCAGGGTACCCGTTCCCCCGATCGTCGGAAACCCCCCCCGCAAAGCCCTCCCCCCCCCGCAAGCTCCGCGCAAGCTTCTTCCGCGTCATCCCCCTGTAAGCTTCTTCCGTGTCAAATCCCTCCCTCCCGCAAGCTGCTTCCGCGTCAACGCCGCCTCCCCTCCCCCCCGGTTCTGCCCCCTCCCCGTCCCGCCGACTCCCCCGGGTCCCCGTCCCGCCGACTCCCCCGAGTGCAAAGCTCCTGCTCTTTTCCAGCAGGTCGGTTGGCTCCCTCGATCCTGGAGGATTTTTTTTACTTTTCTTGGTTAATTCTAGCCGTCCGATCATGGATGGGTTATATAACTCGTTTCTAACTCAA